>JARGCU010000034.1:14335956-14954664 GCA_029227775.1 Morpho helenor | reverse complement strand
GAGCAGCAATAAAAAATAGTACGAAAACGGCAAAATTTAAAGCTATCCTTGCGTGCGCTGAGTAAACGGTAATAGTTAATTAAAAATCATATATTTCAAAATTGTTCCCCTCTAAAAGTTCTAAATAAAAGTCTGCAACGGCATATGTCTAGCTTTTAAGGTTATCCCACTTTAACCGTTTTTATGGTTATCAAAATACTATATTACGGTTTTAATCTTTCCACACGGGCGGAGGCGCTGGCAATTGCTAGTATGTTATAAGATTTTTTATTGAACGATGTTATAATATCGTGGGAGTCTACTTAAAAGGCGTCTATAAAATCTGATAGGACATGTTAAAAAAAGTGATTGTGTTTAGCAAATTTCTCTCACTCAACCCCACTTGCTCAATAATTCACTACTGAACAATAATTGATAGAATTAGGAGTTACTTTATGGAGATCCATCATTCAAAAGTAATAATAAAATTATTTGGCTTTAATCCGCGATAAAGTAATAGCATAGTATATCGTACCTGGGTGACCGTGCCTCGCTCGGTTATTTTTTAAAAGATATAAAAAAATATTTAAAAGAAATGGAAGAAGTTAGAAGGCGTAAATGACTTGTGGGATTCGAACCCGGATTTTCAACATTTTCGGTCCACCCGTTACCTATTGGCTATAGGAGCATTACGTTTGACAGCTCAAATTATCCTTTGGTTTCAATTGTACATTTTTTTAATGTCCAAAAACAGGGATAAAAAGAAATTAAAAAAAATAAAACCTAGCTTAATCGATCGATTACAAAAGCCCTACACGCTGAATTTCAGGAAAATCGATGGAGCCGTTTTCGACATTCCAAAAATATATATACAAACAAGATTAACTCTTTTAATTATTAAAGATAATGCTAAATATAGAGTAGACAATCCGTTTCCATACCCGATGCATGCAGGATTCGTAAAAACACATGCACATACCTGTACCACCGCCACCACAATACACAACACATAAGCAGTACGTTACTTCACGTTCACTATCACAAACTCAACAATCGTTTCACCCCGCAACCAACCGAAGCATCATCAGGTGATTAACTCCACCACAAAATAAAATCGTTCATAAAATCTATTAAAAAAATTCCAATCCGTATTAAACGCAAAAATAACTGTATGATATGAAGCTATAGAAGTAACACTTATGTATGTTAATATTGCAATAAATATTGTAATATAAACAGATATGTTGTTTTGAATTTCACGATTCGTTCGGTAAATCGTCTTATCTCACGCTAACACTCTGTATAATTCATGCGGAAAGTGGCTTTGTTCATAACATTCATTGTTTCATTCAACTATAGGAGGTCTTAATTTCATTCATTCATCTATTAACAAATTAAATTACATTTATAAATAATTTCTAAAACCATAAAATCTATTTGAAAATAAAAAAAAGTTGTTTTTCACTAGCGGAGAGAGGACCTAAGCTAGGTTAGGATTACCAATTTAAATTCAAAATATTCTTTATGCAAATAAATTTGTAAACAAGTGCTTTTGATTCGCCAACTCTACTGCTGGTTCGAAAAACTGATCCTACAGAGAAAAGACAGCAAGAAACTCGGCGGTTGTTCTTTCCAAAATATAATTTTTAGAACTGAAATAGTTACATTCAGTCATTACTATCTTGTACAGGATCGAAGAGTGCGTGTAACTATTTCCACGTATTCTTGTCATCTAGGTAATCCTCAACAGTTTAGTAGACTTTCTGTAGCAGACACTTTTTAAGAACGTTTTTAAACTGATGTATTGCTAAAGCTTTTTTTTTAAGCTTATATCATCCTCCCCCTGCCCTTATCCTACTCTAAGTGGGGGTTGTAATATTATTTTTATTATTTATGACCGGTCGCCTGCTTGATACCAACATATCTCAGTCGCGTTTTACGACACTTCGGTATGAAGTGATGGTAGTCTATTCTACTCAGCCGGTTACCACACGGTGAGTCAACTTACTTAGTGACCTTTTACAACACCTCGTTAAGAAGTGAGGGTGGTCTATTCTACAGCCGGATACCACACGGCATAAAGCTAAGCTTATATATCAATAGCTAAAGGTAGGTAACAATATTATCACTAGACTATAAGCTCCCATATCTTAGGCATGCAAGATAGACGTGAGGCTAACTCAATTCAGCTTATAGGATTAGCATCGTAGGTCACAGTAAAGCTCGCTTTCTGCGAACATCGCCCATAATTAAGTTCGTGTATTGCCGTAGATATATCGTAGATATATTTTAGATAGATATAGATTTCTTCAATCGGTTACCTGACAGAGTGAGGAACTCATCATCATTCTCCTGCCCTTATCCCACCCTAAGTGGGGTCGGCACAATATATTGTCACATGATTTGGCTAGGTATTTTACGACCGCCCACCAGCCTGACATTAACTTACCTTAGTCGCCTTTTACAACAGATCGGTAAGAATAAAGGATTCTATTCAGCCGGATACTACACAGCGGACTGCTTTTATACCGTAAGAATCTAATAAGACCTAAACGTCATGACATGTTTTGACACGTTTTAGTGCTATGATAACGTTGTTCCAGAAAAACAATGACGCCGCTGCTATAAGAAAAATATATTTGAAATTATATTAGATATGTTGTCGCCATTGACTTCCGCTTTGTATTTTATAGCAACACAGTCATGAAACAAGAGTATCGCGCCCTTTTTGATTAAAATGGTACCAACACTGTGACGTGTTGTTTCCGGTTGAGTCTTCCTATTGATAAAACGTTTCCGTGACAGTCAGTCTTTGATCGTCATTCAAGAGAAGTGCATCTCGGAACGGAATTGTGGTATTCCTATTATATCGTGTTATTGTATATAGTGTGCTTTAACAGATATATATTAGATACTTACATTAGAGTGTAAAACGCAGACAGCACAGAGTAAAACAACGCTACAGAGTAATGTAACGCAGAGGGCTGACATGAAGAGGGCATGCTTGAGCCGCACGCAATATCGTCTATAGAGGGCTTCCAATTCGAGCTCTGTCCCTTCTTCCTCTGTAACAAAGATGGTATGATATATTTATTTTATTTATTTATTTTATTTTATTTCTACTACATCCACCACGCTGCTGGATTTTAAAAACCTTTCAGCTTCATACAAGACTAAGGTTTAATAATGCAAAATTGAAAATGCTTTAAATATTGTTCGCCGATTTTCTTGCTGGTTCTTTTCGGTAAGAGCAACATTCCGAACCAGTTGTAGCTTCATTGATCATATTTGAATAAAGATTATTGTTAGCGAATTCCTTATTTCTGATTTCAGGCCGGCACGGGGCCGCTGATTATGGGCCTCATAAGAAAGAAATTTGTCCACCCCTTTTTTATTATTAGAACAAATTTCTTGACCAATGACCAATTATACGATCCCACATTTTCGCCGTTTTATCCACCATCGCAGCTTATAGAAAAAGATCTGACATGAATGCCTACAAAGCATAAATTAATATCACTCAAGGCACAAAATTTCTCGCTACCCCCTCAGAACATATTAAATAACAATATACGACGGCATGGAATGGCTTTGATAACTGTATTACTAAGGTGTATATGAAATTTCAGGCTACGTATGCGACCAGCAAAATATGATCCCCAATATATCTCAAAGACAAGGTCTTAGATGAATCAGAGGATGTAAATATTTTTACATAAAAATACGAAACAGATCTTCTTTTTCAACCGATGCACATCCACTGCCGGACATAGGTCACTTTAAGGAATCTTCACACTACACGATCTTATACCGCTTGGATCCAACGGCTCCCTGAAAGCATTTTGTGTTGGTCAGTCCACCTCTTGGGGTAGGTCTACCGACGCTGCGTTTTCCAATGCGAGATCGCCATTCCAGCACTTTAGGACCCCAACATCCATCGGTTCTACATACTACGTGCCCCACCCATTTTACCACTTCAGCTTCGCGACATGATGAAGAAGATATATTTTTTTTTTTTTTTTTTTATTCGAAATAATGCATCACTTACAGGCTAACATTCTCAAAACTATACTAAACATGCCTTAACTAATAACGAAATAACTATTTTAATTACTAACTATAACTACTACTACTACTAGTGGTATATATGATTATATACCACTAATCCTCCACTCTTGCCACGTACCTGTCAGTGGTGCAATTTTTCCAATAGGTATGCCACTCAGGATAGTACTGACATCTGCCGGCGCAGCGTGTCAGCCCTGATTTTCAGTGGCACCCTAGATATATTTATATACATACATAAATACTATATATATAATTATAATATATATTTTATATGTGATAGGCAGAGTCTGCTGAAAGTTATATATTAAGTTCTTAATACAAAACACACTACAATACTACATACATGAGAACTAATTTAAAAAAAAAAAAAAAAACCAAAAAAAACACAAAAACAAAAGCGGAAAATAGCACAATAGGTTTTTAACTTTGAAGTTGCTGGGTAAATAAAAATGCTTTATATTTAAGTCTGAAACCGTTTACATTTTTAAGAATTCGTAGTGGCGGTGGAAGATTATTCCAGCACTTCGTCGCCGCATATCGAAAACTACCCCTAAATGCTGCAGATTGATGCGATGGTGTGAGTAATCGATAGGAAGACCCTCTTGTGACATGTTTGGATTGGTAATCCCTTGCCCATCGTAACTTCTTATATAGATATCCTGGAGTCTGATTTTGAATTATCCGGAATAACTGAACAGCGAAATGCAGTTCCCAGCGATAGTTCATCTTTAGCATTTGGGCATCGTTAAGGTAAGGAGTTACATGATGGCGAGGAGGGATGTGAAAGCAAAAGCGCGCACAAGCGTTTTGTACTCGCTGTTTAATCTTTATAGAGCGCGCGAGTAGTCTGGGACCCAAAACAGCATCTGCGTAATTAAACTTGGATAACACCAGTGATTCACATAGCATAATACGTAAGTTTGTGCTAATAATAATAATATAATAATAATAAAATTTTTATTAAATCAATCAAGTATCAATTACACATAAGAGCAAATAATGCTTCAGCAGAGATTAAACAGATACACAGATTCTTTGTTGATGGTTCTTAATTTAGCTATTACGTTAAACTCGCTATGGAAGGAAACTGGCGCCTGAACTAGGATTCCCTGTATTTCAGGTCGCCAGAGACTTCCTCCCTTACAAAATATAATAAACTAAATTATACAAGATATATTCAATTAATAGAATCTACTACAGTAATTAATAAATTCTCTTAAGAAACGCTGATTACATCAAAATTGTACCTTTATAGTTACAATATGGAAAAAGTAAAAAAAAAAATAATTTAATATAAAATATTGAAAAATGTAGAAAAATGTATGCGTGTGTGCATGGTTATATGTATGTATATATGTGTGTATGTGTAGATTATATGACATAAGCGTAAATTAAGTAATAGTGTGAATTAATTTCTCTGTGTCCTCATAATTCAAATTGTGGAGCCAGTTAGTTACAGTTTTTTTACAAGAATATTTATTTAGTGGGTATATATTTAAACACTTATTGCATTTATTATATAAAAAGGAGGACAAGAACCAAAAGAATTTTCTAGCAAATTGAGTTTTGACTTTATTAATATTGCAGGCCATATGTGTTCGTCGCTTTCCAGCAAATAATTTAGGATCAAAAGTTAATGAACAATGTTGTTTCAATATAGTAAATAATATAAACAACTGTCTAATTGTCAAGACTCCACAAGATTTATATAGTTCTGATGTAGAATAGAGCACAGGTTTGAAGGTAGCAACTTTAAGTAATGCTCGTTGGGCTGTTTCTAACCTAAATAAATGTGATTTACATGCTCCACCCCACGAAGTGATACAGTATAAAAACAAAGACTGGCATAAGGCGTAATAAACTGTTTTGATAACATTGAAGTCTGCTATGTAACGAAGTTTCTTAAAAATATACATTAGTTTTCTTACTTTAGATACTAGGCCTGAAATATGCTCTTGGAAATTTAAATGTTTATCTATTGTTATGCCTAAATATTTTACATGGTTAACAGATTCAAGTTGCAAACAATCACATGAGTCAGTATCTGGATTAGAACACGTGTGAATAAACAGTTTAAAATTATTGGAACCAAGCAAGGATGGTTTTCGTATACCAAAAGAGATGAATTTAGTTTTACTTATATTTAAAGTCAAAAGATTGTTGTTAAACCATTTCATTACTAAATTAAGACCGATCTGGGCATTATGAAAAGCATCCTTCCATGTTTTTCCATGGAACAATAATGCAGTATCATCCGCAAAGGATATTATTTTGCCTGAAGAAATTTTGAGATTGCATAAATCATTAATAAAAATAAGAAATAATGATGGGCCTAAAATACTACCCTGGGGAACGCCAAAATTTACGGGTAAATCGCTACTAATGAGATTTCCGATCTTTGTACATTGATATCTATGACTTAGATAACTTTGAAATAGTTTTAGGGGTTGGCCACGTACTCCAAAACATTCCAACTTATGCAAAAGTAATGGTGTAGAAACTGTGTCGAACGCTTTGGATATATCAAGAAATATTGCTAAACATTTATTACCTATATCAAGTTGCTGTACTACGTGATTTGTTAAATCATGAACAGCATCCGCCGTTGATTTGGATGCTCGAAAACCATATTGTCGTTGAGAAAGAAGATTACTTGATTCCAGGTAGTTAATAAGACGCGTGTTTATTATTCGTTCTAGGATTTTTGATAATGTTGGCAAAATTGCAATAGGTCTGTAATTATTAAGAGAGAGTCGTGAGCCACTTTTAAAAATCGGATGAACTAATGATCTCTTAAATACGTTAGGAAAGATGCCGTTGGTAAAACTCAACTTACAAATATGTAAGATACATGGTATGAGCAAATCTTTATATTCTTTAATAAATGATGAAGTTATGTTATCATACCCTGGTGAACAATCAGTTTTTAATGACATTATTGCTTTATTTATTTCAAAGTGATCCACTTCAAATAGTACAAAGGAGGAAGCGGTAGTATTAATATTATTATTGTTTAATGGAGTTACAACATTATTTAAATTTACATTATTCTGTATTTTCTCAGCTAATGATTTTCCAATCTTAACAAAATAATCGTTAACGTAATCAACAGACATATGAGGGAATCGGGAATTCGATATTAGATTTATAGGCGATATATTATTAGATTTTATATTGGTAGTTTTTTTAATAACTTTCCACAGCTTTTTATTGTTTTGTTTTACTTTGAGAATTTCCATCTTTTCGTAATTTCTTTTTAAGTTTCTTAATATATTATTACAAAAGTTCCTGTATCGTTTATAGGTTTTTTCTAAAATAGCATTATTGGGCATAGTTTTTAGTTTTTTATGAAGTGCGTCACGATTTCTAATACACCTAAGTAAACCCGGCGTCATCCAAGGTTTGATGGGCCTATTTCGACTTGATATTTGAATAGATTTTGAATTTGATATTAAGGCATTTCTCAAAAGATCTGTCAATAAACTACTAGCTATATTAGGATCATCGTTCTCTAGAACTTTATTAAACTTTAGATCATTCATTGTTACAGCCAAATTATTATAATTTATTTTCAAAATATTACGTGAAATTATATCTTTAGAAATGTCTGATCGCAAGGACAGCATGACGGCGTCATGATCAGTAATGGGAGACGTAATAACAAAGCACTTGGCAATCTTATTCGATTTCAAAATAACATGATCTAATGAGGATTTGCCTCGAGTGGGCAAGGTGTGTGCCGGTAGTAAACCATTCATGGCAATTAGATTAAGATATTCATCCGACTGTAAGTTAGTGTTATCTGGAGCAATGTTAATATTGATATCTCCAATAATTATTATGTCTTGGAAGGCTGCCAATGAAAGAAGTACCGAATTCAGGGACTGTAAAAAATTATCAATACCGGTATTGAAGCTAGGAGGTCGATAAATACCTATAATTAAAAATTATTTAAAAAAGAATTATGATATAATACTAAAGTTACATGTTTTGTGGAGTGAATATTGATAGTGAAAATAAAAATATCAAAAGTTCTATACATGCCTATAAGTGTTAGTAGAATGTATTTAATAATTAATTTGTTATTTAAGAATGCACATGAATAAGCGGAGAGTCATTTTTTTTCCCTTAGCTTCACAATATCCCCATCTTCTTTTATATGTATTAATTGCATACCTTCTTTTTTGCGCAAATAAACATTGCAATTCGTAATCCAACAATACGCATATCCATTGTTTCTAGCAAACTCACGCGCTTGAAAGAATAGATTTCTTGTTTTGAGTGTTAGGTAGTCCGATATATAAATTGGCATATGAGGTCCATTAATTCGCAAATGTTGGGTGCTTAGTTTGTCTTTATTTCTATTGTAATTTTTTAGTGCCATAATAATGTTTGTTTTTTTTATTGTACTACTAAGTTTGATTATCAATGGTTTACAGCTATCTTTCTTAGTATTTATCCGATAAATATCCAAAACATCTGAGGAGTTTATGGAGACTTCCAATAAATTGCAGATTTTGAAAAGTAAATTGCAAAGATCTTCTTTAGACTCCTTCGACGTTGCACTGGGAACATTACGTATTTCAAGATAAGATAATCGTTGGTTTCGCTCTAATTGATCAATTTTACTTTCTAGCGTTTTAATATACTCGAAATTTTTGTTACGTTCTTCCTCCAACTGTTTTATTTTTTCACTCATTTCGTCATATTTTTTACTCACAAATTCGATAGACGATATTATTTCCTGATTTTTTTCTTGTATTATTTTACGTACTGACTCTTCAAAGGCTAAAAATTTTTTATCTTGTTGCCGAGAAAAAGCTGTAAACATCATACGAATTTCCGCCATCAAACCACGGTGCAGGCTATCATCTTTATCTTCACATTTTCTTTTACGCTCCGAAGTATTATATTTGTTTGTCCAGCGATCTAATGCAGGGTCTGACTCACTATGTTCAAGCGCACCGATAGCAAAATGACCTTGGACGGTAGGCGACGGCGGCGGCGAGCGGTTGAGCGGCATCGTGCACTGTTTTGTTTCCGAGTTAAAGTGTTGTTGACGGAACGAGACAAACGCTAATCCCACTGTCAGTCGCTGCGTTTGTATAATTAGTTAGAGCAGGATAGAAACACTCCAGTATAATGTTCCACGTAAATTAATTATTGTTCAAAATTAATCGGAAAACTGATAAAAATAAGTTTAAAATTGAAGTTTAAATCTTTGAAATAATTCACTTCTAATGTTCACAACACAATGATAATAGGATGTTATAAAATGGAAGTTACACGGTACTATTGACTTGTACTTTTAACACGTTCGCACGTCGTAACACACCGGGAGGAAGTCAATTACGTCTCTTATCTGATATAGAACTTTAAGCCGGTAAAAACAATTTTTAGCCGTATTAAGAATCTGCTTCTCAAAACGCAAATTCTCATCCATAAGTAAACCTAAATTCCTCATTTCACTAACTCGCTCAATATTTTCGTTCTTAATGCTAATTGATAAATTGTGATTAGAGATTTTGAGAATTTGTTTCTTGGTACCGAGCAACATATATTTGGTCTTAACGGGATTCAATACTAAAGTATTAGCTTCGGACCAGTCTGCGATGCTATTCAGATCTCTATTTAATTTAGATACATACTCACATGTGTCACCTGGTTTAAATGATATATAGAGCTGGATATCATCGGCGTAAATATGGTAATAGCAATTTTGTATTTCCGCTGTGATATCCGCGCTATACAATGCAAATAGTATTGGACCCAAAATTGATCCTTGTGGCACTCCTCTTGTTACCCGAGAGGAATCTGATGTCAATTTTGTTCCATCACGCTGCGTAACCTGAACCACCTGCCTGCGATAATTGAAATAACTTTGAAACCAACGTAGCGTATGATTGTTAAAACCATAAAATTTTAATTTTGAAAATAAAAGTGATCTATTAATAGTATCAAAAGCTCGCGTGTAATCAAGAAACACAAGAATTGTGCCTTTTCCAGCATCCTGTGCACTTAAAATATTATCAACCACGTCAGTCAAGGCAGTTGTAGTGCTATGTTGCTTTCTGAACCCCGACTGAACTGTTGGCAATATACCATTTTTCTCTATATAATGCGTTAATTGATTGTAAACAATTTTTTCCAAAACTTTAGATAAACAGGGTAATATATTTACTGAACGCAAGTCGTTCAGCTCACAAACGTTATCTTTTTTAGGGGTTGGTCTTACTAAAGCCAATTGCCACTGGTTAGGAAACTTACCGGTTTTTAGGGATGTATTTATGATTTTAGTAATGGCATTAAGACTATAGGGAAGCGTAGATAATATCATCTGCAGGGTTATACCATCTTCTGCTATTGCGTTTGACTCTAAGGAATGGATAACTTTCAATACAGTGGTACTGTCGGTCTCGTGTAAATTGAAAACAGCTGTAGTAAACTTACTTGACTCATAATAATTAATAGAAGATTGAGATGCATCATTGTGGCCTGGCACGTCTAGAAAATGTTTATTAATTTTATTGGGGTCATTCAAGTGTTCAGGTAGAAATAATTTTTGCTCATTCTTAAAGTGAATATGTTTTTTTAAATGAGACCAAAGTAATCGCGATTCCCGATAGTTATTATTAATGTACGTGGAGAAATAAACAGATCTTTCAGAGTTAGTCGCGTTGATAACTTGTTTTTTTAATGCTTTGTAATAATTAATATGAGAATCTACTTTTGTTGACCGTGCTCTCCGGTACGCTGCGTCTCGAAGCCTCATCATCAATTTAATATTATAAGTTATCCACGGAAAATGGTGTTCTTTTATATTGATATTTTTCACAGGAGCTAGTAAATCAAACACCCATAATATTTTGTTATTAAATTCAACAATCATATCGTCAACTTCATTTATCTCTACTATGTCATCAAAGTTTGCGTAAACTAAAGTTTGCTGAAGTAAATCTGTATCAATATCTTTAATAGGTCTGTAACATATTTTTCTGGGTTGCGATTTTGTAGTTGATAAATTCAATTCACATGATATAAAGGCATGGCGGCTCAGATCAGGTATATAGTCAACTAGAATCCGCTTTACACGTACGTTCGAACAAATAAGATCAAGTAAAGTTTCGCTGTCAGTGGTAAAGTGTGTGGGCTCGTTCACGTATTGTTTTAGATTATTTGTTACGAGAAATTCATTTAAAATTTTAGTGTGAGAACAGTCTGCATTGAGGTAATTAATGTTAAAATCTCCTACTAGGACCATTACATCATAGTATGAAAATGTTGTGATGGTTTCCGCCAAATCATCAATAAACCCTCCAACATTGAACCAAGGCGGTCTATAGGCGGTGCCTATGATCACAGTTTTTCCGTTCACCGTAATCTTTATCCAAATTTGTTCTATAGACATGGAAGATGGGGTAGGCAAGATGCGCACTGACAGTCCTCGCTTTATATAGAAACCAACCCCACCGCCACGACTGCGCACTGTCTCTGAACGTGGGACGTGTATCAAGCGATAGCCCGGCACAGTAGGTGCCCGTCCTTCTTCCCCCATTTTGAGCCAGGTCTCATTTATTGCTATCAAATCGACCGAGTGGCGATCCATCGCAACTATAAATTCGTTGTGGCGATTACCGAGCGATCCTGGGTTTAATAAACCAATTTTCAGGTTTCTTAATTTTAACATTGCTTATAAAAATTAAATTTATATGATTTACCTGATTCGGCCACTCGTATCACAAACAACGAATATAACATAAATATTATAACGAAAATAACCCTTACAAATACTCGTAAAAAATTTCTTTCATTATTATTAGAGAGTAAATAATATTTTATTGTATAAATGACGACCCTGTACATTTGCCTAGCATATTTCTGTAAGTACGACATTCCACCACTGACAAATAACATAGTTCCAATACTTATTGAACTTAATTTAATACATGGTTTATTTTTAATTATAATGATGAGTTATGTCTATCCATCTTGAAATGCTCCATCCGACTGGCTCGTTGGCGCGTTGGTAGTGACCCTGCCTTCAGCTCTGCGGGTCGTGGGTTCAATTTCCACCGAGGGCCAACATATTCTAACAAAAATTTGTTGGTTCTTCGAGCCTGGGTGTATATTTGTATTAAATATGTTTTTAAAATTATATAAGTATATAGATATTTACCAGTTGTCTGTCACCCATAACACAAGTACTAAGTTACTTACTTTGCGGACAGACGACCGTGTGTCTAAGTGTCCCATATATTTATTATATTCAAAAAAAATCTATCTATGTCAATCCATACCAGACCAGTCTACAGAAAGGTTTAAATACAGCGTAAGAGATATGCTTGTACGTAAAGCATATTACACAATTGGAGATTATTTGGATGATAAAAATACCTGGATTTGAAAATCCTTTCATATAAGACTTTGGTATAATAATAGTAAACTTCAAAATGTTTAAGAGATTGACCACCGAGTTACTTGCTGGTCCTTAAAAGCAACATTCCGAACCAGTTGTAGTTTCATTAATCGTCAAGGATCATATCCTTGACGATTCAAAAATACTTGAAAGAGGTTAATTGAATAAAGATTATTTTGTTTCGATTTGATTTCGGTTCCTCTGGTTCTTCTGAGGATCCCTCAGTTCTAATTTAAGGTGACCACTGACTATGGGCCTTACAAAAAATAATGTTGTCCACCCCTTTTTCTATTATTAGCACAACTTGTCCACCCCTTTTTCTATTATTAGAACAACGTTTACCGAATCAGCTAGTATTAACTATAAATACAACTCAGGATAGTTTCATGTTCGTTACCTAATTTTTTATTTGTAATTGAGTGTAGTATTTATTAGTTAACGCCAAGGTCTTCAACAAAGTAAATCGCTCTCCCATTGACTTAAGCAAAAACAAAACTTAATTCCAAACAGTAATGTGTATTTAGACTTATTGTTCCTAAACTGTGAAACGGTGAAAGTTCACCAAAATCCTAGTATTTATTCATGCGTTTGTTGGTTTTGGACTTTGGAATGTTTTTGCAAATTCCATTTACTTTGCAGAAATTCAGTTCACTTTGAATTATCTTAAGGCACGCAAGTTTTATGGATGATTCCTTGATTTGGAATGTTCTTGTTTATGATGTGACGTAAACACGGCTTTGTTGGCATAAACTTAGTTAACTTAAATAATAACCTAAATTAATCATGTACTGTTTGTTCTTTTCACTGTTCCTAATAAAAACGAGATTATATTTTATCCAATATAGATGGATCTCTTCCAAATTGATCCCACACTGCTGAATTGTGATTTTTTGTAAATTTGTCTAACTAAATATAACAAGTAATATGAATTTTGTTTTGAAAAGAGCAAACTCCGAGTTTCTTGCTAGCTTTTCAAGCAACGAAAAGTTTCTACCAAGGTAGAAACAGCTTTCCGAACCAGCAGTGTAGTTGACGATTCAAAAGAACTTGTTTACAAGTTTACTTTGAATAAAGAATATGTTAAATTGAATTTTATAGGCCTCGTTCCTTCAACTTATCCTGTTATCATCACACTCTCTAAATTATCATGGCTCCAGTCTAAACAAAGTATCCTATAAAGATCCCCTGCAGTCAAATAGAAGACAAATTTAGCTGGCTATAATAGCGTACTATTTAACCATAATTCTCCAGCGGATGAACTGTGAAAGTGCTATATACAGAAAGACAGATTTTCGCACTTAAAATATAAGCGTTTATACTTATAACAAATCAGCTAAGTCAACGAAGATTGGGCTTCAGTTGATATTGCAAATAAAATTTTTATCTCTCAATCAATTACTTCGGCTACTGTCAAAAAAATTCTTGAACCAATTTTGTCCTAATCCGTATTTTATTATACTTTATTGAGAACCTCTCAATTTATATTTAACTAGCTATCTCTGTGGCTTTGGCTGCGTCAAATTCAATGTATCACAAAGCTGTTTCCCGCGTAACTCCGCGTAAGAGATAGAGACAAGCTATCCCGGACTTATTTGTAATATTTTTGTAGATCTACAATTCTCAATTACATTACTTAAGTACATCTCCGTTGGTTTACTTGGCGCACGCGACTGAAATTACCAGTAGGAGGGTATTTTTAACAATTGCGCGAACTTTTTAAACACTATTTATGCCTGAAATGCCCTATTAACCTAAACCTTCCGGAAGAATTCTACCTATTAGTAAAAACTGTATTAAAATATGTTTAGTAAATTCTGTAATCGATAACATATAGACAGACAGCTTTTGGCGCCGTGTGGTATCCGGCTGAATAGAATAGTACCACCCTCATATCTTACCGAGGTGTCGTAAAAGGCGACTAAGGTAAGACGACTCGCCGTGTGGTATCCGGCTGAGTAGAATAGTACCCCCCTCATTTCTAACCGAGGTGTCGTAAAAGGCGACTAAGGTAAGTTGACCCACCGTGTGGTATCCGGTTTAGTAGAATAGGCCGCCCTCTTTCTTATCGAGGTGTCGTAAAATACGACTGAGGTAAGTTGACGTCAGGCAGGTGGCCGGTCGTAAAAACGCAGCCAAATCGTGTGACAGCATGTTTATAACATGTTGTGCCGACCCCACTTAGAGTGGGATGAGTGCAGGAAGATGATGATGATAGACAGACAGCTTTTGGAGACTTTTACTTTATAATATTAACTATTAAATTTAAATATTTACTAGCTATCTAGGCCGGCTTCGCAAGGGTATTTGGATGTCTGCGAGGGACGTGAAGCGCGCGTAGTTACAACAAGCGACCCGATAAATAAATTTACTTTACAAATATTACAGTGATTTTCCATATCCAAATATTTACCGCAGCTTTGTAACAATAATTAACCCGACCAAATCGTCCTCCAACGTTGAAAAAGGTCCAAGAATAACGTGACACATTCCAAATCCAAATCTGTCTGCTAAAATTTACGGGTTTTGCGGCGACCGCGAGCTTGGGGGATAAATGAAACATTTTGCGGATCACGTACCCGCAAAAGGGATTAATATAGTCGTGATATAACTTGTTTGAATTATATTGTTGCGTGGCTGAAACTGGAATGAAATGATAGCCACAATCGTAGACTTTTATTGACGTGACAAGTGGACTTTTATTGGAGTCACTCATGAAAAAGTGTAACGCCCGCTCACGTCTGTTACGATGAGTCACCGAACGAAAGAGAGGCCCGCCGGACTGGCCAATGCCTTGCGTCTCTCTCCCACTCAAACATGATTGGTCCGCCGCGCGCGGAGCACTAGAGAATTGATTAGGGCATTCAATTCTTTGTATCTATTGTGCAATTTAATAATACTCATATCAATAAATATTCTACAGAGAAAAAGACGTTGTCACGTAAAATCTTTGCTCGTAAAACTGACTTTAATCTATATATTGTTACGCCGTGAGGTATCCGACTGAATAGAATAGTACCAACTTCATTTCTTACCGAGGTGTCGTAAAAGGCGACCAAGGTAAGTTGACCAACCGTGTGGTATCCGGCTGAGTAGAATAGACTAACTTCATTTCTTACCGAGGTGTCGTAAAATACGACTAAGATAAGTTGACGTCAGGCAGGCGGCCGGTCGTAAAACGCAGCCAAATCATGTGACAGCATGTTTTTAACATGTTGTGCCGATCCAACTTATAGAGGGATTTGCCTGACATCAAATTACCTTATCCGCCTATTACGACAACTCAGTAAAAAATGGGGGTGGTCTATTCTATTCAGTCGGATGCAACACAGCGAGTCCACCTACCTTGATAGCCTTTTACAACACCTTGGTAAGAAATGAGAGTGGTCTATTCTATTCAGTCGCATACCATACGGCGGTTTTGAACGAGTAACCAGATATTTTTAAACCAAATCCACCAACCCCTATATGTAACAGTATAAACATGTTATCATTTCACTGTAATTGCTGTAATAGAAGATAAAATCCAGATAATACAATAGACAATTAATGCGCGTCGACCTAGATGCCTGGATAATACTTCAAATGTTAAATCGTGACCAAAACAACTATATACGTCCTAATGTGGGACTAACTTAATTTAAATGCCCCATTTTGGGCCAAAAATAAGCATTGCTAATCTGAGATTGTCCACTTTGGCATAAACACAAGTGCTAAAAATGGTATCGCGAAATTGTGCTAACGACATCCTTCCGAATTAGGATTGTTATTAAAATATTATTTTTTTATAAAATAACAGTCTTTAATATTCTTCACATCTGCGATAAGGTTCTCAAACTCAATATTTTTGAGCAACTTGAGATAATAAAATATAACAATGGCTTATTAAAAAAAAAGTAACGGCCTGTTACTATCCCACTGCTGAGAATAGGTCTTTTCTCTCCGTTTTTGAAGAGAAGGATTGGAGCTAAGACCTACCACGTTGCTCCAATGCGGATTGGTAGGTTACACATATCTCGAGAATTCTCTAGTGATATGCAGATTTCCTCACGACGTTTTCCTTCACTGAAAAGCGTGTTAAAACTTGCAATTATCAATTACACACATAAGTTTTAATAGAAAAACTCTTTGGTGTCTATCCGGGTTTGAACCCGTGACCTCGTCGAAAGAGTCGCATGGCGTTACCGCTGGGCTATCACAGCACCTAAATAACGAGCAAATTAATGTCTCCCATTCCGGTTTGCTACACGAGTTTGCAGGGGATATCAATGATGTGGGTTGAACTAATATGCATGGATATATCTACTGTACGACCCTGTACAAGATAGTAATGACTTAATGTAACTAGTTATAAGTATTATTTTGAAAAGAGCAACCGCCGAGTTTCTTGCTGGCTCTTCTCGGTAGAAACAGCTTTCCGAACCAGCAGTAGAGTTGACGGTTCAAAAGTACTTGTATACAAATTTATTTAAATCAAGAAAAATTTGAATTGAATTTGAATATGACGCATTATGATTTTGACGTGGAACCTATCTTCCTGATGATGCTTCGGTTTTGTGGCGAAATTGTAGGGATTGTGGTAGTGAGTGTGTAGTGCTTGTGTGGAGTGTTGGTGTTGACGGCGTGTTGTCACTTATCCTGCATATATAAGCTATGTAAACGTTGCCTCTGAAATAACAGCCTGTCTACTATCACACTGCTGAACAATGGCGCACTCTCTCCTTAGAAAGAGAAATGGATCACAAA
This sequence comes from Morpho helenor, assembly GCA_029227775.1. NCBI lineage: Eukaryota > Metazoa > Arthropoda > Insecta > Lepidoptera > Nymphalidae > Morpho > Morpho helenor. Next base: position 14,937,458 of record JARGCU010000034.1, on the reverse strand, counting down.
CCCAACTGGCTCATTTGCGTTAGTAGCAACCTTGCCTTCAGCTCTGGGGGTTACAGGTTCGATTTCCCACCACTAAACATTTTCTGAAAAACAATTCGTCGGTTCTTTGAGTCTAAGTGTATTTATTTATTCAATAAAACGTGTAACCTGTCAATCCGCATTGATGGAGCGAGATGAACTCAAAAAAGGAGTGCAAATTTCAAAAGAGAATAAATACATCAGCCTGCACTCAACTCAGCTATTAGTCGTTTTATTCGACTTTGTTGTTCGTTAGGGAAAAGCGACTTTTTCATTCCACGTTTTAATTGCTTGTGAGTGTCAATTAAAAGGCTTAGGGCCTGTTTCACAAGCAACAAACTGTCAGTTAGCTTATTCGGAACATATCTAACATATATCTCGGAATTTTGCGTTTCTCATATAATAATATAAACTTTATCCGTTACTTAGTTGACGTGAACTTAAAAGTCTAAGGGTCTGTTACCAACAAACTTTCAGTAAGCTTATTCGGAACATATCTGACACATATCTTGGAATTTTGCGTTTCTCAGGTTTCTAATAAGCTTATTCAGTACTTAGTCCCTAATAAGTTAACAGGTAGATCATGTTGCTGTTGTTTATCTGCTATATAACAAATGCCTATTTCAAAATGACCGCGATTTTATGTTTATTAATATTTTCACTTTTTAGAGTCTCCTTTTAGAGACATTTATCTGCTACTAAGATTATTTTTTGGCTAACTATCAGACACTTTACGCCGTGTGGTATACGGCTGAATGGAATAGTACCACCCTCTTTTCTTACCGAGGTGTAGTAAAAGGCGACTAAGGTAAGTCGACCCGCCGTGTGGTATCCGGCTGAGTAGAATAGACCACATTCATTTCTTACCGAGGTGTCGTTAAAGGCGACTAAGGTAAGTTGACTCACCGTGTGGTATCCGGTTAAGGAGAATAGACCACCCTCTTCTTATCGAGGTGTCGTAAAATACGACTGAGATAAGTTGACGTCAGGCAGGCGGCCGATTGTAAACTACGTAGCTAAATCGTGTGACAGCATGTTTATAACATGTTGTGCGGACCCGACTTAGAGTGGGATAAGGGCAGGAAGATGATGAACTATCCGACACTTTATCAGTAACTTGTGATACAGGCCCTTAGAAGTTTGCACACACTGTTCACAAACAAAAAAAATAACGTGTTGTAACGTCGGCTGATGATTGATTGAGATGATGAGCGTAACAGACAAATACTCGTAGACAGATTTCACATTAATATTATTAGATTACTAAAACAAAAGTAATAATAAAATTATTTTGCTATAATGCGCGATGAAGTAAAATAGAAAATATACATAATGCTAAATGTAGATTGGACAAAATCGCAATGCTTTGCTTTGCGATTTTGGTCGTGGAGTCTATCTCTTGATGCTTCGGTTGCGGGGCGAAACGATTCTTGAGTTTGTGATAGTGTACGTATGTAGTGCTTGTGTATTGTGGTGGCAGTGGTGGACGATTTGTGCATGTGTTTTTACGAATCCTGCATGTATCACAGGTATGATAACTGATTGTCCACTCTACATTTAGCATTATATATGTGTTCTATGTTACTTCATCGTGGATTATAGCAAAATAATTTTATTGTTACTTTTGTATTATGGACCTCCGCAAAGTAACGCCTAATTCTATAAATTACTAAAATTCAAATCTTGAGTTACAGTTATTTCAGTCTGTTAACAACATGATTAGAACTATTATGTTTGTTTATCCTTTAACCATTTTTATAAACTACGTTAAAATTTGCACCAGTTTGAACGAAACTTTGTTTTGGCAGATGGCGTCTATACCAGAAGCACAGTTCAAGCCAACCGCGAAGGCCAAAACAATAGATCTAAATAATATTTCGATATAATCCATACATACATTATAAATGAGAAAGTTTGTCCGTTTGTCTCTATGTTACCCTTTCATGGACAATATTATCTTCCAGCCCTTATCCCGCTCTTAGTGGAATCGGCACAACATGTTATAAACATGTTGTCACATGATTTGGCGACCGGCTATTTAACGACCGGCTGCTTGCCTGTCGTCAACTTACCTTATTTACGTCACCTCGGTTAGAAAGAAAGGTCTATTCTACTCAACCGGATACTACACGGTGGGTCAACTTACCTTAATCACCTTTTACGACACCTCGGTTAGAATTGAGGGTGGTCTATTGTACATAGCCGGATACAAGTGAAGCATATATACCTGTAACATTTAAAAAATAATCCCGTTTATCCGTGGGGAACAGAATAATATATTTTGCATTTTTGAGGGTATTCTAAATTTATTCAGGTGGATGCATTTGAACCGTAAGGAATTAATATGCGATGTTGATCGAATAACATTTTTTTTTCGAACACTAACTAATGCCGTAGAGGCTTTTACAGTGTCACCGAGCGAGACTCGTAGCATCTTGGAAGCGTCGCCTTAAGGGTGCTTCCTGTGAGGGTGGAGGACCCCGGCTTAAAACGACGCGCTGTGGAGGACTAGATCGGACAAGCTCAATTATTATTATTACTTATTACTTTTGGACTCTTATTATTACTTTTGGACTAGATCGGACTTCAGGAAAAGTCCTAATGTCATAACGGTCGGTACTCGACGCCCCAGCCGCTAGATGTGAGGTAGCGGGGACCTCGTCTTCGCCGGTAAAGACGCTGTGTGTGTATATCTGTGTAGTGTTTGGCGTTGGCGATCGTGATGTGATCATAGAGAAAACTCTTAGGGCGTCTATGATGTTTGGACTTAAACTTTCTATCAAAGCAGGTGTTATAGCCATCCTCGAATAACAATTTGTACGGGGACTTCTTATATCCCTACGAAAGCACCTCTGTTATTAGCATCATCTATTATTTCAGTGAAGAATTATATTTTTTACGAGTACGTTATGTGACAAAGTTAAATTTGCTGTAATTTGTAAAGTAATAACTTAGTTAGGAACAGGCAGGCAAAAGGAGTGAAAATACACGGGATCAAGTCCGAGATATCAGCAGTCCTTTTTTACACTTTTTATTTTTATATATTAAAAAAATACGAAGCAAGGCTCGGCCACCCAGGTACACTATATTTATATTCCAATTCTAATATATAATGTTTTTTCCTTTGAAAAATTATGACGTTTGCTTTTATAGTATTGTGTAAGATAACTCACGTAGACATAACTTTAGCGTCATAGCTTTAAACAACTTACGCGTGTTTCTATATGTCATAACTTTTCTACGAATTAGTAAAATACTGTTGGTTTTAAGATTAATAACTTGCAATTAAGAATGTAAGTTTATTTGTCCCTTTTTCACATCCAAACAGTAGCAACGGATCGATTTGGTTTTTGATATTTGATAGCTTAAAGCTGTATAGTGTTTATTATATCTTTTTTAAGTGAAAAAAAAATAACATGTACAAAGGCGGACTTATCCATTAAAGCAGTGTTTCCCAACCTTTTTTGGTCCAAGTCCACGTTAAAAATCATTTGGCCCCCCTATGTCGCCACGGAAATTTATAATCTCTAATATACATTCAAATATATAAAAAGGCGAAACGATAACTCATAGCAAACTCTTATTGCCAGGGTTCATGACGTCACCGCAGTGACGTCATTCTCTATGCACGTCTTAACTCGTTAACTAATGACGTGTACAGCGCGACCCGGGCTAATCCCAGCGTACTCTGCGCTCTATTTAATTCTCTTAGCCAGGGTAAACACCCCGGAAGTGGCCTCCGACCTCCCCTTCTAGCCACCCCTTTCCACTCACACTGATCTGACTCCTCTCTTGAGCCACAGCGCAGAACTACTCTCTCTAACCTGTCACTGATCTGACTTCTCTCCCGAGCCTCAGCGCAGAACTACTCTCACTAACCTGCCACTGATCTGACTCTTCTCTCGAGCCTCAGCGGAGAACTACTTTCCCTAATCAGCCACTGATCTGACTCCACTCTTGAGCCTCAGCGCAGAACTACTTTCCCTAATCTGCCACTGATCTGACTCCACTCTTGAGCCTCAGCGCAGAACTACTTTCTCTAATCTGCCACTGATCTGACTCCACTCTTGAGCCTCAGCGCAGAACTACTTTCCCTAATCTGCCACTGATCTGACTCCACTCTTGAGCCTCAGCGCAGAACTACTTTCTCTAATCTGCCACTGATCTGACTCCACTCTTGAGCCTCAGCGCAGAACTACTTTCCCTAATCTGCCACTGATCTGACTCCACTCTTGAGCCTCAGCGCAGAACTACTTTCTCTAATCTGCCACTGATCTGACTCCACTCTTGAGCTTCAGCGCAGAACTACTTTCCCTAATCTGCCACTGATCTGACTCCACTCTTGAGCCTCAGCGCAGAACTACTTTCTCTCTCTCTAATCTCAGATAGTACTTTACGATATACATATAAGCGAGATGCTATAACTGATATACACTGTTTATAATAGAAATATCTCAATCCACTCACCATAAATCTCTAGCGATCAAACAACGGTGTTCACTACACTTGTACGGTACTTGGTCTGCGTCAGAATGGCGCCCGCCGCTTACTTTCTTATACAATTCCTACCCTCTTTATTATAAACATTTTATTTTACTTTTTTTCTACCCGCTAGTAATTATAATATTTTGTTTAATATACTTTATGTAATATGTACCTACAATTCGCGATATTTCGCGACACTCCCCAACGAAAACAATTTTAATTTTAGTAAGGGCCTCAAAAAAAAGGAAAGAACAAGTAAAACAATTTAATCATAATTATTAATTTGAGGAGACATTAAGATTTAGTGAGATTATAGATTAAATAAATTCAACATTAACTGTGAAGTCCACCCATTAACTCTTTGTACTGCTCATTGGACCGCTTCTCTCTTCGTACCTCTGGACTGCGAGTCTGAATTATTTTACGTAGAAACTCTTTCTCTCTTTCTTTGGGAATTCGTAACAAAATCGTGCTTTCTATATCTATCCATAGTGAGCACTGAATTATACTTCTCGTCGTTATTTGACTTATCGTCTTAGTCTTTGTTCTTTTGATCGTCTCAGGTGTGTGTGTGTCTGTGTCAGTCTCATCATCTTCACACATTGTCTTTAACTCATTTTCTCTAGCTTGACAGGGTATCAGTGCTCCATAGATCCAGTCAAAGTCTTACAGGTTGACGTTAAACCTTTCACTACCCGTATATGACCGTCTAAAGTCGTTACAATGTTAATTATCTTTCCCACTCACCAATGAGCTCTTTTCATATTATTCTGTAATTGACCTAAATCTCGTACTCTAGGAATTGATTATATTACACAACATATCTTGTAAATACTCCTCCGATTTCAGAAATCAGTTTGTTTCAAAATATGCACCAACCACCCAACCAACCACCAAAACCATGGTGCTAATACTGGCATAAACTTCCTTTTAATGACTGCATACAATATTTATAGGTAAACATCCAAGGTTAACTTAAATTGCAGAGCATTGCCAGATAAATATAACAAGATCTCTTAGCCTCTAGGCCTCTTGTAGCTGTGAATCATCTTATTGCAAGCAGACACTCTTCAGCGGACAGTTCATCAAATGCCTTATGAAAAGCTCTTACAGTTAAGCATGTATTATACTCGTAAATACACCAATAGTTAATTGTGGTGCTATTGCTTAGTAAGTATAAACTATTAACGGTAAGTATTGTTAGAAGTTCCTATAGACCACCTCCATATTTGCGAAACTATAAACACATTTTTAAAATGCGTTAAACCTAAGCTCACTTTGTTATATCCAAAATTTCATTCTTACTATTAATAAAGTATGCGAAATTCCATATTCTCTATAAATTTCGTTGTAACTTCAGTATTTTAGTCTCTGATTTCTTTTTATGTTAGTCCTTATATTTGTTATCTTTTAAACATTTAATTCCTTCCATTCTTATCTTCTCCTTACTCTAAGATTTCACATCTCGATAGGCTTCGAATCGATAGACCTTGCACAGCTACAAAGGTTTGGATCTAAATTAATTTTTCGATTATATATATACATGCTTCAGGCTATTGCGCCGTTATTTATTTTTAGGAAGGAAAGTCCAGAAAACTATCTTTAAACATGTATATGTGTATGTATATGCGTACATAATGCATAAATTTTTATTTTGCTTTATTTCGGCTATTCTTCTTGCTACGAATGAATTAAGAACATATTGATATTATATCAACGTATATCAAATAACTTGCTAATATCAACGATGCGTCTGTAAAACAGTGTAATTCATATTCTGCTCCGTTAGTCGCTGTCTTTCCAAACTCCATGTAATATCATGTAACATGTTAGTATATGTATTTTAACATTCTGTAACTTTGAAAATAAGGCTATTCTTATCACAGTTCTTGAAGACATAATTTTGGCGGTAATAATTGCCAACATTCCCACATGGCTCATAAATAGAAGAATATCTAAGGACTCCCGTAAGACAGTTATTCCTTCAATACTTTGTCATGTTCATACAAAATAGGACTATCAAGCCTCTTTTTTCAATATTCAGGTACTCAATATTCGGTACGTCATCGTTTCTATGTGATAAAAGGAAAATTCCATTCACCGCCACCTTACATAATGTCTATTTCCCATGTACTTAATTAACTCGTTATTGATTTTCTTTATACTTTGTGTTTTGTAATTTCCACATTTGACCAATATTATTGTTTTGCAAAAATAAGTCAAGTTCATTAAATTTCACACTTCATTGCGAATTTGTAAATAGCTTATTACTGATAATTTATCTTTGACTACATTAGAAACCTAATATGGATCTGACCATATCTCACCAAGTCAGAATTGATTAAAATTAAATGCTCATGTATTTAGATTTTATCGTTAAATTGAAGTGTTAATAATGATCAATAGGTAAAGGAACTTTATCTTTCAAGGATACAGTGTAAGTTAAAATTAAGTTCAAGTGTATGATATTCTTTAAATCAATATATTTATTTATTTTTTTTCATTAGGGTCTCTAATACTATGCATGATATAAAGTACAATATTAAAATACAAAATATAAGATCTTTTAGTGTAAGTGGACAATTTTACTCATACAATTAGGTTCTGCAATGTCTATAAGTCTTTTGCAACATGTATAAACATTGGTAGGCTCTTCAAACAACGACTAAGAAATTATCAAACGGCCTTTATTATTATGAAGTGAAGGATTAATCGATATAATATAAGTAATTTTTGTTTTGAAGTAAACTTTCGCTGTCAATTATATTACTATTAAGATAAGATCTACGAAGAATGTTGCTTTGGTTCTAAGGTAGGACAGAGAGCTCTATTATGAAAATTAATTTTGTTACAATGTCTACATGTCCTCTTCATTTTGCAGTCTGACAATCTATGCCCTTCGCCTAAGCAGTTATAACAGCGATTTCTTAGTCTTGCTTTTCTCTCTTGTATCGTTTTATATTCAGTACATTCATCATTGTAGTGATCTTTATTACAAAAAATACACGACATCCTTTTCTTCTTCTCTAGCGGTTCTTCAATTTTGTTTTCCCCTCTTATGTATCTCTTTCTAGGATTAAAGCTGTGGAATTTGGTATAGACTTTATTGTCGTATCTTTGAATTCTCTCATTTCTGTGTGGTTGACATATTTTTCTACTGCTTATGCGATTATCATCATTCCTTTCCGTTTTTACCTGGAGGCTGTCAACTGTAAACCTGTCATTTTCCGTTCTACTAAAGCTTGGTTTATCATTCACGTCGATAGAAATAGTATCTGCTTTTAATCTATTTGAAGACTCACGAGCTGATATAATATGTTCTAAATGTTTTCTAATAGTATCAATCGTCTCATCTTCTGAACTCATTTTCATTCTCAACTCATAAACTAAATCCTCTGGAAATTTTTCCATAATCATGACTCTCAGATGATTGTGATTAACATCTTCGCCTAGTGATTTTAAAACTCTCAGATGTCTTTCTATTTCATTAAATACACTTCGACATGTCTTAACAGTTTTTTCCGCTGTTTTTATTCTATATAACGCAACATAGTGGGCATCAATTATAGCGCTTTGTTTTCCATACCTATCTTTGAGAGTGTCTACAGCAATTTTATAATTTTTACTTGTAGTGTCAAGCCCTTCAACTACAAGTTTAGCTTCTCCTTTAAGAACCGACTGTAGGTACAATAATTTGTCTACATCACTTATATTTCTGCTATCTACATTCGAAGAAAACTGATCCCAAAATTGATACCATTTTAATACATCTCCACTAAATTTTGCCAGTTCCATACGTGGTAATTTACTAGTAATACACTCAGTTGGTTGGATGATGGCACCTTTATGTTGATCACATTTAACCTTAATCTCTCCGGTTAATTCCTCTGCTTGCATTTGTAATTTTGTAAATTCTGATATCTCATCGGCACAGGGTCGTTCCACTAATTTGAAATAATTGTACATTTCTGATACAAAACGTTCGTTAATAGCATTTAACTTACTACAAATAACTTTCACTTCTTCTACTGAAATCTTATTCTCTTTCATATTCAAAATCGCTGTCTTACCAGACTCCATTAAATCAACCACCGAGTCATTTATTAATTTAAGACGGGTGCGAATAACTTCTTCCATTATTAAATCAAGGGCGCAATAAATAAGTCTTAGAAAACGGACTGAACACACAGACACCGAGCAATACACAACAGAGTAAGTTTTAACACCTCTTTATAATCTCTGTAACAAGAATGAAAAAACATTTCGTTTTGCATACTTCATGATTACTCTTAATATACTTTAATAATACGTACACATAGGTAGTAATCTTTTTTACTTTCACTAACTCAATTATTACTTGAAACAAAAATAGCTCATTTTTAATGTTATTCAAAAAACTCAAATAATAACATGTAGGTAATAGTCATAAGATAATAATCTATATTCTATATATAGTCATAATCATATAAACTACCTATATTGTATGAAATCTTTACCTATAATTAACCGAACAACAACTCAAAAAACATTATATACAATGGGGTAGTTACATCGAATTTAATTGAATAATTTAAAAGGTGAATATTATTAAAAAATGTTTGTCCCTTTGCGCATTCATCGGAATTCATCAATTCAAAGTCATTTTTTATACTACCAAACCCTTTAATGTTTGGTAACTCCAATTCAAAAACCAAGATACTAATTTGCACAACAACAACGTGTTAATATGAAAATACACGTTACAATTTATTTTAATTTCACTATTTAATCTCATACTATTATAATACATGCATATTTATATGATAATAAATCATTCATACAATGTTACATCATATCCCAGCATCTCCACCATGTCGCCACGGAAATTTATAATCTCTAATATACATTCAAATATATAAAAAGGCGAAACGATAACTCATAGCAAACTCTTATTGCCAGGGTTCATGACGTCACCGCAGTGACGTCATTCTCTATGCACGTCTTAACTCGTTAACTAATGACGTGTACAGCGCGACCCGGGCTAATCCCAGCGTACTCTGCGCTCTATTTAATTCTCTTAGCCAGGGTAAACACCCCGGAAGTGGCCTCCGACCTCCCCTTCTAGCCACCCCTTTCCACTCACACTGATCTGACTCCTCTCTTGAGCCACAGCGCAGAACTACTCTCTCTAACCTGTCACTGATCTGACTTCTCTCCCGAGCCTCAGCGCAGAACTACTCTCACTAACCTGCCACTGATCTGACTCTTCTCTCGAGCCTCAGCGGAGAACTACTTTCCCTAATCAGCCACTGATCTGACTCCACTCTTGAGCCTCAGCGCAGAACTACTTTCCCTAATCTGCCACTGATCTGACTCCACTCTTGAGCCTCAGCGCAGAACTACTTTCTCTAATCTGCCACTGATCTGACTCCACTCTTGAGCCTCAGCGCAGAAATACTTTCCCTAATCTGCCACTGATCTGACTCCACTCTTGAGCCTCAGCGCAGAACTACTTTCTCTAATCTGCCACTGATCTGACTCCACTCTTGAGCCTCAGCGCAGAACTACTTTCCCTAATCTGCCACTGATCTGACTCCACTCTTGAGCCTCAGCGCAGAACTACTTTCTCTAATCTGCCACTGATCTGACTCCACTCTTGAGCTTCAGCGCAGAACTACTTTCCCTAATCTGCCACTGATCTGACTCCACTCTTGAGCCTCAGCGCAGAACTACTTTCTCTCTCTCTAATCTCAGATAGTACTTTACGATATACATATAAGCGAGATGCTATAACTGATATACACTGTTTATAATAGAAATATCTCAATCCACTCACCATAAATCTCTAGCGATCAAACAACGGTGTTCACTACACTTGTACGGTACTTGGTCTGCGTCAGAATGGCGCCCGCCGCTTACTTTCTTATACAATTCCTACCCTCTTTATTATAAACATTTTATTTTACTTTTTTTCTACCCGCTAGTAATTATAATATTTTGTTTAATATACTTTATGTAATATGTACCTACAATTCGCGATATTTCGCGACACCCTAAGTAACATACATAAATCATAATAATAAAAATTGAATTGTCCAATTAAGAAAAATAAACAGAGTGATTGTTTTTTTTGTTCAGTTCTCCCTCCCCTCCTTAACCATCAAATTGCCCCCCAGTGGGTCGTGGGCCTCACGTTGGGAACCACTGCCTTAAAGGAATTTCTTCCATTCAACCTTTGAGTAACAGAAGGAAAATGACAAGAAGTGAAATACGGGTAATATAGAAAGAAAAAAATAAGGAAAATTATATACCTAACTAGCACTCAGGATAACACAAAAGATAAAAAAGATGGTGCAATACAGATAACAGTAAATTTAAGTATTAAATTTTTTACTAATTTTTATTAAATAAGTAGATTAATAAATAATGCTACTAATAAATAATAACTTGAGACAAATATTTTCTAGTCTGTGACTGACTTGTTCAGTGAATATAGTTATTATACTAGAGTAAAGGTGCCAACTTAAAATGTGTCCAACGAAAATTAAGAGAAAGTAAATGAGACTTATTATCTCTCTCTTTTTGTGTGATTAGACAAACATAAGTATATATAGTTTTAATTGACATTGACATTGATTTGTTCAACATATCTTTAAATAAGTTAAGGTGTAATACGAATAGTTTCTTCCCTGTCCGTTTGTTAGTTTATGTAAGTTTATATATTTAATATTTATTATTATTAATTAATATGTAATTTAACTTGTATGTTCTATTTGTTCTTTAAGTTTTTTTTTTCTGTGAAGACTTTTTTGGTTTATGTTTTTGTTTTGTTTCTCTTATAATTGTGTATTGTATAACTGTTTGTCTTCTTAATAAATAAATAAGTTTCATTTTCCTTTGCATTATTTGTTACTGACACTTGCAGCCATGCCTATGACTGCTCTACTCTAGTATAATAAGTCTATGGTTACCTAGGCTTTTGTATTTCTGAATATAAAGTACATGCAAACAAAGTCGCGTGTAAAAGCTAGTCGTATATTAATTGTATGTGACTCAACGCACATGTTACATTGACTCTTTACTTTGACACTGCAATTGTGTCCCAAGGTGAAAATAGTTAATGAACATAACAAACGGCTTTGGCGAAACACCAAAAGGTAATTCAGTTGTTTTAATTAACAGTGGACTTTAATTGATTGAAATACAGTTGAAATTCGCGGTATTTTACGTTTTGTAGTGACACGTGCATTGTTGTAGATGATCGTTATTTTATTTGACGCTGTTAGTTTCGATTGTTTTTCTTGTTATTCTAGGTATTACTGTAAGAACGCGATTTTTTAAAGTTCTATAAGGGAATCTTTGATACAAGTGTAATTGTATTGTGTAAGTAGAACTCGTCCTAATCCGTCTACTACACATTGTAAATGGACCGATGTGGCCTTGGCGACCGACTATTAGTTTAACTTTCGTATTAAACTGAAATATGTCTGTTATATAACTCCTCGATTAGCACTACAATTACTATGCCTTGACATTTTTGAAAAATTTATTTCTTTATTTATTTATTTTACACAGAATACAAAATTTTACATGTATAGCCGTGTAGTATCCGGCTCAGTAGAAACCACCCTCATTTCTTACCAAGGTGTCGTAAAAGTCGACCCGCCGTGTGGTATCCGTTACAGTACGGTAATCATGTTACAGCATGTTTATAACATGTTGTGCCGACCCCACTTAGAGTGGGATAAGGGCAGGAGAATATAGTATATACAAAATTTTACTTGTAAAATAAAAATAAAGGAAACTGGATCAAACAAACAATGACTTTACCTATATGCAATAAGAAAAAATAATATTTAAGTGTTTTTTAATTCACACTAAGGTATAATCTGTGCCAAGGACATTGACAGTTACGAGTAAGTATATTACAGTAGAAAAAAAAGTAAAAAGTACAAGTGTTGAATGTTTGTTAACGTCTGTGTTTAGTCCTTATTGTAAATATTTATGTAAATATATTAAGTGTAATAATATAAAATTGTAAAAATATATATTGTTTATAAGTATTTTATTTTTATATACGTATATTCATGTTGTGTTGTCCTATTTGTTTCAGGTGACGGGTCAAACATAAAGTTCCCACTATTTGTAAATATATCAAAATTTCAGTTTTATTCTTTAGTTCACCGTACAATCTCCTTTGTGTGTTCTCCATCTTACGTGACATTGGCGAAGTATTTTGTGCGAATAATGCACTCCTGAACGCCATTCATTGAAAATTGAATTGAAAAAGTACAAGTAATAAATCCAAATAAAAAGATTTCTTGAAAAACAACCAGGTCTGTTAAATAAAGTGAAAAACCACCACACTTTTCCCATGAATAATGACAGATTACACATATCCAAATAATATGATAGGTTTCCTGACCATGTTTAACATAAATTGTATGATGAATGGTAAATATCAATCGAGCACTTAAGTTGTATAGAAAACACACAAATAAGACCTACTCAAAGTTAAAAGAAATTAAATGTAACAACAATATAACTAGTTAAGGAACGATTTAATTAGGAACACCTTATATGCTATGATTTTTATCTCCTGTGATATAAAAGTATATAAAATAAAACCTGTATGTATATATTTAAGGAATTAATTTTTCCATAAAATGTAGCGTTCGTAACCTTAGAGCTTCTACATCTGCTACGACGTAGCACTTTCTCTACGAAAAGTTTTAAGTTAAAGTAATACAATACAAAATATGGTAGTACTGACGTTCAGGAACATAAAATTGCTTTAAAAATCATTTCAAAACACGCTGTTTGTTATGTGAAAACATGTGGATAGAAAAGTCATTTATTCCAATAATTTCCTAAATAAAGGGGTCGAAAACTCAACTTATCCTACAATTTATTATGGATTTATCAACAATGATAACTACATTTTACAGCGAGTTGATATATTGACACCGCCAGAATTATTTCGAGGGGGTGCACTATTTTAAGAGGGGGGCATCTACACATATATAGAGAAATATAAAATATAGAACTTTATTTTATTACATAGGTAAATACAGTCGAAAAGCAAACCCTCACGCTATTTCAGTCGGGTAAAAAAGTAAGTTTTCTGTATTATAAATTATAATTACACTATATATTTCTACCCAATAAATTAGAAAAAAAAGTTAGAAGCACGTACATAATAATTGAATAAAAGCTTATACAAATTAATAGGTACATGGATTTTAATATTTGTGTCATACAATTATCAAAAAATTATACAGGTAAAGTTTTACCTTCGATATTATCCTCGATATCCATTTTAAAAATCAGTCCGTATAATTCACCCAAAATTAATCGCAATAACAATCAAAGCACATTTTAAATTATATTGCCTGTTATTTTGCAAAACTTGGTCGCGTAGTTTTTGAGGGAAAAGTCGTTCGATAGCGCAACCATCCCGTGCCAAAGTCCGATTCATACTGATGTAGTGTAATGAAATAACAAGGAAAAACGGTTACATCTAATACAAAAGTCGCAAACTGTTGATATGTATTTATGAATGAAGCATTATTTGTACTTCAGAAGCATACGGATTAAAGTTGAATTTTGGAACTTTAGGAGCCCGAAATACTGTTTCTTAGCTTTTCAATGATAAGAATTACACGATTCTGTAGACTTTTATGCGTTTTCGTGTTATTTATACGTTACTAACCAAATTTGAAATACTTTTTAGTTACTTATTAGTTGCAGTAAATTTACTAACGCTTATACTTTTAAGGGAAGAGAAAAAGGGGCAGACCACTACAACGTTGGTCAAATGAAATGAAAGTAAGAGAGGTTTGGAAAAAAATGGAGGAGGCCTATATTCAATAGAGGTTTTTAAAATAAATAACAAATTAAAGATTAATATACTTTTAAGAACTGACAATTTTTTTGACATATAATATAATTTTATAATAATTGTCATAAAAATAATAAATAATTATAATACTATAATAAACTATAAATGAAATTAAAAAAAGAAATCATATAATTTATTAAGGACAAAATAAAAGGATACCAAAAAAATATATACTTTTATACTTTTTATGTCTTAAATTATGTGTTTTCTTTTATGTTACTCTATTTATTAAATATCCCCAAATTTACATCATAACAGTATTTCATAAGACATATTGTAATTACAAAATGATGTAAATGATAGATTTTCGGAAAGAGTAGTTTTGCTTAGCAAGTTTTTCGTAAACTGTTTTTTCCTGTGTTTTTTTTATGATATCATTTTATATTTTTTAATTTAACTTATTTTATTTAAAGTTTAAACCTAAGGTAAATTCAAAACGTAGAGTACTATATGTATAACATTATTTTATCTGTGCATCTGTGCACTTTTCGATGTGACTTGAGGTTGAAAGACTAATTTGAGTGGGTCGTGAGAAGCCGTGGGAATCTTTTGAAACAACACATGCCCAGCAGTGGACATCTATCAGTAGAAAGAGAAAAGTCTAACATCATTCTCATCATAGTCCTGCCCTTATCCCACTCTAATTGGGATACGGCACAACATGTTATAAACATGTAACATGATTTGTTGGTATTTTATTGGCCACCTGCCTAACGTCAACTTACCATAGACGTCTTTTACGACACCTCGGTGAAAAATGAGGATGGTCTAATCTTATCAGCCGCATACCACACGTCGGGTAAGTTTACTTTAGTCGCCTATATACCTCGGTAAGAAATCATGGTGGTCTATTCTACTCAGCCGGATACCCCACGACGGGTTAACTTACCTCAGTCGCCTTTTACGACACCTCGGTAAGAAATGAGGGTGGTATATTCTTATAAGCTAAATGCTACAGGGCGGGTCAACATACCTTACTTGCCTTTTACGACACCTCGGTAAAAATGAGGGTGGTCTGTTCTTATCAGCCGGATACCACACGAAGGGTCAACTTACCCTTAGTCGCCTTTTACGACACCTCGGTAAGAAATGAGGGTGGTATATTCTTTTAAGCCAAATGCTACAAGGCGGGTCAACATACCTCAGTTGCCTTTTACGATATCTCGGTAAGAAATAAGGGTGGTCTATTCTACTCAACTGGATACCACACAGCATAAACAGAAAAGTCTTATATCCCATCTTAACATTCTGTATAGAATACGTCACAAATAATTACCTATATCCATTTATTAATATGCAAAAAGCTTACCCGATATTTTGTTATGAGATGCATGTCATTAAGATATGGCGTGGGGAATATTGTTTTATGCTTTTACTCCCAATGGCGGTATTTACCGTGTTGGCAACTATGTTGATACTACATTTAAGTCTATATTATCTCTGACGTAATACCTTACGCCGTGTAGTTCAACAACGAAAACGCGTGACCTTTCCCAGCGGGTCGCGGGTTCAAACCCGCAATTAGGTAATTAGTAAAGTAGTAAAGGTAATAAATTACTTATTTTTATTGCTGAATAAAATAGTATCACCCTCATTTCCGAGGTGTCGTAAAATACGACTGAGGTAAGTTGACGTCAGGCAGACGGCCGGTCGTAAAAACGCAGCCAAATCATGTGACAGCATGTTTATAACATGTTGTGCCGACCCCACTTAGAGTGAGATAAAGGCGGGAAGATGATATCTGTATAGTACAGAAATACGCACAAAACAAAATGGGGTTATGCACAAATTTGAAATAAATATGGATGCTTTATTTGCAATATCAATGTTTAACTCCAATGTATAAGTATAAGACTTTACATTTACCGTAAAAATACTTTTGCTTAAATTAACACAAAAAAAAACATTTCTGCCTTAAAATGAGACGCGTAAAAATACCTTCGCCTAAAAAAGTAAGAAATAAATACCTTTGTCTAAAAAATGTAACACAAAAAAAATATTAAAAAAATATATTATTGTATAGACAAAACATCATCATCATTCTTTTGCCCTTATTATAACTCTAAGTTGAGTCCCCACAACATGTTATTACATGATTTAACTAGGTATTTTACGATCGGTCGCCTGCCTAATGTCAACCTTAGTCGCCTTTTACGACACCTAGGTAAGAAATGAGGGTGATCTATTTTACTCAACCGAATACCACACGGAGACACAACATACTTTATTGTTTAAAAAAAGTATTTTAGTCATATTACTGGCGACGAAATCCCTACACAGCAATTTATCTTCTAACACCCACTCAATTATTTTATTGTAGTAGTGAATGCCTGGTTACACACGGAGTGCCACAAGGCAGCATATTGGGTCCCACGCTTTTTCTCGTGTATATTGATTTTATGACACGTATTAAATTACACAAAGGACAAATTATAGCATATGCAGACGATACTGCTCTAGTTTTCTCGGCCGATACGTGGAATGAAGTTTATGAAGTAGCACAACAAGGTCTCAACACTGTCAAAAAATGGCTCGATAATAATATACTCTCGCTTAATATAAATAAAACAAAATATATAACGTTTTCGAAGAGACAGTTACATGATTTACCAAATAACTTAGATATAATTTGCCATACTTGTTCTAAAGTGAACATAATACCTTGCTCGTGTCCTGTTTTAGAACGAGTGGAGTTTATTAAGTACTTAGGTGTCACTTTAGACTGCAATCTTAATTTTAAAAAACATATTGATACATTAAGTGGTAGAATAAATAAAATGATATATATATTTAAAAATCTCAGGCATGTGGTGGATCCTGAATTGATGAAAAGAATATACCTGGCGTTATGCCAATCATTAATTACGTATTGCATATCGTCGTGGGGAGGAGCTGCAAAATCCACATTAATGAAGCTCGAAGTAGCCCAACGTGCAGTTCTTAAAGTATCAACTTTTCGACCTTTCTTGTATCCGACACATCTGCTTTATCAAAACTGTGAAGTTCTTTCAGTGAGAAAGTTATTTATATTAAATATCTTATTAAAACAACATGGTAAACTTATATATGACAATACTTACTTAGATAGACGTAGACAATACAAAGTTGCGACAAGCATGAGTACCTTTAACACCTCATTT
The DNA here is from genome assembly GCA_029227775.1 of Morpho helenor. NCBI lineage: Eukaryota > Metazoa > Arthropoda > Insecta > Lepidoptera > Nymphalidae > Morpho > Morpho helenor. The sequence continues at coordinate 14,919,935 of JARGCU010000034.1, read as the reverse complement.
ATTTCTAAATTTTTCTGCTATCAAGGACCACATTTATATAATAAAATAAATAAAATAATACACATATACTCACTCAATAAAATAATTTGCAAAAGGACTGTGACTTCATACCTTAATCGCTTATCGTATGAAGACACAGAAAATCTTCTAAGCTCCCAACCGTAAACGTTTTCTGTTTAATTTCTCTTTTAAAAATTTCATTTTTTAAATTATTTTTTTCATATACTTCCAACCAACAAACATCATCTAAGTCCACACACACTGCACCATCAAACACACCCACACACTTACACACATACATATACACATATTTCGCAGGTATAGGCATGGCAAACAAATAAACAAACAAATAAATAAATACATTATTAACATTCTTACATACATTTACAGTTACTTTAAAGTATATTAAATGTCATGAACAATTGTGTAAATTTTTTAACCCAACTAACATATTTTAAGTTACTGCTACTAACTGTACTAACACTACAAATGTAATAAATAGTCTATAATATTATTAAGGGAGGGCACTGGCTCCTGGAATACAGTTTAATCTAGTTTGGGGGTCAGGGTCAATAAATTATGTAAAAATTTTATATAAATAAAGATTATTATTATCTTCTTAAACTCACTCTCGCCCCCAGTTATATATACATATTATATAAGGATATATATATAATATAAATAAAATACTGATAAATGTACTTATTAATACATAAATAGATAAAAGATGGGCGGAGGATCATACCCCGGCAGGGGAGACCAAACGGCCGGGGGTCAGGGCGACAGTATTATTATTATTATTATTATTATTATTATATTTAGCTAAAATTATTTTATTATTTTCCGTTACATATTGTGCTAATAGATAAAAGCATTAAAGCACTGTAAATATTATACGTGCGATTTAATCAAATTAGCACATAAATTACTCATGCTCGGAGCGAAATCCCGGATCGAAGTCTATTTTTGTTTGTCTGTCAGACGCAGATATCAGAAAATGCGCGTGAATAAAAAATATCTTAAGAAATGTTATATGAAGGAAAACGATTTTCCCTTCTTCCTAATTCAATATACGTTGACAAGCTTATAATGTATACAACTGTAATAACAAACAGATATTCCGTATGGGCATTCAAATTCAAATTAAAATTCAAAATATTCTTTATTCAAATAAACTTGTAAACAAGTGCTTTTGAATCGTCAACTCTACTGCTGGTTCGGAAAGCTGTTCCTACCGAGAAGAGCCAGCAAGAAACTCGGCGGTTGCTCTTTTTAAAAAATACAATTCTTAATACTAGTTACATTTAATGTTTCTATCTTGTATAGGGTCGAACAATATTTATATCCACGCATTTTTATCGTCTAAATAATCCTCAACAGTATAGTGGGCTTTCTGTATCAGCCTCTCCTTAATAGTGTTTTTAAACTGCTGTAATGGCAAAGTTAAAATTGATTGTGGAATTTTATTATAGAATCTTATACCAAAACCCACAAACGACTTACGTACTTTTTCAAGGCGCAAAGCAGGAGCCGCAAGCTTATGTCGGTTCCTACTTTGTCTATTATATACATCGCCTATTGTTTTATAATTTTTTATATTTTTATATACAAAAATTAAATTACTTAAAATATACTGTGAAGCAAATGTAAGAATACCTATTTCCTTAAACTTCTCTCGCAGGGAATTTACTGTACCTCGAATTCAAAATTAAAATTCAAAATATTCTTTATTCAAGTAAACTTGAATTGTGATTGTGCTCAATCGCTCAAATGCTTTGAATCGTCAAATCTACTGCTGGTTCGGAAAGCTGTTCCTATTAGTTACTTATTACATACATTATTAGGTTTAATACCTGAGCGACTAATGAAGTTGATGGCTTAGGAATAAGAGGTTTATAGAAATATATTCCAACCTCAATTATACCATCACAACAAGACAAATGAATCAACAATCTTAAGTATATCTTTAACATTTAACCTACGTTGGAATGTTAAAGATATACTTAAGATTGTTAATTCATTTGTCTAGGTACTTACCTAATGAGCTAAGGTTCCTTATGTATAATAAATTTAAAAAAAACATAGTCATTACTGTGTCGTAAAAGTCAAAGTGTAACTATATCCACGATCTCTCATTTATCTAAGTAATCCTCAACAGTATTGTAAGCTTTCTGTAGAAGCCTCTTTTTAACAGTGTTTTAAACTGCTGCAATGACAAAGCTAAAATTGATTGCGGAATTTTATTATAGAATCTTATACCAAAACCCACAAACAACTTACGTACCTTTGCAAGGCGCAAAGCAGGAGCCGCAAGTTTATTTTGATTCCTACTTTTCTATTTTTTTCAAATAATAATGTGAATGTAAAAGACATAAAAAGTAATAATAAACTTATTGTGCTATAATCCACGATACATCAAATAGAAAATATACTATAAAATATATATAATGCTAAATATAGAGTGAACTAGGGGGCTAAATGTAGGGATGTAAAATCGCTAAACTTTGCGATATGTAGTGGACTATCTGACGATGCCTCGGTTACGGAGAAAAAAATTATTTTTATTTATATATATATATATATATATATATATATATATATATATATATACAATATTCTTGGGACCATTCCACGTGGGCATGATTTGTATAGTCCTAGCGTGTAAGTAATTTAAGATAGATATAACTTGTACATTTTTGCTGTAAATAAATAATATCATAGTGGCGAATAAATTCCTACAATTTTCCATATATATATATATATATATATATGCTACATTTGCGAGAATGGCATTGCGATAGTATAATATATATAATAAATAAAAATATTATAGAATTTCGTTAAATTATTAAATTCAATATGAAAATTAATCAGGTCATTTTACATCAAACTACTTAGTGATTAAAAGTTGCTTGATATCGCAATTTTAATAAAAGCTGAAGCCGTATTCAGGGCAAAGCTTTCAATAATGAGATTCTTATAGATAAAAAAGTTATAGAAGTAATTTGATAAGACTGAAATATTCGTCTACTTCAGAACGGTGTTACTATGGCTTCATGTCTATGCCAATTTAACCTCTGAACGTAACTTTAAGTTTACTAATAGCCTACTAATATAATAAATGCGAAAATCTGTGAGTATGGATGTATGTTTGTTACTCTTTCATGGCGATTAACCAATATCGATGAACATTTTTTTGGCAATTAGGCACAATTGTTCCTTATACACTGAGGTAACAGTGCAGTGGGTAGTGACCCTGCCTTCGGCACCACGGGTCGCGGGTTCGATTCCCGCCGAGAGCCAACATTTTCAATAAATGAATTTGTTGGTCTTTGAGCCTGGGTGTATATTTGTATTTAAGTATGTATTTAAAAAAATATATATATATAAGTATATATATTCACCAGTTGTGTGTCACCCATAACACAAGTATTAAGTTACTTACTTTGGGGATGGACGACCGTGTGTGTAAGTGTCCCATATATTTATTTATTATTTATTATACATACATACAAATAGACAATAGAACTTCTGTTAACTCTACAGAAATAAATTGACATTGAAAAGCGCTTCTATTATCAACCTACCAATTTTTTTTATTATAATATATTGATGTGTTAATAATACAGTCCACACAAACGAAACTGTGGGTAAAATATAAAATAGCTTGAAGCTGTGATAGCTCAGAAGTGAGACCGTGCGACTCTTTCGAGGGGTTATGAGTTCAAACCCCCGGCAGGCTTCAATAAGTTTTTCTCTTAAAAACTTATGTGTCTAAATAATAATTGCAATTTATCAGACGCTTTTCGGTGAAGGAAAACGTCGTAAGGAAACCTGCATATCTCTAAAGAATTCTAGTCACCTACCAATCCACATTAGAGCAGTGTGGTAGGTCGTAGTATAAAACTTTTAACTTACGAGTTTAACCATTTAACAATATATGGAGGTGTTTTGTTAAATTTGTCAGTAATGACAAACATAGTATTTTCGTGAATCAGTAATGAGTTTTTCAATATAGAAGTTAAAAAAATATACCCATCTAACAAATAAAATACAAAATTCCCGTTTTTCTTTTAGGAATATGACAAAAAATTTAGGATATTTTAATAGTTAAGTGACGCAGAAAGAAATGGCAGATACAAGTTGTATATTATTAACAGTTAAGGGAGGTAAAGTAAGGGATAATGTTTGTCTGTATGTACTTCATAGACTCCGAAACGGCTGGAATGATTTTAATACAATTTTCGGACAATCTTTTGAATGACCCAGCGAATGATCTTGTAAAGTTTTGTAAGAGCCTTTTTTTAAAACGATTTTAGTTGAAACTAGATTAAGTCACAGCAACGCTTGGCCGGTCGCTAGTATATAAATATGAATATAATAATATAAGACTATTATCCATTTAAACAGAGCTATTTCCTTAAAACATCGAATCGTGGCTTAGTTAAGTGGGTAAAAGGTGGTCAAAAAATTTAGATGAAGTAACTTTTCAGTTAAGCAGGGATTATGCTTTTAAGATTAGGTACTTTCTCTTTAATCACAACTTATGAATGGAATAATATTAATTTCATTTAAAAGTAAACATTATATAAAAATCGTAATCTATATCTATCTTTATCTTTAATATTTAAATGAGTTAATCTTGTACGTGTATATATATTTTTTCGGAATCTCAGAAACGGCTCCAACGATTTCCTGAATTCAGCATGTAGGGAGTTTTGGGGGAGAAAATTTGATCTTGCTAGGTTTTATTTAAACCAAGAATGTAAGGGTTTTGGGTAACAATAATATATATAGCCAGGTTTTAAAAAAAAATCGTTTTATCCATGTTTTTGGGCATTAAAAAATACTAAAGTTTACATTGAATATAAAACACTATTTTTTTTTTAAATTCGGCGTAGCTTATTCGGGGAACGGGCGGTCTCGAGAAATGAAAATACCTAGGATCGAGCCCCACGTAATGCTGCGATAGCCGATGGGTAACAGGCGGACCGAAAATGTTCAAAACCCGGGTTCAAACCCCACATGTCATCGGCGCCTTTAGATTTTTATGTTTTTTAATATATTTTTTATATTTTTTAAAACATTACCGACCAAGACTTGGTCACTCAGCTACTAAATATTGATGAATAGATATATAAACATCCCTGTAAATACAAGTACATTATTTCGTTAACCATTTAATTCTCATGTGCGACGACTAAAGTTTTATCATCATAATATTATTTGTGACATGTAGTAACAGTTAATAAACGGTAAGCGAGACGCTAGTTAACTTAATAACATGTTCAAAAGGCGAGTAATTACTGCTAAAGTGGTCTCGTTTAGTTATTTATTCAGTTAAGAAAGATTTAATAGTGGAAAACGTTACTTTATTATGTCTTTTTACTAAATCGATTAATTTTTAAAAGACCTCAAATCTTAAATAATTTATAGAATTAGGCGTTACTTTGGAGTGATCCAATACAAAATTAATAATAAAACTCTTTTGCTATAAACCGCTGTAAAGTAATGGAGAATGTATGTAATATTAAATGTAGAGTGGACTATCTGTTTTCATATCTGATACATGCAGGTATGAAAACTGAAAAATTCAGTTGTGGTGCGAAACGATTGTTGAGTTTGTGATAATGAGTGTGTGTAGTGCTTGTATATTGTGGTGGAGGTTTGTAGTGTATGTGTTTTTGATTTCCTTTCCTGCCCTTATCAGGTATTAAAACGTAAAGTCCACTCTAAATTTAGCTTTGCATGCTTTTTCTATTTACTTTTAGCCGCGTGGTATCCGGCTAGTAGAATAGACCACCCTCATTTTCTACCGAGATATCGTAGATGTCGACTAAGACAATTTGATCCGCCGAGTTGTGTCTGACTGAGTAGAATAGACCACACTCATTTCTTACCGAAGCCTCCTATCTGACGTCAACTTACCTTGGGTGGTCTTTTCTGCTCAGCCGGTTACTATTCGGCGGGTTAACTTACATTAGTGTCACCTTTTACAACACCTCGGCAAGAAATGAAGGGGGTCTATTCTACTCAGCCGGATACTACACGGCGGGTCAACTTGCCTTAATCGCCGTTTACGACACCTCGATAAGAAATGAGAGTGGTATATTCTATTAAACCGAATACCACACAGTCTTTTGTTATTATAATTTCGTTTAAAATCAAAATAACAGATAAACTTTCCGTCTGTCTGAAACTTAAACATTATCTTATAATGTACAAATTAAGACTGCTTTGAAATACTCTGAAATATAAAGTAGGTATCAAACTTGTCGACGACAGAGTAAACTTTGATTTACAGATTAATTTTATATGAAATCATCTCGTCTTCTTAATGAACCCGTTAATGAAGTGAAAGCGTTTTTAATGTTAGAAACATTGTCAAATTAACAACGATCATTAACGGTAATCGCTTTAATATTTAAATGAGTTAATCTTGTATGTAAATATGTATATATTTTCGGAATCTCGGAAACGGCTCCAATGATTTTCCTCAAATTCAGCATGTAGGGGGTTTTGGGGGAGAAAAATCGATCTAGCTAGGTTTTATGTAAAAAAAAATAATTTTATCCCTGTTTTTGGGCATTAAAAAATACTAAAATTTATATAGAATTGAATTTTTGCTATTAACTGTCAAGTCAGCGTAGTTTATTCGGGAAACGGGTGGTCGCGAGAAATGAAAATACCTAGGATCAACCCCACGTACCCAAATATTTTTTTTTTTTAAGTTTCTTTTTTTTTATTACCGAGCAAGGCTTGGTCAACCTGGTACTGTATATTATTCACAAATAAAAGGCTGAATAGATTCAACATTGAATTGAATAACACGGTAACCCAAAAAAATGTAGGCACTTTAAAACTTTGGATATTAGACAATTAAATATACGGTAAAACAAGTCACGAGCGCTCCAATTAAAACACCATAAACTATAATAATTACAGGCATTTGTGACCTCAATGGAAATAAAATCGATAAGGGTAATTATAACTAGGCCATGATTATTAAAGGGTTAGGGAAATCGAATTTCGGCGCGACATACTTTTGACGTGACAACGTCTTAAATAAGGTTGCGGCTTGGAGTCACTAATGAAAAAGTATAACGCCCGCTCACGTCTGTTACGATGAGTCACCGAACGAAAGAGAGGCCCACTGGACTGGCGAATGCCTTGCGTCTCTCTCCCGCCCAAATCCATCACATTTAAAAAGACGTTGTCACGTAAAATCTTTGCCCGTAAAACCGACTTTACAGGCAACCTTTTTTTTAAAGAAGATAGTTTATTGGTGGTATATTTATGACTAGCAATTGCCAGCAGCCCGGGTTGATAAATTAAAACCTTTTACGCATTAGATATGCCATGTGGTATCCGGCTGAGTAGGTTAGACCACTCTTATTTCTTACCGAGGTGTCGTAAAGGCGACTAAGTAAGTCGACCCGCCGTGTGGTATCCGGCTGAATAGAATAGACCACCCTTATTTTTTACCGAAGTGTAGTAAAAGGTGACTAAGGTAAGTCGACCCGACGTGTGGTATCCGGCTAAGTAGAATAGACCAACCTCATTTCTTACCGAGGTGTCGTAAATGACAACTAAGGTAAGTTGACCCACCGTGTGGTATACGGTTTAGTAGAATAGCCCACCCTCTTTCTTACCGAGGTGTCGTAAAATACGACAGAGGTAAGTTGACGTCAGTCAGGCGGGCGGTCGTAAAAACGCAGACAAATCATGTGATTGCATGTTTATGACATGTGGTGCCGACTCCACTTAGAGTGGGATAAGGGTAGGAAGATGATGATGATGAAAAATGGTAAAATTAGGTTAAACCTTAAAAACAAGACATATGCTGTCGCGGACTTTTATTTAGAACTTTAAAAGGGGTACAATTTTGTTATACATGATTTTTGAATAACATGCACTTCTTCTTCTTGCATCGCTTTCTCAATGATGAGAATCGTGGCTCATTGACGATAGCACACTGTTAATGGTATTACGCCAACTGGTCCTATTCTCGGCCGTGTGAAGAGCACTAAGTGCAAGCAAAGAAAGCTATTAATTTTACCATTTACGAAATATTTCTTATAACATGCACTAAGTGCAAGCAAAGAAAGCTATTAATTTTACCATTTACGAAATATTTCTTATAACATGCACTAAGTGCAAGCAAAGAAAGCTATTAATTTTACCATTTACGAAATATTTCTTATAACATGCACTAAGTGCAAGCAAAGAAAGCTATTAATTTTACCATTTACGAAATATTTCTTACTAGCGGCCTACCCTGCTTCGCACGGGTATAAAATATATAGCCTATGTCACTCAGTGAAAAAAATGATTAAAATCGATCCAGTAGTTTTGATTTATTCATTACTGCCCGTGGCCCGCAAGCGTTAAATTTGGATAAAAACAATTCTCTCTCCCTATACCAAGAAGATTTCCTGCTATCTTTGGAATGTCTAAATTCATATACTACATATTTACATTTTACATTTTTCCCTATATATTTTATGTTTAAAATTAATTACAGAATGTCTTTATATACAACATTCATAGCTTTGTTATCATTAGACAATACAAACATGTTTTCTTTAGAGGTTACTCTTAAAAGAGCGACATTTAGTTGCGCGTCCGATCGCTGCTAAATTCGAAGTGCTATAGGGCGAAGCGCGGCCTCCTCGCGGGATTTAAAATCTGTGATATCATCGAAAATGTTCATTTAAATTACATGCTGTGAACGGCCATATTGATCTATATTAAATCAACAATGTATTTAACGTACTTAATTGGATAAGAATTAATGCTATATTGTATAAAAATTGCTTCGAAAATAAGGCATTATTTTTCGTATAAAAGTTAATGACAAAAAATGCTATTGTGGGTTATCCATAAGAGATAAACATATACCATAGCGGACTTTCCTGTAGACTTTTTCAATGTGAACAAATACTTAGTACATCATTTTGATAAATCTCGTAGGGTTTAGCCTGCGTTTGCAATGTAAGCGAAAAAAAAAGTAATTATTTACGACATCACATAAGAAACCTCAAAAATTACAGTATTTCTCTACTCCATATTGAATATTATTATACATTCCTCTTGAATCACTCTATCTATTAAAAAACCGCATCAAAATCTGTTGCGTAGTTTTAAAGATTTAAGCAGCCATAGGGATATAGGGACAAACAAAGAATGTGACTTTGTTTTATACTATGTAGTGATAATCCCTATAGCATGATTCAATATTCACGCGCGATGGCTTATTATAAGCGTATTTCATATATAACTTTGGTGTTTCTATACCGATTTCAATGATTCTTTTTTTATACAATGGTTAATACTATTCACTTTTTTATTTAGGGATGACTGAGAGTGATATAAACGTAGGAGTAGACAAATATAACCAGAAAGCTTCGAACTGCTAAGCTATCGGGAGTTACACGTGTTATTGTGAGTCAACCATAAAAGATAGACATATGCTGTCGTGGGATATTTTTTATATAATTTTAAGGAGAACATTTCCGTCATACATGATTTCTGTGTAGCTTTAACCATCAAGGTTGCACACGCGACGAAAGCTTGAAAAATGGAGTAACTTCGCCCGTTTTCCCGACATTTCCCTTCACTGCTCTGCTCCTATTGATTGTAGCGTGATGAAAAGTATACTATAACCAGCCCAGGAGTATGAAAAAAAATTGTACCGAGTTTCGTTAAAATCCGTCGAGTAGTTTTTGTTTCTATAACGGTTATACAGACAGACAGACAGACAGACAGACAGACAGACAGACAGACAGACAGACAGACAGACAAAATTTTTACTGATTGCATTTTTGGCATCAGTATCGATCCCTAATCACCCCCTGATAGTTATTTTGGAAATATATTCCAGTTACAGAATTGACCTCTCTACAGATTTATTATAAGTATAGATAACATGCACTAAGTGCAAGCAAAGAAAGCTATTAATTTTACCATTTACGAAATATTTCTTATTGATCATGCTCCTCTCCTATTCATATTAGCGTGATGTTATACAGTCTATATATAGCCTTTCTAGATAAATGGACTATCTTACTTAAAGAATTTTTTAAATCGGTCCAGTAGTTCCTGAGATTAGCGCGTTCAAACAAACAAACTCTTGAGCTTTATATATTAGTATAGATTCCGGATTATAGCAAAATAATATTATTATTACTTTTTTATTATTATATAAACTAAAATAAGACATATAAATAGATATCATTCTCATTGGGACCTTATTATTATAAGTCCAGATTAATATACCATTTCTGATATGCCGAAGTCAAATACAGTGAATTAGGAAATAGAGACGGTATTAAGATTATAGCCTAAGAGTTAGCCGCAGTTCTATAGGTATCTATTATATTTATCTAATTCCAGTAAACCTCCTGCTCTTATCCAACTCTAAGTGGGGTCGGCATAACATGTTATAAACATGTTACCTTCATGTCGACTTAACTTTTTTTTTTCAACAAAGTTTTACATTATCTTACATTTAATTAAGTTTGTTGGCGAGTACACGCTCAACTATAAAACATCTATATTCTACCCTTAACAATAGAACAACAAAAACATGCGCTTATCACTATTATTTTTTAAAGTTTATTTTAATTATATAAATGATATAAAAGTATAAGTATAAGTAACGGCCTATTACTATCCCACTGCTGGGCATAGGCCTCTTCTCTCCGTTTTTTTTTTGGAGAGAAGGATTGGACCTAAGACCTACCACGCTGCTCCAATGCGGATTGGTAGGTTACACATATCCCCAGAATTCTCTAGAGATATGCAGGTTTCCTCACGATGTTTTCCTTCACCGAAAAGCGTGTGATAAATTGCAATTATCAATTAGACACATAAGTTTAAACATTAATAAATGATATACATACACATATATATATTCTTAAATATATACATACATACATACTTATTACAAAGTTGTCTTACTACTGAAAGAATGCCTAATAATAGGTCGTTAAGTCTCCTTTTAAGGACTCCTACACTGATTTGCTTTCCCCAATCTATTGACCTTAAATATTCCATATTATTATATAATTTAGGTACTAAGTAACAATTTAATCTTTTTCTATAATAATTTTTCACCCTTGGCAAAGCTCATCTATATTTCCTTACTTTTCTAATAGGTTGTTTATAAGTGGACTTGGTGCACCAACTTAGTCACCTTTTACGACACCTCGGTAAGAAATGAGGGTGGTTTATTCTACTAAATCGGATACCACACGATGGGTCAACTTACTTTAGTCGCCTTTTAAGACACCTCGGTAAGAAAAGAGGTTGGTCTATTCTACTCAGCCGAATACCACGCGGCGGGTCAAATTACCTTAGTCGCCAGTAACAGTAACTATCTTATTCTAGATAACTTAGAAGATGTTATTATCACACCAGACACGATCTCGCGGAACTGTCAAAAGACTACATGGCATGGCTACATGGCATTGTTCGGCTAAACTGATTCTATGTGCGAAAAATCAGGTAGCCGTCTGTCATCTAAAGATGCATTTTAACTGCTGATAAAAAGGTGTAAAAATGTTATGCACTCAAATCCATGGTCCTCGACTCTCGACTACAAATTGTTTAAATATATATCTCCCAGTGAGAGTGCTAACTTGGGCCGCCTGCCAAATTCAACAGAATATTATTTATCTTTTTCATATTTATATGAGCCGAGAATATTTAGTACATTATATATTATTGTTTCCAATCAGCGATTTTGCATATATTATGTTATTAGGTCTACCGTAAAGTTCTGTCCGATTTTAAAATAAAACACAACAATAAAATTTCAAAAAAAATAAGATACAAATTATTGAACAATTTGTATCTTAATACAAATTATTGGACAATTAATACCTTATCTTTTTGGCACATAAATAAAATAAATAAATCATCATCCTCCTGCCCTTATCCCACTCTAAGTGGGGTCGGCACAACATGTTATAAACACGCTGTTACATGATTTGGCTGCGTTTTTACGACCGGCCGCCTGCCTGACGTCAACTTACCTCTGTCGTATTTTACGACACCTCGGTAAGAATGAGGGTGGTCTATTCTACTAAACCGGATACCACACGGTGGGTCAACTTACCTTAGTCGCCTTTTACGACACCTCGGTAAGAAATGAGGTTGGTCTATTCTACTCAGCCGGATACCAAACGGCGGGTCGACTTACCTTAGTCGCCTTTTACGACACCTCGGTAAGAAAAGAGGGTGGTACTATTCTATTCAGCCGGATACCACACGGCGTAAAATAAAATAAATAAATCATAAAACAAAATTGAAGATTATATGGATGATAAAAATGCCTGGATTAGAAATCCTTTCAGCTTCATACAAGACTGCGGTTTAATAATGTAAAATAGATAAAGTTTAAAAGATTAACCGCCGAGTTTCTTTCTGGTTCTTCTCGGTAAGAGCAACATTCCGAATCACGTCGGAGTCACCTGTGTGCTGTGGTTGTTGCTTGTGTGTACTTTTTTTATGATAAATTAAAGTGATGCAGGTGTAGATTAATTCAATACAATACGTGTTTCATGTTTGCGTATTTAGTAGCGACTGACTAACGAGTTGTTTGTATTGTTGATATTGGATATTTGCTGACTATGCACTGCAAGCTTCATTAATCATATTGATTATTGACGATTCAAACGTGCTTGAAAGAGCTTATTTGAGTAAAAATTAGTACCTGGGTAACCGAGACTTTCTCGGTAATTTTTTAAATAAAGTAAAAAAAAATTTAAAAGAAAATTCAACGTAAATTTCAAAAAAATTTTAGAGCCCGAAAACAGGGATAAAACGACATTTTTTTTAAATAAAACTTCTCTAGATCGTTTTTTCTCCCCCAAAACTCCCTACATGCCGAATTTCAGGAAAAATGTTGGAGCCGTTTACGAGATTCCGAATATATATATATATAGGTCTTCGTACAAAATTACAGTTATTTTCATCGGCTATTACTGCTTCGCCTGCAGATATTCATCTCATTAGTGAAACATGGTTAAGTGACAGTATATATGATGCGGAAGTTATTCCCAATGGTTTTTATATCCTTAGGTGTGACAGGCGAAATAATCGTCGCGGTGGGGGGGTAGCCATTATTGCCCGCCAAAAATACAAACTGCAATCTATATGTGTACCGTTGAATGAGACATTGAACTGTGAGTTGGTTTGTGGCGGATTATACCGTGGTAATAATTTAATGTGTGTATTGGTATGTACTTATATACCGCCTAATTCTAGCGACGAAAATTATTTAATGGTATATGAGTGTATTGAATATATTTATAATTGTTACAGCCAGCATAGAATTGTGATATGTGGCGATTTCAATTTTAATTCTGCTAATTTAGGTGCAAAGTCTGATTTTCAATTTTTGTTATCTTTTTGTGAGCTGATACAAATTAATGAAATATACAACGAAAGCGGCCAGCTATTAGACCTTGTTCTCGTTACCGAATCGATGAGCCAAGTCACTGTATGCAGATCCGAGGAATCGCTTGTTCCTCCTGATTCTTATCACCCTCCAATTGAGATATGTTTTGAGTGTTCATTTACCGGTCGGAAAACAATTTTCTCTGTATCTAGCACAGAACCGGAATGGAATTTCAAAAAAGCAAATTTTTCTTTGCTATATAATAATTTATTAGATGTTGATTGGTCTCCTTTATATGAAATTTTAGATCCGAATACAGCCATTGAACTTTTTTATTTAATTCTCGAATCGTGTTTAGTTGATTGTGTGCCACGCAAGATAAAAAGCATGACACGTGAATTAAAGTATATATATCCTGTTTGGTACTCCGATATCACTAAGCAACATATATTATTAAAAGCGCGATATCATAAGTTATATAAATCTACGAAAGATGAAAAATATTTAAAGTTATTCTCGGAGTATAGATCCACGGTTAAAATAAGTATCAAGTCTGATTTCAAAATATATAAAACTAAGATGGAGAATAATATACAATGGGAGCCAAATTTATTTTGGAATTATATAGCTACAAAAAGAAATATTATTAAGAACAAGATTTCAAAAAATGGTGTATTAATACAAAGCGAACAGTGCGCAAATGCATTTGCAGAGTATTTTAGTTCGGTGTATGCGCAGGTACCGCCGCGGTTATGTGTTGATGAGGCGTTAGAAAATTGTAACGGGGGCAGTGAGCGTATACATATAGACTGCATATCAACAGTGGACGTAAGGAAGGCGCTAAGTAGACTTAAGCCGAAACGTTCGTCAGGCCCGGATGGTGTTCCGTCGTATGTAGTTAAAGACTGCAGTAGTGTATTTTTGTTACCATTGAAACATATTTTCAATTTATGTTACATGAACTCGTTCTATCCAGATGTTTGGAAAATATCTCGGGTAGTTCCAGTACCAAAAAAGATCTCTAGTCGTGACATAAGTGATTTTAGGCCTATTGCTGTATTGTCTACCTTTGGCAAACTGTTCGAATCGATATTGGAGTACCGCATAAGGAAACAGCTAGAGCACCAACTTTCTGAATCTCAGCATGGATTCAGAGTCGGGCGCTCGACATGTACTAATTTGCTTTCGTTCTGGACGTATGTTACAGGAGCTGTAGATTCTGGTTTTCAGGTTGATGCTGCATACTTTGACTTCCAAAAGGCCTTTGATACCGTAGATAACGACGTACTTCTTAGTAAATTTGCTTCTGTGGGTTTTACTCCCTTACTGCTTAAGTTTTTCTCCACATATCTTCGGGATCGAAGACAGTATGTGCAGTATGAAGGACATCGTTCAGAACCCTACTTTACTTATTCTGGAATAAGTCAGGGAAGTAATTTGGGTCCTCTGGAATTCTTAATAATGATCAACGATTTGCCAAAGGTAGTCACCCAGGCGAGTTGTCTTTTATTTGCGGATGATTTAAAGCTTTTCTTTACCATCCAAAGTTTTTCTGACGCCAGTATTTTACAGGCTGATATTGATAATGTCATACAATGGTGTCGCCAAAATAAGTTGTTTTTCAATGATCGGAAATGCTCAGTCATAACATATACTCGAAAAAAAACACCTATCTTAATGGACTATAAAATTGATAGAGCAGCGATATCACGTATAACAGCAATTAAAGACTTGGGAACAGAAATGTCTGCAGATGTGACATTTCGCACTCATATAAATAATACGTGTGTTAAAGCATACAAAACATTAGGTTTCGTATTGCGACAAGCGCAAACTTTTGATTCGGTCATAGCTATAAAGTTCCTTTACAACGCTTTTGTGCGAAGTAAATTGGAGACTAATGCACTCATCTGGAATCCATATGAGTCAAAATATATAGACATGGTCGAAAAAATTCAAAACAAATTTATACGTTGGCTATACAGGAAACAGTACGGATACTTTGTCGGATATCCTACAATATATCCTAGTCGATTCTTGCTGGGTATGACAGGATATGACACGCTTGAATTTAGGCGTACTATAGCATTGCTGTTATACGTGTTAAGCGTCGTTCAGGGCAGAAGATCTAATTCTGCAGTATTAGCATCTATAAATCTGCACGTGCCAGACGGGTATGTAGCTGCACGTCGCCGCACTCTGTTCGCGTTACCGCAATGCAGGACAGAGCTAGGCAAGCATGCTCCGCTTGTTCGTGCGCTGCGCTTGCTCAACGATTTGGTTAGGGAGAACTCGGCCTTGGATGTGTTTCATACTCCACCGCTTCAGCTCATTAAATTAATCACATATAGTTTACAGAATAAGTAAGCCTAATATTATGTTGTTATGTTTATTTTCTGGATATTTTATTTTATATAATATATTATTGCATGCTTTGTGTGATTTTTGTACAATGTAGCCCCACAAGATGAATTGGGCAACTGTAATGTCTTGTGGGTTAAGTGTTTGATAAATAAATAAATAAATAAATAAATAAATATATATACAAGATTAACTCATTTAAATATTAAAGAGATTTTGATTTGTCACTATCACTTCACTGCATATGGCTACCATTGTCTAGTATTACTCTATTACTAGCCTCTATGGCGATAGATCTTGCAACTATCTCTTACATTACAAGCTGACATCTGTCGCCCGCAGTCAAGGTCGGGTAAATATCAGCCGGGTTCCGTATCGCAGACGTTGTTTATAGCGATACTATTTTTGTAACGGTCACATCTGTGCATTCATAGCACAAGATTTGACACTAGACGAAAAAAACGTAAGAGGTCAGCAACCGAACTTACATTACAGATTTTGGGAAGTGAAATTTGTACATCCGTCCATCATTAATTGAGTATTTATTTTAATGGGAACAATGTCCTTATGCCAAGGTTTCTCATAGACAGTTCAGAACTTATAAATTCCAGGTCAAATATAAAATAAAGTATAAATAATATTTAGGAATCCATTTTGTTCATCCTCCTACCCTTGTCCCAATCTAAGTGGGGTCGGGGTTAAAAATATGTTGTCACATGAATTGGCTAGGTATTTTACGACCGGCCGGCTGACTGACGTTAACTTACCTTAGTCGTATTTTATGAAACCTCGGTAAGAAAGAGGGTAGTCTTTTCTACTCAACCGGATACCATACTGCACCTAAACATCTATCTTTATTATATATATATATATATATATATATATATATACATATATATATGATCTTATCTTATTCTATATGATGTACAAATTTATATATAAATATTAAAATCTATCCGCCTTGGTTGTTACTATACACCTTTGTAAAACTTTGGTGGCAGCGTTGAGACAAAAGTCTTAGTTTAAAGCTGAGCAGTAGTCTTTTACAATACACTAATGGCAAATAAACCTACACATCTCTAAAAAAAATCTAGGGATATGTGCTGCCTAGTAATCCGCACTGGAGCAGCGTAATGGGTTTAATCATTAACCCTTCTCTTTATAAAACAGAAGGCCTATGACCTTCAGTGCGTAAGTAATAAAAAAATCTATAAAATGTACAAATTACGTTTATAAATTTTCTATCGATCTATTAATATTGCTGCCAATCCGAAGACCTCCAAAACGCAGCTGAAGATCAATGCCAAAATAATTTATAACGGATATCTAGTATTAGCCTCGCGGTTGATATCATATTTATTTTATCACATCACTGCAAGATACGCGGCGGGGTTCATAAACCACGACGTCCGGTCGTTAAGGCATTCAAAATCGATATGAAATTTCATTATGTACACTGTAATCTTTGATATGAAATTCACATACGATTTGGGAGTTGTAATAATCCAAACTGATATTATAAAGTCAGGCTGTCAATCTAAGTTCATAGAAATACATATCCATGAAATTTCGCACAATTATTTATAACATATAGGCTATAGAAGTCCTGTTAAAAGTAAGTAACGGCCTGTTACTATCCCACTGCTGGGAATAGGCCTCTTCTCTCCGTTTTTTTTTTTTTGGAGAGAAGGATTGGAGCTAAGACCTACCACGCTGCTCCAATGCGGGTTGGTAGGTTACACATATCCCCAGAATTCTCTAGATATATGCAGGTTTCCTCACGATGTTTTCCTTCACCGAAAAGCGTGTGATAAATTGCAATTATCAATTAGACACATAAGTTTTTTATACTAGAAAACTCATTGGTGCCTGCCCGGGGTTTGAACCCTAGACCTCCTTGAAAGAGGCGCACGGTGTTACCGTTGGACTACCACAGCAAGTCCTGTTAATTCAACAGGAATAGTTGAATGACAGTGAAACCGCTATTACAAACCTATCAAAGTTTATCTATTCACAATGTCAAAGTCAACCCCCGAGGTCTGGGAGCTACTATTCCCAGACCTCCCCACCGAACATGACATCCTGTAGGTTACCTGGGTGACCTGGGAGTCCATAAGCCTGCGGGGACCGGCCCACGCAAAGAGGTTCACCTCGAGTCCTTGAGAAGACCCACGGATCGATGTCAAAGTCAAGTCAAATATGTAATTTAAAGAAGGTGCTATATCACGTTTTTTGGCTTACGACAAAAAAGAATTTAAGAATATTTTTAATATATTTTGATTTCTGTTTACTGGATCAATTTAACTGAGCTACTTTAATATATATTTCATGTAAGTTACTTTTTAATATGGCTTATTTCCTGAGGATAATTAAACTATGCTCTCGAGAAAACTATAAATCTCTCCGTCTTCCCGGATTGATCTGATTTTTGTGATGGAGATATTTGCGGGGTTAAAGAGTGACAGAAGCTGTTTTTTCCAGAACTACAGTCGAAGTTGTGGGTAAAAGATAGTTGTATAATCAACGTTTAAAAAAATGGTCATTCACTGCCAGATATAGATCACTTCATGGGATCTCCACACCACAGGATCTTTACCCACTTAGATGCCCAGCAACGCTACGCGACCATTTTGAAGTCATCAGTCCACTTCGTAGGGGGTCTACCGACGCTACGTTTACCGGTACGGGGTCGCTTTTCCAACACCTTAAGACCCCAACGCCAATCGGTTCTCCGCACAGTGTGCCATTGCCACTTCAGCTTTACGACACATTGAGCTTTGTTGGCGACTTTGGTTCTTCTGGATTTTACCACGTAGAAATACTCCAAGCTTAGCCCGCTTAATCGTCAGCTGAGTGACTTTGAGCTTTCTTATAGGGCCTTTAGTCAGCAACCACGTTTTAAATCAATATGTCATAACTGGCAACACTGTCTTCAGGCACTGTGGCATTTGAGATGAAAAGATCTCTCGTAGCTTCCCAAACGCTGCCCATCAGAGCTCCCCAGTAAGTAACGGCCTGTTACTATCCCACTGCTGGGCATAGGCCTCCTCTCTCCATTTTTGGAGAGAAGGGTTGGAGCTAAGACCTACCACGCTGCTCCAATGCGGATTGGTAGGTTACACATATCCCCGGAATTCTCTAGAGATATGCAGGTTTCCTCACGATGTTTTCCTTCACCGAAAAGCGTGTAATAAATTGCAATTATCAATTAGACACATAAGTTTTAATAGAAAAACTCATTGGTGTCTGCCCGGGTTTGAACCTATGATCGTCTCTAGAGATTCACACGGTCGCACCGCTAGGCCATCACAGCTTACGAAAGTATATATATAACCAGCATAACATTAAATAATAACTCTTATACCGTTATTTATAAATTAAAGTTATTTCAGTCCACGTTAGCAACAAAAGCCCTCCTTTTCTCGCATAATGCTTTATTGCTAGCTTTGGGGCAATAAAACTGTATGAAATACAGCTGTTGGGTAATTACGGTACAGTCGTAGACAGAAGTAGTGGGCGTGTTAAAACTTGTATATTAAGTCGATATTGCACAATTAATCCCGACTGAAAAGAAATATTTTGTTTTTAGAAAAAATGGGTATATTTATTTAAAACATATTATTTTGAAGAAATGTGTTTTATGTGATAGAGCCTAGTTTAAAGCTTTTGTAGAATTGATTAGAAAAGGGCTTTGGCGTCGGGGAGTAAAAATAATTTCCATTTAATGGTAAATCTATGAACGGTGTTTTCACTTAATATTATATGATCCAAGCTTAAATAAAAAAAGTCATAAATAAAACTATAAGGCTGTAATATTCTACATGTGACTGTGTATAGAATTTATTAAAAAATTTCTAATTACAAAGAGTATATTGTGAGTATTGTATGTGTATGTTTATGGTACTCTGTGTGTGTGTGTGTGCGTGTTCAAATGTATGTAACAAAAAGCTACGACGTCTAAAAATAGGTACAGTTAGTGTTTTTAATTGTCATTAAATAGTCGGGTTTATATGGCTTTTTGGCTATACCTATATTTGAGATTGAACAACTAAATAAGTGTGTAGACACTTATACATAAAAAGATATATGTGGGACTCATTCAAATTTAATTTTTTATCACCTTTCACACAACACATTTTATCTTAAAACACCTATTATCTTTAATAGTTTTATTAATGCTTTGCGTCGCCTTAAGTTCTGCAATACACAAGTTTATTTAAAAGTCAGACATCATCTGGATAATACCAATACTTTTATATCCAAGTGTACCGTCAAAAATAATATGATTTATCATTACAAAATTTATGTCTGCGATAGTACCAGAGCGGTTGAAAAAAAATAAACATGTCATTCTGGTTCCTAGAAAACCACCTGTACGCAGTAAATCAGTAAGGATCATCTTGTATTAAATCATTGAGTTTTGCTTATACTGAATACATAGATAACCATGTCTGTACGGCAGTCAGCCTTTTTTAGAAATCTTATATATTTAAATGAGTTAATCTTGGATGTATATATATATATATATATATATATATATATATATATATATATATATATATATATATATATATATATATATATATATATATATTTCGAATCTTAGAAACGACTTCAACGAATTGATCAATTCGCCATGTAGGGGTAGTAGTTTTCTTTAATTTTATATAACTTTAATTTTAATTTTATAATAACTATAACAATTTTTTTAAACATACGTATTTACCTCATAACGGTATTCGATATGACATAATGCTATGGAAATATGCAAAATAAACAAGTTCTACATTGTAACAAGATTTTGGCTATTCTAGTGTCAGACTCGAAACAGCAAATAAAAATAAACCAGTATACATTTCTACACCCTCACTAACTGTCATCCAAAGTACTTCTCATAAAGAAGTATTTCTCGTAAGAAACACCATATACATACGACGGGGAAACAATTCCATCATGGACATCTGATCTCGCAAAACCATTCCAAAAATGTGTTATTTATTCATCCATCGTTATGTCGAAAACAGGTCAAGCGTTCAGTAAATGGTGTCATAGCTTCTGGCAATTATGACGTAGCGATAAATATTTTACGAGATATGTTGCGACAATATGACGTACTGTACATGATAGGGTTGTCAAAATACTGTAATTCATCTTCCGGTCCTTATCCCACTCTAAGTGGGGTCGGCACAACATGTTACAAGCATGTATTCACATGATTTGACTACGTATTTTACGACCGGCCGCCTGCCTGACGTCAACTTATCTTAGTCGTATTTTACGACACCTCGATAAGAAAGAGGGTGGTCTATTCTACTTAACCGGATACCACAGGGTGAGTCAACTTACCTTAGTCGCCTTTTACGACACCTCGGTAAGAAAAGAGGGTGGTACTATTCTATTCAGCGGGATACCACACGGCTTTGTCAGAAAACTGTAATTATTAAATGCTTTTTCTTCTATTTAACCTAATTAACGTCTACTGGTCTTTTTAAAAGATTTCTACGTCACGCAGTTATATATCATTAGGAAACGGCAACTCACAATTGCTTTTTGGGGCAATGGAACCGAAGGTGTTCAATGATATGACGTGATGAATAACAAATGTATTTTTCATTGACTACATGCTAATTAAGCTAGGTTAAGTGATAGTTCGCCGTGTGGTATCCGGCTGAATAGAATAGTACCACCCTCATTTCTTAGTGAGGTGTCGTAAAAGGCGACTAAGGTAAGTTGACCCGCTGTGTGGTATCCGGCTGAGTAGAATTGACCAACCTCCTTTCGTACCGAAGTGTCGTTAAATACGACTAAGGTAAGTTGACGTCAGGCAGGCCGGTCGTTAAAACGCAGCCAAATCTCGTGACAGCATGTTTATAACATGTTGTGCCGACTCTACTTAGAGTGGGATAAGGGCAGGAGGATGATGATGCTAATAGTTAAGTGAGAATATAAAAGAAAGAGAGTAATTACAATGAAACTTCTATACGAAATTTCTGTTCTATACGACTAATATAAATTTCCTTGCCACTGGAATTATAAACTGGAATTTTATACCGAAAACAATTTGCGTGCTAATATAAAGTTCCTGAATAACCGATGAAAAATATTGACTATTCTCGGTGTTTTTTGTAATATACTTAATAACGAATTAGATGCGTTGATAAAGAGCTCCCAATATGAGTTTTATAACACAAGACGGAACTTAAAAAAGAATACAGTGAACTCTTTTTTAATTTTAGACTGGTTGGCTAGAAGATATTCGATTTCGGAATAATTGCATGCCCGCCATTGCCAATTATGTTGTTTTTTTTTTTTTTTTTTATTTGAATTAATGCAATAAAAATATTACAAACAAACAAACAAACATCAGGATTAGAACCAGGGCCTCCTGGTTTTGGGACCGGCCCATTTCTCACTTCAGCTATTATGACCTAATAACTGTGGCAAAATTTACTTTTGTATTCTAATGACATGGTAGTAATTTTTCATTGCCCAAAAACATGGATAAACGATGTTTTCTAAAATGAGCTACATCGATTTATCGGTCCTAAAACGACGTACGAAATTTCATAAAAACCATTTTTTTTTAATTTATAATCTCGTGAGTGGTATTTTTAATTAATGTATAAAAACCGGCTATACTCATGTCTTATTTTATCGAATGAGCCCGACTAGTTTCAAGCCCATACGAGAATCTTATTCATGAGTTCCTTATGCGGCATTATAACGGAAACTAGGCAGTCCAGTAAAATAAGAGGTGAGTATAGCCGGTTTCTACACATTAATTCATGAAAATCATTGGAGCCGTTTACGAGTTTCCGTAGCTAAAAGATGTTACGAGTTATTTATACGTACTTTATACGTCAACAGTTATTCCCTCGAATATCTCAAAGTATTTTCGACAAGTAAACACAGAAATAACTGAAATACTTGTGAACGAACGTGTCACATAGTTTCTATACGCGTGCCGTCATTTTAGACAAATCTCTCATTAGACCGCTCTTCACACAACTTTGACGTAGTTACGAAATAAAACGATTTTCTATTTTCCAGCTCGTATATTTGTTAGACGTTTCCTCAACGACTGATATAACGTTCAATAAACTGTTAAAGACACTATCTATAAGTTAGTTAAAATAGAATGTGGCAAATATTCTATTTTACTGAACTGAAATATTATATTTTACAAGCGGTAAACGGCGGAAGTATGCATCTCTCATTGAGAGTTACATATTTGTGCCGTTTGCAGTTGAGACCCTATGGTCATGGAGTCAAAGTGGAGACTGGAGCAAAAAAAATTTATCCGTTTTAACACCACGGTTAATTGCCTCTTCAGGTGACAAGAGGGCTGGCTCCTTTTTCACACAAAGAATCAGCTTAGTGATTCAGCGCGGAAACGCTGCCAGCATTCTTGGTACCATTCCACGTGGGCATGATTTTTATATTCCTAGCGTGTAAGTAATTTAAGATAGATATAACTTGTACATTTTTTTTCAAATTGACTGGATGCTGTTAGCCCTCACGGCTTTTACAGCGTCACCGGGCGGGACGTGCGAGCGCAAAAGCATCGTCGACGTTGCGAAATGCGGAGTAGAGCGCACAAGCTCTACTAGCGTCGGAGAACGTCGTCCTAAGGGTGCCTCCTGTGAAGCCGGATTGCGGCTTAGGGCGACTTGTAGTGGAGGGGTGATGGTATGAATTTGATTAGTCAATACGACGACAGAAAGGTAGCAAGAAGCCAGGTGTTAATATAAATAAATATAAATATATGGAACACTTACACACACGGTCAAACTTCACTAAAGTAACTTAAAACTTGTGTTATGGGTGACAGACAACTGGTAAATATACATATATAATTTAAATACATATTTATTTAACTTTACATATCATACGCTTAGTATCAAAGAGACGTAATCTAAAAAGTTGATTAGTTGAAAATTGTAATAGGAGTAGCGTCTACAAAAAATAGATGGCATTGAAATCATGAGGACAATGTATCTAACTCAATTAAGTAAAATTTTGGATTCCGTCAGTTTCATACTAAGCGTGCGATATTTAATTCATAGAAAACTCACACGCTTTTCAAATACCTCTATACTTTAAATGACATCAAGCTGTTGTTCTTTTTGGACGTAATAATACAGTACCTGGTTGACAGAGCCTTGCTCGGTAACTTTTTTCGAAAATAAAAAAAGAAACTTAAAAAAATTAGGTAGTAAGGATCAATCCTAGATAGGTATTTACATTTTTCGAGAATGCCCTTTCGCCGAATAAACTACGCTGACTTGATAGTTTATGGGAAAAATAGTGTCTTAGATTCAATATAAATTTTTGTATTTTTAATGCCCAAGATTCCTTAATATATATATAAAAGTAATACACACAACCGGATAATACTGTAGTATATGTTATGGTGACAGTAACACTAGGTACAAACCTCAGGGTTTTTTATAGTGTTAAGTAATAAGGAACATTTATTAATTGTTGAATAAATTAAAAAATATACATATAAGACTAACTTATTTAAATATTAAAAATAACGTCTAAGAAAAGTAACAAAACACAAACCAACTATCCCCAATATTAAGAATTTAAAATTACAATTTAACATATGCTATTTCACTTTTATAATAATTTATACTCAATGACATATGAATAGCTTTCCACGTGTTATAAATTACAAAGAATTACTCACATATTTCACTTCATATAAATATAAAGACCACCTACGTACCTACCTACATACTAAATGTATTATGGAATATATAAACATTAGTTTCATTCCATTATTTACTAGCTGACATTCGCCGTCGTGTGGTATCCGGCTGGGTAGAATAGACCACCCTCTTTCTTACCGAGATGCTGTAAAAGGCGACTAAGGTAAGTTGATCCACCGTGTGGAATCCGGCTGAGTATAATAGACCACCCTTTTTTCCTATTTTAATTCCTCTTATTTTAACGCCACTTAAAATAGGAAACCCCTCTTTCTTACCAGGGTGTTGTAAAAGGCTACTAAGGTAAGTTGACCCACCCTGTGGAATCCGGCTGAGTAGAATAGACTACCCTTTCTTACCGCCTTATCGGACGCCCGGCTTACAGGTCCCCGAGGCAGTCGGTGCATCTGGTGCTCCCGATGCACCGGTTAGCTGAGGGCGACTTCTCTTTTGAGAGGTCTCTACCCGGAGGTGGTCTCTGGGATCAGAGCTGTCGGCAGGGATGGGGCAATGTGTACAACGATACCCTGTCCTTCCCATCGACTGCGTGGTGAAGCACACAGGTCGTTTTAGTTGGTGAGAGTTCGACATAACCGCCGCTTGATCCCGTCGGGCGGTGGTACCCATAAGAGGTTTTTTTCCTGTATAAAAAAGGCTCAAAGACGCACTAACAAGTAACCACATGTTACTTCACGTCCACTCTCACCAACGGCTCTCGTGTTAATAACGTGGTGCATCATGAGACCGTGTATATTTCTTTCTAAATTAGTATTAGTGTAAGTTAGTCTATGTTCATGTATGTATTACATATAATATGTGTCTTGTATATAAATATAAAAATATAAATATAAATATAACACATCTCAACCTGCATACACTACAATAAGTGTGTGATTCAATGTTAGATACAGTTATGACAATACCAGTTACCCCATTACCCGGCAATTGACTCGACATTCACAGTCAAACATCAAAACGAGTCATAAAACAATTTCACGGCCCGTTAACAGGGTAACTGACGAACAGTCAACAAACGTTATAACGAACCATTTACTTCGCTTTGTCGTTATATAGTAAATGCCTTTTTTTTAATTGACAATAAGCTGACAGCCGACAGTAAGAGTTTTTGATTATAATGTACGAATTTTACCAATACGAAAAATATCCGTATACACAATTGGATATTTTTTTGCATCCATATTCCATAATATTAGTAGTTATATTTTGCATCAATCTTTAATATTTAAATGAGTTAATCTTGTATGTATATACATATATTTTCGGAATCTCGGAAACGACTTCAAGGATTTTCCTGAAATTCAGAATGTAGGGGGTTTTGGTGGGGAAATATCGATGTAGATAAGTTTTATTTAAAAAAATGTCGTTTTATCCCTGTTTTCGGGCTCTAAAATTTTTTTGAAATTCACGTTCAATACAATCACAATTTTTCGCTGTCAAACGTAACGATCATGCAAGTCATGGTAGTTCATTTGGGGAACGCGGTCTAGAGAGGGGAAAATACATAGGATCAAGCTCATCCTGCCCTATTATTTTTTCATTTTTCTTTTTTTAAAAAATTAATTTTTTTTTACATAATTTTATAAAATATAAATAATTTTTAAAATGTAAAAAACCAACCAAAAACCCAGGTACTAATATTAGTAGAGACTAACTGTGCCTGCGACTTGTGAAAATCAGTGTATTACAAAATCTTTTCCGAATTGAAATTTCAACATAAAAGTAGTTATTGTGAGTTAACCATCAGAAATAGGGACATACTGTCATGATCTTTTTTTTAGTATATTTGTAGATCTACAAAGCATACTTACTGTAGCATCACAATATAAAGTAATATTCTATTCTTACGGAAAAATATCCATATGTATAAAACGAAATTCGATGTATATCATAGACATACGAGAGGTCACAAAAAGCTTGTGATACCTGTGTCTCGACTCAGCACAGCAACTCATTCGTTGGTATTCGTTTCTACAATATAATCCCGCAATACTAGACCAGTCTACAGAAAGGTTTAAATTAAGTGTAAGAGATATGCTTATAGGTAAAGCATATTACAAAATTGAAGATTATTCGGATGATAAAAATGCCTGGATTTGAAAATCCTGCGGTTTTATTATGTAAAATTAAAAATGTTTAAAAGATTTTTTGTGTTTAAAAGATGTTTAAAAAATGTTAGAAAGACCGCCGAATTTCTTGCTTATTCTTCTCGGTAAGAGCAACAGTTTTAGCTTCATTAATCATATTGATCACTGGCGATTCAAAAGTGCTTTAAAATAAATAAAGATTACTTTGATTTCATTTGAATTATCATATAAATAAGTAGGGAGTTTCAACTTCTTTCCTTACGTTTTGGTCCTTCGAGCCGGATAATATACCGGTTTTTTTAAATCTTTATTTTAATCATGTCATTGAACCTATAAAAAAGCACACGATTTATTTAACCACAAATGTCCTAGCAGTGCCAAATTGTGCACTCATTCGCTAATAATTACATTTATGCCAGCAAATTAAATCGTAATTTGACCGCGGTGGGAGCAATTTAAACACACCTAAATTATATGACGCGTTGATTACGGGAAATGTGGAAAATAACGTATTATATTTAAGTTAATATTATAAATTAATAATGAGCGACCGTGCGTTTAATAACAGTAATTTATTAATATTATTAATAACTTTAACACATTTGGCTAAAATATGAAATATTAACGTTATATTTCAGCTTTACCTGTCACAGAATTTCGCTTTTGAATTACTGTGAATCCCATAGCAGTAGCATAAACAATTCCTTACGATAAATTGAAGAAGCTTTAACGATTGTGACAATGAAACTATTAGTATTAGTCAAACCTAAAATCCATTGTCATACCATATATAACAAAATGTAGAATTTATTTTTAAAGGGTAGGCCGTTATGCCCTTTAATGTCACCTGATCAAAACGCACCTAAAGGGAATGCAGTCTCAAGTGGATTACTCAACGTATTTACTGGCAAAGACAAAATCCCAGTATTCCGAGGTCGGTTGATCCTTGCTTCTCGACATCATAACGGTGTGATGACTTAGACAGTCATACCACGTGCCCTTCGCTACAGGTCACCTTAAGCCATAGGAATCACACTTTTTTATACATGACCAAACCCTTTATCGGTACCGCTGCCTGACGGGGACAGACGGCGGTTATGTCAGACACATACCGACCGAAATACCTGTGTGCTCCACCACGCTGCTGATGGCAAGGACAGGGTATTATTGCACAAATTACCCCCATCCCTGCCGACATTCACTCTGATCCCAGACACATCTCCTCCCATAGCCCCAACCGCTTCGCTAAGTGATGCATCAGAAGTACCAGATGCATCGACCGCCTCTAAAGTCAGGAGTCCGATATACCCCGTGCGGAACGCCCGGAGGTCATGTCAGGGTGGCAAACAATAGGCTTGGGCAAGTCGCTAACACCTGGACTTACCAGCAGCAGATTGGACGACGACGACCCTTAGGATGACGTTCCTCGACTCTAGTTGAGTTACAGCAATCTTCTCTCCACATTCCACAAGCTAGCCGTTACTTCCGTCAAAATTCCGCTGTGAATATGACACCTTTAAGCTAGCAGATCAAAAAAAGGTGGATCACGCTTAAAGTTTTTATCGTAAATCTTTAGAACGTTCAAAGATAAAAGGAGTTTTTCTTAAACAAAATTTTAACGGCGATCCGTTATAAGTCAGTTTAATATAATTGATTACTCAAAGTTGTATCGTCAGGTGTACTGTTGGTAAATCTGAACGAACTCTTTTAGAATTTCGCAGAAGCTCCATGTTTATTCAAGACAAGCTACGCGTGCCTACGTTCGCATCAACTTAAAACCTCAATGCGTTTTTTCCTGATCCCGAAGGAGAGAGAGGAAAACGAGATTATTTTATCCCACGTGCTAACCATGTGTGTATAAATAAGCATTGATCGTAAAAAGTTTCATTAATATTACACCAATGAGCCGTGAAAGTGTAATAGACTGACAGACGTCCACTTTAAAATTTTACTAGTTCTGTGCCTGTTGCTTCGCCCGCAAGGAAATCAGTGTATCACAAAGTGTTTTCTGCATCAATTACCTAATATTTTTAATTGAAATTTTGAACATTGAAGTAGTTACTGTGAGATACTCATGAGAGATAGAGGCATACTGTCCGGACTTTTTTGTAGATCTATAATTCTCTAGTACTTAAGTGAATCTATTCTAGTTTGCGGGGCACGCAGGTAAAGCTCCCAGTAGGCAAGTTAACAGTTATAACAGCGCGACCTCTTCAGCACAAATTGCATAAAACGTTAATGTACTATTTACTTAAACCTTCCAGAAGAATTGCACTACCTTTTAGTAGAAATCATACAAAAATCTAATTCCTCTTCGATCGAAAAACTCCACTGCTGGACATAGGTCTCTTCACACATCTCGATGGGATCTCCACACCACTCGATCTTTTGCCGCTTGATACCAGTGGCTGCTCGCGACCTTATATCCCATTTCTAAAATGTTTAATACCTCACCAATAAGTAGTGCCAGTGATATCTAATAAAACTAATGAACTCTAAACTAGCGTTGCGGCAATCTGTTACCATGGATTTGTAACTGGCCTCCCGCCAAATGTCATATCCGATTAAATTCGAGAT
Source organism: Morpho helenor (assembly GCA_029227775.1). NCBI lineage: Eukaryota > Metazoa > Arthropoda > Insecta > Lepidoptera > Nymphalidae > Morpho > Morpho helenor. Next base: position 14,890,773 of record JARGCU010000034.1, on the reverse strand, counting down.
GTTATTTCTGTAACATACACTCCGTTGTACCTCGTATAGTGTCACCGTAAGATAAAAGTTTAAAGCTTGTTCGATACAATAAAAATGTTTGTATCAGCATTATACATAACTGAATTTGTCATGGCTTTCTTAATGATACCATCAAAAGAACTCTTGCCACCATCGACATTCCTGATCTTCTCGAAACTTCGAGAATAAGTCGGGATGATGCCAAGAGACCAGACGGCTTGACGCTGGTTCCTTGCAAACGGGGGACGGGCCCTACTATGGCACGCAACATGAGTTGATACGTTTGCTTCGCCACATATCAGGTAAACAGGGTTAAAACCTGGAGCAGATATATTTGTGCCGTTTGCAGTTAAGACCCTAGGGCCATGGAGTCAAAATGCGAAAAAAATATCCGTTTTAACACCTCGGTTAATTCCCTCGATTCAACGCGGAAACGCTCCCAGCATTCTTGGGACCATTCCACGTGGGCATGATTTGTATAGTCATATGTGTAAATAATTTAAGATAGAAGTAACTTGTACAATTATTCTTGTACATAAAAAAGAGGAATTTACTCATTAAGCATGATAATAATGATAGAATTATTTCGCTATAAGCCGCCTTTTGGTAAAAAAATCTATCCTCCTAATAATACTTTTTTGCACGAAAAATCAGCTAAGCGATTCAACGCTGCCAGCATTCTTAGGTCCATACCACGTTGGCAGGATTTGTAAAGTACTAGCGTGTAAATTATTTGAGATGGACATAACTTGCACATTTTTTTGTAAATAAAAAAAAAACAGGAGTTAACTCATTGAGTATGAGAGTAATGATAGAATTATTTCACAATAAGCCGCCATTTGCTAAGAAAATCTATAAAATGCTAAGATTAGGAAGCGCAATCCGTTAATATACCTTAGACATGGAGATAACCGCATGTAACACAATAGTTCATCACCACATTATAAAGGCACTACTCACATTCACTAATACAATCTCAACGATCGTTTAGCACCGTAATCATCAGAAGATAGGCTTTACGCCAAAATCACAAAGCTTTACGATTTTGTCGTGGTGCCTATCACCTAATGTGCTTCCATTTTTCTTTCATTATTTTTATTCTCATTGTATTAAGGTTTTTTAGTTTGATTTGCTATAAAAGCATGTTTTTTAGTTTTTAAACTATTTTTTTTTATTGTGAGACATAATACACATCGCTTTTTAATTAACTGTTTATATTATCTATCTCTTTTTCGTTTTTTTTAAACGAACAGAGATTTAAAGTAACGGTTTTTTGTTAAGGTTGTTGCAAGATTTCTTTGAAGTACGATAAGAAACTGTGAGACACATCAAAGAGACTTGTTGACATGTCCCTTGTATACGTTTATGCGACTGTTACGTACAGCTAATGGCTTTGATAATACCGACGTCTAAATTGGACAGATTTAGTCCGCGGCCGTAAACTTGACATTAGGTGGCGGAAATCGGTCAATTGCCAGATTTATTGGCACTCATTCATACGCTATTACCCTTAATGTTTTTGGCAAGGAACTTATTAAGTTTAGTTTCTAGTGTATAGCTACTCTTCGACCCTGTACAAGACTGTAATGACTAAATATAACTAGTAATAAGGATTATATTTTAAAAAACAGCAACTGCAGAGTATCTTGCTGGCTTGTTTGAGCCATTATTCTCCTGCCCTTATCCCAATCTAAGTGGGGTCGGCAAAACTTGCATTAATCATGTTGTCACATGATTTGGCTAGGTATTTTACGATCGGCTGCCTGCCTGACGTCAACTTAGCTTACTCGCCCTTTAAGATGCCTCGGTAAGAAATAAGAGTGGTCTATTCGATTCAGCCGGGTACCACACGGCGGGTCAACTTAGCTTAGTCGCCCTTTACGATACCTCGGTAAGAAATCAGGTTGGTGTGTTCTACTCGGGCGAATACCACACGGCGGGTCAAAAAAAAAACTATGTCATATTTAAGAACAACTAGTTGATAATATTTGTATTCGCACCCAAATTCAAATTCAAATATTATTTATTCAAGTAAAAGTTTACTTGACAAGTTTACTAGGGTAAACAAATGCTTTGGAATCGTCAACTCTACTGCTGGTTCGGAAAGCTGTTCCTACCGAGAAGAGACAGCAAGAAATTCGGCAGTTGTTCTTTTCAAATTATAATTTTTAATACTAGTTACAATTAGTTATTACAGTCTTTTAAAGGCTCGAAGAGTAATATTGGTCGAACTTATTAGCCGAGAAAGCATGACAGACAGTAGAAAAACTCCAAGCTCGCTTCATTAGTGTCTCAAAGCTCTGAATGACTCTGAGCTTTCTTATGAGGCCCATAATCAGTGACCACATTTCAGATCCGTAAGTCAGCACTGGCAACATTGTTTGAAGACCTTGGTCTTGGAAGCATTTATATTATTAGTACAGAAATAACCTTCTAGAATGACTTATATTCCTACATACAAAACTAGCGGACGATAGGCCTTCTGGTATCCGACTGAGTAGAATAACCACCCTTATTTCTTACCGAGATGTCGTAAAAGGCAACTAAAGTAAATTAACTAGCCGTGTGGTATCCGGCTGAGTAACATAGCCTCCCTACTACTATATTATATTTAAATAATGTACGCGTCCCTATTACATGCCGTGGTAATCTATAATTAAGACTACATTTAATTGAATAGTTAGTAGAGTATTATACAGTATTAATAATGTAAGTCTTGTTGGTTATCCCAATAAATAAAAATAAAATAAATACTGCGGCGACTAAGGTATGAGTAAGTTGACGTTAAGTAGGCGGCCGGTTGTAAAATAACTAGCCAAATCATGTGATAACATGTTTGTAACATATTATATCGACGTCACTTAGAGTGGGATAAGGGTATAAGAATGAGGATGACAAAACTAGCAGACGATGTGCAATTTACAATTGGCCGGACAATCGTTTTCAATTGACCCCTCGCAAGAAATCCGGCAGTCATTTTTCTAGTGGGCAAAATTTATTGCTCTTATATAAATGATTCTCAACTTCAGATTAAAAATAGATGCTAGAAAATGAAGCGTTAATTCGGCTCAGTTTCTATTATTAAAAGCTTTTATTCAATTTCCCGTGTATGTATATGAAGGTGGAATCTTGCAAGTTAAATTGAACTCACTTCCTGGTGTCAGATTGAGCTAAAATTTTACTTACTGGCTTAATCCCGACGACAAGCATGTTTATGATAAGAATGACCTATTTCTGCTGGCAGGATTGGCTCCAGACGAGGGAACTCCTCAATGGTTAACAATAGGGATATGAAATTTTGTTAAAAGTTTTTATTATGTTTAACCTATCTCTCAATGTTCTTACTTGGAAGTAAGGAAGTAAGACGTAAGTGCAGCCGGTTTCTAACAGAAACTATAAATCTGTAGTACGTCGAATAGTTACAAACGATTTTAAATACTTTAGTTGGGGCCCTAGTTATTTTTTGCCCCAGGCCATTTGTTTACCCGCAACTTCGTTCGCGTGGACTGTTTTTCCGTTATAGGTTGATAATAGATGGCGCTTTTCAATGTCATCCATTCAGTGGAATGTGTCCGGTATATAAGGAATTATAATAAATCTGTAGAGAGGTCAATTCTGTAACTGGAATATATTGCCAAAATAACTATCAGGGGGTGATTAGGGATCGATACTGATGCCAAAAGTGCAATCAGTAAAAATTTTGTCTGTCTGTCTGTCTGTCTGTCTGTCTGTCTGTCTGTCTGTCTGTCTGTCTGTCTGTCTGTCTGTATAACCGTTATAGAAACAAAAACTACTCGACGGATTTTAACGAAACTCGGTACAATTATTTTTCATACTCCTGGGCTGGTTATAGTATACTTTTCATCACGCTACAAGCAATAGGAGCAGAGCAGTGAAGGGAAATGTCGGGAAAACGGGAGAAGTTACTCCATTTTTTAAGCTTCCGTCGCGTGTGCAACCTTGATGGTTAAAGCTACACAGAAATCATGTATGACGGAAATGTTCTCCTTAAAATTATATAAAAAATATCCCACGACAGCATATGTCTATCTTTTATGGTTGACTCACAATAACACGTGTAACTCCCGAGAGCTTAGCAGTTCGAAGCTTTCTGGTTATATTTGTCTACTCCTACGTTTATATCACTCTCAGTCATCCCTAAATAAAAAAGTGAATAGTATTAACCATTGTATAAAAAAAGAATCATTGAAATCGGTATAGAAACACCAAAGTTATACATGAAATACGCTAATAATAAGCCATCGCGCGTGAATACTGAATCATGCTATAGGGATTATCACTACATAGTATAAAACAAAGTCACATTCTTTGTTTGTCCCTATATCCCTATGACTGCTTAAATCTTTAAAACTACGCAACAGATTTTAATGCGGTTTTTTTAATAGATAGAGTGACTCAAGAGGAATGTATAATAACATTCGATATGGAGTAAAGAAATACTGTAATTTTTGAGGTTTCTAATGTGATGTCGTAAATAATTACTTTTTTTCCGCTTACATTGCAAACGCAGGCTAAAGCCTACGAGATTTATCAAAATGATGTACTAAGTATTTGTACACATTGAAAAGGTCTACAGAAAAGTCCGCGATGTCCGCGATATGTCTATCTCTTATGGATAACCCACAATAGCATTTTTTGTCATTTACTTTTATACGAAAAATAATGCCTTATTTTCGAAGCAATTTTTATACAATATAGCATTAATTCTTATCCAATTAAGTACGTTAAATACATTGCTGATTTAATATAGATCAATATGGCCGTTTACAGTATGTAATTTAAATGAAAATTTTCGAAGATATCACAGATTTAAAATCCCGCGAGGAGGCCGCGCTTCACCCTATAGCACTTCGAATTTAGCAGCGATCGGACGCGCAACTAAATGTCGCTCTTTTAAGAGTAACCTCTAAAGAAAACATGTTTGTATTGTCTAATGATAACAAAGCTATGAATGTTGTATATAAAGACATTCTGTAATTAATTTAAAACAAAATATATAGGGAAAAATGTAAAATGTAAATATGTAGTATATGAATTTAGACATTCCAAAGATAGCAGGAAATCTTCTTGGTATAAGGAGAGGCTTTTATCCAAATTTAACGCTTGCGGGCCACGGGCAGTAGTGAATAAATAAAAACTACTGGATCGATTTTAATCATTTTTTTCACTGAGTGACATAGGCTATATATTTTATACCCGTGCGAAGCAGGGTAGGCCGCTAGTAAGGAATAATTGTGCCAAATTTCATCGACATTGGTTCAGCGGATTCGCCGTAAAAGAGTTACATACATCCATACTCACAAACTTTCGCATTTTTAATATTAGTAGGATGAGATTGACAGTGAGGTAGTTACGAGCTACTGCTTTGCTACAAATTCAAATTTAAATTCAAATTGGCTTTTACAAGCACTTTCGAATCGTCAAATTATAAAGCTACGACTGGTTCGGAAGGGTGCTCTTACCGAGAAGAACCAGCAAGAAACTCGGCGGTCACTCTTTTCTATATTGAGTATTACAATAATGGCTTAATTAATTAAGAACAAATTTACAAATTTACAATATAATCTAGTGTGTGGTCGCAATTTAAATCCAAGCTTTCTTATCATCAACATAGTCCTCAACAGTACAATAAGCTTTATGAATAAGTGTCTACTTCCTTCAATAATGCTACAATTTGCGCTCAATCTAGTACCAGATAAGCTTTAACAATACGTAACAGTAAATCGTTTCAATCAACCTATTACAAGAAAGACACCCCGTGTTATTTAATTTCCGTTACTATAAGATATAATCTTAGGCGAAAAATACATTTTTGCAATTTTATAAATATGTATGTCTCTCTATTACGTTTTTAAGGGTAATCCTCTGCAACAATACAAATGAAATTTTGTATGGTTAAAAAATCAAAAATAACGTCTTTCTTTTCGGAATACAATTAGGTAGGATTAGGGTATTTAAGGCCTGTTTCACAAGTTACTGATAAAGTGTCGGATAGTTAACCGACAAATAAAGTAAATAGCAGATAAAAGTTTCTAAAAAGAGACTCTACAAAGAGAAAATTAAAAAAAAAATAAAGTCGCGGCCATTTTGAAATAAGTATTTGCTATCCAGCAGATAAACAAAATAACAGCCACATGATCTACCTGTTAACTTATTAGGTACTTTAAGTGCTGAATAAGCCTATCAGAAACCTGAGAAACGCAAAATTCCGAGATATGTGTCAGATATGTTCTGAGTAAGCTAACTGAAAGTTTATTGGTAACAGGACCTTCCGGTAAAAATACTTTCTCATTATCATTCTATTCATAATAACGTATCTATTTATATTTTATAATTTATATCTGATTATTATAGGTATGTCGTAACAATTATGAAAATTATGTCGAGTATTAGTAGTTATATCTAACAGAATCTAACAAAGTAAGTAAGTAGTAGTAAGTAGCGGCCTGTGGGATAGTATCTGAGAATAGGCCTCTTCTCTCCGTTTTTGGAGAGAAGGTTTGGAGCTAAGACTTACCACGCTGCTACAGTGCGGATTGGTAGGTTACACATATCCCCAGAATTCTCTAGAGATATGCAGGTTTCCTCACGATGTTTTCCTTCACCGAAAAGCGTGTGATAAATTGCAATTATCAATTAGACACATAAGTTTTAACAGAAAAACTCATCGGTGTCTGCCCGGGTTTGAACCCGTGACCTCCTCGAAAGAGTCGCACGGTGTTACCGCTGGGCTACCACAGCTTAACTGAATCTAACAATATCAAAAGTAAAAACAATAACATTCTTGAATACATAATCTGTACACAAGTCGAAAGTTCATAATAACGTTATCCAAAATATAATCTCCAGTCTCAGAAAATATCATTGGCCTTTAACAAAAGCCAATTAAATAATCTTTAATATTTAAATGCGTTAATCTTGTATATACATGTACACATATACATAGCTGTATATATATTTGCTGAATTTCGAAAACGGTTCCAACGATTTCCATGAAACTTTTTTTTTTTATGGAATAGGATGGCAAACGAGCATGCGGTGCACCTCGAGTAATCACCGCCACCCACGACCTCTCGCAGAGCGAGGGTGTTGCTGTCCTTTAAAAAAGTGGAAAATACGCTTTTTGAAGGTACTTATATCGTACCGATCCGGGAACACCGCCAAAGGGAGATCGTTCCATAAAATGGTGGTGCGTGGAAAGAAATTATTTGAAAACCGTACTGTGGTGGATCGCCACGCATCCAGATGGTGAGGATGATATTTTAATCTGTGACGTACAGTACGGTTATGGAATTTAGCGGCAGGAGTCAGGTCATGCAGTTCAATGGAACACTCTCCGTGAAAGATGCGGTAGAAAACGCACAGTGAAGACACGTTTCTTCGCATCGCTAAAGAGTCCAGCTGTTTGCTAATCACCTTGTCCCCAATAATACGAGCTGCTCTGCGCTGTATGCGATCGAATGGCTTAAGTTGGTACTGGGGTGCACCAGCCCAGAGATGAGAACAGTACTCCATGTGAGGCCGGACTTGTGCTTTATACAGCGCAAGTCTATGGGCCGGCTTGAAGTATTGTCTCGCTCTATTGATAACACCCAATTTTTTAGAGGCCAACTTAGCCTTCCTTTCCAAGTGATCGCGATACTTGCAACTATTGGAGATGTCGAGTCCCAGTATTTCGATACTACTCGAGACACCTAAAAGAGTATTCTCGAAAGACGGTGACGCGACAAACGGCGATGTTTTAGCAGTTAACGCGCAAACTTGTGTCTTCTGGGGGTTAAATTGTACTAAATTTAGTTTACCCCAGTCGGAGATCTTCCGTAAGGTGGCTTCAACAGAAGACACAAGATTTTCCCGGCACTCGTCGACCCTATTCCAAGAAATGCTTGCGCTACCGGTGTATGTGGCATCCACTGTACTGTCATCTGCATAGCAGTGAATATTAGCATCATCTAACATGTCATTGATATGCAGAAGAAACAGTGTAGGGGATATCACGCAACCTTGGGGAACCCCAGCATTCACTGGCTTAAGATTCGAGCAGAATCCGTCGACAACGACACGTATGCTACGTCCAGTGAGAAAACTGGAGATCCAAAAGCGCAGACTTTCTGGAAGCCCATAGGAAGGTAGCTTCGAAAGAAGTGCCCTATGCCATACACGACCGAAGGCTTTCGCCCTATCCAGACTAACTGCGAGACCTTCTCCCTTGCTTTCTATTGCTGCCGCCCAACGGTGAGTCAGGTAGACCAGAAGATCACCTGCTGATCGACCGTGTCGAAAACCGTATTGACGGTCGTTGATCAGCTCGTGATCCTCAAGGTATGACAGAAGCTGACGATTTATAATCATCTCCATAACTTTGGAAATAAGGGAGGTAATAGCAATAGGCCTGTAGTTAGCTGGATCTGAAGCATCGCCTTTTTTAGGGATCGGATGGATCAGGGCTGACTTCCATATATCTGGGACTATGCCTTGTGAGTATGAGAGCCGAAATAGACGCGTTAACACAGGAGTTAACTCGGGGGCACACATTCGAAGCACATAACTTAGAATGTAGAGGGTTTCGGGAGGTGAATAGTCAATGTAGCTAGGTTTCATTTAAGATAAAAATCTTTTTATCCCGTTTTCGGGCATTTAATAAATGCTAAAATTTAGAATAAAACTCAAATGATATTTTATCTGTCAATTATAAAGTTGTAATAGCTTAGTGGATAATTGGCGGACTAAGGAAGTGAAAATACCCAAGGTCGAGCTCCACCTGTCCAATTTGTATTTTTTATTTCGTCTTATTAAAAAAATTACCAAGCAAGGCTCAATCATCCAGGTACTTAAGCAGGTATACCCTTAGATGTATTACAGAACATTATAAAAATACCAGCCAAATTATTCATATGCGTGCTTCGTATAAATCACTTGATGAAATTACTAAATAAAATAAAATAATCGCAATCACTCTACCTACGGAGAAAATCTCGTCCTCAATATCCAAATAAAACAAATTGTTTTCTGAAAAAGGTCAATCCCTCTAATGATAAGGCGATTAATTGAGCCGTATTTTGCTTGTATACACCCACCTGGAATCGTTATTTTCTTAGCAATATATTTTCAAATAGATTTTCCAGTGAGAGGCGGCCAATTAAGTCGGATTATGCTTATATAAAAAATCAATTTACTTTATTCAAGTCTCGAAAATAATACAAATACAGCGGCGTAGTTATCAGAAGGCTAGAAAGGTCTTCCCCCAATTCCCCCCAAAACTCGTTGGACTACACGCATTCCGGCACATGTAATTTTAAATAGTTTAAATAGTACCCTAAATTATTTTTTGTGCCGAACCTTTATTTACCTAGCCACTGTAAAAAAAAAACAAATATTAAATTATTAACATTTTCGCCGTGTAGTATCCGGCTGAATAGAATAGTACCATCCTCATTTCTTACCGAGGTGTCGTAAAAGGCGATAAAGGTAAGTCTACCCGCTGTGTGGTATCCGATTGAGTAGAATAGACCACCGTCTTTCTTACCGAGGAGTCGTAAAATACGGCTAAGGTAACTTGATGACAAGGAGGCGGCCGGTCTTAAAATACGTAGCCTAATCATGTGACAACATGTTTATAACGTTGTGCCAACCCTACTTAGAGTGGGATAAGGGCAGGAAGAAGAAGAATTAATTATTAACATTTATTTATTTACAATGAAAATGGTGAAAAGCTGGCAGCATTACCGCATTGAATTGTAAAATCATTTTTTGTGCGAAAAAGAAGCCAGCCCTCCTATCATGATCATAGTCATAGGTACATTGTAATTCTTATTTCAATTTCGTCTATGATATCACGCTACGAATTAAAAAAAAAATAGCTTTTTGTTGCTCTTCAAGTTATGGGTCTCGTTAACACTCACGAGTTTTATAGACGCTACGCTTAATTGCAATTAGCTACATAATAACTTTATTGAATTAGGTCATTTTATTACTAAGCGTGCGATTTGTTTTTGGTTACTGATATACTGACCTACAATATTCTCTATGGTCATTAAATTAAATCTTGATTTAGAACCGTTTAAAACTGAAATAATATAAACAAAAATGTCTCCGATCGAATAAATAAAACAATGCCATTAAGTAACTCTTTAGCCAGGTCACGCAAGCTGACCTATTAAGTAAAAATTAAATAACCAGCCACCTATAGAGTAATTACTTAGAAGTAATAACGCTATCATATTCACGATAACCTCATGACAATTGAGCGTCCATTTCAGTTATACAGAAATAATTACATTTTTCTTATACTACTACAAGATATTTTTCATGCAACCTTTTAAAACCTATTTTCGCAATTGATATACATCTAATTTATAGAATTAGGCGTTACTTTACGGAGATCTAAACATCTGCGAACAAATCGAGATTATAAAACATAACAATGGCACCCTCATTAACGATCAGATAAATGTTTCTAGTTCAAGCTTGTTACACATGTTCGCAGGCAAAATAAAATAAATGTTGGGGTTGAACCGATTAGTATATAACTAAACTTATTTGGGTATTGCTTCGCTTTGCGATTTTGGTCGTGGAGTCTATCTCCTGATGATGCTTCGGTTGCGGGACGATTGTTGAGTTTGTGATAGTGAACGTATATAGTGCTTGTGTATCGTGGTGGCGGTGGTGGAGGTTTGTGCATGTGTTTTTTTTTTAATCCTGCATGTATCAGGTATGATAACCGATTGTCCACTCTACATTTAGCATTATATATATTTTCTATTTTACTTCATCGCGGATTATAGCAAAATAATTTTATTATTACTTTTGTTATATACATCTGTTGATAGATCGATGGGCTTATGGGAATTTAGCCACTTCTTATTTGAAATTATCATCATTTATCCTACTCTAAGTAGGATCGGTTTATATGACTATGTTACAATATGTTTTAAGCATGTTGCAATTTGGTTTATACTATTCTACTCAGCCGGATACCACACTGCGGTTTATTTGAAATTATATACACTTTAATCTATAATGTATAAAATAAGACATGAATTTTTGGCTTGTATCTTTCCATAAACACACTTTTATTAATATTTATTATTTTTGATATCGATAATATATAATTAGGATTAACTGCAGAAATTTATTATTAAATTGCTGCCAAAGGTAGAGTATAATAAATAAGCATTCCGAGTTTTTCTTTTAAAATAGTTTTCTTCGTTAGATTTATCTTTAATATTTAAATGAGTTAATCTATAAAAAATCGGAATCGGAATCTCGGAATATCGAAAACAGCTACAACGATTTACCTGTAATTTCACCATGTTGGGGGTTGTGAAGGAGAAAAATCGATCTAGCTCTAAGTTTTATTTAAAAAATTATGTTTTATCCGTTTTTGGGCATTAAAAAATACTAACATACATTTGTATATAAAACACTATTTTTCGGGGAATTATTCGGGGAATTGGGTTAGGATCGAGCCAAACCTACCCAATTATTATTATTATTTTAAGTTTTTTTTTAAATACCGAGCAAGGCTCGGTCAACCAGGCACTTTTTCTAAAATGCACTTTAACAAAAAACGTGCAGTTATTCTATCTCCTATGTAAACAATTTTATTAAGATTTCGACGCCATCTAGATATCGAAAAAAACGATGCTCGAGTTGCTACTCCCAATAGTACATCGGATTATGTTATAGGTGATATTAAATTTTACTGGCTAACATTACTTTAGTAATCAATCTATTCCCAGATGTTAGGCAATGATTTCGTGTAAATACTGATAGCTAGTAAATGTGAATTAGAATGAGCCATAAGAAACTGCTTGAGAAAGCACGGTCCACGTTAGGCATCTTAGCTACGCCTTAAACTTGCAGAAACAAAAATGTCTCTGGCATTATCGAAGGTCCAAAAAAATTCATAGAAAATTAATTTGGCAATAAAGAAGACCAATGATTACCATTCCTGGATGAGGATTCGTAAATCTTTTAATTACCTGATCATTACTAAGGATGTCACATGGAGTAGAAAAAACCGATTAGATTAATAAGTAACCGATATTTTTCCCTTAATAAATTAATAATAAATATTTTCATATGAAATAATCAATTATTAAAAATATATTTCAAAAAGTTGCCATTTTAATATTAATAATTAATTACAATAAAAGGCTAAGTTAAGTGGACAACTACCAATAAACAATAACAGATGCGTTGTTTGTGAAATTCCATTAAAATGTTGGCTACATTGGTTACATCCAACAATGCATATCTAATCTTTAAAAACAAAAAGAAAGAGTAATAAAGCAAAATGAGGATAATTAAAATAATTGTTTTTTTTAAACAACTATTTTACAAAAAATCTATTATTATAAAAAGCTATTATTTTTTTCACATTCCTAATTATTACCTATCCAAATATCAAGTATACGGTCACTAAATTTGTCTCAGCCAGATGTACGTGTAATGTCAAAGATTAAAAAATGTTGGTCCAGACGTGCAAATAACAGATTCTGTCAACTTCCTTTTGATGTCCCGAGTGTTTAGCTTAACTTCAAAGCGTCGCCTGAATAAGAATTCCGTGTGATAAGAAATTCATTTATCATGTTATAATGAAAATTATCAAAAGCTTAGATTAAACTTGCAATGTATATATGTGAAGGTATCTTATCAATATCATACCATCAGCCCTCCACTACACGTCGCCCTAAGCCGTGGTCCGGCCTCACAGGAGGCACCCTTAGGACGACGTTCCCCGACGCTAGTAGGGCTTCTGCGCTCTACTCTCCGCATTTCGCAACTTCGGCGATGCTTCTGCGCTCGCCCGTCCCGCCCGGTGACGCTGTAAAAGCCGTTAGGGCTAACAGCATATAGTCAATTCGAAAAAATCTTGCAAGTTAAATTTGACCCACTTCCCGGTGTCCGATAGAACTGAAATTTTACATGCTGGTCCAGTCCAGATGACAATGCATGTTTAATGTTGCTGCCAAAATTGGCTCCATACGAGGAAACTCCTAAAAGGACAGGGACTCAACAGAAGGGACGTGAAATTTTGTTAACTTTACTGTTTAACTAGATTTGTTTTCATCATATTAACTGTAGTGTATATAAACTAATGTTGTATGATTAGCACAGGCTCAAATACGCACTAACAAATAACCACATGTCACTTCACGTCCACTCTCACCAAGGGCTCTCGTGTTACTAACGTGGTGCTTCAAGAGGGCGTGTATGTTTCTTTGTACATCAGTATTAGTATGAGTTAGTGTATGTTCATATATGTATTACATATAATATGCGTCTTGTATATTATACAAAGGTAAGTTACACATCTCAACCGCATACACTACACTAACTACAAAAAAAAATTTTTTAGTGTGTATTACGTAATTAGCCCATTTCTATAGGAAATTATTATATCATATATCATCCTGTCCTTATCCCACTTTAAGTGGGGTCGGCACAACATGTTTTTCTCTTCCATTCTGTCCTATCTTTCGTCAACTCTGGCGCCACTCCTTTGATATGCATATCATACTTCACACAATCCAACCATCTCTTTTTAGGCCTCCCTCTAGGCACATATCCATCCACATTCAAATTTAACACACGTTTAGTCACATGATTTTCATCCCTCCTCATTACATGTCCATACCATCTCAATCTTGCACTTCTCGACTTTTCTATAATGGGCGCAACTTTCAGACTTGAAATATTGTATATCAAAATATCAAAGGTGTGCTAACTCATATGTGTCTAAAGGAAAATGTAGGCCCAGGCGTAAACGAAATAATTTCACGTTTCTCTTTGATGTTCCGATGAATATTTCAACTGTCAACCCTTTGTACTTCAACTATCGCGTGTGTTTATTTGAATAGATATCGTGGTAAAAAATATACAGCAAAAGTAGAAAGGAAACGGGGACGTATGGGCTCAGTTGTAAAAGGTTGAGTTTATGGCTTGAAAAAATCCGTATATTTTAGTTTCAAAATATACAAAATTTTGCGCAATTTGTAATCTGGAAATTTAAAAAATATTTTTATTTATTTTTTTGCATAAGTTGTCGATTACAATAATAGTAAATTTTTATAAAATATGTCAAAAAAATGAATCAAAATTATTGATGTCAATTATTTTTCTATTATTTTAAGGACCTTTTTTTATTGAGTATATGCCTCCTACATTTTTTCAAAACCTCTCTTACATATGCAACAAGTATATCGAGATAAATTGATTATAATTCTAAGAAACTCACAATTGTTCATTGCAAAGCGTTGCGAAATTATGATAATTGAACTATTACGAGAAACAGGGGAATCATCCTGCGTCATACTCGTTCATAAGGTTATTTGTAACAACTTTTGATTTTAATGTCGTTTTTAACGAACCTATATATATCACTTGCAATCGCCAGCGGCTCCGCATGGAAAGATTAAAACGGTAATATTATAGTCTTTTGATAGCCATAAAAATTGTTCAAGTAGCTTAAAAGCTAGAGATATGTTGTCGCGGACTTTTATATAGAACTTTTAGAGGGAAACAAATTTGTAATACATGATTTTTGAATAACTATCACCATTTACTCAGCGCACGCAAGGAAAGCTTTAAAATTTGCCGTTTTCGTCATACTTTTTATTGCTGCTCCTATCCAATTCATTTTAGCGTGATGTTATATAAACTTTCTCAATAAATGGACTATCTTACACTGAAAAAATTTTCAAATCGGTCCAGTAGTTCCTAAGATTAGCGCGTTCAAACAATCAAAGAAACAAACAAACTCTTCAGCTACATAATAATAGTATAGATCAGGGCTTCTTAAACTTTTTTATATAGCGACCCCCTTCAAGCTTAAGAAATTTTAAACGACCCCCTCCTCCATATAATGAAATATACATTAACCGTAGATGTAGATGTAATATCGCACTATTTTACAATGTAAGTAACAGTTTTGCATTGCCACTTTTTTCAAAAAATAGTTATAATAAAACTACAATAGTATTTTGTATGATTTTTATTTGTATTAATATTTGTACGTAGTGTGTACACTAATTTTAAAATTTTATTTATAATTGTTGTAAACTAAACAATCATAAATTTAATAAAATCTATTTAATTAAATTTAATGAAAAGGGGTAATGAAGGAACTTAGGAGGAGAAATATCAATAAATCTTTGTTAGAAAAGTTCTTTAAAGGACAGCTGCAGCCATGTAGTTGTATCAATAATGATTGAAAAGTATCAGATCTTTGAGACGCCTTTTGCTTTCAGTAGTCTCGCGACCCCCCTGGGGGCTTCTTAAACTGTGGGTCGGGGGTGTGGGTGGGGGCTTCTTAAACAGTTTAAGAAGCCCTGGTATAGATGAATAGCGTATAAGTATTTTATAATGGATATAACTTGTATATTTACGCATAAAATTAAAAATTGCAGAGTTAGCCGTTACAGTGTAACTGACAGACAGATCCACAATATGGATATACAAAACAATAATTAAGATAAGGGCACTAGTAATTGACCTTGTACTAGACCGTTTTGTATGAAATGTTAAATAAAAAGCGTTTAGTTTTATTGTAGCTAATAAAAAATAAATTTGATGATTTGATGATTAACAACTGACCTAAACCTCAGTACTGTAGCCCATTGTTTTTTTTTTTTACAAAGAAAGGCTAGCGCCTGGCTGCGATCTCGCCTAATTATAAGCGAAAGATGCAGCCTAAGGTGGACTGCGCTTGCCACTATAGTGCCTATTCACTCTTTTTTTGAAATTTTGCAGATCGTAAGAATCCGGAAAGATAGATGAAGGAAGGGAATTCCACATATTGGCCGTGCGCATGAGGATTGATGAGCCAAAGCGTTTAGTGCGTAATTGTTTCCATCCATCCATCAGCCTATCGCAGTCCACTGCTGGACATAGGCCTCCCCATGTCTGCGCCAGACATCCCGGTTCCCCGCAATGCGCATCCACCTGGCCCCAACAACCTTCCGGATATCGTCGGTCCAGCGAGCCCATTGTTTAATATTTAAAATTTAATATTAATTATTAATATTTTTTATTAGCTACATCAAACAAAACTCTTATTATTTAAAGTACCTAGGTGACCGAGCCTTGCTTAATTTTTAACATGATGCAAAAAAAATAAAAAAAAATGAAAAGAAAAATGAAAAAATAATAGGGCAGGTAGGGCTCGATCCTAGGTATTTTCAACTCTCTAGACCGCCCGTTCCCCAAATGAACCACCATGACTTTACATTTGACAGCGAAAAATTGTGATTGTATTCAACGTAAATTTCAAAAAAATTTTAGATCCCGAAAACAGGGATAAAACGACATTTTTCTTAAATAAAACTTATCTAGATCGATTTTTCTATTCCAAAACCCCTTACATGCTAAATTTCAGGAAAATCGGACCCGTTTCCGAGATTCCGAAAATATATATATACATACAAGATTAACTCATTTAAATATTAAAGATATGTGCAAGTTTTTTAATTAACTGAATACTTATTATAGGCGGACACTGAACTTATGACGTCATATAATACTAACCCACGAGTTAAAAGGGCAACATTTTATAAATCGTTTCGTCATATAGCATCGTTGTAATTTATGTAAAATTATGTTGACGAAGTTGCAATTCATGCTTGTAATAGTATCATATTTAAATTTAAAAAATATTAAGCTAAGTTGAACCGTGGTATCTGGCTGAGTATAATAGACAACCCTCATTAATAAATAAATATATGGGACACTTACACACGCGGTCGTCCGTCCCCAAAGTAACTTAATACTTGTGTTATGGTAGACAGACAACTGGTGAATATATACTTATATAATTTTTAAATAACATACTTAAATACAAATATACACCCAGACTCGAAGACCAACAAATTTATTCATAGAAAACATTGGCCCACTGCAAATCGAACCCGCGACCCGCGGAGCTGAAAGCAAGATTACTACCTACTGCGCCAACGGGCCGGTCAAAAAAGTCATTTCATTCCGAGATGTCGTAAAAGCCGGCTAAGGTAAGTTGACCCACCGTTTGATATCCGGTTGAGTATAATATACCACCCTCTTTCTTACCGAGGTGTCGTAAAATACGACTAAGGTAAGTAGACGTCAGGCAGGCGGCCGGTCGTAAAATACATAGCCAAATCACGTGACAACATGTTTATAACATTTTGTGCCGACCCCACTTAGAGTGCAATAAGGGCAGGACGAAAACTAAAAAATAAGTAATATCAGTCTTATAATATAACTGGTATATACAAAATGCACTAAATAAAGTGAACCCGCAACCCCTGGAGTCATAGACAGGGTCAGAGACAACTGCGCCAACGAGCCAGTCATAAGTATATATATATATATATATATATATATATATATATATATATATATATATATATATATATATATATATATATATATATACATATATATATATATATATATATATATATATATATATATATATATATATATACATATATATATATGTAGTTTTAAATAAATACATAATACATCCAGACTCAATAAACAAACAAATTGTGTTTTGAAAATGTTGGAGTGGAGGCACTGTGGTAATGACTCTGGTCAACTTACATAGTTTTGTGTTCTTTGTTGTTTTCCGTATAAAACATTCGCGATATATAAACATCATCAAATTTAGTTTTGTTACACTTCATTTAAATGATATCATTTAAGTACAGATTACTTCCTCTGAAAATTTCGTGGAAAATTTGGGGAATTCCGTAGTACAAAAATAATGATAGAATTATTTTAATCCGCGAAATATTAACTATATTAACACGAAATATTTCTTGAGAAAATTTATGTAATGCTAAATAAGGGGCGATTTTCTACCTTATACGGACTCCAAAATCCCGATCGTTGATATTGTCATAGTGAATGTGTGTAATGCTTGCGTAGTGTGTTCTTATTGGCGGTCTTTTTATGATACTTGCAGTAATTAATCCTGCATGTATAAGTTATAAAAACGGTTTTCGCTTCCTACACTTAACATTACATAGGTTTTCTCGACAAACTTTTGTACTTTTAGACCTGTTATTCAATTTTTTTTACATACCTACAAAGAGGTAATAAAGACAATTTTTTAGTAATATAGGCTATACATATTAAAATAAGTTAATTTAATAAAATGTAAAAAAAAAATTTCATATACATACCTGGAGCGTTTTGTTCTATGTTGTTTTGGATGTCACCCATTTTAATTATATCAGACAATAAGTATAACAATAATATATTACAATCGACGCTATTATAATGTCACCTGTTATAAATTTCCCCTAAATTGACCTTGTCACGCATAGTTTATCACTGTTAACTTGTATTATATTTAATGTATTTAAAATATAAATATTACACTTTTAAAAAATTTAACTATTATGTAAAAATAAATATTATCTGTAAAAACTTTCGCGCCAACACACGTTTTTTTTTCTAGACGTTGGCTCACGTCTTTATACCCACGGCGTTAGTCACAAACTGTTCTATTTTTGTAATTTGTTCAGAATTAAATCGAAAATATTTTATTCATGTGTGTAATTTTGTGGCTATATATTTTTTATATTTTACGAGTCTATTTACGACTTGCATGTGGAAATAAGGGCATTTTTTACCAATTTTCTTTGATTCATGAAATAATTATAGCAGAATTGCTTTAACGCTTTTGCTATTTTGTTCAACAGAAAGCATATTTCAACTCAAAGTCGTCTTAATCATTAATTATTTAGAAGCACACACGATGTTAGGCAATATATTTCTGTTTCGGTTACGATCATTAAAAATGGAAGAGGTAGAAAAATCGAAAGGAAAAGCTTCGCTAGATAACTGCAGCATTTTAAATGGCCTATCAAAAGAAATATAATTGTCATATACGAGACTTTTACTACAAATATGCATCAAATTGTGATTGCTAATAAGAGTTCCTCACAACGCATTAAAGGATCATCCATATTAAAATTATAATGCATGTCTATCTGTTACGCTTTCAAGACTAATCCGCTGGACCAATATAGATGAAATTTTGTACAATTAACACTTATCTAGGATAAAAATAATATACACTTCTGGACAAAAACCATTCTGATTTGTACCATTATCTGTTAAAAGTTGATTTATTATACCTCAAGCGGGTATCAAAATTTAATTATCTTTTGACTAAAACTGGCTTAAATTTCAGTAGGTATCATATAAATCATATCGAATTAGGTAGTGTGTACTTGTAATATTATAGTTTTAAGTCTTCCTGTCCCGCTTATGATAATTTTATGTTACGAGAACTTCATTTTGGCCCGTTTCTGCTTTAAATTAAAAATACAAGCAGGAGAGCTCTCTTTTCTTTTAATTTAATATTACAATCAACTTACATGAAATCAAATGCCCAAGAGTAAATATTCAAGTAAAATGATGAAGTCTACATGAAGCAATAAACATTTCTATGTGGACCTTAAATAACTAGAGTCCAGTCTAGAGTACAATAAAAAAAAACAAGTTTGTGACAACTGACAAACCAATAGGGATGTGACTTTGAGTAAAAAAGAGCGATTAATAAATAATCGATTTTATCCCTTTTAAAAATCGTTTTTTTTTCTGACTATTTCAAAAGTTGTCTTTTTTAATATTAATAATTAATTACAATAAAGGCTAATTAAAGTGGACAACTACCAAGAAATAGATCAGATGCGTTGTTTGTGAAATTGGATTAAAATGTGTAGTTTGGCAAAATTGGTTTCATCCAACAATGCATATCTAGGCTTAAAATACAAGAAATAGAGTAAAAAAGAAAAAGGGATACCTGATTTTTTATGAAAAAATAATCGATTATTAAAAATCGATTATTTATTTTGAAATCGCTACAAATCAATGTCACTTGACAGTTTGTTGTTTCTTAAATGTTTGACAGTTTGCCAACTTTGTTTATATTTGTAAATTACAAATACACTTAAAAGTGTATGAAAGTTATTTAGTTAAACGTGTACACAGATTAAATATTTTTTATTAATTCCTTGGTTCACATATATGATGGAAGAAAACGAAGAGAACCTACACCGCTTAGAAGGCACTTCATCCAATGCTCCTGGCGGGTTAATTATCAAAAAGAAGGATAAACCGCAAGATTTTCAATTTGCCAAACCTTCTTTACTCGGTCTAGATAAATTAGCTGCTTCTAAAAGGCAAAATCGGTTAATTTCCTTTCAAAACGAGGACAATGATAATGAAGATGCTGAAGACAAATACTCTACGTCTGACGCCAAAATCAGAAAATATAGGAGGCAAAATGAAGAAACGCCAACGTATACCGGTGGCTTATCTGAACAAGCGCGAGAACGCATGCTAGAACGATTACAAAAGTATGTTTTCTATGTCATATTATTGGTATTGTTAAGTATTGTGCAAGATAGTGTGCAAAGTTTTTTATAGGAAAAAGAAGCAGTTCTTATAAAGCTATTTGTGAACACACAATAGTTTTTATTTACCTTATCCTATTTATTTAGTATTAGAATATACAGTTCTATTCTATCTAATTTCGGGGACGTCTGTCAGTGCAGGGAAGGTGGTCAGCTCCTATTCTGGAGAATATACAGTTACAAAAACATTTATTTCTAGCATTTCATTTATAGGTTAATGTTTGGACACTCAATTGTTATTTTGCCTGATAAGTAAGTAATTAATTGAAACTGTCAGAGTAAAGTGCCCAAACCTGGGACCTGGTTCCCTTATACAATAAATAATAAATCATCATCTTCCTGCCCTTATCCCACTCCAGGTGGGGTCGGCACAACATGTTATAAACATGCTGTCACATGATTTGGCTGCCTTGCGATTTTACGACTGGCCGCCTGCCTGACGTCAACTTACCTCAGTCGTATTTTTCGACACCTCGGTAAGAAAGAAGGTGGTCTATTTTACTAAACCGGATACCACACAGTGGGTCAACTTACCTTAGTCGCCTTTTATGACACCTCGGTAAGAAATGAGGGTGCTACTATTCTATTCAGCCGGATAAAACACAGCATTACACAATAAATAATAAATATGACGTAATAAACTTTGTATTTACAGAATTGCATTGCACTTTCTGACAATTATTTCTTCAATGCAATGATAATTTATTACAAAAATTATACATAAGTTATATATATAAAAACTATATTTTAAGTTGATTGACAATTTATTTGGTTCTTTCATTTGGGTTGTTGGATGGTTACATTGAAGATGAAACTTATGGAGGCCTTTGATACTCCTTGGGTGACCTTACACTGCTTGAATCTGGCTCCTTTTGATTTTTGAAATTGGACACTTCATAATAATATGAAATTGATCCATTAAAATTGGGTCTACTAATAAAAATCTCCTAGCAGGAGTTTTAGCATTTCAACAGTCAACTATTTAACTGAACAGAAAAAAAAAATCAGTTACTAAATACATGTCAGAATCAACCTGTATAACTTGTCGTGATAGTTACCTCCAACATTATTTTTCTGTTTCGCTCGCAATAATTGTAATAAAATCTACCCGCACTACATATTATTAAGAATACTTAGTTATAATTTAATATTTTTTCTGTATAATTTTGTTAATTTATTTAAGTTTGTATTCTGATTATTTGTTTAAGAGGAATGTGCAATATCCAGACAAGTCGTCAAGGCTTAAGGATACTAAGAAATAAATTGTAATAAATATTATTATGTATTTGAATAAATAAATAAAAAAATTTTTTAAAAATTTACAATATGCTTTTAAGAAAATGTAAAGGGAAAAAATATGAGGGGTTTAGAATCAAACCTTGCTATATCCAAAACAGTTAAAATTGAATAAAATAAAAATTTTGTTTTATGTGTTTAATTTTTGGAGTTTCGACATATTAAAAACAGATTTAATCACTTAACCTTTCCTGTAAACTGTAATACAAATATTTAAAATTAGCTTTTAGAATTTGATTGTGAGGATTTAGCTATTTTTGATTCTGATCCTCTCATATAATACAAATGGCATATCCAACTAAAATTTCTGGGATATGTGTTATCTAATTAACGCCATGTGGTATCCGGCTGAATAGAATAGTGCCACCCTCATTTTTTACCGAGGTGTCGTAAGGAGCGACTAAGGTAAGTCGACCCGCTGTGTGGTGTCCGGCTGAGTAGAATAGACCATCCTTATTTCTTACTGAGGTGTCGTAAAAGGCGACTAAGGTAAGTTGATGTCAGGCAGGCGACCGGTCGTTAAAACGCAGCCAAACCATGTCACAGCATGTTTATAACATGTTGTACCGACCCCACTTAGAGTGGGATAAGGGCGCGATGATGATAATGATGATGATGTACTATTTTTAATCAACATAAAAGTGTGATAGGTCTTGCGATACTCTGCTAGTAACAAACCGGTCCTTACTACCATTTTATTTTCTAGAAAAGATAAAGAATCAAGAGAAAAAGGAGTACATTATTCTACTCAAGAAGAGAAGCAATCAAAATCTAAAGATGGCAATGATGATCTATTCTACCGCCACCCTTATGATAGGCGTGATAGAAGCAAAGATAAAAGAAACGATGATAGCAGGTATGACAGAGATAGATATAAACACAAGGACAGAAGTGACAGAGATAGACGAAGGGATTTAGAAAGAAGGGAAAGGGATAAGAGGGATCGCGATACTGATAGAGAAAGTTCCAGAAGGAGTTACTATGAACCAAGATTTAAAGACGAGCCTAGAACTCCAAGGTATTGAATCTTTAATATTTAAATGAGTTAATCTTGTAAAACGGCTACAACAATTTTCCTGAAGTTCAGCATGTAGGAGATTTTGGGGGAGAAAAATCGATGTAGCTAGGTTTTATGCAAAAAAAATTCATTTTATCCCTGTCTTTGGGCACTAAAAATACTAATATAGAAACACTATTTTTGCCACAAAATGTCAAGTCAACAAACTCTATTATACTAATATATTTTTGAGTACTATTAATGAGTAGATTTTTGTCACTAAATAAACACTATTAAAATTTTATATTTAACCCTACAATAAGAACCGTCTTGTCATAGCAATTACTCAGGATCTCTTTCAACTAAACTGGAAGTATCTTAATGCCGGATTATAAAATAATAACTTCTTTAAATGAAAAATGTTATCTACAGAATGTTAACGATCTTATAAGTAGGTAAGTAAGTAATGGCCTATTACTATCCCACTGCTGAGAATAGGCCTCTTCTCTCCGTTTTTGGAGAGAAGGTTTGGAGCTAAGACCACGCTGCTCCAGTGTGGATTGGTAGGTTACACATATCTGCAGAATTCTCTAGAGATATGCAGGTTTCATCACGATGTTTTGCTCATAAGTTTTAAAAGAAAAACTTATTGGAGTCTGCTTGGGTTTCAACTCTCCCTGTGACCTCCTCGACAGAGTCGCACGGTGTTACTACCGTAAGCTTACAGTCTTATAGTATTTACTAAATACAACAGTGCAATAAAGTGCAAGATTTTCCACACAATATAATTTGCATAATATATAGTCTGTAAATCACCTCTACAAAATGAACGAGCAATTTAAGTTTTTTAATATCTATTATTCAGTATTAAAGCACTCAAGCCAACAGACAAGACAGCCTGGGATGATGACGATGATGATCCGAAAGGCATTAAGAAGTCAAGTTGGGATTTCCCAACACCATTGCCCAGGGATGGACCAGACAGATCAGTTCGAGGTGAACGAAGGCCCACAAGAGATTATAAGGGACGACCGTATGATGAAACCACTAGAGCTACACCTCACAAGTAAGTAGTGATCGATATAGCTTTACGTATTTTATGTATCTATTGTTAGGAATCCAGATTACTAATCTTGCTCTTTGCCTTGCAAAAGTTTGTAAGTCGTTTGTGGGTTTTGGTATAAGATTCTATAATAAAATTCTGCAATTAATATCAGCTTTACCATTACAGCAGTTTAAAACACTGTTAAAAAGAACCTAACTTCAAATAATCGCTATTGGTGATAAGAGCGACCACTGAGTTTCTTCTCAAGTGGATTAGTGTTCTAAACTAGATGGTGATAAAATTCGATGGTCTCGGTATTCGGTTTTACAATAAAATTCCGCAATCAATACTAGATCAGTCTACAGAAAGGTTTAAATTAAGTATAAGAGATATGCTATATGTAAAGCATATTACAAAATCGAAGATTATTTGGATGATAAAAAAGCCTGGATTTGAAAATCCTTTCAGCTTCATACAAGACTGCGTTTTAATGTAAAATTGAAAATGTTTAAAAGATTGACCGCCGAGTTTCTTGCTGGTTCTTCTCGGTAAGAGCAACATTCCGAACCAGTTGTAGCTTAATTAATCATATTGATCCTTGACGATTCAAAAGTGCTTGTAAGAGCTTATTTGAATAAAGATATTTTGATTTGATTTGATTTTGATTAGTGGTAGGATCATTCTGTCGTTGGATTTTGTAGTTAAATGTGTTGGTTCACAGTAAGGTGAACGGAGTGATTCCCTAAACGCATTCCTTTATCATTTAATTATTCATTAAAATTGAATTTAGACTTAATTTCTAACACTATGATAATTTTTTTACTCTATCTTTCTAATACATTCATACATTCCGCTGCCCTTATCGCACTCTAAGTGGGGTGGGCACAAATGTTATAAACATGTTGTCAAATGATTTGTCTAAGTATTTAACGACAGGCCACCTGTCTGACGTCAACTAACCTTAGTCGCCTTTTACGACACTTCAGCTTAAACGCCTTAAACGCAGCCAAATCATGTGACAGCATGTTTATGGCATGTTGTGCCGACCCCACTTAGAGTGGGATAAGGGCAGGAAGATGATGATAAAATATCTAAGTATAAAAATGTTTCCCCATTTACTTTCTAGATGGGTAAGCTCTCGACGCGGTCTGGATGTAGATGATCCGGAATGGCAGGAAGCGGAAAAGAAATTGGACAGAGCTTGGTACAACATGGGTGAAGGTAAGAATAAATTCAACAATCTCTGGATGAAAAATTGCGATATTTGCGACATTTTTCGCTAAAAACCCGTCAGATCTAAGTAACTGAAGGAAATTTATCATCATCATCATCATCGTCATCTATCATCCTTTCTTACCGAGGTGTCGTAAAAGGCGACTAAGGTAAGTTGACCCAGCGTGTGGCGTATCCGGCTGAGTAGAATAGACCAACCTCATTTCTTACCGAGGTGTCGTAAAATACGACTAAGGTACGTTGACGTCAGGCAGGCGGCGGGTCGTAAAATACGCAGCCAAATCACATGACAACATGTTTGTAACATGTTGTGCTGAACCCACTTAGAGTGGGATAAGGGTAGAAAAATTATGGATAGCGACGTATAATAATGTTATAGTGCGGAACGGTTATTCCAATTTGGGTTCCTATTGATCATTTGGTGGTTTCCTATTGTATTATGAATAACACTCCACCAAAATAAACCTATCCTCCTCCTCGCGTCGCATTCCTCATTATTGAGGGTCGTGATCCCTACGATTAGGAAGCAGACTTTCTCGAAGGACTTCCTTCCATCTGCTTCTGTCCTTGGCCATGTGGAGTGCATCGTGCAGTTTGGAGTCCAGTGTAGCATGGATATGGTCTGACCATCTAATCGGGCTGCGGGCTCTTGGCCGTTTTCCGTTCACTTTGCGCGTGACCAAGAGCTGCTCTAGGTTATGACCGTCTTTCCGGGCGATGTGACCAAAGAACTCCATAACCCTTCGTAGGCAAAGAGTGGATAGCCTATCCTTGATTTTTATCTATTAATTTTATCCTTGAAATTAAATCTATACTAATATATAAAGCTGAAGAGTTTGTTTGAATGCGATATTCTCAGAAACTACTGGACCGTTTTGAAAAATTCTTTCGAGTGTAAAATAGTCCATTTATCAAGGAAGGCTAGCTAAGGCTAAGACTATAACATCACGCTAAGATGAATAGGAGAGGAGTAATAATAATATATATGGCAAAACGTTTGCCTGTTAAGCTAGTGTTAAATAAATTGATATTTTAGGTGAAACGGACGAATCGGATCCTTTTGCGGGCACGAGTGCAGAATACGTAGCTAAAAAAGAAGAGCAGATAGAGAAACGACGTAACCGTAAAGTGTCTGCGGCGAGACAACAGATAGATAAAGATAACGAGCTGTGGGAGAGGAACAGGATGCTGACCAGCGGAGTGGTCCATGCGATCAACATTAATAATGATATGGACGAGGTAAGACAGATATTAGCGGCAATGAATAGGTTGATAATATATAGGAAAATTACACACACAGTCATTATCCCCAAAGTAACTTAATGTTTGTGTTATGAGTGACATATAAATAAGAATAAGTCAACATCATCCTCCTGCCCTTATCCCACTCTAAGTGGGGTCGGCACAACATGCTATAAACATGCTGTCACATGATGGCTTCGTTTTTACGACCGGCCGCCTGCCTGACCTCAACTTACCTTAGACGTATTTTACGACACCCCGGTAAGAAAGAGGGTGGTCTATTCTACTAAACCGGATACCACACGGTGGGTCAACTTACCTTAGTCGCCTTTTACGACACCTCGGTAAGTTATGAGGTTGGTCTATTCTACTCAGCTGCATACCACACGGCGGGTCGACTTAACTTAGTCGCCTTTTACGACACCTCAGTAAGAAATGAGGGTGGTACTATTCTATTCAGCCGGATACTACACGGCTTACATACAAATAAGAATAACTATTTGTTATATAGTTAAATGCAATTTTTAAATACGCGTATGATGGAAGTATGGTAATAAAAACTTTTGTGCATTAAACTTTTTATTAACGAATAATTATTTACCTCTATGTAACCCAACCTCCTACAGCTGTTGGATGTTGGACGTTCGTAAACCAAAGCGTAATCTTTAAAACAATAATTTTAACAACCTTAATATATAATTCCGCGCGGTGCGTTGAGCTCTCAGTTAGTTGTACTATGACAAAAGTTAATGTTATTTTCCGGATATATCGGACGATTGAACAAACAAAGATATTAAAAAATTACTACCGACTCCAGCATGTTTACCACAATACAGTACAAAACGCCATTTTTTTTGTAAATTCCGAAAAAAAGTCACCCAAAATATATCCGGACACGCAGAACCAACAAATTGTTTTTAGAAAAATAGCTCTTGGCGGTAATCGATCAGCGACCCGCTGAGCTGTATCACTGCATTCTGCGCCAATAGACCAGTCACTGACTAGTCATTCCTTAGTCAGTCACTGTTAAAAGTTTTTAATATTTTATTTAATTTCACTCTAATTTAATTTACAGGAAAGCGTGGATCGCGTCCATTTACTGGTACACAACATAGTGCCGCCATTCCTTGACGGGAGAATTGTCTTCACCAAACAACCCGAGCCCGTTATACCGGTAAAATGTATTTTTACTAGTAGTAAACTAATAGTATCACTACATATTAAAAAACAAAGTCGCATTCGTTGTCCCTATATCCCTATGTACGCATAAAACTTTAAAACTACGCAACTGATTTTGATGCGGTTTTTTTTTAATAGATAGAGTGATTCTAGAGGAAGGTTTGTACGTATAATAACATTCAATACGGAGTAGAGAAATACTGTAATTTTTGAGGTTTCTGTAAATAATTACATTTTTTTCCGCTTACATTGCAAACGCAGGCTAAACCTTACGAGATTTATCAAAATGATGTACTAAGTATTTGTACACCTTGAAAAGATCTACAGAAAAGTCCGCGATGGTATATGTCTATCTCTTATGGATAACCCACAATAGCATTTTTTGTCATTTACTTTTTACGAAAAATAATGCCTTATTTTTGAAGCAATTTTTATACAATACAGCATTAATCCTTATCTAATTAAGTACCTTAAATAAATAGTTGATTTAATATAGATCAATATGGCCGTTTACAGCATGTAATTTAAGTGAACATTTTCGGAGATATTACAGATTTCAAATGCCGTGAGGACGCCGCGCTTCGCCCTATAACACTTAAAACATGTTTCTTTTTAATTTTTGTTGTTCATTTTATTAGGAACTTTTGAATTAGAAATCACTATTCTTACTTTAAGATTTTTATAGAGAATATAATAGAAATTAATTTTAAACTTCAATTATTATTAATATAATTTATTGTTATTTTTATAGTGTTCTTTAAATAAAAAACAATATTAAATGTATAAATAAATATTTTAAGGTTAAAGATCCCACTTCTGATATGGCGATGAACGCGCGAAAAGGTTCGGCTCTCGTTAAAGCGTTTAGAGAGCAGAAGGAGCGAAGAAAAGCTCAGAAGAAACATTGGAAATTGGAAGGCACTAAAATAGGTAAGAAAGTGTTTTAAAAGAGCTTTAAGACTAATTACAGTTAATTTCTCGCATACGTCAAAGTTAAGATAGATTCTGAAAATTATAATACTAAGAATACTCGATACTCATTTTTCATATTATCCGTTCTTCAAAAAATTCATTCTCTATAGGTGTTTTTCAGTTTTTTTGAAATTTTATCAGGAGCGTTACTTCTAAAAATATTGAGCAACCAATTTGGGACAACACACAACTGTTTTTTGTTCTATCATTTATTTATATTCGTAACTGTATATGTTTCTTTACGTTAAGTTAACTATAGCTTATATTCATCATGGTGGCCTTTTTTCAGTCCACTCCTACCAGTTATGGCTAATACCTTTCCCACTCAAACCATAGCTTATATTAGTTATATTTTATTTATTTTACTACCAAATAAGCAAATTGAGACAGTGATTTCAATTTTACCTAAGTTTAAGTTTTCAAAGGTTTTACATATTTAATTCGTTAATATTTCAAAACTAAATTTTTTATGGATAGATTGCGTTAGTGGAATTTTAAGTAACGTTGCTCTTTCCGGCCATATAAGAATGGAGGAAAAATTCTGTGGTTTGGAAACTTTTCTAGGTATTTCTTGGAGCATTATTTCTACCTAGGTCTTTGTCGTTAACATTTTTGTTCTGTACTTCCATAGCGGAGTAAAGACTACTTAGTTTTAATAAAACTCGTTGGTGTTTTTCAATAGACTATATATTTTTATAAATGGAAGGTTATAAAGTTTTATAACACATAGATGGTATTACTAGCCTTCTATTATTTTACGTTAAAACCGTTAGCCTTATCAATTAAAAGAACTATTTTATCTAGACCTATCTTTATTTTCAATAGACGATATAAGTAAAATGGAAGGTTATAAAGTTTTATAACATATAGATGGTATTACTAGCCTTCTATTTTTTACGTTAAAACCGTTAGCCTTATTAATTAAAAGAAATTCTTTTCTAGACCTGTCTTCATTTTTAACAGACTATATAAGTAAAATGGAAGGTTATAAAGTTTTATAACACAGATGATATTACTAACCTAATATTTTGTTACGTAAAAACCTTATCAATTAAAAGAAATTCTTCATAGACCTGTCTTCGTATATTTCATATGGCATTTTTTATTTCTTTTTCAGGCAACATAATGGGTATCCAGAAGCAAGAAGAAGAAATTGAAGAAGGCCCTACAAAACAGGCCTACAAATACGCGGAGCATATGGATAGTGGTAAATATATTTTTTAACATTCTAACGTTATAATCCGCCGTGTGGTATCCGGCTGAATAGAATAGTACCACCCTCATTTCTTACCGAGGTGTCGTAAACGGCGACTAAGGTAAGACGACCCGCCGTGTGGTATCCGGCTGAGTAGAATAGACCAACCTCGTTTCTAACCGAGGTGTCATAAAAGGCGACTAAGGTTAGTTGACCCACCGTGTGGTATCCGGTGTAGTAGAATAGACCACCCTCTTTCTTACCGAGGTGTCGTAAAATACGACTAGGGTAAGTTTTTTCAGGCATGGGGCCGGTCGTCAAAACGCAGCCAAATCATCTGACAGCATGTTTATAACATGTTGTGCCGACCCCTCTTAGAGTGGGATAATGGCAGGAGGATGATGATTCTAACGTTTTAATATTTTTATGATAGTTTTATACCTATAAATGGCAAAAGTACGGTTTAATGAGAAACATTGATTAACTAATTGACTCACATATTCTAATTCTTGAGTTTACTGAAAAATGCGTAACTTTGCAGCAATTCTGTAATAAAAATCTTTTACAATTTGATTGACTTTTGATTGACAATATTTTTAATGAAGCATCTAATAAACGTTTTATATTAAAAGAAAAGAAAATAAATGTAAATATAATAATAACGCTTCTAATTCAGTTTAATATAAAATGTATTTATAAAAAATTGTGCAAATTGTGTAATAGTAAATTAATTACTTAACTAATAACTACAAAATAATCTTAAAACAATCACGAAATTTTTTAATTTCGTTAATAATTGAATAAAATCGCTATGCCCTTACTTTTTGTTTTTTGTCTTTGAGACATCTCAAAGACTAAAACAAATTGAATCTATTCAATTTGTTTTAGTCAGTTTTTCATTTGTTAAATGAGAAAAGAGAGAGAAATGAGATGTCTCAAAATCTGAATCTAGAAGCCATAGAGTTATTATACTTCAAATTCAAATTCAAATAATTCTTTCTTCAAATTGGCTTTTACAAGCACATTCGAATCGTCAAATTACAGTACAATGAAGCTAAGACTGGTTCGGAAAGGTGCTCTTACCGAGAAGAACCATCAAGAAACTCGGCGGTCACTCTTTTCAAAATTGAGTATTACAATAATGCTTTAATTAAGAACAAATTAAAAAATTTACTAATCTAGTGCGTAGCTGGTCGCAATTTAAATCCAAGCTTTCTTATCATCAACATAGTCTTCAGCAGTATAATAAGCTTTATGAATCAGTGTCTTTTTAATTCCTTTTTTGAACTTGTATAAAGTTCACACTACTACACCTACTAGAGTAGGAAAGGCAGCCTAAAATGTGTCCATCTACAATAAAGAGAAAGCAAATGAGACTTATTATCTATCTCTTTTTGTGTGTGATTAGATAAAGATAACTAAGAGTTTCATCTTCCTACTCACACTTGTTATGACATGTCTGTGACTCTCCTACTCTAGTATAGAAACTCTGTGGTAGAAACGCCTGTTAATACAAACTTTTGATTACAGAGGGTCCAGAACCTGAATCCAAATCGGACTTCGTGAAAAAGAAGTCTATATCGGAACAGCGTCGTTTCTTGCCGGTGTTTGCTGTGAGGGAGGAGTTGATGCAAGTTATTAGAGAGAACAACGTCATTATTATTGTTGGTAAGATATATATTTTATAGCTGAGTACATTTTTACAAAATTTAAAAAAAAACTTCAAAAAAAAAGAAAATAAGAATGGTGTAGTCGGGACTCGATCCTAGGTATTTACATTTCTCGAAACCGTCCGTTCCCCGAATAAGCCAAGCTGACTTGACAATTTATGGCAAAAATAGTGTTTTATACAAAAGTAATAATAAAATTATTTTGCGATGAATTCATCGCGAATTATAGCAAAATAATTTTATTATTACTTTTGTATTATGGATCTCCGCAAAGTAACGCCTAATTCTATAAATTATAGTGTTTTATATTTAATTTAAATGGCTATAATTTTTTATGCCTAAAAACAGGGATAAAACGATTTTTTAAAAATAAAATCTAGCTATCGATCGATTTTTCTTCCCAAAAACCCCTTATATGCTGAATTTCAGGAAAATCGTTTTCGTAAATTAAATAACATTTTCTATAAATAAATTTGTTGGTCTTTGAGCCTGGGTGTATATTTGTATTTAAGTATGTATTTAAAAAATATAAGTATATATTCACCAGTTGTCTGTCTACCATAACACAAGTATTAAGTTACTTACTTTGGGGACGGACGACCGTGTGTGTAAGTGTCCCATATATTTATTTATTTATATTATATATACACACATATAAACAAGATTAACTCATTTAAATATTAAATATATGTATATGTTTTCATTACTTTTGTCTTTTATATATCCGTACCAGGCATGAATATGTTGATAAGTTGACTTAAGTCCTTTTATAATAATAGACTTTAATTAAATAAATAATAATAGGTCTAATTTATATGGTGAATATTTCAGTAGATAAGTCTTTTATATCGCACATAAAAACTTTTGAATATTTAAATAACTCTTAAAGGTATACTAAACGTAAATGTATTTTATGACTGCCCTAAAAAGTTTGCGTTTTGGACTTGTTAAGTTATGCACGACATAAAACCATGCTAAGATGAGTAGGAGAGGAGCAGCAATAAAAAAATTGTACGAAAACGGCAAAATTTTTCTTTTAAAAGTTTTCCTTACGTGCGCTCAGTAAACGGTAATAGTTATTTAAAAATCATGTACCTATCACAAAATTGTTCCCTCTTAAAGTTCTAAATAAAAGTCCGCAATAGCACATGTCTAGCTTTTAAGGTTAACCCACATTAACCGTTTTTATGGTTATCGAGAGACTATAATACGGTTTTAATCTTTCCATGCGGGCGGAGCCGCTGGCGATTGCTAGTAATATATAACTTAATAAATAACTTTTGTATTACGCTTAACATTTTTCTACGTAGCATAGATTGTTAGTTTAGTTATATTAAACAAAAGTAATGAGAATATTATTTTGCTATAATCCGCGATAAAAAAAAAATGTGTAACGCTAAATGTAGAGTGTACTATTCGTTCTCATACCTGATACATGCAGAATTTGTAAGAACTCATGCGCTACCCGACACCGATGGCACAACAATACACAAGCACTGCCCACATTCACCACCACAATCTCAACAATTGTTTCGCCCCGTAACCGAATCATCGTCAAAAATACGACAAAATCGTAAAGCTGACGATTTTGTCGTGGAGTCTATGTTAATTGTTAAGATTGTGGTGGTGAATGTGTGCAGTATTTGTGTATTGTTGTGTTATCGGTGTCGGGTAATGCATGAGTTTTTGCAAATTCTGCATGTATCAGGTATGATAACCGATTGTCCACTCTACATTTAGCATTATATATATTTTCTATTTTACTTCATCGCGGATTATAGCAAAATAATATTCACATTACATTTGTATTATGGACCTCCGCAAAGTAACGCCTAATTCTATAAATTATTAAGTTATACTGTTGTTTCAAGGTGAGACGGGCAGTGGTAAAACGACCCAACTGACCCAATACCTGCACGAGGAAGGGTACAGTCGGCTCGGCATGATCGGATGCACGCAGCCGCGCCGAGTGGCGGCCATGTCGGTCGCCAAACGTGTGTCTGATGAGATGGGCTGTAAACTGGGTAAGAATTGATATTTAGTCTTTCAATCCATCAATCAATCAATTCAAATTTAATATTAAGAAAGTTCTAAATCAAATTTTAAATGTTCTTCATTGCAATAGACCAGGGCTTCTTAAACTATAGGTCGCGACTCCACTTTAGAATTTTGCTACGCGACCCCAAGTGCGGAAAATTCAGCGGTCGCGTGAGATTTTAATGTCAAATATTTATATATACCATTTTATAACATCGCTACTCTTCGACCCTGTATGAGACAGTAATGAATAAATGTAACTAGTAATTAGAACTATATTTTAAAAGCGCCAGCGCCGAGTTTCTTAGTGGCTCTTCGTAGGAACAGCTTTCCGAACCAGCAGTAGAGTTGACGATTTAAAAGCACTTGTTTACAAGTTTACTTGAATTGGTTGACCTTGCTCAGTAATTTAAAAAAAAAAATTATAATTAGGTAGGTGGGACTCGATCCTAGGTATTTTCATATCTAGAGACCACCCGTTCCCCGAATAAGCTGCGCTGACTTGACAGTTTTCGGCAAAAATAGTGTTTTATATAGTCAATTTGAATTTTTGTATTCTTTTAATACCCAAAAACAGAGATAGAACGATTTTTTTAAATAAAACCTAGCTAGATCGATGTTACCCCTTCCAAAACCTCCTGCATGCTGAATTTCAGGAAAATCGTTGAAGCCGTTTCCGATATTCGGAAAATATACATTAAATATTAAATATTATTAAATATGATGAAGTTAATTTGGTTAAAGTTGTTGTCACTGCCTTCCGTGGTGGTCTCTGAAAACCAGCGTCAGAGGTTACTCTTCTGAAAATGCTGAGTAGACCATCCATTTTGGGACAACACACTATACTGTTATTAGATTTATTGTTAATTTATGGTCATAACTGTGTTTATCTGTTTAGTAATAATAGTTTATTTTAATTTATATGTTAATTGTTTAAATAGTATAGTGTTTAGTACCAAATAAATAATTCATTCATTCATTCATTCAAATATTAAGGTTTTGAATTTTTTGAATTCTATTGTAATGAGTCATACTGGTCCAGGTGAAGAAGTGGGATACGCTATCCGTTTTGAGGACTGCACCTCTCCCCGCACTGTGATCAAGTATATGACGGATGGTATCCTTCTAAGAGAGGGGTTACGGGAGCCTGATCTAGACCAGTACTGCGCAGTCATCATGGACGAAGCCCACGAGAGGTCTCTGTCCACGGATATGCTGTTCGGGCTTCTGAGAGAGGTCAGTGATAGCTTTAAATCTTGTATATTTTACGTTTACTTTACTTTTTACTTACGCATTTATCAAGGCCTGACATATTTTTCTAAAATTGACAGCATATTTTACCATCATTAATATTAATTTTTATTTTTTTACTTAGGCATTTATCACGGCCTCACATATGTTTCTAGATTGACAGCATATTTTATCATCAGTAAGATTGATAGATTTTTAATTTGTTAATCTCTTTTGTTATATTTTAATTGTTAATGTAGAATAGTTTTTTATTTTAGGTTTATTCTCTATCTATACTAATATATATATATATATATATTTTTTACTGGACCGATTTGAAAAATTCTTTCAGTGTAAAATAGTCCATTTATTGAGGAAGACTTTAGGCTAACATCACGCTAAAATGAATAGGAGAGGAGCAGCTATAAAAAATAGTACGAAAACGGCAAAATTTAAAGCTTTCCTTGCGTGCGCTGAGTAACGGTTATATTTATTAAAAATTTATGTATTACTAAATTGTCGCCGTCTAAAAGTTCTAAATTAAAACCCGCGACAGCATATATCTAGCTTTTAAGGTTGACCCAATTTAACCATTTTTATGATTATCAAAAGACGATATGACGGTATTAATCTTGCTATTGCTAGTTTCATATATTTTTATTATTATTTTAATATAGTGAGTACAATGTTATGCTGAGTTAGCCTGTAAGGAGAATATACAGTGCAAAACTCGTATTTATAAATTGATATAAGAATTATTTAAATCGGCTGTTTTATCGTTTTCTTCCAGACAACATTTGAATTACGAAAAACGTAAAATACTGAGGTAGGTAGGTGGTGTATTGTAATAAATATACATACTCGTAAAACACCCTCGATGGAAAATAATTTTAGTAAAAGAAAAGTCTTTTCTTAAAATAAAAGCAGCCTATTAGTATTCCACTGCTGGGAATAGGCCTCTTCTCTCCGTTTTTGGAGAGAAGGATTGGGAGCTAAGACCTACCACGTTGCTCCGATTCGGATTGGTAGGTTGCACATATCTCCAGAATTCTCTAGAGATATGCAGGTTTTCTCGCGATGTTTTCCTTCACCGAAAAGCATGGGATAAATTGCAATTATCAATAAGACCCATAAGTTTTTACAGAGAAACTCATTGATGCCTGCCCGGGGTTTGACCCGTGACCTCCTCGAAAGAGTCGCACGGTGCTACCGCTGGGCTATCACAGCTTTTAAGCTTGGAAGTTCTTAATGATTATCAACTGTAAAGAATCCGAAAATTAAAGGGGTAAAAGGCCTTACGGCTGAGTTTAATATTGTTAGGAAAACTCTAATGCCGCTTTAGTTATGACCAAAGCATACTTGGAACAACCTGTAGGTAATAGATCCAGTTACATAATCTAGATACCGATGGCAAGACAAACTGACTAAAGATCTCTAGCTCAAATCCAAATAAATTTCGCTGTATAGCCGACTGAGTAACACTGGATTAAAGTGGCAACATTTGGCAACATTTGGTACAGAGGCTTTGCTTAGTGCAATCAAAAAAGTAAGTATTGTTTTTAAGTATAGGTAATACGTCGTTAATTTAGTAGGAATAATCGCGGATAGTGAGGATTGCCAATTTTTCTAAGTGCTTCGGTATTTGGTAGCACTTGCTCATTACTCAAGTTGAGTATGGTATTGTTTATATTCGGATACGAGTCTGAGGGTAGTCAAAGGAGATACGATGCGAAATGTTTGTAGGGATTGTCGTAGTGAGTGTGTGTAATGCTGTTGGTGGCGGTGTTTTGTGATGCGTGTAGTGACTGATCCTTCATGTGATCCTTAGCGTTGCCTGCTTCCTACATATAGCATTGCATGGATAATCTCAACAGTGGCGGATTATATGTATATAGCAAAATAACTTCTATATGGAATGCCCCAAAGTAACGCTTGCTTCTAAAATTTATATTAAAAAACGAAGTAAGACTTGCTTCTTCTATAATTTATATTCAAAAATGATATTTTTTTTTAATAAAAATGCTCGAATTTCGAATTTACTATTTGCTGTTAGCCCTAACGGCTTTTACAGCGTCACCGGGCGGGAGTAAATGCAGTACTCAACTGCCTCAGATATAGCCTGTCCGTCGTACATCGTACACCTAGGTGTACATCTGAAGATTTTTACAGATACGTCTGTCTAGTCGATATTCTACCGACGCCCTTAAGTACATTTTTTAAACCAAAAATATGTTCCTCCTATTTAATTTAATTGACTCACAAAATAGGATACTAAAGGATGCAATAAAAAACACTAATAATTTGAACCATTTATTTATAAAAATGCCTCATAAATAAAACATTAAACCTTGCAAGAGTAACTCACAAACATTCGAACAGGTCATAAACATTTAATCATTAGGTCGATATTTATAAATATGAATACTTAACAATACTCATTAACGCACGAACTACGAAAAACTGAATTGAAACTCAAAATGCTTAAGTACTAAGGCCTAGATACTATTAAGTTAACTCCAATATTGATTTTATAACTGCATACAGAGCATATTAAAACAAAAACTTAAGAATCCATTATTTCGCAAAAACTTTACCACACAACATAGCTCATAATTTTTATGTTACAACGTAAGTAATCTATTGCTTATTAAAATTGATAATTTTAAAACAGACTGATTCCAAACCTATATTTGACGCAACGAAACGAATTGAATATATTTTTAGACATTACTGTAACATCACTGAAAGCTGCCATTTTTCTTTTATTTTTACAAATATAAATATTAAAATATATTAAGAATAAGTTATACTGTGTTAGCAAATAAATAGGATTTAATTAAAGATATAGTGCCCAGGCGTATTGTATATATTGACCTGGTTAATACTTCTTAATTGAAAATAATATTACAAGATAGGCCAATAATAAGCAATTTTTTAAATATTTAACTGGAATTTAGAAAACAGGTTAAGTTCACGCGTTTTTCGTAGTTACATAACGATTTAAAAAAAATCAAAACAGTCTTATTAAAATCGAAAAATCCTAACTTATAATAGTTAACAAAAACTTTTCGTAGATATTATCCTCTTACACGTAAAAATACGAAGTATAATACGAATTATTCAAAACAAGTACATCAAATATATACATTTGAAGCCGCGGGGCGCGTCTTTTCTTGTGTCAGGAATGTCATTTCAATTAAATCAAAAAATTCTAAAGAAAATTAAAGCTTCTCAATCCCTCACATTATTAATTATGATAATTTTTGTCAACTGAAACAGAACACTTATATTAATAACGCTTTGTTGATAAATTTATAATTTTTTTAATTGTTCTTATTTTTAAATGTACCAATTTGGGAATTTTTTATTACACTGGCAATACTTATGTATAGAAATTGTAATATTTTCACTTAATTTTGACTCACAAAGCATTATTAATATAAGTAAAGAAATTAAGGATATTTTAGCATTAAAAATGGAACGCTTTTTGAAAAGAGAAACATTCGGACCCCTTAAATCGCAAGAGCGCGAGATTCCGATCACAGAGTATACAAACATAACACAGATAATATTTCAAGAATCAAACCATTCATAAAACGGACCTCATTCTTAAATATAATGCGAGAGATTCCGTTATTTGTATTTCTAATAGCCCTAGCCCGGGAAAAGAGTTGAGTATAACTTTTTTTTTAAATTTTATTTCGAACGAGAGTGGAATGATAAACAACCTAATTATTAGGTTCGAAATTTAAACGAAGTCGATGTTCCTGGGCCCGGGTTGCCAGAAGCAGCCGTAGCAATTGCCGGCACTGCCGGCCTGCGACACTCAGACTGATTTCGCTTTAGCACGGGCGTTGTTTTGGCTAACGAGCATAACCCCCATATTCATGCCAACGCCCCACTTCAGCGACTCGCCTATCTGTAACAAGGGAAATTTATGATTATTTTCTATAATGTCATCATCGTTTTCTTAATCTTATCCCACTCTAAGTGGGGTCGGCACAATATATCTTCTTCCATTCTCCTCTATAATTCGTCAACTCTGGTGCCACTTTTAACATGCATATCATTTTTTACACAATCCATCAATCTTTTTTTCGGCCTCACCCTAGCCATACATCCATCCACATTCATATTTAAAATTCTTTTGGTCACATGATTATTTTCTATAATGTATATATGTATTTTTTAAATTTTAAAAATTATCGATAAATCCTACTAATCCTATCCTATGAGATTGCTATGAATTGAAACCAAGTCATGTCCAAATAATATCAAGGATTAATTCCACTAAATAAATATGATTTTTCTTTGGCAATAGTTTATTGGGTATTACATGATCGATCTTTGGATTTATTTTGAGCAAAACAGTTATCAAAAAGTTAAAATTAGAACTTGAATCTAACGAACATAGACCTTAAATTCCAATCAAAATGGCGGCGCGTATGCCGTTAAAACCAGTGTAATTAATGTCACCATAGCTTACAAATCATCTTCAAACGTGACGTCCTCTGCACGTGTTGTTCGCATATTTTTATTGATCAAATTGAAACAGTTGACCCTTGTTTGAGCCCAGACCGAATTAACCTAAATTAATAATTACCAATGCCATGTTACGCTAACATTTGCATGACGAGCGATGTCATAGACAAAAAGAAATTTTCATACAAGCTTCAACCTAGTTTGCTTCAGTCTTTTATTTCTGTCCCGAAAGAAAAACACGGAATTTTTACTTAGTTTTTCGCATTTATATTATAGGTATACCTTGCATTAAAATTTTATCATTGACGCCAATGGCTTGGTAAAACGTTTCTCGTATTGTTTACAATTTATTCCGATGTATGAAAAGCTTTTTCATAGACTAAAATGAAATGTTAACATAAGCTTCAACCTAGTTTTCTGAAGTCTTTCATTTCTGTTCCCGACAGAAAAACAGAATTATGTGCCTATCTTTTACCCCGGTATTTACCACCAGGTAATTGCACCAAATTTTATTAAAGACTTTCGCATTTATATTATAATTTGGATTAAATTTTTATCATTGACGCCAATGCCACCAAACGATTCTCGTATTATTTACAATTAATTCCGATGGATGAAAAGCTTTGTCAAAAACAAAAATGAAATGTTAACATTAGCTTCAACCTAGTTTTAGTGAGTCTTTTATCTGTTCCCGACAGAAAACGGAATTATTTGCCTATATTTTAGCTCGGAATTAAAGCTAAATTGCAACAAATTTAATTTAAGACTTTCGCATTTATATCATTGGTATAATTTGGATTCAATTATTATCATTGACGCCAATGGCACCGAACGTTTCTCGTATTATTTACAATTTATTCCGACGGATGAACTCATTGTTTGAACACGTGCAAACATCGTTGCAGATAATAAACTGGTATTTTTCTGGTATAATTTGACTATAACCTTTACATAAGTTGTATTGCAAGCTCTACGTTCGCGTCAAATTTATTTATTTATTTAACGGTTTCACAAAATAGTTCTGTCGGAGAAATAAAAAAGACATATATAAGACCAGACAGTAATCCAAAAATATGTGTACACATCGCGATTTTACTATAAACTTAAAGGTAGCAGTTTGTTAAAAACTAAAGCATCGAAACTGTATAAAATAAAAAATAAAAATTAATATTAAAATTACAGATAAACTATTTGAGTGTTTTTTTTTATTTATAATTGTTATCAAATACGTCCAGAGAAGAATTGTCAAAAAAAGTATCTTTGTAATAATGATATTTTCTAATAATTGGATTGTTAAAAGACATATTATTAGAATTAATTGTTTTAAACCTTCATTATGTAACCATCAAATGCATAAAGTATGAACACGGATAGGACATTCTAATTTTATCATTACGTAGATTTTCCCTAATAACGGATTATATCAAAATAATACTGTCATTAATTATGTATGGGCTTCCCCAAAGTAATGCCTAATTATATAATTTAGCATTAGCTTTATCGCTTCACAGCTTTATCATCTAATAAGTAATGCTTATGACCTTTAATAGACTTAAATAAAACGTCCGGGTACAAAAGCAAGATTCGTATCACAAACGACCTTCGGGACATTTAAGAGGACCAACTTATTGAGAGCTTTATAAAAAATATGAAATATTTAACGGACGTTGTATATTAATAACATTCTTTTAATAGCTCGTCCAGGCACCGCGTCTAGAATGTTCACACAAAAAGTTGTTTACTCATTCTAAACCAGTCGAGTTGTTTTACACACAATGAATGTTAAGCTAGATATACACAGATGCGTTAACACTATGTACGAAAAAATGGTAATGTTAGAAAAACATATATAAAAGTTAATTGTACATTAATACAGTGATTACAATCTAAAACAACGTGTTATCAATATTATCACTGAAATTGATAAAACAGGTTAAAGAAAATAAACAATGCTTGTGAAATTTATAACTGTAAATTTGTAGCCTGTAAGTTGTGTAATTAAGTAATTTAGTAATTGAATTGTAGTTAATCTTCTTAAATATTACTGGTGTGGCTTAACGTTAAGTTAATTACTATACCAAGGTTCACAGATAAAATCACCTAACGTTTATGACTTTTCACAAACACTTTAAGTGCGTAATTGA
This sequence comes from Morpho helenor, assembly GCA_029227775.1. Classification (NCBI taxonomy): domain Eukaryota; kingdom Metazoa; phylum Arthropoda; class Insecta; order Lepidoptera; family Nymphalidae; genus Morpho; species Morpho helenor. Next base: position 14,849,607 of record JARGCU010000034.1, on the reverse strand, counting down.
TGTTAAAAATTCATTTCTTTATGGTATAGGGAAACCTCTTGAAACATATCTCTAAAGTGTTTCTGTATGATAAGCTTGAGGCAGCGTTATGTACTTATCTTTACTCAAAAGAGAATCTACAAGGAGAAGAAAGATCTCAAAATATGTAAAAAAAAAATCCGGTAACAAGCTATTTTGCTATTTTAAAATACACCTATTATATTCAGAATTCACGATGCGTATATATATAAATATACGCATCGTTATATTGTCAATAGAATTGACGTCAACTTTTGTTCTGCCGTTCAACTTTCGTTAATAATCACTACGATAGGGACAGTGTCAACTCATGAACTGTAAAACGCTGCTATATCTGTGTGCGCACGCTTTAAGAACTTATTCCGAAGTCGGGGTCATACATGAATTTAACAAACCGACTCATGAATGGATTTTCCATGCGTGAATTTTTTTCGAATGACAATCAAGTGCCTAAAAAAATAACCTTCAAGACTAACTATTTCATAGTATTAACGGATCAATATGATTCTTATTGTACAGTAAATAAGAAGCTTATATGAATGTATATGTATCGTAATTAAATTATTATTGACGTTTTAAGAGAGATTAAATATACATATTGTTATATCATTGTTATCTACGAATATCGAACCCTCAGTAAGCGTTGCGTAAGGTCATCGTAAACACATACGTGTTTTGTGTTAAACTTTACGTGAAACAAAGTATAATTTTTTGTTTAAGTTTTATACATAAAATTAGGACCCATGCACACATTTAAAATTAATTTAACGATGTTATTCTTTTTTATTTTAGGCAACACCAAAGACTGGATTCTCAAATAAATTAAACAAATTCATTAAAACCAATCGTGTGAACTCGCCTTTTATCGTCAAAACAAATCTAACATAAAGATAATAAAATTATCAATTCAAATATCACAGCATTTCAAGATATTTATTCACGTTATCCTTGGTTGTTATAATCGTGTATAGCTAACGATTTCGTCATAGACAAAGTATCTACAAGCGGAACAGATAAGTTAGAAATAACACAGCATGTATCACAATAGTCACAGGGTACATTGAATTCCGGTACATTATCGCATTTTTTTTAATATAAAGAACCTCACCGGTATGGTTATGTTGCCAGCAGATTGTCCAAAGCGCCTCAACGATTACCATCAAAAGATGATAATCATAGGTGTTTTCGACGTCGTTAAGCTGATCTGTAACAAAATTGCTACTTGTGCGTTTCTTTTTTTTAATCTTTATCCCATCGATGGAGCCATTTCGGCGATGAATCTCATGTACCCAGTTTTCAATGTCCTCAATGAAAGCAGTAACGACAATCCACATTAAAGTTAAATTAACACAGCATAGACTATCACATAAGCGTCGGGAATATTATTTATGGATATGAAATTAAAAAAAAGAAACTAAATTTCTATATTTTTATAATAATAAGTTTCAATGTAATGATAATGTTATCAATAAAATCATAACAATCAAAAATTCACAATCAAGCAGACAGTGTTGAAAAAAAGACAAAACCCTAGACAGAAATTACTCAAAACATGCAGTCAATATAGCAGAAAATATAGAACCTAATAAAACTATAATGGTAATAAAGTAGCCCGATTGGACGATAAAATATCGATTGTTACAATCGACTGATCGTAAACTATTTTTGCGTATGTAAATATGCTCTACTTTATCTAACACCTATTTAACTATATGAAATTCTAGAATAATCCTATCTTTGTTATTGTGTAAATAATTTACCTGTCTCATGCGAGCTTCTTGCGGTGTCTCACCATATCTGCACCAATGGACGAAATGCAGTGTGTTATGCCAGTTCCTTTCGAATCTGGATTTAGTTGCCATGTCGAGCTGCAATCAGTAGAAGCTCCTTAGTAGCGGTTCCACTGTTCACTTTCCGAAAAATGAAAGCCCCGATGAGGCTATCTGAAATGAGAGGTTTCCAATTCTGACGTCTATCCTACAGAGGAAGAAAAATTGAGACTAAAACCTTTTAAAGGTCGACAGAGATGAGATTCATTGAAATAGTCTAAAAAGACATTAAATGGCAGGGATATGTAAAAATTAAATCGAGGCCAAAGCGAATATCTGATTCGCGACAATATTTCTACAAGTATCATCAAAATATCTAGGTTATGTATTTATTGGCAATCTTTCGGTGAACTGTAATGCATCTAGCGTGTCAAAACATTTAGCTACAAGGCCACGTTATGCAATTGGTATTGAAACATTTGTGACGACAAATAAGTACATTTTAATTACACAACCATTTGGTCATACTACATTGGTAATCTTTATTAATTCAGGTAATCTTTATATCACTTCCTGAACGAGAATTAGATAACGGATTTATCCGATGATTGTATTAGGGATTAGTGCGAATTGGAAACTTGTGTGCCCATGTTTTTGTTTGTACCTTTGCTCTGATGTCTTTTTCACTGTTGGGGGTTTCTTGCTTGTCATCTACGTTGTTGATACGTATGACAGAGTTTTTCTTCCAGAAGGCACCCAAAGTGGTCTTGATTATACGTTTACGCACACCCTTTTGCTGGACAGTGTACACCTCTATCTGTTCCGGGTCCTTTGTTTTTTCTGAAACGCAAAACGTGTCTTCGTTGTTACGACCGAATATTCCGGAAATAAGAAGACATGTGCGTGCGTAAATCAGGAGGTAATTTGATAATTTCATATCTACAAACGTTTAGGCATTTCACAGTCGAAAGACTTGCGAAGTTTTTCCCCCCTTTGTAAGTTACCTTTTCAAATAACATTAAATTTTTTTCGTTGAGGATAATAATTCTAATTAGTCTGAAAAGGCTAACAGCTTAACAACGATGATAATTATAAATTGCAATGAATTTACAATTCAGGGCCCGACGTCATTTAAACGCGCAAACGACCACGCTGTACGTAGATCATGAATTATTTACAAAATGCCAGCGTGAACTCATTATAATGGCGTGCGACTGCTAACAAAGTTGTTCACATTCAGTCCCACTACACGCCTTCGCGCGTACGTACATTGATGTCGCAAATACGATGACTAAACGCTGATCAATAAAAAGTTGTACACACCTTTACCCTTTTTCCACATGGCGATGGCGTACATATGGTAGTCTGGCGACAGAGTGGCGTCCGGTGGCAATGGGTCCTCCGCTCTAACTTCCAAAACGAATCCGGACTCGAGCACCGCACATAGAATATTTTGTTCATCGTGCTTGAACCACTTCGATTCGCGTAATTTATGTATAGCGACAGTGGAGCCGAATCTTTGCTTTTTCGGCGCGAATAAAGCCTGAGCCTGACTCCCGAAGCGAGACAGCAGCCCCTTCACCGTCGGTGGCGGTGCTAAAATTTTCTCGGGCGGCTTGATCTGCTGGAAGCTCCGACAGGTCACAAACCTGGCTTCCATTGAACTCTGTCTTGAATTCGCGAGACAATTCACAGCACTGAATTTAGTTTTAACTCCGCCGCTTCTATGGGCTCGGTTTACTCTCACTACCGAGAAATCGCAATCGCACTTTCACAATTGTCCGCGTGGCTTGACCGGTAATGTAATAAAGAGCTACACGGTGGCTCAGGATTGTAAGACGCGGCGCGCGTGTTGTACGATGTTTTATACAACTGCGGGGCGGGGACTGAGGTGAGGCGTCGTTTCGTCCCCCGCCATTTCCCTCTGCGCATCTAGGGCGGTCACGTGTAGAGATATCGATAAAGCGGCTCAGAAATACTGTTTAAGATCGTACTATAGTTTAAAACGCTACCAAGCAAGGTACAGTACATTTTCTAGCAGATACTAGTTTATCACAGCATATCATAAACTAGCTATTATTTTCTGTATTGCTGACTTGTTCCAGTATTTTCAATTTTGATTAAAACAAAAATAACGCGCCACCTTTAAATCCTGTTCATGGTCTGTTTAACATATTATATAACTTTTAACTCTCCTTTGGTAGCTCATAGAGAATAAATAATAAAATAAGGTATTAGAATTATTGCTACTTGGTATTTACATGCATCTGGTATGTACTTCTATAGTTTGAATAATTATGGTGATTGATATAGAGATACGTGGTTGAATTTCGTAATACAAAAGTCATGATTTTTTTTAAACGATTTAAGTACTTACATTGTTGGTTATGTCGAGCTCACCGTCTTTTAACATTTTACGGGAGTAGGCGCTACTTTGCGAAATTGCGCTGTATAAAAGTAATCGCAGAATCATATATCTAGCAATCGCCAACGGCTCCGTCCGCGTGGAAAGACTAAAACCGTAGTATTTTGATTACTATAAAAATTGTTAAAGTGGGTTAAAACCTTACAAGCTAGACATTTGCTGTCGCGGATGTCTATTTAACAGATTTAGAGGGGAACAATAGTTCCAGATTAGCGTGTTCAAACAAACAAACTCTTCAGCTTTATATATTAGTAGGTAATTATTATTATTAAGTACTAATATATTATTATATGTTAACGTTATGTGTGTTTATATTTACATTCTATTAATATTATTTTCAACTAGCGGCCTACCCTGCTTCGCACGGGTAAAAAATATATAGCCTATGTCACTCAGTGAAAAAAATGATTAAAATCGATCCAGTAGTTTTAATTTAGATATTCATTACTGCCCGCACGCGTTAAATTTGAAGAAAAACAATTCCCCTCTCCCTATACCAAGAAGATTTCCTGCTATATCTAATATCTAAATTCATATACTACATATTTACATTTTTCCCTATATATTTTATGTATAAAATTAATTACATAATGTCTTTATATACAACATTAATAGCTTTGTTATAATTAGACAATACAAACATGTTTTCTTTAGAGGTTACTCTTAAAAGAGCGACATTTAGTTGCGCGTCTGATCGCTGCTAAATTCGAAGTGCTATAGGGCGAAGCGCGGCCTCTCGCGGGATTTTAAATCTGTGATATCTTCGAAAATGTTCATTTATATTACATGCTGTAAACGGCCATATTGATCTTTATTAAATCAACAATATATTTAAGGTACTTAATTGCATAAGGATTAATGCTATATTGTATAAAAATTGCTTCGAAAATAAGGCATTATTTTTCGTAAAAAGTAAATGACAAAAAGTGCTATTGTGGGTTATCCATAAGAGATAGACATATACCATCGCGGACTTTTCTGTAGATCTTTCCGATGTGCACAAATACTTAGTACATCATTTTGATAAATCTCATAGGGTTTAACCTGTGTTCGCAATGTTAGCGGAAAAAAAAGTAATTATTACGACATCACATTAGAAACCTAAAAAATTACAGTATTTCTCTACTCCATATTGAATGTTATTATATATATAAACCTTCCTCTTGAATCACTCTATCTATTTAAAAAAACCGCATCAAAATCTGTTGCGTAGTTTTAAAGATTTAAACATACATAGGGATATAGGGACAAACAAAGAATGTGACTTTGTTTTATACTATGTAGTGATAATCCTTATAGCATGATTCAGTATTCACGCGCGATGGCTTATTATTAGCGTATTTCATGTATAACTTTGGTGTTTCTATACCGATTCCAATGATTCTTTTTTTATACAATGGTTAATACTATTCACTTTTTTATTTAGGGATGTCTGAGAGTGATATAAACGTAGGAGTAGACAAATATAACCAGAAAGCTTCGAACTGCTAAGCTATCGGGAGTTACACGTGTTATTGTGAGTCAACCATAAAAGATAGACATATGCTGTTATGGGATATTTTTTATATAATTTTAAGGAGAACATTTCCGTCATACATGATTTCTGTGTAGCTTTAACCATCAAGGTTGCACACGCGACGGAAGCTTAAAAAATGGAGTAACTTCTCCCGTTTTCCCAACATTTCCCTTCATTGCTCTGCTCCTATTGATTGCAGCGTGATGAAAAGTATACTATAACCAGCCCAGGAGTATGAAAAAAAATTGTACCCAGTTTCGTTAAAATCCGTCGAGTAGTTTTTGTTTCTATAACGGTTATACAGACAGACAGACAGACAGACAGACAGACAGACAGACAGACAGACAGACAGACAGACAGACAGACAGACAGACAGACAAAAAATTTACTGATTGCATTTTTGGCATCAGTATCGATCCCTAATCACCCCCTGATAGTTATTTTGGAAATATATTCCAGTTACAGAATTGACCTCTCTACAGATTTATTATAAGTATAGATAATTTATTGTTCATATTGCTGAGAATTTTGGAGTTTTGTTAGACTGGTGAGGTAGATGACGTGTGTCGGCTTTCACTACTACCCTAATTGAGAAACGGTACCGTTTTAGTGTGTTTGTTTTATGGAGTACCGTGGTGGGTACTAGCTCCAGCTGTTCTCTTCAATAACGAAGGGAGGAGGCCTATGCCCAACAGTAGGATAGTAACTGATTGTTACTTTATTTACTTTTACATTTATATCGATATCGAGTATATCGAACGGCCGGAACTATGCACCGAGTGACCTCAGTCGTCACAGCTCCGCGTCCCGCGTCTTCGCCCCGCGTGCCGGCGCCAACCGGCAGGTATGTTGGCCTCACAGCAAAAAACCGTAACTTGTAATTGAATGTACTTTGTATTTACCTTGTACACACGACTTTGCTCACGTGTACTTCGGCAAAGCTCGAGTAAGCTCTCCAGATTTGTAACCGGTCCAAAAAACGATTCCGGTTGATAATGGCGGTGTGAATATTAAAAAAAGAACGCTTATTAAATAAATATTGCAGCAAATATTATATACGCAAGATAAAAAACCTTTTTTTGTGCACTTGCCTTCTTAGTTCTTTTTTCTTTATTGTTTCATCATCTTCTTGGCCTAACCCCACAACATGTTATAAACATGTTGTCACATGATTTGGCTACGTATTTCACGACCGGCCGCCTGCCTGACGTCAACTTACCTTAGTCGTATTTTTCGACACCTCTGCTAGAAATAGGGTGGACTATTCAACTCAACCGGATACTACACAGTCGGTCAACTTAACTTAGTCGTCTTTTACACCTCGGTAAGAAACAAGGGTGGTACGTTCTACTCAACCGGATACTACACGGTGGGTCAACTTAATCGCCTTTTACGACACCTCGGTAAGAAATGAGGGTGGTCTATGCTACTCAGGCAGATACTTTATTTTTTTGCATTTTTTATTATTATTTGGAAAACAAATATTTTTGATATATTGATTGATATTTACAATTTATGCAGCTTTTTTCGGTAAATGAATATATCGTGAACTTAATTTTAATGTTAACGCCCTCACAATGTAATGTAATTAAATTATAATAATTTTATTCTTAATTTACTTCTTTTCAAAGACGATTAAGTTACAAAGCCGGTTTTAAATTAATTTACTATATAAAGAATCCGCGATGAAGTTAAATAGAATTTGCGATTTTATCGTGGAGTCTATCTCCTGATGATGCTTCGGTTGCGGGGCGAAACGATTGTTGAGATTGTGAATTTGTGAACTGACCCGCCGTGTGGTATCCGGCTAAGTAGAATAGACCACCCCCATTTCTTACCGAGGTGTCGTAAAAGGCGACTAAGGTAAGTTGACCCACCGTGTGGTATCCGGTTGAGTAAAATAGACCACCCTCTTCTTACCGAGGTGTCGTAAAATACGACTATGGTAAGTTGATGTCAGGCATTCGGCCGGTCTTAAAATACGTAGCCAAAATCATGTGACAACATGTTTGTAACAGGACCGACCCCACTTAGAGTGAGATGATGGCAGGAGGATGATGATGTGAAAGTGTGTAGTGCTTTTGTAATGTGTTGGAGGTTTGTGTATGTGTTTTACGAATCCTGCATGTATCAGGTATGAAAATGGATTGTCCACTTTACATTTAGCATTATATATATTTTCTATTTGACTTCATGGCGGATTATAGCAAAATAATTTTATTATTACTTTTGTAGTCTAAGTGTAGACAAATTACATGTATGGTTTTTTTCTGAAAAACTCGTTTGCTAGCCTTGAGGTATATTTCCATTAGCCTTGAATTGTTTTAGTTAGTACTATTGTAAAAATATGTTTTTCATGTCGTCTGTATAATTAACAATAATTTAGTTATCGGTCTTTCGTGACGAGCACCTTGCGATTTCCAAGCTACTTGCTCTGTTCGTGTGTTTTTATTTAGTATTGTTATCACGCTAAGAATTGATTTTAATTAGCTAGCTGATGTCGTACAGAAACATTTTTTTTTTATTCAAATTTAAATTCAAAATCTTTAATATTTAAATGAGTTAATCTTGTAGTACCTGGGTGACAGCCTTGCTCGGTTTTTTTTTAAATGATGTAAAAAACAAAAATTAAAAAAAACATTGAAAAGAAAAATAAAAAATAATAGGGCAGGTGGGGCTCGATCCTAGGTATTTTCACCTCTCTAGACCGCCCGTTCCCCAAATTAACTACTATGACTTTAAGTTTGACAGCGAAAAATTCTGATTGTATTCAACGTAAATTTCAAAAAAATTTTAGAACCCGAAAACAGGGATAAAACGACAATCTTTTTTAAATAAAACTCTTCTAAATCGATTTTTCCCCCCAAAACCCCTTTACATGCTGAATTTCAGGAAAATCGTTGGAGCCGTTTTCAAGACCCATAACTTGGAAGAGCAAGAAAAAACTAGCTTTTTTAATAGTTAGTTTTTTAATAACGTCATGTCATAGATGGCATTGAGATAATGAGAACAATGTATCTAACTCAATTAAGTCTAATTTAGAATTCGGTCAGTTTAATACTAAGCGTGCGATATATATCTACATACATAGATACATACAGGTGAAACGAATATAAAGCGTGTACAAAGAAATAGTTTATATTCACGACGTGTGAATAAAATAGTACTACCCTCATTTCTTACCGAGTTGTCGTAAAAGGCGACTAAGGTAAGTTGACCTGCCGTGTAATATCCAGTTGAGTAGAATAGACCACCTTCATTTCTTACCGAGGTGTTGTTAAAGGCGACTAAGGTAAGTTGACCCACCGTGTTGTATTCGATTAAGTAGAATAGACCACCCTCTTTCTTACCGTGGTGTCGTAAAATACGGCTAAGGTAAGTTGACGTCAGGCTAGCGGCCGGTCGTAAAATACGTAGCCAAATCATGTGACAACATGTTTGTAACATATTGTGCCACACATAGAGTGGTATAAGGGCAGGAAGATGATGAAAGAAATAGTTTATATTAGACTTGTCTTGTTTAGAAATATGACAGAAATCAGATTAAGTTTGTAAAAAAATAGATATAGAATCGCAAATGTAAAGATGAATATCATTACTTAGAATAAAACATGATAATCTAGCTACAAGATCTTTTGTGATAATATACACCGAATCATCCATTTACATCATATCATACCTAATATCTGGGTGACGAGCCTTGCTCGGTCATTTTTTACAAAAAAAAACATCTAAAAAAAAAGAAAAAATAATAGGGTAGGTTTCATTTCTTGCGACCACCCGAATAAACTACGCTGACTTAACAGTTAATGGGAAAAATTGAATTCAATATAAATTTAAGTATTTTTTAATGCCCGAAAACAGGGATAAAATGATTTTTTTTTAAACCGAACTAGATCGATTTTTCTCCCCCAAAACCACATGCTGAATTTCAAGAAAATCGTTGGAGCCGTTTCCGAGATTCCGAAAATATGTATATACATTCACGATTAACTCATTTAAATATAAAAGATACATAAACGACATCTGTGACGTAAATACTATCGATAAAGGGATTACAATATAATAATATATAATCGTTTATGGAATTCGATTTAAACGGTGCTTAATATTGTCACTAAACATTGAATTAACCGATAACATGCCAAAAGATTTTTATTTATACGACACTAAATCTAAAATAAAGTTGAAATCGTGCTAAATGCCAAACAATATGGTGGATAAAGGAGAAAAACTTTTTCGTTATTTATACTATACACAGGTCATCTGTACCAAAAAAAAACATTAACAAAACATGCAGAATGTCAAACATTGTTAAACATTGAATTAACCGATAACATGCCAAAAGATTTTTATTTATTTTCGTGCTAAAATCGTGCTAAATGTCAAAGGATATGATGGATAAAGGAGAACACTTTTTCGTTTTTTATACTATACACAGGTCATCTGTACCAAAAAAAAACATTAACAAAACATGCAAAATGTCAAACATTGAAACATTGTTAAACATTGAATTAACCGATAACATGCCAAAAGATTTTTATTTATTCGTGCTAAAATCGTGCTAAATGCCAAAGGATATGGTGGATAAAGGAGAAAAACTTTTTCGTTATTTATACTATACACAGGTCATCTGTACCAAAAAAAAACATTAACAAAACATGCAGAATGTCAAACATTGAAAGATTGCTAAACATTGAATTAACCGATAATATGCCAAAATATATAGTAGATGAAGGCGAAAAGCATTTCGTTATCCTACTAATATTATAAATGCGAAAGTTTGTGAGTATGGATTTATATTTGTTACTCTTTCACGGCGAATCCGTGTAACCAATATCGATGAAATTTGGCACAATTATTCCTTATACACCGCAATAACATATATGCTATAGAAATCCTGTTAATTCTACAGGAATAGGATGACATTGAAGCGCCATCCGTTATCAACCTATCACGCGACTAATCAACGCAAACGAAGTTGCTATCTCCGCTCATTTTATCTCCTTAAGCTTTCCACGCCTCATCATCGCACCACTTTTTTGTCAGAATCTTTCACTTCGCAAGCCGTACGTCTGTGGAATGATCTCTCTTATTCTGTCAAAAAGTCTTCCAGTCGTCTTACTTTTAAAGCAAATATTAAAAAATACCTAATCTGTAACAATTAATGATATTTTTTTTTCTTTAACCGCTAAATATTTTGTTATACCATCTATTTTTTATTATCTTATGTTTATTGTTATCCATTTATTTATTTCTTATTTGCCTAGGCACATCGCTATAGTTTATTGATTTTCATCTCTTTATTATTTATGCCAACCTATTACTACTTTCTTCTTCTGTTTGTTTGCTTGCTGCACCTATTTTAATTTTCAGTCAACCTTAGGGGACTGGTAGAGAACGCTTTGTTTAGTGTTAAGTCCGCCTTTTGTACTTTTAGCTTAATAGTGTAATAAAGATTTTTAAAAAAAAAGTTGCGGTATCAGTAATTAAATCTAGACCCATAATTTTATTTCACCGAATACTTTTACTATAAGTGTTCCGTATTCATGTTTTAACTAAAATCTATTACGTGTTTAACACAGATAATGTTCAATGCAGTTATATCGCCAGAAAAATAAATAAACCTGTTATATTATATAACGTCCATAGTGAACATATCTACTGTCGGACAGAGCATCGAGATAACGTTACTAATTTCCGGTCACGGAATCAAATTGTCTAGGAAATAAAAGAATTCAGATAAAAATAGACGTCTGTTTGAATCAGGAAACGAGTTTATCTTACAACTTTATGTAATAGAAGTTTTTATAGCAGTACCAAACACCCACCGCTGTATAATATATGATTGACGGGCCTATGAAAGCGGTTATAAGCTAACACCGTTTCTCTTTTGTATAGAACGTTCAATATTATAAGTGGTAATGGCCAAACAGTGAGATTGCATGATTGGTGTATAAGTTATAGATAGCTCAAAAACAATTTTTTTAAACGAGAAACATTATCATCTTCCTGCCCTCATCCCACTCTAAGTGGGGTCAGAACAACATGTTATAAACATGCTGCCACATGATTTGGCTGCGTTTTTACGACCGGCCGCCTGCCTGATGTCAACTTACCTCAGTCGTATTTTACGACACCTCGGTCTATTCTACTAAACCAGATACCACACGGTGGGTCAACTTACCTTTGTCGCCTTTTACGACACCACGGTAAGAAATGAGATTGGTCTATTCTACTCAGCCGGATACCACACGGCGGGTCGACTTACCTTAGTCGCCTTTTACGACACCTCGGTAAGAATTGAGGGTGGTACTATTTTATTCAGCCGGATACCACACGGCGTAAACGAGAAACAACAACAACCTTAAATAATAAATTCTTGTATATGTACGATCTAAATTTCGATTTTCATGAAACACTGTATATGGTACAAATGTAGGCCGTTTCGAGGGCGTTAAATCAATATAGGTTTTTTGGTTAGGTTTAGTTTAAGTTCAGGTTTCAATGAAAAACTGTTACAATATATGTAATTAGAATACGAAGCCTGATTTCGCTGTTATTTGAAAAGTATTTCAGTTGGGTCATGGTTTTTTTTTAATTTCTGCTTATTGTAAGAAAAATATATATAGGTAAGTATATCTTCTAAATAACAATATTTAATAATATTTCCTATAATTAACAATATTTCCTGTCCCTACTGGGAAGGTTGATCAGATGCCTTGTCTGGAGCTAATCCTGGCAGCAGCATCAGGTCATGCTTATCATAAACTAGCTTTTACTCTCAACTTCGTTCGCGTGGCCTGTTGTAGCGTGATAGGTTGATAATAGATGGCGCTTTTCAATGTCACCGTTTTCCTGTTGGATGAACAGGATTTTTATAGCCTATATGTCATCCCGGTGTATTAGGAATTATTATGCCAAATTTCGTCGATATTGGTTCAGCGGATTTGCCGTGAAATAGTAACAAACATTCATCCATACTCACAAACTTTCGCATTTATAATATTAGTGGGACATGCATTGTTATCGGGACTGGACCAGTCTCGATAAGAATGCACTATGTGGGTCGAATTTAGTAATTTTGTGGGTCGGTTTTCAGTGAGTCGAATTTAACTTGCAAGATTCCCTCACAACAAACACGGCAAGTTAAATAAAAGCTTTCAAAATATACATATTCATTCTGACATTGTAGATTATATCACACCCCTGTTTTCTGAATCTTCTATAGTAACATATCCGTCGTATTTTCCATTACGTTAATTAATCAATGATGAACTGCTATCTAATCCCGACGCGCCTATTAATCAATGATGTCTGCTGATAAATAACTTTCTGCCGTCATACCATTTATCATGTCCAAACAGTTCATCCAATCATTTAAAAGTTGGACAGGTAATTTTCCATTGAATTCAAATTCAAATTAAATTTCAAAATATTCTTTGTTCATGTAAACTTGTAAACAAGTTCTTTTAAATCGTCAACTCTACTGCTGGTTCGGTACAGCTTTTACGACACCTCGGTAAGAAATAAGGGTGATACTATTCTATTCAGCCGGATACCACACGGAGTACTAACATTAGAGGTACGCACATATTAAAAGTATTTTAACCTTAATAACGCATTGCGTTATTTGATTTTTCCTTGGTCCATACTTTATATTTTTTGGATACTGCGAGGCATTCTTCCTCTTTTCTATATGCTATCTTAATCTGGATCTTGAAATTATATTCATACTAAACATTGTAAAGGCTGCGTGTAATGGCCTTTATGATAATGTCTCAGTTACTTTAAAACGTTCACATTTAAATAATCTGCTGATTTAAAATGCTGCCCGACCGGATGATACAGTTCTTAAAACTAAATTCCTTCATTAATCCTGCACAACAACTTTCAAAGTCGAACGGGTTATCGCAAATTTTCCAAATAAAGAAGTCAATATATTTTAATGACACTTTAATTTTAAATTAAATTAAGTAGGTTCCTTATAAGTAACACTTAACTAAAAATATTTGGACTATGTGAGTGTATACACCGATAAGCTGTGAGTGGCCTCAATATTGTGATATCAATTAAGGAAAAACTTGTTACTACAAGGCCATCAAACACTAAGTTGTTTGCAACGGCACGGAATACGTACGTTTTTAAATATATATAATAACTAGCTGTGACAGCAGGTTTACCCGCATAGAAATCAGCGTCACAAATTTTTTCTTTAAAAAAATCTTTAAAGCTCGAAAACTCTAAATTTTGCCGTTTTCGTAATATCTTTTAGTGCTGCTCCTCTCCTATTCATCTTAGCGTGATGTTATATAGTAGACTATATAACATCACGCCTTGATTTCCTTGATAAATGGAGTATCTTACATTCAAAGAATTTTTCAAATCGGCCCATTAGTTCTTGAGATAAGCGCGTTCAAACTCTTCAGCTTTATATATTAGTATAGATATATAGGCTTGAAACTATAACGACGTATTCACATTATTATTTATGTTCCTTAGTGGACAATTCATTTTTTTAATATTAAAGTTTATGTATGTTACTTAGGGGGACAAAATATTTTTTAACGTGGATGTCCCACGTTAAAAATTACAATTACCACGATAACATGTTATGCCGACCCCACTTAGAGTGGGATAAGGGCAGGAGGATGATGACTTGAATTAGAAACAACGCGTTTAAACTGCAACATGACCTACATACAATGATTAAACATATCACTGAATCATGCGTGACAAATGCTGTAAGTGTTCATAGATCTAAACTCAATTACAAATAATTATTACGTAAAAATGTGCAATAGTGACTACAAGGATACTATTATAAAGTAAAGTCGTGGCTTCGAAATACAAATATGGCAAACATTGAATAAAATGAATGCATTATTTGGTAGCAAAAAACGGTTGCCTGAAAAGTCGGTTTTACGGGCAAAGATTTTACGTTATAACGTCTTTTTAAATGTGATGGATTGGAGTGGGAGAGAGACGCAAGGCATTCGCCAGTCCGGCGGGCCTCTCTTTCGTTCGGTGACTCATCGTAACAGACGTGAGCGGACGTTACACTTTTTCATGAGTGACTCCAAGCGGCAACCTAATATTAGACGTTGTCACGTCAAAAACTAGTACAGTTATTTTCATCAGAATAGATCATAACACTGAATTATACATGAAATATGTTGATGTCAAAATGTCTTATTGTCATAACAGTCGCGATGCAAGAACATTGACGAATCTAAACTTTAAAGTACTACAATAATTGTAGATTTTGTAGAATTTTTTGTTGTAGAATTTTATAATTGTGAACGTTTTATAAACGTGAATATAATGCGAACATTTTTGACTCATAAATTGATTGATGACATTAAATAAGAGAAGATAATAGTATTGTAGGAGTGATAGGCCTTAGTCTCCATCGCAATCCTTAAATCTGTATTTGCAAGACAATTATTATTTATTAAACAGTTAGAGTTAGTGGTAGTAACTAATAATAAATAAATAAATAAATAAAAATAAGTAGTAACAACATTTTATATAATTCTATAAAAGAAACTGATATAAAACTTCTCAAATATAAAGACTTAGTTTGGCTAGATATAAAACTATGATGATGAGAAAACTGATTTACAAAAGAGGTAACTTTGAAGAATTTTAATGCAATCGTCTTAAACATTCAAGCGACTTAACTGGTTAACTTAGAGTAGGAAGAATTTTAATTTGATTGTAGATGTCACACAGATGATGTAACTCATTAGTTAAGAATAGGTGAAAATTTATGTGGAAAGCACATTCTGAAGTAATATCAGCAAAGAACACTATGAACACTGTAAATTGCCAAGTTATTGTTGTGAATTTATTCTGGACATAATCCTTGATTAGATTTACACATGTTACATATGATCTGCATATCTTAATTAGAAACTAGTGAAGTAAATGTGTAAGAGTGAAGGTAAATGTTTACTACATCGTTATCAATTGTTAGTATAAATTAACACTTTAGATTTGACATGACCTGAGATCTATCATGGTTGTAGAAAATTCGAACTCCAGAGAATTTAAAAATGTATAGAACGTATAGATTGCTATTGTAATTTGTCCTGGTATTATGTAATTAAATCCATACGTAAGGCTAAACCCCTTAAAAATAAATGTAGAAAACTGTAGGAAAAAACTCATATAGGTAATCCAAGGAAAACTGTTATGGTACAGAAAATAGCACCGGATTTGAATATTTAACCTTCGTGGGATTAAATGATACTTTACATTAATCATATTTATAATGAGATAATTTGATTGCTGCTCCGGATACGCTAAGAGTATAAAATTACCATAAAACTTTTGCATTCCGTTTATTTCCTCATTCTTTTATTACACTTGTTTAAAATGTCACATGCTTAGAAACTAAATTTTTTACTTCAAATGTTAGTTTGTTAATTTTTTTATTTCAACTTCGTGATTGCACGTTGGATTTGTACGAAATTTACCCATAAAGGAAATAAGAAGCGATTTCGGGGACAAAAGTAAAGTGTATAAAGTATATTCGTTTACATGATTTTATCTCCATTGATTATCTGAGCGTTGTCTCATACCGATAAAGCAATATTCTAACCGATTTTTTCCTTGAATTTGTATCTATGTCAATTTCTTATCCTGACAATTACCACCGAATGTGCCAAATCATTCAAACCGCTTTCAAGTGATGATCTTTGAATCATTACCACAACCGAAGCATAAGTATAGGTTAAAATATGGAGATGGTTAGAATATTACAAAACTTATTTGAATAAATAGAATTTTTCAGTGTATATTGCTACATTGTAGAACATTGATATTTTAGTTATATGCTGAAAATATTTAACTTGTGAATATATGACTCGGTATCGCTATATAAAAAAGTTTAAGAAGCCCTGACCTAGACAACTATGTTCATTTTAGATAGCGTCAATGCTAGATCAATGTAGATGTGTCAAAGCAAAAGAATAAAATCGTGCTTTGGCAAAACAACTATTTACTACCGTAAAAGATATTACATATCATACTACAGCGTGAATATGAATGGAAATTTTCTGGGAATTTTTCACTGATAAGTTGCCTTCTTCAGTATCTTTTAACAGCTCAGTTGTAAAGCTCGTTGTGAATTCTAAATATTATAAAACTCGTAGTATCAAGTTATTACAAAAATTTAGGTGATCAATCAACATATCTCGCGTGTTATAAAGATTAAGGCATTTCGTGACGTTAAATATTATAAAAGTGATAATTTAATATTATTAAGTATCGGAAAATTACCGCAAACCATATCTCAAATTAAATTAATCATTTTTGATGACGGTATACGTGTTACACCGATGGGAATATTTTGTTAACGAGAAAGATATCTCGAATTCGTGTACAGGTTGATTCAAAGGATTTTTTTTCTAAAGTGTTACGTTAGCGTGCCGTACAATGTTACAAGTACATGTCATAACCTCAAAAACTGATGGCAAAGTGTTGATATTGATTGTGCTGCGATTTTTTATAACTGCCATGTAAGACAGTGTGGTACTATGTACCAGACGAGACACTGTCGTCTGTCGAGTAGTAGTAACTTTGTTAATGGGATGGTTATCGGATATACGACCGCTCTAAATTTTGTGCTTTTCCTTTAACATGATTCAAATTTACAATTCACTCATTTCCATTAAATAAATATCAATAGCCTTATGTATTGTGATTCATGTTTATCTTCTGATTATTAAACAAAATCGATGTTTCTAGAATGTCTAATCTGGTCGTCATTTTTTACATATTTCCATTAGATTCCAAATTAGATTAAGACTGGTTCCATTTCATTTAAATACAAGATCTAGATGTTGCCTTATACGTATAAATTTATCTATATTAAGTTTAAACTTGTCTCAAAAACTCCTGATCACTTCGTAGTAAAGTAAATACTCAGTTTTTTTTATTATTATTTTTGAATTTTGAACTGTATCTTATAAATCCGTGTTTGATTGTAATAACATCTTAACGCATGATGAGTTTGCTTTTTTAACGATTGTGCTCTTATATATTAATTTAATTGTAATTGTGTTTATCTTTTATGTTATAATCGCTAGCGTACAAATCACTTATTAGGACAGAATTCTATGCTTCTATTCTTTATCTTTGATAAACACTTATCGTGTGACGCTAAAAAGTTGTCGGATTTTTCCTCTTTAAATTTCCCTTATCTTATCCGTGCGTCATGATATTCATTTGACTTTCTGTGCTATTATTTTTATCATTTTCTCGTGTTGATATCTATGTGTTATATTAATTTAGATCAAGGAAAATTTTGGTTATCGTGATGCATTATCAGTACTCGATAGCAGAATTATTAGTCAATTAAATTGCATCAAAGAAAGATAAACAGTCATAGGTGGTGGTGTCATACAAAATTATTTATGTATAACAGAGACGATGATAAACATAATAATTTAATATATGGAAACGTGTTTTTTGATTTGTGTTTGGCTTATTAATATATCATATTAATTATTATAGTACTGAAGAGTTTGTTTCTTTGATTGTTTCAACGCGTAAATCTCAGGAACTATTGGACCGATTTGAATCTGAGTGTAAAATAGTCCATTTATCGACGAAGGCTATAGGCTATATAACATCACGCTAAGATGATCAGGAGAGGAGCAGCAATAAAAAATGTTATGGAAACGGCAAAATTTAAAGCTTTCCTTGCGTGCGCTAAGTAAACGGTAAAAGTTGTTCAAAAATCATGCATTACAAAATTGATTTCTATAAGTACTCTATAAGTTCTGAATAAAAGTCCGCGACAGCATATTTCTAGCTTTTATTCTTTCCACGCGGGAGGAGCCGCTGGCGATTGGTAGTATAAAATAAAAAGAAAAAAATGTTAAATTTAGGATGCTCCGATATCCATCATTCTCCTGTCTTTATCCCACTCTAAGCGAGTTCGACAAATCATTTTTTTTCTCTTCCATTCTCTCCTATCATTCATCAACTCTGGCGCTAAGTGGCTATACTCACGTCTTATTCTATCGGGTTAGCCCGACCAGTTTCGAACCCATCTGGGGCACTTATTCATGAGCTCATTACACGAGCGTGACACGATGACGTTGGTATAACCGCTCTCTATACATTAACTATGAATACTGCTCACGATAGTTTAAGTTTAGAAATTGAAACTGGTTGGCTGGAAGATATTCCAATTCCGAAATAAGCCCGCCATTGCAAATTATGTTGTTTTTTGGTCATTTCAAACAAACAAAAAAACAGTAGCAACTCACACATTCACAGAGACAGTATCAACTTTCATTGTGCCCTAATACCGAACATCTCAAGGAGATTGAATCTACTATTGAATTGATCAATCAAATTCAAATGGCATTGTTTGGTTTTTCAATACCTACGGCATGTAGAAAAATAAATTTAATTTAATGGAGATATTTCAAAAGCTAAAATCTAACCTGCTAATTATTATTTCATTCAGTCAAAGCTGAGGGCAGCGGCTTGTATATTTTATATGTGATAAACCCATTTATATGTGTATACTTAAATGAAACCTTGAGTTAATTCATATAACGCCCACAAATCATTTTGGCTTAGCGAATACTTCCGTATGTTGTAAGGCACAGATGTACACAAATGAATTAGACCGTTTAAACGAATTTGAGCTTTATGTCTTTCTCATTATGGATCACAGGGCCCTTATCCCTACTTCAAGTATTATATCGTGCTAACAGTCACGTAAGCTTTACTACCTTCTCAATCCCTTAGGAGAGAATATTACAAAAAGGAACTTTATTATTGGTAGAATAAAGTTTATTTCTCTTTAATAATCGTATCGTATTTACGAAGTAAAAGCGTGGATGAGCAGTTAAGTTGTTTGTTGAAATGTAAATCAATAAAATCGATTCGGATATTTTTGCGTATTAATCTAGATTGTATTATCTGGTGATGCTGTAAAAGCTGGGCTAACAGCATCATTATCGTACAACTGTCCTTATCCCACTTTAAGTGGGGTCAGCAGAACATGTTATAAACATGCTGTCACATGATTTGGTTACGTGTTAAACGACGACTCGCCAACAAACTTAATTAGTTTGGCGAGATAATTAGTTTTTAAGGAATTGTAAAACTTTGTTGAAAAGTTTAAAATATAAAGTCAACTTACCTTAGTCGTATTTATTGACACCTTGGTAAGAAAGAGGGTGGTTTATTCTACTCAGCCAGATACAGCACAGCGGGTCGACACCCGACGGGTATTTGACACCTCGTTAAGAAATGAGTAATGAAAATATTTTTTTTGATATGATCCGCGATAAAAGAAAATATATGTAATGCTAAATGTTGAGTGTGTACTATCCGTTCTGATTCTATAAATTATTTATTAAATGGTGACTAAGGTTAGTTGACCCGATATGTTGTATCCGGCTGAGAAGAATATACCATCCTCATTTCTTACCGAGGTGTCGTAAAAGGCGACTAAGGTAAGCTGAGGTCAAGCCGGCGGCGAGTCTAACATTAACCAAAACATGTATCAACATAACCTTGTTGTTACATGTTACAGACTTCCTCCCTTACAAAATATAATAGACCAAGTTATACAAGTTATAGTCAATTAAGAGAATCTACTACAGTATGTATTAGTGATCGTCTAGTGTTAATTTTGTGACATTGTTGTGTCATACCTACGTAGTGTACGTGACGGTAAACGTGTTCACAACCTATTTTTAGGTGACGCGGCGAATACGTGACCCATTTTCTCTTACCTGAGTTAGTAATGGGTAACAAAGTATGCAAAATTTGACTTCTAGTATACTGAAGCCCGGCGGTAACACCGCGCGACTCTTTCGAGGAGGTCAAGGGTTCAAACCCGGGCTGACACCAATAAGTTTTTCTGTTAATATTTATGTGTCTAATTGATAATTACAATTTATCACACGCTTTTCGGTGATCGAAAACATTGTGTGGAAACCTGCATATCTAGATGATTCTGGAGATATGTGTAACCTACCAATCTGCACTGGAGCAGCGTGGTAGGTCTTAGCTTCAAACCTTCTCTCCAAAAACGGTGAGAAGAGGCCTATTCTCAGCAGTGGGATAGTAACAGGCCGCTACTTATTTAATACTGAAGTAGGTAATAATAAATATCATCCTCTTGCCCTTATCCCACTCTAAGTGGGGTCGGCACAACATGTTATAAACATGATGTCACATGATTTGGCTACGTATTTTACGACCGGCCGCCTACCTGACGTCAATTCAACTTAGTCGTTTTTTACGATACCTCGGTAAGAAATGAGAGTGGTCCTATCTACTCAGCCGGATACCATACGGTGGATTATAAATACCTACATTAATTAGCTAACATCCTTAATTGATATAAAACGCTTTACTGTAAAAAAGCAAACATAGTAAGGAAACCCATATATATCTGGAGAAAATATTTAAATTATATTACAACTTCGGAAACCGTATCTAAGTTAGGAAAGCCATAAAATCCATGAAATTGACTCAATCGGGCATCGACCTGTCTACTGCCTATGGCATTACGAATAGGGTTCCCACTCCTTGGGAACGTTGACCCAGCATGTTACCTTTATTTATTTATGTATAAATAAATATTTAGGACGATTATAAACACTCGTCTATCCCCAAAGTAATTTAGGTAATACATGTGTTATTGGTTACTGACAACTTGTAAATATACTACTTATCTTTAATATTTAAATGAGTTAATCTTGTATATATATAAATATATTTTCCGAATCTCGTAAACGGCTCCAATTATATTCATGGTATTTGACATGTAGGGGTTTTGGGGGGAAAAATTCGATGTCTTTTTATCCCTGTTTTCGGTAAAATGCTAAAATTACGTTGAATTTAAGACACAATTTTCGCTGTCAAACGAAATGTAGCTCATTTGGCAAACGGGCAGTCTAGGAAGGAGAAAATACTTAGTTTCGAACCCCACCTACATTTTTCTTTTTTTTTTCTCATTTTTTTTTTACCCAGGTACTAATATATAGTATAGCATAGCTAGCTATAATACCTGGGTGACTGAACCTTGGTCGGTAATTTTTAGAAATATAAAAAAAATTCAATTAACAATTTTAAACAAAAAATATGATTTTATTTGGAATCGATCATGGTATTCAGAGAGCTAGTAAGAAACTCGGCGGTTGCTCTTTTCAAATATACCATAATTTACTATTAGCCTATACCTTCCGGAAAATTTTCACTATCTGTAAGTAAAAACCGTATAGTAATCCGTTTTGTAGATTGTGAGAAAATATGTCACATACAGACAGACAGTTTTTGGACACTTTGTTTTATAATAAGTATAAATTTTATCTCCTACAAGTGACAACCCTACCCATAGTGTCCCCGTTTTGTTACAATTTTCCTTTATAAGTCCTTCTATGTTTGTTCGAGCGTTGCTCTTTATATTATTAGATTTTCTATGGATTTCAAGGGAATAACATCTTAATGAGGTCAAGGCGTCTATTCTTAGACCAATCACGCGAATTTGATTATTATAGAAGTGTAATACAGCCTGTATTGGTTTAACCTTACGTCTTATAATATTAAGAGGAATATACAAGAAAATAGTTAAGGAAAAACCCTGGAGTGATAAAATTCTATCACTTAGTAAATAAAGATTATTGTAACTTCAACAAAAGACATTATTTGAATTCAAATATCTCCTATTATGTATAAGAAATTAAAAAAAATATATGAAAATAAAAAAATAATCAATAAAAAGTTTAATAGTAATCAAATACCGCCTGCCTGACGTCAACTTACCTGAGTCGTATTTTACGACACGTCTGTAAGAAAGAGGGTGGTCAATTCTACTCAACCAGATACCACACGGCGGGTCAACTTACCTTGCCTTTTACGACACCTCGGCAAGAAATGAGGGTGGCCTATTCTGGTCGGCCGAATATCATACGGCATACAATCAAGATGGACATCGTAACGAGAAAATACCTCATTTGGCAATATATATATTGAACACATCTAATTTTATGTCACGAAGTAAATATGGCGTCAGTCATTAACGCACACTGATTAATGTAAACTCATCTGTGATGTAAACAAAGACTACGTCGGGTCATAGATAATGATATATATATATACAGCAGATAATATTTACATAACTAATTAAAATAATAAACAAAAAGTATTTTTTTCAACGGTTTTTATTTATCTTGCCTGCTATATTTACAACTTTATTATAAATCTCTATTCTAATCTAATCATAAATAATTTTTAAATATTTCTAATTATAAAGAAAATAGGTATTAAGTAAAAAAACCATTTAAAAATATAAAAAAATTGTCGTCCGCCGGGAGCGGGGAAATATATCGAGCTGCCGGTGATTAGGGATCTAAATATATAAAATTATTATTATTTTTCATTTATTTTTCTTAAACCTAACTTTTTACAGTTTTAAATATTTCTAATTAAAAAAATATTATAATAGGATATAGGAACGGGGAAATATCCAAGTTGCCGGTGTTTAGGGGTCCAGAGTGAGGAACTTCCTCACAATGCGCGCCGTTTCAAGCAATACTGCCTTCTGCATCCGACACTTGATCCAACTGTTAAACGAAAGCCTCTGAAGATGTTGGTCGAGGCTCTTCGCAATCAGACCGTTAACCGACCGAACGTGGTTGAGTCAACAAGATTATTATTATTATACATGTATAATATATTTTTAATAATCTATATCTAGTAAGTAACGGCCTGTTACTATCCCACTGCTGGGCATAGGCCTCCTCTCTCCATTTTTGGAGAGAAGGGTTGGAGCTAAGACCTACCACGCTGCTCCAATGCGGATTGGTAGGTTATACGTATCCCTAGAATTCCCTAGAGATATGCAGGTTTCCTCACGATGTTTTCCTTCACCGAAAAGCGTGTGATAAATTGCAATTATCAATTAGACACATAAGTTTTATTAGAAAAACTCATTGGTGTCTGCCCGGGTTTGAACCCACGATCGTCTCTAGAGATTCACACGGTCGCACCGCTAGGCCATCACAGCTTAAATCTATATCTATTCTATACTTATTTAAAACAAATTCCCCAAAAGCTGTCTGTCTGTATGTGATATATTTTCTCAAAATATCAATCTCATAAACGGATTTTTGCACAGTTTTCTACTAAAAGGTAGTGCGACCCGTAAAAATAAAACTAATTAAACTACTTTATCTGTAGTATAAATAGAATAATTACTAAGATCTATCAAGAACACTTAAACTGCATTTGTAAATAATTATGTTAGTAAACACACTGTTAGCACGCACAAAGTTCGTAATCATTATTTCGGTCGGTTGGAAAATTACGCAGTAATTGAAGTACTTTCGATAAGATTATAGAAGCGTTCCTTTGTTCGATGTATTGAATTCGTAAATGATATAATTTATTGACAAGAGCTCCTGGCCTTATCCCATTCTAAGTGGGGTGGGCACAACGTGTTATAAACATATTGTCACAACATTTGAATATCGTATTAATACCGTCATAACATACGTAATTTTACGACGGGCCGCCTGCTTGACGTCAACTTACCTATACTTTCAAAGATTTTAAAGTTACAAAGCCGGTTTTAAATTAAAACACTAGTTATATGAAGTCACCGTAATTAAGTCTATCTTACTCCCTATGCTATCCTACTAATATTCATCATTCTCCTGCCATTATCCCGCTCTAAGTGGGGTCGGCACACTATGTTATAAACATGGTAAGAAAGAGGTTGGTCTATTCTACTCGACCGGATACCAAGTTGGGTCAAATAACCTTAGTCGCCTTTTACGACACCTCGGTTAAAATTGAGAGTGGTTTATCAATATATAAGATGGAAGTCGTTCTTAGATCTAAACTCTACGTTTTCATATTACGTTATAACATGCCCCCGTAATTATATTTACGTTGACTTGCCCTTTGGCCGCGTTCGGACGTGTTTATACGTAAACTTGTAAACGTCATCAGAACTAAATGTGTATCAATCTACAATAATAATAAATATATAGGACACTTACACACACGGTCGTCCGTCCCCAAAGTAAATTAATACTTGTGTTATGGTGGCAGACAACTGGTGAAAATATACTTATATATTTTTAAATACATACTTAAATACAAATATACACCCAGGTTCCAAGACAAACAAATTAATTTAAAGATAATGTTGGCCCTCGGCGGGAGTCAAACCCGCGATCCACTGCGCCAACGGGTCAGTCAAAAATCTGTTACCGAAAACTTGTATTGATCGTCAGATTTATACTCTACTAGCTGTACCTGAAACTTCGATTGTGTGGGAATTAGTGTGTTTAATTGAAAACATAAACGTTGGTATTGTGACTTAACAATAAGATAATTTATAGAATTAGGCGTTACTTTGCGGAGGTCCATAATACAAAAGTAATAGGAATATTATTTTGTTATAATCCGCGATAAAAAGAAATATATGTAATGCTAAATGTAGAATGTACTATTCGTTCTCATACCTGATACATGCAGAATTTGTAAGAACTCATGCACTACCCAACACCGATGGCACAACAATACACAAGCACTGCACACATTCACCACCACAATCTCAACAATTGTTTCGCTCCGTAACCGAAGCATCGTCAATAGATAGACTCCACGACAAAATCGCAAAGCGAAGCATTACCCAAGCAAGCTGAGTTAAACCATTTAGTTTTTTAACAATAAGAGATAGAGACATGATCGACGTTTTTGTACTCTTTTGTAGATCTAAAATTCTCTAGTACACTACTTTAGGGTATCTCTGTTGTTTTCCGGGGCGAACGTCACTAAAGCTCCTTGCAGGCGATTTTTTTTACAATTGCGCTACTTCTTAAGATGCGGCCGCAGACTTTGTTTAATTAAAAAATAGGAAGTAGCGGACTATTACTCTCCCACTCCTGGGAATAGGCCACTTCTCTCCGTTTTTGGAGAGAAGGATTGGAGCTTAGACCTACCACGCTTCTCCAATGCGGATTGGTAGATTTTTTCCTAGCGATGTTCCCTTCACCGAAAAGCGTGTGATAAATTGCAATTATCAATTAGACACATAAGTTTTAACTCATTGGTGTCTGCCCGGGTTTGAACCCGTGACCTCCTCGAGAGAGTCGCACGGTGTTACCGCTGGGCTATCACAGCGCAAATGCAGCGCTGTTAAATAAAATATAGTGATAATTATAAAGAAATATATGAAAAGTACTTATTTAACAATTTTGTCATACTATGACTAAACGTAGGTCAGTTTCGTTAACATTTTAAAACATTATCTTAAATTAAATATTTATTAGTTAGTTGGTTATCGTAGCCTTAGACAAATACAACGCACTGCACTAAGCTATTACTAAATAACAAATATGTTATGATTAGTTATTTTAAAGTCTTAAGATTGACACGACAGTGTAATATGACACGATCCAGTAAATAGAAAGTATATATAATGCTCTATGTAGTGTGAACTATCCATTCTCATACCTTTTACATGCAGGTATTATTCCTTATTCGCGCCTAATACGCTGTAGCGATATTGATTATATGTTCAATTGAAGTTTATACAGGATGGTACCGTTCATACGACATTATTTTAGTTTTAAGTACATACAAAACTAAGCACCCCACATAAAAATAGTGAAGTATTTTAGCCAAAGGAATCAATCTACGTTTTTTTAAAATATAAATACGATTTATAAAAATCATTGACCGTACACGCTATTCTAACCTTGGCCTAAATAGAGTACAAGTAAATATGTACGAGGCAGACGAAACTCATATCCGTCAACCATTACAGACAAAGCCAGATCTTAATTAAATTATATTAATTTTCTTCGAAACTCCATATTTTTAAAACAAATATTTTTTAATAAATAAAAACTATATTTAAGAAGATTCGATTGTGCAAAAGTTATCTGTTACGTACAAATGATCAGTAAAAAAAAAGTAACGACACGTTACAATCCCACAGTTGGTCATAGGCCTCCTCTCTCCGTTGCTGGAGAGAAGGGTTGGAGCTAAGGCCTACCACGCAGCTCCAATGCGGATTGGTAGGTTACACATATCCTCAGATTTCTCTAGAGATATGCAGGTTTCCTCACGATGTTTTCCTTCACAGAAAAGCATGTGTGAAAATGCAATTATCAATTAGACACATAAGTTTTAAATATCTGGGTGACTGAGCCTTGCTCAGTAATTTTTTACAAAATAAAAAAAATAAACTTAAGAATAAGCGAATAAGCTACGCTGACTTGACAATTTACGGCAAAGATAGTGTTTTATATTAACACTTATAAATCACATATAACATTAATAAATCGTTGGAGCCGTTTCCGAGATTCCGAAAATATATATACATACAAGATTAACTCATATAAATATTAAAAGATATTGAAGCTATTTTAGAACTTTATTTTTTTTCTTTTTAAGTTATTATCCAATATAATAAGACATAATATAAACATATATAAACACACCTTTCGAAAACCACCCAGGGTTTTTATGAAGGTGTGGAATTCGCATTATTATTCTATATCTATGTCTAATAATATACATTTTTTTTCAATGGCTATTGAAACTTATTAAGTTAACATGCAAGTTAACAAGAGTATAAATAGAAACAGTTATTTGTATTAAAACTCTTACACACCTGCATGTTACCTTTTAATTTATACAATCAAACAATATGGTTTATATCATTAGTTTTAAGCAAATATCTTTTAAACTTAAAAGATTTATCTTGTAACACAATTGGACATTCATTTAAGATTTTTGCAACAATATACTTATAATTCCATTTACCATTTTATTAACTTTTTTGTTATATCTACTATATAAAAATAAGTCGGGTTTTCCTTCCTGACGATATAACTCCAGAACGCACGAACCGATTTCCACGGTTTTGCATTCGTTGGAAAGGTCTCGGGCTCCGTGAGGTTTATAGCAACGAAAATCTAGGAAAAATTTCAATAGAAAAGCGGGAAAATAGAGAAAATCATTTTTTAAATACAGCGCCATATCAAAACTACTGGATCAATTTTAATCATTTTTTTTACACTGACTGACATGGGATACATATTTTATACCCGTGCGAAGCAGGGGCAGGCCGCTAGTCTTCTATAAATAAGAACTTTGAAACAAAAACCCCAACCTTTTCACAACGCTGCTCTTTGGAACCGTTGTTTGAAAACAATGCATGCATGATTTTAACATAATATTCTCAGAGAAAAATTCTCTTTGTAATGCGAATAGGACATTTTTTGAATAAGATATTACACAGCTGTAACCCAGATGCTTGTTTACTTGGTTGTGTGGATGGATGCTTGGTTACTTGGAATTTTAAACTCAAATAATATACAAGACAACATTTATTGTCTAACTAAATAATATACTGAGAAGAAATTTTCTGTAATGGTTTCCTGCTTTATAATCCTCCTGCCCTTATCCCACTCTAAGTGGGGTTTTTTTAAACATGTTGTTATGTAACATGGCTAGGTATTGTACTACTGGCCGCTTGCCTGATGTCAACTTATTTTAGTCGCGTTTAACGACACCTTGGTTACGAAAAGGGTAGTTTATTCTACTCATCCGAATACCTCACGGCGGGTCGACTTACCTTAGTCACCTTTTACGACACCTCGGTAAGAAATGAGGATGGTCTATTCTACTCAACCGGATACCACACGGCGGGTCAACTTACCTTAGTCGCCTTTTACGACACCTCGGTAGAAAGAGGGTGGTCTATTCTACTCAGCCGGATACCACACTGCAGGTACCATGAGTGTAGAGTAAAGTAGGGTATGTCATATGTGAGATTATTGTCGAGTACGCACGTGTTTTATGCGAGGTTGAATATTAATGTATTAGATAAAGTGTTATAAAGATAACATACACGTCTGGGTTATAAATAAGCTAAATGAACTCCGCTATGAGTTTATTTATAGATAACAGCAGGTGCTTGATCTGAACTAATGTTAGTTTACAATACAAGGTGTTAAATGTATACTGTATGTATATATATTACAGTGATCAGCGAACGGTGCTATTGCGTTACCTTTTGGCATTTTTACTGTTCATTTACATATACAAACAATCTACTATGGAAAAAGTATCGCGATGATGTTGACTAGTGTTATCCTAGGACAAAACGTTAATGTGACACTGCGCATCCGCTGTATTACGTGACGGACGCGCTGCACTTTCGATGTGATATGCGACGGACTCGATTGCGCTCGCCGTGATATGCTTTTGCGTTTCGCGTCCTCTTTTTTATCGCGCACAGCAAGGGAATAGAAT
This sequence comes from Morpho helenor, assembly GCA_029227775.1. Lineage (NCBI taxonomy): Eukaryota > Metazoa > Arthropoda > Insecta > Lepidoptera > Nymphalidae > Morpho > Morpho helenor. The sequence continues at coordinate 14,820,560 of JARGCU010000034.1, read as the reverse complement.
TCTCTACCGGCATCTATTTTTCCCAGTTCATTTAATATGGGTGTTTTTAAAGCAAGAGTAAATAGGCATCTTCTAGGCAAGCGCGCTCCATCTTAGACTGCATCATCGCTTACCATCAGGCATATGCGACGCACTCGCTAAGCGCCCGCTTCGAAACGCGACGGACTCGCCGCGCGCTCTCTGTAGTACGTTACAGAATCGCCATGCGCTTTCTGTAATATGTTACAGACATGCCTTGCGCTCTCTGTAATGCGGTACAGACTCGTCGCGCGCTCTCTGCAATGCGTCACAGACTCGCCGCGCGCTCTCTGTTATACGTTACAGACTCACCACGCGCTCTCTGCAATACTTTATAGACTTGCCTTGCGCTCTCTGTAATGCGATACAGACTCGCCGCGCGCTCTTTGTAATATGTTACAGACTCGCCGCGCGCTCTCTGTAATACGTTACAGACTCGCCGCGCTACCACTGCAATTCGTGACGTACTCGCAGCAAGTCCTAGCCCTCATCATTTTCTGCAACTTACCTACTTAAAAACTGTCTAGGGCAATTATCGTCATTTCAACAAATTTACAAAAAAAGTTCAATAAATGACTTAAATAAAACCTCTTATGATTTATTCTGTCTATGGAAGAAATCCTCATCTAAATCTGTAAAAATGTTTTTGAGTTAATCAAGAACTGACAGTTAAACGCGGCATGGGACTTTGTTGTGTGTAGAATATGTGACGTTTATAAATTATCATTTTATATTGTGCACACAATGTTTTAGCCGACCTGCATGTAAAATGTGTACTTGATAATTTTAGAACTTGTTTGTAAACAATATCACGGTCGCGCCGGCCAATAAATTGTCACGTCGTATTGCATGTTGAATTAATTACGAAACCGCTTAAGAACACTTTCAAGCATGAAAACAAGAAGTATGATTATAACTATAAATAGGTAATTAAATATATAGTATTAGCAGACCCGGTCACGCCTTAATGTAGCTTAGTCTGTATTCCATTTACCCCTCTTAATATTTTGGAGAGCGTTAATTTAAATTTCACAACTTAACTTTTATGATTTTCATTTACGCGCGAGGAAGCCGCGTGGTATCCGACTGAGTAGAATAGACCACCCTCATTTCTTACCGAGGTATTGTAAAAGGCGAGTAAGTTAAGTCGACCCGCCGTGTGGTATCCAGTTGAGTAGAATAGACCATACTCAATTCTTACCGAGGTGTCGTAAATGGCGGCTAAGATAAGTTGACGTCAGGCAAGCGGCCGGTCCTTTAATACCTAACCAAAAAATAATAACATGTTGTGCCGACCCCACTTTTAGTGGGATAGGGCAGGAGAATGATGTTTGCCAACAAAGAGCTGAGACCATCGGATGTACGAGAGGATACTCTCACGGAGTGGGCAAACGAATGGTCAGGATGGGAAAAAGGAACGTGGACAAGAGAGCTGATCACGGACCTAAAAGTATGGCATAATAGAAAGCACGGAGAGGTAGATCGCTGGCTCACTCAAGCGTTTAGCGGACACGGAGTATTTAATACTTATCTATTTGCTATAGGTAAAGCGCCGACTGAGAACTGTTACTTCTGTGCTGAGGAAGACACTCCAAGACATGCCTTGTTTGAATGTGCAGCATTTGCAGGGTTAAGAAGTTCAGTGCAAGGAGCGAGGGTGGCGTTAAACGCACAAAACTTGGTACCTCGGATGCTCTCAAGTGAAGAGGAATGGCATAAGCATGAGGATGTACTTCGAAGAATCATGATTAAAAGAGAGGAGAAAGAAAGAGAAGAAAAAAGAGGCAGACAAGAATATTAAAGTAACGGTCAACATGAAGGAATGTAAATGCGGTTCCATGCTGATTGGAAGTTAGAGAGGAGGTTGTTTAGTCCGTGCGAGTCGGACACTACCTACTAGTACGGGCTAGTAGGCGTCCGGCAGGGATTTTTTTTCCTCCTCACGAAAGAAAAAAAAAAAAAAAAAAATAGGGCAGGAGAATGATATAGTAAAATAATATTATCATTACTTTCCCTTTTCCGAAAAGCGTATTATAAATTTTAAATATAATCATACAAATACGTATATAATAGATACATAATACATAATAAACTCATTGTTGCCTGCTTGAGATTTGAACCCATGACTCCCTTGAGAGAGATACTCGTTCGTTGTTTAACCGGCTGTCACAGCTTCCGTTCATCGCGAATAATTTAAATTATCGAACTTTAACGAGGATTTTTTTGATGAATGACGTACCAGTTTGACAATGGCATAAATTATTCATAAGTCTACGTATGTAAGAATCACACGCTATTAGATGAACATTGGCAGATCGCCACGTAGTCAGGGATCCACAGCTGCCGGAAAAAATACACATTACCTTTACATTTTTCTAATTTTATTTATAGAGTACTAGTGTATTAGAGTCCTGTCCCTTCGTTCGCGCCAACTTAATCGTTTAAGATACCTCAATATCATCCTCATCTTCTCAAATCCTCATGTTCTACACATAGAATAAAAAGCTACCGTCATACTTACCCGCCTCTCGTCCATAAGTAAGTAAGTAGCGGCCTGTTACTATACCACTGCTGAGTATAAGCCTCTTCTCTCCGTTTTTGGAGAGAAGGTTTGGAGCTAAGACCTACCACGCTGCTCCAATGCGGATTGGTATTACACATATCTCCAGAATTCTCTAGAGATATGCAAGTTTCCTACGATGTTTTCCTCCACCGAAAAGCGTGTGATAAATTGCAATTATCAATTAGACACATAAGTTTTAACAGAAAAACTCATTGGCGTCTGCCCGGGGTTGCCTCTCGTCCATATCTAGCGGAAAAGAAATAAAATTTTGCTAAAAGTTTAATCTACCTAATGCTAACTCTCGTCCAATCACCCTTAATGGATTTACGAAACGTTTATGGACGGATTCCAAATTTTTGAGTGTTGAATTGGCAGACAACTTGAACTTTGAAATTTAATCTTTGGCCGTTGTTATTTATATATTGCTAAAATTGGTAACATCCTATTAAAATTTCTATCGTTAAATAGTCTATGTTTGGTTATTATTAACGATGGAAAAGGATAGTGGAATGATATAAAATCGGTGAAGCACAAAAAGGAGATGAAAAATGTGAAAGTTTTCTTACAAACTATAAGTAATACTGGGTGTTTCGAATCCATTTGAATTAATTATACAGTAAGCAGTTTGAAAATTAATTAAAGCTATAAAATCATCATCCTCCTGCCCTTATCCCATTCTAAGTGGATTTGGCTGCGTTTTACGACGGCCGCCTGCCTGACATCAACTTAACTTAGTTAATTTTATGACACCTCGGTAAGAAAGAGGGTGGTCTATTCTACTTATACCGGATACCACACGGTGGGTCAACTTAAAATACGACTAAGATAAGTTGATGTCAAGCAGGCAGCTGGTCGTAAAATACGTAGCCAAATCATATGACAACATGTTTATAACATGTTGTGCCGACCCCACTTAGAGTGGGATAAGGGCAGGAAGATGATGATGATCGCAATATAAACCTAACACACCAAAATAGTAAGGGAAAGTCGATAACAGACAGCAATGCCAGGCTAGCTGTTTTCTATATGTTTATTCAAACTAAAGTCTCGCGTCCAAGTCACAAATGGGGGTGCGCTCAGGCGATACTGATATTAAAAATAGCAAACATGTTGTACGCAAGCCGTAGAAGGCCGGGTGCAAGACCAGAATGTTAAGTAGTTATGCCGTAAATGGCTACTTGCATATGAGACTAATATAATTCAATGCCCAATAGCAGACAATCGACAAGACAGTATTAAATTTATGTAAATATTATCAACGTTTAATATTAACGTAAAAGGATACATTAATAGACTGAAAGCGAAAAAAGATAGTTAAATGTTAACAAATTCAAATTTCAAATTCAAAAAATTATTTATTCAAATAAACTTGTAAACAAGTGCTTTTGAATCGTCAACTCTACTGCTGGAGAAAGCTTCAGAAAGCTGTTCCTACCAAGAAGAGTCAGAAAGATCTCTGTTGCTCTTTTAAAAATATAATTCCTAATACTAGTTACATTTCGTCAGTCCTATCTTGTACAGGTTAGAAGAGAGCTACGGCATTAAACAGTTTTTCTTTCATCATCTGCCTGACCTTATCCCACTCTGAGTGGGGTCTGCACAACATTTTACACACATGTTGTCACATGATTTGGCTACGTATTTTACGACCGGCCGCCTGCCTGACGTCAACTTACCTATACTTTCAAAGATTTCAAAGATTTTTAAGTCGTTTTTACGACTCCTCGTTAAAAAAGAGGGTGGTCTATTCTACTAAACCGGCTACTATACGGTAGGCCACCTTACCTAAGTCGCCTTTTACTACACTTCGGTAAGAAATGAGGGTAGTACTATTCTATTCAGCCGCTTTCCACACGGCGTAAATAGTTTTCCTTTCTAACAGGTAAAAATACATAGCACATTATTGACAATAATTTTAACGTGTCGATCTACTTTGATTTGCTCCGATTATTTATCTCAATAAAACTCAGTACAACATTTATTATTAACGCGAACTTAGTCGCGGGAAAATCTAGTAGAACATACATGTTAAGTATTTGGTGCAATGAAATTAAATTTAAAATTGACTTATCTTTGTTACACAAAACATGTATTACGAAAATTGTATTAAAATAACTAGGTATTTAGTATGATACGGTGTCATGTTAAATGCTGTCGTTATCGTGGCTTTCCCAATATTTTGACACTTTGTTTTTTCATCATTATCTGTAAATGTTTTCTCAATCGTTATAAATATGCATGAGACCTTTTTTTGTGTTTTATCTACATACTGCCAATTACGCTTTTTTTTATATCGGGACCGTGTGGTATCCGGCGGAGTAGAATAGTCCACCCTCTTTCTTACTGAGGTGTCGTAAAATATGACTAAGGTAAGTTGACGTCAGGTAGGCCGGTCATGAAATACGTAGCCAAATCATGGGACATGTTTGTAACAAGTTGTGCCGACCCCACCTAGAGTCGAATTGCCACCGACTAAAAACTTGATAGTGCTGAAACCTAGTGGCAAAAATTTCTTTGCGGGCATACGAACTGAAACTCAAATCGTGTCTCATGTCTATGTTACTCGAAAAATATACTAAACGAACTGAATGCCCTTTCGGTTTCTGAGGTAATCATTTCTTAACTGCGCCTTTCCACTTTTTCTTATCTAGTTATCATATTTACGGAGGGGTAATGTCAGACACGCATAAAAAAATTAAGAAAGTGAGCTCCTAGCTGCTCGAAATTTTATGTATAGTCTTTTGATAATCGTAAAAATGGTTACTGTGGGTTAACCTTAATAGCTAGGTATATGATGTCACGGACATTTATTATAACTTTTAGAGGGGAACAATTTTGTGATACATAATTTTTGAGTAACTTTCACTTAGCGCACGCAAGGAAAGCTTTAAATTTTACCGTTTTCATACTATTTTTTATTGCTGTTCGTCTCCTATTCATCTTATCGTGATGTTACAGCCTATAGCCTTATAGAGTAAATGGACTATCTTAAACTGAAAGCATTTTTAAATCGATCCAGCAATTCCTGCGATTAGCGCGTTCAAACAATCAAACAAACAAACAAACTCTTCAGCTTTATATATTAGTATAAATTTTAAAAAAAATACAACAAACCTTAACAAATTGTACACCTAAACATTTCTTATTAATCATCAATCCATCAGACATCACATCTACTGGTGAAAACTGCGTGAAAATCCGTCCAGTAGTTTTTGTCCTTTATGGAAAAGACGAGAGGTACAAGATTGTAATGTGGACATGTAATGAGGAGGGATGAAAATCATGTGACCTAACGAGTGTTAAATATGACTATGGATGTATATGTAACTAGAGGGATAAAAAGAGATAACTGGTTTGTGTGACATGCATATAAAATGAGTAGCACCAGAGTTGACGAATGATAAGAGATAATGGAAGAGAAAAACGTGTTGTGCTGACCCCACTTAGAGTGGGATAAGGGTAGGAAGAATAAGTCAGAACGAGAGACAGGCGGGGTACTCTGTTATGCTAATATAATATTCCCATTTTTTTTATGTAAATAGAATGATTTCACGTATTTAATAAATATATGCCATTTAAAGTACTTCAACAAGGTTAACTTAAAGGTCTTTCGTATAATTTAATCTTGTATTCATATGTTTAGATACAGGTTTGTAATTGTTGATTGTAATGCTTGATAATGCCGGAATGTAATTTAATTTAATTGAATGTAATTTAATTATCAAACAATGTACTCGAAATATAATACTGTAATATAACTATTCAAATAATTTATAGAATTAGGCGTTACTTTTCGAATGTCCATAATGTGTTCGAAGAAAAAATAAACGGCAGGGTTTTAACTTATTACTAAGTCTATCTGTTATGGTGATGCTTCGCTTGTTGATTTTGTCGTTGAGTCTATCTCCTGTCGATGCTTCGGTTATGAGGCGAAATTGTTGAGACTGTGGTATTGAATGTGTGCAGTGATTGTGTATTGTTGTGTTATTGGGGGTGGGTAGTGTATGAGGGTTTAAGAATTCCGCATGTATCACGTATGAGAACGAATAGTACATTTGTTATTTACCATTACATTTTTTTATCGTGGAATATAGCAAAATAATATTATCATTATTTTATAGATAACTATTAAGTATCGTCTATTTATTGTATAATCTATAATAAAATACATTTAATTAACACCGACGGCTTAATAGACGCAAGAGCATCTAATAGTCGTATCAAGTCTGCGTTCAAAACGACGCCTACTTTAATTTCCACAACAAAGCTATATATATTTTCCATCTAACTCCTCTACACATTTAATATCTTAACGATATATACATATATCGTTTGACGTTTATTTAATTTGACCTGAATGAGTAACGCAAATAGTCGATGATATCAGATCTAATATTAAGCCACATCCAAATACACAAAACGAGTTAGAAAGTTACGCGTCGCGTACAAGTTTGAGGTTGCAAATGGACGCATATGTTAATGCGTGTATTATACTGCGTCCATCATATTATCAGTCTTTTGACAGCTCACGCTCATTAAGTTTTGTATTGCTTACGTACAAATATCATACAAATAATATTTGTACTTTATGGATGGGTACCGCCCACTTAGTGATGTCACACATAATGGGTTACTACGATTATGCCACAGATTAAAAATAATCGGTAGAAATCGATGTTACGAGTATTAAAAGACATTTAATAACATTATATAAAGTTTTACTTTCTTCTTAGTTAATACATGAATACAAATAAAACAATCAGGATATTTTAATTTATTTTATTAGCACGAGTCGTCGGAATGATAATCAACACTAGACTCCTCCGATGAGGAGTCTTCAGTAGCAGTTATTATTAGCTCTTGTGTAGATAATATATTGTCAAACGCAATATCACGTTCCCAATCAGAGAATATTACTCTTTTAGTTCTTTCCACCACACTTGCCCAGTTCTCGGCCGTTACGTGGGTGCAAGCATTTTTTAGCAATTGCAACATTTTATTCGCTGTGAATGGGGGGCTTGTATTGCATCTCGCAGCATGCCCTTTTACTTGTGCCCATATAAGTTCTATTGCGTTGTACTGGCAGTGGTATGGAGGAATCCGAAGAACAGTATGGCCATATTCTGCTGCCATTTCATTGATTACATAGCGTTTTGCTCTCTTTTTGGTTTTTAATATTTTTATTAATTCAACTTTTAACATTGAGTCGTCCACATTTTCTCCATTGTCCCGAAGCCAATTAATTATTTCATGCTTTTTATTAGCCTGTGTTGGCATTTTGTCAATTTGACGGGAGTGGTAGGGCGCATTATCAATAAAAATTATTGATGGTTCTTCCAATGAAATGAGCATTTTTTTGAACCACTCTTCATACACATTTGCATTCATCTCTTCGTGGTAGTCATTTGATTTCTTCGATTTAAATGCCAACAGTGCGTCTTGTACAAATCCTTTTGCTGTACCTGCATGGCAAATGATTAGGCGCTCACCTTTTCCCATTGGTACTAAGGAAGTGGAATCAGCAGTATCATCAGTCCAGAAACGAGATAGTGTGTGGTTAGCGTTGAGCCATGTTTCATCCGTGAAAACAATATTTGCCCAATCTTGTATTTTCTTTGCCTCTCTTAAAAAATCACAACGTGCTATAGCTATATCTGTGCGTTCCATTAATAATTTTCTTTTATTTAACTTTTTATATGAAAAGCCAATTGTGTTCAAAACTTTGACCAAAGAAGATTTTTCACCATGAAATAGACCACTTCTTTTCAAAGAAACAATAAGTTTTCTCAAAGTTGGAATTTCTTTTCTCAAGTAGTAATCTAGTTTACGTAGGTTATCATTAATCGAATTAGGTACGTAATTCGATTAATGATAGTAGGTACTATAATCGGAATGGTATCGCATACGAGAATCTTTAGGACATCACTATCGTCAATCTGTCAAAAGATGGTTAATATAATGGACAGTGTATAGACATGTTTTATAAATAAACTTTTTTTTTTTATGGCATAGGATGGCAAACGAGCATGCGGCTTACCAATCAAGTAATTACCGCCGCCCACTACCTCTCGCAGAGCGAGTGCGTTGCCGTCCTTTAAAATGGTGGAAAATACGTTTTTTGAAGGTGCTCATGTTATACTGATCTGGAAACGCTGCCAAAGGGAGATCGTTCCATAAAATAGTGGTGCGCGGAATGAAATTATTTGAGAACCGCACTGTAGTAGATCGCCAAGCATCCAGATGGTAGGGATGATATTTTAACCTATGACGTACAGTGTGGTTTTAGTGAGTGAGTGTGAGTTTAGCAGCAGGAATCAGGTCATGTAGTCGATCCACCCCGGTTTTACAGGACTCGCACGTCTAGAGTGACACCCGACATTGATTAATTTTTGCGCACTTCAGTTTTCAATATGCGATTAGTGCTAAGATATTCGTTAATTAGGATTTTATGGTATCAGCGAGCTAATGTTAATCTTTGCTGAAATTTAGCATGTAGGAGGTTATGGGGGAGAAAAATTAATCTAGCTAGATTTTTTTTTAATAATTTAATCCCTGTTTTTTGGGAATTAAAAATACTAAAATTTGTATCGAATTGATTTTTTGCCATTAACTGTCAAGTCAGCGTAGTTTATTCGGGGAACGGGTGGTCGCCAAAATGAAAATACCAAGGATCAAGCCCCACCTTCCCTATTATTTTTTCTTTTTCTTTTAAGTTTCTTTTTTTATTTTGTCAAACATTACTAGAGGAGAAAAATTACCGAGCAAGCTAAATTTATTATAAATAAATAAATATATGGGACACTTACACACACGGTCGTCCGTCCCCAAAAGTAAGTAATTTAATATTTGTGTTATGCTAGGCAGACAACTGGTGAATATATACTTATATATTTTTAAATATATACTTAATTACAGATAAACACCCAGGCTCAAAGAACAACAAATTCTTTTATAGAATATGTTAGCCCTCGGCAGGGATCGAAACCGCGACCCGCGGAGCTGAAGGCAGGGTCACTACCCACTGCGCCAACGGGCCAGTCAAGATATTAATCCATAATAAACAAAACAATATAATAAGCAAAGTAAGTAAAGCAATATAATATTCTTATGCTTATATTATATCTTTGCTTTTGTCCTTATGTCGACATGAATATTAAAGCCGCAGGGCACGTGACTTAAACACCGTGCCTGATCTTTCAGTTAATCGTTTTATAATGGTATTAGTTATTATCAGTAAATAAAGTATTAATGAATGCGTGATACGACGTAAACACAATTAACAGTCTATTTATATATCTCTTAAGACGAGACATAACACTTATTATTATGTAATGAGATTATTTATGTGTAATAGCTTCATATGTAAATATAAGTAAGTAAGTAGCGGCCTGTTACTATCCCATTGCTGAGAAAAGGCCTCTTCTCTCCGTTTTTGGAAAGAAGGATTAGAGCTAAGACCTACCACGCTGCTCCAATGCGGATTGGTAGGTTACACATCCAAAATTCTCTAGAGATATGCAGGTTTCCTCACGATGTTTTCGTTCACCGAAAAGCGTGTGATAAATTGCAATTATCAATTAGACACATAAGTTTTAGTAGAGACTCATTGGTGTCTGTCCGGGTTTGAACCCGTGACCTTCTCGAAACTCGAGTCGGACGGCGTTACCGCTGGGCCATCACAGCTTTATGTAAATATAGAGCTGTGATGGCCCAGCGTATGTAAATATACATATTATTACTATAAGAAAACATAAAAATTCAATATTCTTCTGCCCTTATCCCACTCAAAGTGGTCTTTTTTGTACATAAAAATGAACATTTGTCTGTACATCCGTTGTTTTTTTTACAAAATAAAAAATAAACTTAAAAAAAAATTATTGGGTGGGTGGGGCTATATCCTAGGTATTTACATTTCTCGAGACTGCCCGTTCCCCGAATAAGCTACACTGACTTGACAATTAACATCAAAAATAGTGTTTTATAGTAAGTAAGTAAGTAGCGGCCTATTACTATCCCACTGCTGGAAATATGCCTCTTCACTCCGTTTTTGGAGAGAAGGATTGGAGATAAAACCTACCACGCTGCTCCAATGCGGATTGGTAGGTTACACATATCTCCAGAATTCTCTAGAGATATGCAGGTTTCCTCACAATATTTTCCTTCATTGAATAGCGTATGATAAATTGAAATTATCAATTAGATACATAAGTTTTACCACAAAAACTCATTGGTGTCTACCCGGTTTGAACCCGCGACCTCCTCGAAAGAGTCGAACTGTGTCACGGCTGGACCGATTTTAATGAAATTTTCAGAAAATCTTTAAAATCATGAATTTGGTGGCGATCGGAGCAGCGGAGCAACTACAATTAATATATCTTTAGATTAAGCTCGCTTTATATCTATATGCAATTCTATTTAAAATCAATCGGGACTAAGTGTTATTAATTGTATTAATGTAATTTATAAAACCTACTTTACAACATTGATAAAGGCGAGGTACTCGAATAATTGTCTGCTGACTTGAGTTGGTAGATAGCGGATAGTGCGCATCGGTTTTATAGCCTTACTAGAGGTACCTGCGACTTTGTTTGCGTCTACTTAAGCGTTTAAGTACCATCAATAATATGTATTATATTTCTTTCTATTCCCGATAAATAATTGTTTGTTTATGTATGTTATCCCGGTGTATATTGCCAAATTCAATAATATTGGACTAGCAGATTAGCCGTGAAAACGTACAGTCAAAGTTGCGCAATTATTAGTGGACTGGCCCGTTGTCGCAGTAAGCAGTAATCCTCCCTTCAGGTCTGCGGGCCGTGGGTTTGATTCCTGCCGAGTGTCATAAATTTTTTTTTTTTTCATTCTTCGAGTCTGGGTGTATATGTGTACATAAGTATTTAAGGTAAGTGCACTAGTAATTGACCATGTACTAGTAGTTGACCGTTTTGTATGAAATTTTAAATAATATGAGTTTTGTTTGTTGTAGGTAATAAAAAATATTAATTAATAATATTAAATCTAAATATTAAACGATGGGTTACAGTTCTGAGATTTTGGGCAATTGTTAATAGATGGCAACATGTAATTACAAATGTAGCACAACGTACTAGGAACACGTGATTCCGCACTCAAAACTAGATGGCGCCACTGATCGTTTGCTCCGCGCTATCGAAGTGCTTTCGTAGTAATATAAGAAGTCTCCATACATTATGTTATTAGATCGACATCGCCATCAGTTCCTAAGCTTACACAGTGCATCCTACTGGAACACTACGCCTAGCGCAATTGTAGACGGTGCATCCTCCAATCTCCATACGGCACATCCATGCCTGTGAGGAATAGGGTTGGGTCGTACTAGGCAAAACCAAATACTAAGTATCACTGTGACTGTTACTTAAAAATACCTGTGACAAATACCTGTTACAAAATACTAGGTAATATAAGAATTTAGTACCTATTTAGGTGGTCTGAAACATTACATATGATATTTTCAATGCATCTATCTATACCACATACTTATGTGTATTACTTTACTTTACTAAAAATTTTCAAAAAATACGTAAGTAAGTATAGAATTTACAAATCAAAGCAAGAAACAAAATTTTGAGTAACAAATATTTAATAAAAACACAAATACTTAAACGAGGGTGCCAGAATTGGGCCTAATTGTTACAGAAACCCAAAATTCTAAAAAAAAAAATTTTTCCTAATTAAATTTCTCTATAAACATTATAAACTTTCAACTTGAATGTGCTAGAAAACGTATTTAATAGCAATATAATAGTATTGAAAAAGTTTCTTAAAGTGGAACGTATCGTAATTGTTAACTTGTTGCTTTTTTAAATACCATGTTTTATATACCATGCTGGATTCCAACGGTTTTATTACAAATAAGAAAAAAATTACAAATAATTCTTAAATAACGTTTTTATCAAATAATAATTTCAAATAGGTGTCTTCAAATATATAAGTTTGACTTTTTTTAACAATAATTTCATTCCTCATTGATGAAATTGATGCTTAGAAATAAAATATTTTTACTTCGGCTGATCTTAAACTCTGTGGGATCAAAAAAAAAGTCATTAAGTCTATACATGGTATTTATTTAGAAATGTGACATGGAGTACAAATATCAATTATAAATAATTGATTTTTCCCCCTTTTAATAAATCGTTTTTGTTAAAATCGATTTTTTTCTGAGTATTTGAAAAGTTGCCTTTTTTAATATTATTAATAATTAAAAATAATTACAATAAAGGCTAATTAAAGTGGAAAACTACCGAGAAATAATAACAGATGCACTGTTTGTTCAAATTTAATAATTCGTTTCAAATGTGTAATTAGGCTACATTGTTTCATCAAACAATGCATATCTAATCTTAAAAAACAAAGAAAATAGTAAAAAAGAAAAAAAATTAAGATGATCGATTATTGAAAATCAATTATTTAAAAAAAAATCGTTTATAGAATTAGGCGTTACTTTGCGGAGGTCCATAATACAAAAGTAATGAAAATATTATTTTGCTATAATCCGCGGTAAAAGAAAATATATGTAATGCTAAATGTAGAGTGTACTATTCGTTCTCATACCTGAAACATACAGAATTTGTAAGAACTCATGCACTACCTCATTACTTTTGAAAAAAAATCGGTTATTTTAAAAATTCATTATTTTTTCACAACCCTACATTTATTAGTTATTCGTTTCGTACTTAAACTTATGTAGTTGGTAATCTATGGTTATGAATGTGTTTTGTCGACACTTCGGTTATAAATGAGGGTGGTCTATTCTACTCAGCCGGATACTACACGGCGTAGTTCCTCCATAGACAAGTAATAAAATAATAATTGAAACTAAGGTAAATATTTTTCTATTTAACAACTTAAAAATTACGATGTAACTTCTGGGCCCAAAGGTTTTTCTTCAAAGGAATTCTGGCACTCTCCTCTACCTTTCTTTTTGCCATTTGTAAACCAAACAATGGACTTTGCATTTGTTATGGAAAGTTGAAAATAGTATGTTTAAAAGAACAATTGAAAAAAAGGGCTATACGAAATTAATCTTTGACTGTAACTGTTATGGTGTAAAATTGAATGTCTATCTCTGTAATCTATAAACTGCATATAATTTTTTTATCCCGACTTACAAACCCGCAACAAATAAAAATTAAAAGAAGCAATATAATACTCATTAATTATTTATTGGTACTGATATTGAGAAATATTTAATAAGTTAAAAAAAATTGACACTTTTTTTGTGACACGCCAATTCTCGAAACTTATAAGTTCAAAGTTTTTTGAATCCCCTACTCAAACACTTTTTTGAGAAAAAAAAAACAAGGTAAGAGTCAAAACTCTTCAGATGATATAATTATTAATTATAAAATTAAAATACGTTGTCTAATACTGAATGTAATAGCAGCGCCGCATACGTCTTCTATTTCTTTCATTCTAATGAATATTACCGTAAAAACAAAAGTGATAAAGAATGCAACACGCTTCTCTTTTCTTTTTATGTAATTGAAGTGAGACGCCTACATAGTATTTTGGAACAGGTGTCATAAATACTAGCCTAGTATTTTTGTACGCGTCCTTGCGAGGCCTGTTATTTTATACCTGTTACAAAATACTAGATGAGTATTTTGTCACAGGGAGTATAAAATACTAGATGAGTATTTTGTAACAGGGAGTATTTTGTAACAGGGAGTATTTTGTCACAGGGAGTATAAAATACTAGATGAGTATTTTGTAACAGGGAGTATTTTGTAACAGGGAGTATAAAATACTCGTCGCTAGTATTTGAGAACTTGCGTACCTGTTCCAGGCTGTTACATTTTAGTACTTAGTATTTATACCTGTTCCGATAAATACGCCTCACCTCTAGTGAGGAACCCATCGTCTGTCCGCGATGCTTTCCGTATTCGTTATTAGCACGTATTCTCTCCCTGACGGTGCGTGTGTCTGGGTCAGCGCCTTACACAAATTTATTTTTTATTAGCTACTACAAACTAAACGCTTATTATTTATAATTTCATACAAAACGGTCAGCTACTAGTATATGTTCAATTACTAGTGGACTTATCTTATTTAAAATTATATTTGTGTATATTTACCAGGTGTCTGTCACCCATATCACAAGTATTAAAATTACTTTAGGGACGGACAGCCGTTTGGGTCCTATATATTTATTAAAATATTTGAATGTAAATAGTATATTACGGTTTTTAATAAAATATACACAACTAGTAATATCCCGCGGTTTCACCCTCGTTATTTTTATTTTTTTACATCTTATTACATTTTTATAACGGATCCCAATTTTTTTTCGAAAATGTAATATAGCCTATGCCTTTACTGAGCAGTAAAAATGCAACTTTCAAATAGTGAAAGAATTTTTGGAATCGGTCCAGTAGTTTTTGTGTGAAAACATTACAAACATACATAGGTACAAATTTTTCCACTTTATAATATTAGTACAGATGAGTCAAAAGCAATTATAGCTAAATGTACTTTATAATACCTATAACGCGAAGTACTTGAATAATTGTCTACCAACTAGAATCAGTAGATAGTGGATAGTGCGCATATACAAAAATCCTACTAATATTATAAATGCGAAAGTTTGTGCGTATGGATGTATGTTTGTTACTCTTTCACGGCGAATCCGCTGATCCAATATCGATGTAATTTGGAGCACTTATTCCTTACACACCGGAATAAAATATAGGCTATAGAAACCCTGTTAATTCTACAGGGATAGGATGAAATTGAAAAACGCCATCTATTATCAACCTATCACACGACAACAGTCCACGCCAACGAAGTCATGGGTAAAAGCTAGTAATTATAAAATATCTGGATCAGCGAGCTTTCCTCGTCATTTTTGTTTAACATAAAAAATTACAATATGAAAAAAAAAAGAAAATAGAGATATCTGGATTCCGCCCGTTCCTAACTAAGCCGAAACGACAACGAAAACGAAACTGAGCTAGATCCATTTATCGCCCCCGAAACCACCTACATACGAAGTTTCATGAAAATCGTTAGAGCCGTTGACGAAATTCAGATTATCTTTAATATTTAATGGGTTAATCTCGTATATGTATAAACGATTTTCGGAAACGGTAAATTTGGATTTAAGTATGTATTTTTAATTACATAAGTATATATTCACCAGTTGTATGTCACCCATAACACAAGTATTAAGTTACTTTGGTGACGGACGACCGTGTGTGTAAGTGTCCCATATATTTATTTATTTAAAGGTTTGGGTCCTAATGGAAATGCTTATGTTGAGAAAATGTTGAACACGTCAGCTGGTTAGAGGGAGTTTATTGATTGGAGGCAGTGACGCATTGCGCTACCCTAAAGTTGCTCTGGGATACACTGATAACTCCCTTATTTAACACGCATTAAACTTCACAACTTCGCTTAGTATACTTTCTCTAAGTTACATCCGCCGTGTGGTATCTATCTATTCTACTCAGCCGGATACCACACGGCGTGTTGACTTACCTTAGTCGCCTTTTACGACACCTCAGTAAGAAATGAGGGTGTTACTGTTCTATTCAGCCGGATACCACACGGCGTAACAGTGGTTGCAACATTATAATTAATTATAGAGGTATATGATAATTATGGTTGTAATCACCTAGAGATCGCAACATTGTAAACACTTTAAAAACAAAAGTTATAATAAAATTATTTTGCTATAATCCGCGAAGACGTAAAATAGAAAATATATATAAATAATAATAAATAAATAATTCGGTGCATTTAGACCATTTTATCTAGTCGTTTTTAAAGTAATTTATAGAATTAGGCGTTACTTTGCAGAGATCCATAATACAAAAGTAATAATAAAATTATTTTGCTATAATCCGCGAAGAAGTAAAATAGAAAAAATATATAATGCTAAATGTAAGTGGACAATCGGTTATCATACCTGATACATGCAGGATTCGTAAAAACACATGCACAAACCTCCACCACCGCCATCACAATACACAAGCACCAAAATCGCAAAGTCGCTTTGCGATTTCATCTCCTGATGAAGCTTCGGTTGCGGGGCGAAACGATTCTTGAGTTTGTGATAGTGAACGTATATAGTGCTTGTGTATTGTGGTGGCGGCGTTGGAGGTTTGTGCATGTGTTTTTACGAATCCTGCATGTATCAGGTATGATAACCGATTGTCCACTTACATTTAGCATTATATATATTTTCTATTTCCTTCTTCGCGGATTATAGCAAAATAATTTTATTATTACTTTTGTATTATGGATCTCCGCAAAGTAACGCCTAATTCTATAAACTACTTTAAAAACAACTAGATACAATGGACTAAATGCACCGAACTTGCTGAAACGTCGTATAAAATTCTTGGAGTGCAAAGGGCTTATTCAAATATGATTTAATACAGAATTTCTTAGAAGATACATGAGTAACATTGCTAAATAGATCGCAACCGTAAATCATAGTTGATAGCGTCACTTATATCGCAAATTATTATTCGCAACATGACCTGTTCTCGACTCCGGTCTTACATAATTTGCATGTATTTAAATTGGTAATTTTAGCTTTAGGTTCCACAGCAAAAGGTTAAATGCGAGAATTTGCAATTACGGTTACATTGTTGGAATAGTTTACGTTTTTATAAAATACCAATTAAATACTGAGTCTCACATGCATGAGTAAAAAGTAAACTTTACTTTACTAACGGCCTGTTACTATCACGTTATTCGCATGCTCTATCCTAGTATTGGAGATCAAATCACGCTGCTTGTGTAACTTCTATATCTATGATATGATCATATAAATCTATTTGATGTATATCATAGTGTGACGATCTCGGCCTTACAAGCATATATTGGTAGAGTTACGTACTGAAGCGATAGTATGTTAAGGAAGGTATATAATTAAAAATATTTGTTTGTCATTTAATATGGTTTTTCGTAATGAGTATTTGATACTCGTTACATATATGTACATTTTTCATTAAAATATTTTTATCAAAATTTTCCCATACATTTTCAATTTTTCACGCTTAGCGCCGAACGTCACGCCGGCAGTCTGGCATAGGTGGCGGGAGTCTGGCGGACGATGCCGGGAGCGGTCGCGGCCTAGTACCGCAAGCCGAAGGCTTACGTTTACATGTACTTGGGGCGATACATGGTAGCGCTATGATCCCTGAACCATTGATCAAAGCTTCGGCTTGTCATAACTGTGTGGTGAGAGACTTCGGTCTACTAGCTCACTAATAAAATGTAATTTCATTACATGTGACAAATTATATATTATTCTCGAACACTTTATAGTGTGAAATAGTTAAAGCTTCGGCTTGGCATAACGGTGTGGTGAGAGACTTCTGTCTTGAGGGACTTCGGTTCCCTAGCTCACTAAACAAATAAAATGTAATTTCATTACATGTGACAAATTATATATTATTCTCGAACGATATAGTGCCTGAGTATAACTTGGTGAGGGTGACTTCGCTGAGTGGTGCTGGGCGCTATACCGAACAGTCTGGTGAGTACTGGTGTCGGATCGATGGTTTCAGGCCTGCAATGATTTCGGTTGTTGTAGTGTAGCCTCGCCTCGATCTGCTCCAGGCTGTGAATATCAGGATGGGTTTCCGTCTTGGTACAGAGCAGCCAGAGCTACTTGGTGAGTTTTGGGTGATACGGATTGGATTTTAGGCCGGTATTGATCTTCGATCTTTACTGTGTAGCCTTGATTGATCTTTGGACGCCTAGGACTCTAAAAGTAAACTGTTCACCTCACGGAGTCTTGCGGGGTAAACCTGCACTAGCCGTGTTACAGTCCTTCTCAGGGCTTCCCCATAGCTATACACAAACGACATTATAGCATGTCGTAGGGCCGCTGGTCGGGTCTTTATTAACAAGATTGCGGACTAGCGTTAGAAAGTGTTGCCTGCCCAAAACTCTATCTTACGTAGCTTGCTACGCGTAACAACTATATAAATAACTAATTCTTATATGCCGATCGTGGAATCAGCCAAAAGGACGCATTGAAGGCGTGCGTTAGTGATGGACACATCACGTTATAAACTTACATATTTAGCACAATAGTGCTAGCACAACAAACATATATTATTGAATTATCAACACATAATGCGAGCGCTTTGCGTTCTTGACTCTTCGGAGTAAACATTTGCCACTACGCGTGGAAAGAAGAAACACAAAACCTGCTATTATGTGATCTCTGCGGAGTCATATGAAAACCTACAATATCTGCCACTACGTGTGGTAGCAACGACATCAACTTTACTGTTATGTGATATCCGAGGAGTCATGTACAGTATTAGCTTTATGCTATTATATTTTCCACTATAGGTGGTTACAACGACGAATGCGGCACGCACCGCTTGAAATGCTTGCTATTGGCAAGATGCGCTGTCTTATTATAGGAATTGGATATTTATATCAACAAAACCAGGCTTTATGCCTCATCGACACGATCATGGCTAACGCCAACTCACAGCTACGGCTGAAATGATATTTGGACTTAGGTCCTAGCACTGCGACCGGGCACTTGTGCCTTATCTTGGACTACGGTCCTTACCTGGGACTACGGTCCTTATTTAATTACCCTAAATCTCTTTAAGAGCATTGACGGGTGTTTATAAAACATAATATAAATAACCTGGCTCGAGGGCGCAGGCACACTATAAATTGCAAACCCTAACCCTACGGGGGGGGGCTCATATCCTATGGACGGAGCTCACCGTTGGTAGCGGGTGCGGAGCTACTGACTATACCGCTCCCTTTATATTTTTCCAAATCGGAAGAATGTAATAGATGGGAGAGGTATACCACATCGCTAAACTTCTCTACGGAGTTGTTTAAGGGCTAGGTATTAAGATCGAGTGAGTGATCTTTCTGTTGGCTATAACATTTCCAATTTAAATATTAATATCTTAGAACTTCCCATTCGGGATGGTTTAAAGTACGATCTAACGATCGAGCGACCCTTCTGTTTGGCTTTGAAAAGTCTTATTCCGCTTATATTGACATAGTTTTACGTCCCGTGTAAATGGCAAACAAATATTATAGTAAATATAATATATATAAACTAAAACCCTTTCTGATGGCTAAGTCTATGAATTAATAACATAAGAGACATTCAACCTTCTAAATGTCTCGCATTTTTTACTAAATTTTATAGTAACCCGTTCGTGTATTAGCTATAATTGGAACCTGTTCGTGCAATGAATATGTATCTATAGGACTTATAGGAATCTGTTCGTGTAATTAACATATGTATTGAATAAATAACCTGTTCATGTATCGTGCACTTATTTTAAAACAAATAAATTATATTAATTTAAGCTTGCTTTACGCCACCAATCTGATGAATCTGTGGTCTCTGACGCTCTAAAAGGATTTGAGTTATTACATACACAACGTTACATGGGTCCTAACCAACTAGACGAATCACGAGCCAATTATATTTTAAAGTGCTGGAGCTCTAGCGCTAGTTTTATGCAGTTTGGTGGTAGAGCGCGAGCGCTCTAGCCCATTCTAAATATTTGATTTATTTAATTATTTTAAAAATTTGAGAAGTGGAGATTGGAGTGTGGGGCAAACCGTTACAATTTGGTGCCGTGACCAGGATGGTCAAAACGGCTTGAATATATTATTAAAATAGGCGCAAGCCTACAATTTGCTGTCCGTGAAATGGAAAGAGACTGACGAGACTAACAGATTCATTAAGATTAGTAAACTCTTTAGGTCTGGGGGTTGAACATGTTTCTATTCGCTGCTGATGAACAAGTAATGACATAAGGTAGTTAAATGCGTTAATGAGAAATATATACAAAAAATAGATTCGAATCATTTTCACTGTCACATTACTCAATGAGGAAATAGTGGTCGATTGTTAAAATAAAGAATGAATTTCATGAAGGATTGTGTTACTTAGTACAATCAAAATGCGTTGGTTAAACCTTAGTAAATCAAAGTTAAAAATAGAATCATTCAAAGCTCACAGAAAATAAAGACAATAAATTAGAATTGAGAAAAGCATTGCATGCAAATAATTATCAATTTCCTATTAATTTTAATAATTCAAAAGGACAAAAGTAAATAAATAATAGGAGCTACATATTTTTAATGGTTCACAAGTGAAATAATGAAATCAATAAGGTTGTGCGCCTCGATGTTAAATTTTGATGATTCTTCTAACAGATATTCTTTCTTGGTCATTGGAGTGAGTCGAAATATGTACAAAGATATTTAAAATAAAAAAGGCAGTGCGGTCTGAATATTAAGTAATCTGGGGGTTGTAAATATTGAAAGTTTAAAAGATTAAATATACAGAGAATGTAAAGTCGGGGGGTTGTAGTAAGATTGATATATTTATCATGTTCAAGTTCAAAAGACATTGTTGGAAAGATGCAATAATACACATTTATTAGTACAAAAGTTATTGACGGGCTAGTTCTAAAAATCGATTTCAAATTTAATTAGTTTTGAACCTTTACCTATTGTAAATTCTATTCCGATGGAACTGCATAGAATTTAGGGGGTTGAATGTGACGATCTCGGCCTTACAAGCATATATTGGTAGAGTTACGTACTGAAGCGATAGTATGTTAAGGAAGGTATATAATTAAAAATATTTGTTTGTCATTTAATATGGTTTTTCGTAATGAGTATTTGATACTCGTTACATATATGTACATTTTTCATTAAAATATTTTTATCAAAATTTTCCCATACATTTTCAATTTTTCACGCTTAGCGCCGAACGTCACGCCGGCAGTCTGGCATAGGTGGCGGGAGTCTGGCGGACGATGCCGGGAGCGGTCGCGGCCTAGTACCGCAAGCCGAAGGCTTACGTTTACATGTACTTGGGGCGATACATGGTAGCGCTATGATCCCTGAACCATTGATCAAAGCTTCGGCTTGTCATAACTGTGTGGTGAGAGACTTCGGTCTACTAGCTCACTAATAAAATGTAATTTCATTACATGTGACAAATTATATATTATTCTCGAACACTTTATAGTGTGAAATAGTTAAAGCTTCGGCTTGGCATAACGGTGTGGTGAGAGACTTCTGTCTTGAGGGACTTCGGTTCCCTAGCTCACTAAACAAATAAAATGTAATTTCATTACATGTGACAAATTATATATTATTCTCGAACGATATAGTGCCTGAGTATAACTTGGTGAGGGTGACTTCGCTGAGTGGTGCTGGGCGCTATACCGAACAGTCTGGTGAGTACTGGTGTCGGATCGATGGTTTCAGGCCTGCAATGATTTCGGTTGTTGTAGTGTAGCCTCGCCTCGATCTGCTCCAGGCTGTGAATATCAGGATGGGTTTCCGTCTTGGTACAGAGCAGCCAGAGCTACTTGGTGAGTTTTGGGTGATACGGATTGGATTTTAGGCCGGTATTGATCTTCGATCTTTACTGTGTAGCCTTGATTGATCTTTGGACGCCTAGGACTCTAAAAGTAAACTGTTCACCTCACGGAGTCTTGCGGGGTAAACCTGCACTAGCCGTGTTACAGTCCTTCTCAGGGCTTCCCCATAGCTATACACAAACGACATTATAGCATGTCGTAGGGCCGCTGGTCGGGTCTTTATTAACAAGATTGCGGACTAGCGTTAGAAAGTGTTGCCTGCCCAAAACTCTATCTTACGTAGCTTGCTACGCGTAACAACTATATAAATAACTAATTCTTATATGCCGATCGTGGAATCAGCCAAAAGGACGCATTGAAGGCGTGCGTTAGTGATGGACACATCACGTTATAAACTTACATATTTAGCACAATAGTGCTAGCACAACAAACATATATTATTGAATTATCAACACATAATGCGAGCGCTTTGCGTTCTTGACTCTTCGGAGTAAACATTTGCCACTACGCGTGGAAAGAAGAAACACAAAACCTGCTATTATGTGATCTCTGCGGAGTCATATGAAAACCTACAATATCTGCCACTACGTGTGGTAGCAACGACATCAACTTTACTGTTATGTGATATCCGAGGAGTCATGTACAGTATTAGCTTTATGCTATTATATTTTCCACTATAGGTGGTTACAACGACGAATGCGGCACGCACCGCTTGAAATGCTTGCTATTGGCAAGATGCGCTGTCTTATTATAGGAATTGGATATTTATATCAACAAAACCAGGCTTTATGCCTCATCGACACGATCATGGCTAACGCCAACTCACAGCTACGGCTGAAATGATATTTGGACTTAGGTCCTAGCACTGCGACCGGGCACTTGTGCCTTATCTTGGACTACGGTCCTTACCTGGGACTACGGTCCTTATTTAATTACCCTAAATCTCTTTAAGAGCATTGACGGGTGTTTATAAAACATAATATAAATAACCTGGCTCGAGGGCGCAGGCACACTATAAATTGCAAACCCTAACCCTACGGGGGGGGGCTCATATCCTATGGACGGAGCTCACCGTTGGTAGCGGGTGCGGAGCTACTGACTATACCGCTCCCTTTATATTTTTCCAAATCGGAAGAATGTAATAGATGGGAGAGGTATACCACATCGCTAAACTTCTCTACGGAGTTGTTTAAGGGCTAGGTATTAAGATCGAGTGAGTGATCTTTCTGTTGGCTATAACATTTCCAATTTAAATATTAATATCTTAGAACTTCCCATTCGGGATGGTTTAAAGTACGATCTAACGATCGAGCGACCCTTCTGTTTGGCTTTGAAAAGTCTTATTCCGCTTATATTGACATAGTTTTACGTCCCGTGTAAATGGCAAACAAATATTATAGTAAATATAATATATATAAACTAAAACCCTTTCTGATGGCTAAGTCTATGAATTAATAACATAAGAGACATTCAACCTTCTAAATGTCTCGCATTTTTTACTAAATTTTATAGTAACCCGTTCGTGTATTAGCTATAATTGGAACCTGTTCGTGCAATGAATATGTATCTATAGGACTTATAGGAATCTGTTCGTGTAATTAACATATGTATTGAATAAATAACCTGTTCATGTATCGTGCACTTATTTTAAAACAAATAAATTATATTAATTTAAGCTTGCTTTACGCCACCAATCTGATGAATCTGTGGTCTCTGACGCTCTAAAAGGATTTGAGTTATTACATACACAACGTTACATGGGTCCTAACCAACTAGACGAATCACGAGCCAATTATATTTTAAAGTGCTGGAGCTCTAGCGCTTGTTTTACGTATTTAGGAGGTAGAGCGCGAGCGCTCTAGCTTCATTTTACTTATATGTTTTATATTAATATTATAAATTTGGAGATGAATAGTTGTGGGTGTGAAGGAAACCGTTACAATAGACACAAAAAGCTGTCAATTTTGCTGTCGCATTATCTCAAGTAATTCGTTGGTCAGTATTCGCTTCTACAAAAAAATCCGCAATCCCTAGTAGACCAGTCTACAGAAAGATTTCAAATTAAGTGTATGCTTATACTTAAAGCATATTACACAATTGAAGTTTATTTGAATGATAAAATGCTTGGATTTGAATAACATTTCACATTTAAACAAGACTGCGGATAAATTGTTTATATTTATTGTATAAAATGTTTAAAAAATTAGCCACCGAGTTTCTTTCATGTTCATTTCATTGTACATAAAAATATAAAGAATTATAAAACGATAGATGATGTATACAATAGACAAAGCAGGAACCGACATAAGCTTGCGGCTCCTGCTTTGCGCCTTGCAAAAGTGCGTAAGTCGTTTGTGGGTTTTGGTATAAGGTTCTATACTAAAATTCCGCAATCAATTTCAGCATTGCCATTACAACAGTTAAAACACTGTTAAAAAGAGGCTGATACAGAAAGCCTACTATACTCTTGAAGATTATTTAGACGATAAGAATGTGTGTATATAGCTCTCTTTGAACCTGTACAAGACAGTAACGACTGAATGTAAATAGTATTAAGAATTATATTTTTAAAAGAGCAACCGCCGAGTTTCTTGCTGGCTCTTCTTGGTAGGAACAGCTTTCCGAACCAGCAGTAGAGTTGACGAATCAAAAGCACTTGTTTACAAGTTTATTTGAATAATGAATAATTTGAATTTGAATTTCTGCTTCTTCTCGGTAAGAGCAACATTCCGGACCAGTTGTAGCAATATTAAATTTAATTAATCTTTAAAGATTCAAAAGTGCTTGCAAAAAGCTTAAATAAAAAAAAAAGCTAAATACTTGGTTGACCGAGCCTTGCTCGGTAATTTTTTGGAAAATATTAAAAGATTAAAAAAAGGAAAAAATAATTGGGTAGGTTATTCGATACTAGGTATTTTCATTTTTAGAGACCGCCCGTTCCCCGAATAAGCTACGCTGACTTGACAGTTTTCGGCAAAAATAGTGTTTTATATATTCAATATAAATTATTGTATTTTTTTAATGCCCAAAAACAAGGATAAAACTATATTTTTAAAAACCAAGCTAATCAATTTTTCCCCTCCAAAACCACCTGCATTTCAGGAAAATCGTTGGAGCATTTTTATTTGATTTGATTAGATTCGAGTTACTTTTCTTACATCTTCTCCCTTTACCCTAAATTTCAGTTTGTTTATATATAAATTCAATATGGTAAAAATACTACTCTCCGTTACAATATGTAGGCGTGGTTCACTATCAATTGATGCTGATGTCATTTAGAACAACGTGCGTGTTATCGTCAATTTACACATATATAGATCTCACATTACCAAGGTGGTGTTATAAATAGCAAATGACTATAATAATAAAGTCACGTTGCGAGGAATTGAAAGAATAAGTAATACATGATGTTTTTGAAAATTGGATGATATGAAAGGAGTAGCACCAGAGTTGACAAATTATACTAAATAATATACATAGATTTATTTATTTTATTTATTTATTTTCTTTTTACACATATATTTAGAAAAGAGAAAGAAAAAAATAAAAATTAAAAAAAACCACATGTATGAAGGCGGACTTATCCCTAAAAGGGATCTCTTCCAGTCAACCTTTGAGTAATAGAAGGAAAAGGACATGGAAGAAGAAAGAGAGTGCGGGTCATATAGAGAAAAAAAAAGTTAATATAAATTGAACTATTTAATCTATTAAATAATTTTCTTAAAATAAATAGATAAAAGGATGCTACTAATATATAATTACTTAAGATAAATATAATATAAGATTAACCATACTATTGCATAAAAATACGACGGATTAGAGGTAGTTATTTCATCATCTTCCTGCCCTTATCCCACTCTTAAGTGGGGTCGGCACAACACGTTATAAACATGCTGTCACATGATTTGGCTGAGTTTTTACGACCGGCCGCCTGCCTGACGTCAACTTACCTCTGTCGTATTCTACGACACCTCTGTAAGAAAGAGGGTGGTCTATTCTACTAAACCGCATACCACACTGTGGGTCAACTTACCTTAGCCGCCTTTTACGACACCTCGGTAAGAAATGAGGTTGGTCTATTCTACTCAGCCGGATACCACACGGGGGGTCGACTTACCTTAGTCGCCTTTTACGACACCTCGGTAAGAAATGAGGGTGGTACTATTCTATTCAGCCGGATACCACACGGCGTAGTCTTTTGATAACCATAAAAATGGTTAGAGTGGGTTAACCTTTTATTCAGAACTTTTAAAGAGGAACAGTTTTGTATACATGATTTTTTAATAAGTATTTCCGTGTACTCAGCGCACGCAAGGAAATCTTTAAATTTTGCCGTTTTCGTACTATTTTTTATAGCTGCTCCTCTCCTATTCATCTTAGCGTGATGTTACATAGCTTATAGCCTTCGTCGATAAATGGACTATCTTTCACTGAAATAATTTTTCAAATCCTTGCAGTAGTTCCTGAGATAAACGCGTTCAAAAAAACAAACAAACAAACTCTTCAGTTTTATATATTAGTATAGATAACCGATTATTATTAGCTTGAACAAACCTATTGACTGATATTACCACTGAACAATCAATTTACTTCTTGTTTTAATGTCTAAAATATAATTCAATCATTCTTCCTGCCTTTATCGCACTCTAAGTGGGGTCGGCACAACATGTTTTGTGATATGATTTAGCCAGGTATTTTACGGCCGGCCGCCTGCCTAACATCAATTTATCTAAGTCGCCTTTTACGACACCTCGGCAAGAAATGAGGGTGGTCTATTTTACTCAGCCGGATACCACATGGCGTGCACATTTTATATTATCGAATATCGTATATTTTTGTGATTGATATTAATATTTGCTACAATAATCTGTATAATGTAAAAAAGTTTAAGCGCGAAAGCAAATAAGAACATTGCCAATTTTTAAATATTTACTGTGACATACGTGGAATACGATTACTTTCACTCTTGGCAGTTTTCCTACATTTTTTTTAATTGGCAACATTAGCAACCGCTCTTTTTATAGCCTTGATTTATTTGAAAAAATTTCGAGTATTGAAAAAGAACTCCATATTCCCGCCAAAAACTCGTATGACGATGTTACGGGTTCAATTTCTGTCTAGCCCAAATTAAATTGGTTGCAGCTAGTAAAAATGATTAAATTAAAAATCATTTATAGAATTAGGCGTTACTTTGCGGAGATCCATAATACAAAAGTAATAATAAAATTATTATAGCTATAATCCGCGATGAAGTAAAATACAAAATATATATAATGCTAAATGTAGATTGGACAATCCGTCCCCATACCTGATACATGCAGGATTAATAAAAACACATGCACAAACCTCCACCACCGCAATACACAAGCACTGCATACGTTCACTATCACAAGCTCAACAGTCGTTTTGCCCCGCAACCGAAGCATCATCAGAAGATAGACTCCACGACATAATCGCAAAGCTTTTAAAAAAAAATTATAAATCACCTTTTTAAATTTAAACTATCGTGAGTAGTATTCATAGTTATTGTATAGAACCGGCTATACTCACGTCTTATTCTATCGGGTTAGCCCGACTAGTTTTGAACCCATCCGGGGGACCCCCGCCGCACCCCTGCCACCCACGAGTCGCGCCCAGCGAGCTGCTGGATGCAGTTCCCGCCGCGTTAACGTCGTGTAAAGAGCTCATGAATAAGTGCCACGGATGGGTTCGAAACTAGTCGGACTAACTCGATAGAATAACACGTGAGTATAGCCGGTTCTATACAATAACTATAAATCACCTTTTTAATATATAATTACTTACTTATCATACTCATCTTAATCTTAATGTCTATGTTTTCGCCGCGGGTAGAACCACATGGCGCAGCTACAAACATTTACAAATATAGACAACATACATTTGTTACTAGTCAAATATGTGTATATCTTTGATGTAAACAATGTAGACTTACATCAACAATATTCCAATTCAAAAATCTAATTTGTCATCGCATTACATGCATTTGCCAAATTGACGGCCAATCAAAACATCAAATGTGTTCTGCCAACTTTAATACATAATCAAAATTAAAATTTGAACCACAGATAAAAAAATAAGAGATAGACTCATGTTAACGCACACTTTATACAATAACACGATATATTAGGAATACCACTATTCCCGTTCCGAGATGCACTTCTCTTGAATAATGAACAAACTTACAAAGACTGACTGTCACTGAAACGTTTTATCAATAGGAAGACTAAACCGGAAACAACAACGACACAGTGTTGCCACCATTTGAATCAAAAAGGACGCGATAGTCTTGTTTCATGACTTTTTTGCTATAAAATACAAAGCGGAAGTCAGTGGCGACAACACTCAGCAAAATATCGAATGTAGCTTCTTCAATTGCCTACTTTGAAATATTTACTTATGATGTTATGCTCTTATGTTTAAGCTGTGGTATCCGGCTGAGTAGAACAGACCACCCTCACTTCTTACCGAGGTGTCGATAAACACGAAAGGCAAGTTACCGTCAGGCAGGCCGGTATAATGGTAAAACTTAGCCGTGTAATATCCGACTTAGTAGAATAGACCATCCTCATTTCTTACAGAGGTGTCGTAAAAAGCGACTAAGGTAAGTTGACCCACCGTGTGTTAACCAGTTTAGTGGAATAGACTACCCTCTTTCTTACCGAGGCGTCGTAAATACGACTACGGTTAGTTGACGTCAGGCAGGCGGCTGGTCGGAAAAACGCAGGAAAATCATTTGACATGTTTATAACATGTTGTGTCGTCCCCACTTGGAGTGAGATAAGGGCAAGAGGATGATGATGTTAAGCTCTTATGTTTCTATAATAATGAGCTTGTAATAAAACAATGTTATAAACATTGTTTTTACTGAAGGACTGACTTACCCTATATTGTGTTTTCTGTGTATTAGGCGCTTCGATGGATCAACGGATTTGCACGAAGTTTTGCCTTCTGGTCAATCTAAACCTAGAACAACATACACTATATTTTGTATTGGAAAATCCGTCGTCACAGAAAGAAAACTTCAATTATACAGTAACTAGATACCTTTAAACTTTTACCTAATAGATATCAATAATAATAATAAAATTATAGTCACTAAAGTAATAATAAAATTATTGAGAATAATTATTTTCAACTATTTAAAATTATTGTACATAATTTATTTAAAATTATTGTACATAATTTTAAAGTAGGCGCCTTCTTTGTGCTTGAAAAATAAAATGCTTCATTTTTGGCTTCCGTTCTCTATCTATTTTTCTTTTTAGATCTGAAATCAAACATTACACAATTTGTCTAGGACGGCTCAAGGCATTATAGACTTAGTGTTTTTGGATTAAGAATCATTGTTAATCTAAATAGAGTACGTCAACAGATTTCCTGGACCTGAGTCAAGGATTCCAGAAGTAATGTAACCTTCCCCAATATTATTATCAACTACTGCGTTCTATTGTAACGAAATTAGCTTGAATATACTATCTGACGAACACGACGTAGTATTCATGTATAAACATGGAAAGATTTGTGTAAAATCGTTTCAACGTCATATAATCCTACATATATTATGGTCAAAGTTAGCCGTGTGGTATCCGGCTGAATAGAATAGTACCACCCTCATTTCTTACCGAGGTGTCGTAAAAGGCGACTAAGGTAAGTTGACCCACCGTGAGGTATCCGGTTTAGTAGAATAGACCACCCTCTTTCTTACCGAGGTGTCGTAAAAGGCGACTAAGGTAAGTTGACCCATCGTGTGGTATCCGGTTTAGTAGAATAGACCACCCGCTTTCTTACCGAGGTGTCGTAAAATACGACTGAGGTAAGTTGACGTCGAGCTGCGTTCGAAAACGCAGCCAAATCATGTCACAGCATGTGTCGACTTACCTAGTCGCCTTTTTCGACACCTCGGTAAGAAATGAGGGTGGTACTATTCTACTTAGCCGGATACCACACGGCTAAATTGATATTTATGGTTATGTTTTTTGTAAAGTTTCTGTTCACTGTATGTTTCGATGTTCACAAAGACATGCACATTTGGGTTGTGACATATAATGAGCAGTATATTACGCCAGACACATCCGTCCGTCTTGATATATTTACGCGTATCATACATGCTATAAATACCACAATAACATGCACTGTTTACGTACATATAAATAGTCAGCGAACTGAATGTACTTCTCACACCAACAGAACACAAAGACAAGCAATGTTTTGTCGCTGAACACAAATTTTGTATAACGGAATTTAGGTATAAAAAATTAAGGTTAGGTAAGGGGTAGAATTGACCATGTACTAGTAGTTTATAAATAATAAATAAAAAAATAAATTTGTAATTACCCCTTGCCATTTATTAACAACTGCCCAAAACCTTAGAACTTGTAAAATATTTTAAATTTAATATTATTTATTAGCTACAACAAACAACGCTTATCATTTAAAATTTCATACAAAACGGTCAACTACCTAGTGGTCAATTACTAGTGCACTTGTAATTAACCATTATGACCACATATCACATGATGAAAGAATGTTTTTTGCTGAGCAGAAATTACGTATAAAGGAATTTGTTTTTAGACTTTCTTCGTTACCCTCTCTTCAAGTAAAAGGCGTACTTGAGTGGTATAAAACTTTAATTTGCGATTTTACAATATTGTAGCGTAAGACGTATAAACAGTGTCTTGCGAAAAGTTAGCGCATCTGTCAACTTCAAATTTGAAATTTCAAAAACGGCGGGTTGACGTTCCGTTTCATCATAGGACGCAGAATTGCTTGAACACCCTCTTTCATACACTTTCTTACCGAGGTATCGTAAAATAGACAAAAGTAAGTCAACATCAGACAGGCGGTCGGTCGTGAAACACGAAATAAAATTATTCGACAACATGTATAACATTTTGCCCCGCTTGTGTCATGATGATCAATGGGACAAGGGCAGGAGAATGATGATTTTCTTCGTTATATTATATATCGATCTAGCTAAGTTCCATTTCAAAAATTTCTACTCAAAATACGTTTTGCCCTGTTTTTCGGGGACTGAAAAAATGGGCCCTTTTTTTGTATCAGGAAAACCCATTATGTGTCGTCACCGCCTGACGGGGACGAGCGGCAGGTAGGGTTGTGAGATATTGCCCCCATCCCCGCCAGCAGCAATTCTGTACCCCAGAATGCGCCACCTCTCGGTTGGGGCCTCTCTAAAAGTGACCCCTCCCTCCGCTGGACGATGCATCGACCGCCTCGGACCACCTTATAAAGGTGGGCGTCCGATATACCCCGTTCGGAACGTCCAGAAGGTTAGGGAGACACGCGATGGTCTCTAGCGAGCCGCCTGCACCCGGCTCGCCAGCGGTGGATCTGATCCAAGGACTCGACTTCCCGGATCCGCCCCGCCGCCTTCTTCCACGAGAAAACGTCTACTCTTTAAGCTGTGGTTGGGCCTCGCAGAAGGCACTCTTAGGATGACGTCGCCCGACTCTAGTCGGGAAGCCTAGCCAGCAGAATGCTTGCCGTATATTCTCAATACGATGAATGAAAAGTGTTATCCTTGAATCACGGATCATAAATTAAGACAAACAAATCAATCACTTCATACGAGCAACATTGTAATTTGTTTGTTCTACTTTCTCAAACAAAGATTAGTAACGATCACTAAAATTGACTATTACATTTTGTACTGTTTATACACTGGATAAACCCGGCCACGTTTAGTTGTTTTTTTCCTGTTCATGAATAAACAATGGGCCTCATAAGAAAGGTCAGAGTAACTCAACTCTCAGAGTCTGCAGTCTCGGAGTATCAGTACGTGATCAAATCAGAAATGAGGAGATCCGTAGAAGAACCAAAGTCACTGACATAGCTCAGCATATCGCGAAGGTGATGTGGCGATGGGCGGCACATAGTGCGGAGAACCGATGGGCGTTGGGGTCTTAATATGTTGGAATGGCGACCACGCAGCTATGCTTGGTGTATCTCTACGCAATGAAATCAGGAATGAGGAGAACCAGAGTAACGGACATAGATTATCATTTCACCAGGCTGGCTGGGCACGTAGTACGTAGAGCCGACAAGCGTTAAGGTCCTAAGCTGCTCAGGGATGGTGACCCTCTACGAGGTGGACTGACGACTTCAAAAAGGTCGCAGGGAGCCGCTGGATACAAGCGGCAAGATCGTGTGGTGTGGAGATCCCGTGAAGAGACCTATGTCCAGCAGTGGACGTCCATCGGTTGACAAAGAAAAAACAGTGGGAATGTTTAATCCATAGTTAACTCGGTATATCAGCTTCAATTATACCAAATTTCATAGAAATTACTTCAGCGTGAAAAACGGATAACCGCGATAACCGCTGGGGTAGTCGTGTTATGGAGTGGAGACCGCGATAGTATACAAAAGTTAATTGTGCTATCATATGTAAAGTTGTAATAGCTCAGTTGGGAACGGGTGGACTAAAGAGTAAAAAATACCTGGGATCAAGTTCCAGATATCACCAGCCCTTTCTTTTTTTTTATATTTTTCAAAAAATTTACCGAACAAGGTAATTATCCAGATACTAATGTCAATATGACCTAGCGTTCGTAAAAGGGGAACTATGCATTATATTGTTTTTAATAAATCGCGGATTGAAGCTAAAATTTAATGTTTATTTTTGTATTACGAAATAGGTACATGCCTGGGGTCTCGAACTCCCGAACCCTTGATAACGATCACGCGCTTTAGTTACATAGGCATGTGATTAAAATCAAATTATTATTAAAGCGGACATTTGTGTGACTGTACGTTTGTTTGAAGCTATGGTAGCCCAGCGGTATCACCGAGCGACTCTTTCGAGGAGGTCACGGGTTCAAACCCGGGCAGACACCAATGAGTTTTTCTGTTAAACTCATGTGTCTAATTGGTAATTGCAATTTATCACACGCTTTTCGGTGAAGGAAAACATTGTGAGGAAACCTGCATACCTCTAGTGAATTCTGGAGATATGTGTAACCTACCAGTCCGCATTGGAGCAGCGTAGGTCTTATCTCCAATCCTTCTCTCCAATAACGGAGGGAAGAGGCCTATTCCCAGCAATGGGATAATAACAGACCGCTACTTACTTACTATGTTTGTTTGTGGTGTATGGCTTTACTGTCCAAACGGCTTGACTAATTTATTAGAGTACCTAGGTGACCGACCCTTGACCGGTAATATTTTTAAAGATATAAAAAACAATTTTAAAAAAATTAAAAAGAAGGAAAGCGCCGATGACATTTGGGTTTCGAACCCAGGTTTTAAACATTTTCGGTCCGCCCGTTTCCGATCGGCTATCGCAACATTACATTTTTTTTTTTTTTTTTTTTTTTTTATTGTGTATAGACGAGCGCTTGACTGTAATCATGCCTGATGATAAGCAATGATACAGTCTAAGATGGAACGCGCTTGCCTAGAAGATGCCTATTCACTTTTGTTTTGAAAATACCCATATTATATTCATTGGGAAAAACAGATGCCGGGAGAGCATTCCATTCCCGTGCTGTGCGCAACAGAAAAGAGGAATCGAAACATTATATTTGATTAACTTGCAGAACCCCACAGTTGTATGCCGTATGTCCACACCGACTTTTATTATAACTTTGTAAATAAGGAGCTTATTTTCAAAGCTAAGTTGAGATTGTCCAATTGGCCAATACAATTCTCGCTTTCTTTCGGTTAGTTTCGGTTAGTTTTCTATTCGCTTGTTCTCTTTTTCCTTTTATATGATGTATCCATGTTAACCTTCATTCTAGGTGAATGCCTAAGTACTTTAAAAACGTAACTTTTTACGTAACGTTTACTTTAAGTACGTAGAAAATTAATCGTTATGTAAAAGATAAGTACTGTATACTTATATTTAGACTGTAACTTTTTACACAACTTTAAGTCGCGGGTGATACAGAAGGACGTAGCGAGTATTAATATAATTATTGACATAGTCATATCATATATTATTTTTATTTTATTGCTACAACACGCATGTACCGTGTGACTGACACGCGGCGACCTTTCTTTCTTTCCGTTTATCTCGGTCTAGGTCAACTTGATTTGCCTTTCTAATAAAAGAATGACTGATTAGTCTTTTCGTGACGTCACAAAAGGTATCCGGCTGAGTAGAATAGACCATCCTCATTTTTTACCGAGGTGTCGTAGAAGACGACAAAGGTAAGTCGACCTGCCGTCTGAGCCGGTTGAGTAGAATAGACCACGATCTTTCTTATCGAGGTGCTATAAAATACGACTCAGGCAGGAAGACAACGACTCATTTATTTTTGTTAAACTCTGCAAATGTTTATAATTTTTTTAAGTGCGTAAAGTAAAAAATATTACTTAAATAACATTTTTTTTAATGAAACCTAGCTAGATAGATTTTCCCTTCCCAAAACCTACCTACATGCTGAATTTCATGGAAATCGTTGGAGCCGTTTCCGAGATTCGGAAAATATATATATGTATATACAAGATTAACTCATTTAAATATTAAAGATTATCTCAATATATAGATGATATTATATGCTTGGTTGTAGCATTAATGATATCCATAGCCCATAGTGAATAATTCCATTGTTCATTGAACCAGGAAAATCACACAAGTAATAAATTGCCAGCAAAAATCTAGCGTTACCATTAAATCTAATTATTAGGTAAACCGAATATTTACATTGAATTTTACGAAGCTCTTGCGTCATAACTTACGTAAAAGGATTTTCATAATAACAAATATTGTAGCCTGAAAAGTCACTGTTAAACAACATTAGTCGTCGAACGTTAATCGAAATTGAAAAAATTATAACAACAGCAGTTGAATGAATAAACAAAAATAGCCGCTATAGAGAAATACGTATAAGGTTATTTTACTGATCCTTAAGCTCCTTATTCCGATGCTTATCCCGTGACAAACTACGGTTTATTTACGCTACGCTATGACGCTATGGCACAGTGCTCTTGTATCTAAAATTAATAGAATAGACCACACTCATTACCTACGCGCGTAAAAGGCGACTAAGGTAAGCTGACCCACCTTGTGGTATCCGGTTGAGTAGAATAGACCACCCTCTTTCTTACCGAGGTTTCGTAAAATACGACTAAAGTAAGTAAGTAATAAGTTGAGGTCAGATCGGCGGCCGGTCGTAAAATACTTAGCCAAATCATGTGACAACATGGTAATAACATGTTGTGCTTATAGTGGGATAAGCGCAGGAGAAAGGAATGTTGCTTATAATCTGCGATAACAGAGAATATCTTCTTCTTTTTCAAGCGATGGACGTCCTCTTCTGGACATACATAGGTTTTTTTAAGGAATCTTGCACGATCTTGTGCCGCTTGGATCCAGCGGCTCTCAACGACTTTTTTGAGGTCGTCAGTCCACCTCGTAGGCGGTCGACGCTACGTTATCCGATGCGAGGTCGCCGTCCCAGCATCTTGGGACCCCAACGCTTATAAAAAAGCACATAAAGGCGGACTTATCCCTAAAAGGGATCTCTTCCAGTCAGCCTTTGAGTAACAGAAGGAAAAGGACAAGAAGTGAAGAAGAAAAAAAAGGATGATATAGAGGAAAAGATGGTTTTTCTATGGATCTCCTCATTCGTGATTTGATTGCGTAGAAATACACCTAGCATATCTTACTTCATCGCCCACTAAGTGACTCTTAGCTTTCTTATAAGGTCCTCTTCTTCGTTGGCTTTATGGACCAAAGAAAATATATGTAATGCTAAATGTAGAGTAAACTATCCGTTCTCATAACGATACATGCAAAATATTGGCTGCATGCGAAACTAATGGCTGGCAGACTGGACTGCAGATATATAAGACATTGCTGCGCTATTTCGAATGGAATAGCGCAGCAATGACCCAAATTATTTTCTTCTTTTTTTTATATGTCTATAGATGTGTATGTATGCGTTCAGGTAGATATATATATATAGGTAGTATATATATATATATATATATATATATATATATATATATATATGTGTGTGTGTGTGTGTGTGTGTATATATATATATATATATTTAATGTAAAAAAACAAAAATTAAGTGTAGGTTAAGGTACTAACATATAGGTTAAGCTACTAACTAATGAGTCTTTGTTACTTGATATATTAATAATAAATAAATAAAATTCGTAAAAACATGAACTACCCCCAATAGTCTACTTAGTCAATGTTTTTATTAAGTATAGGTCATTATAAAACTGTTTTATTTATCACTCTTAAAGAGTAACACAATAAGACACGTGTCACTTATTAATTCATTGAAACGGAAGGAGACGTATTAAGTTTCGTGCTCGATATCTGTTACACGCAAGAACTTAAAATATACTGGTTTCAAACTGGATTTACCGCGCTCCTCACGTGTTTGTCATGTTAAATGCACCGTAAAGGAGATCACATCTTATACACTAGATTTACAATTATATTATAGACTAGTAATATCCCGCGGTTTAACCCGCGTAATTTTTTTTTTACACCTTAAATAATAAATAAATACATTTTTATAACGGATCCCTATTTTTTTGAAAATGTAATATAGCCTATGTTGCTCAGTAAAGATGCAGCTTTCCAATGGTGTAAGAATTTTTTAAATCGGTCCAGTAGTTTTTGTGTGAAAACATTACAAACATACATACAAATTTTTCGTCTTTATAATATTAGTATAGACTATCTGTGCCAGCAGCTTCGCCCGCATAGTAATCAGTGTGTCACAAAATGAATTTTTGAACATAAAAGCAGTTATCGTGAGTTAAATATAAGAGATTTTTATATAGCTTTCACCGTTTACTTAGCGCACGCAAGAAAAGCTTAGCTTTGACATTTTCGCAATATTTTTTATTGCTGCTACTCTCCTATTCA
This sequence comes from Morpho helenor, assembly GCA_029227775.1. NCBI lineage: Eukaryota > Metazoa > Arthropoda > Insecta > Lepidoptera > Nymphalidae > Morpho > Morpho helenor. The sequence continues at coordinate 14,783,719 of JARGCU010000034.1, read as the reverse complement.
TCGGAACGTGAATTTATATAATCTATAGCCTTTCTTATCTATAGCCTATTCTATAGCCTTGATAAATGAACTATCTTAAGTCATTCTTACAGTCCTAGGATTTTTCAAATCTGTCCAGTAGTTTCTGAGGTTAGCGCGTTAAAGGCACCTGCTTGTCCGGTTTGAACTCATGACCTTCTATAAAGTTAATGTTACCATATCAACATGTTATAAACATGTTGTCACATGATTTCGCTATGTATTTTTATTAGATTTTTCGACCGCCCCACCAATATCCCCGATATGCTGAATTTCATGAAATCGTTGGAAGAGTAACTAATTTAAATATCAAAGATACAGTGTATTTTTAGTTCGAAGTATACGTCAAGACAGTTGTTCCAGTAAGTTGTAACGAGAGATTGACATTGTGGAGTGCAATAAACTCATCATCAACTGCTATGGGTTCGGCCTCCTTTCGTTATCACTATCACTACATATTATAAAACAAAGTCCCTATATCCCTATGTACGCATAAAACTTTAAAACTACGCAACAGATTTTGATGCGGTTTTTTTTAATAGATAGAGTGATTCCAGAGGAAGGTTTGTACGTATAATAACATTCAATACGGATTAGAGAAATACTGTAATTTTTGAGGTTTCTGTAAATAATTACATTTTTTTCCGCTTACATTGCAAACGCTGGCTAAACCCTACGAGATTTATCAAAATAATGTACTAAGTATTTGTACATCTTGAAAAGGTCTACAGAAAAGTCCGCGATGGTATATGTCTATTTCTTATGGATAACCGACTAGCATAGCATAGCATTTTTTGTCATTTACTTTTTACGAAAAATAATGCCATATTTTTGAAGCAATTTTTATACAATACAGCATTAATCCTTATCCAATTAAGTACCTTAAATAAATAGTTGATTTAATATAGATCAATATGGCCGTTGACAGCATGTAATTTAAGTGAACATTTTCGGAGATATTACAGATTTAAAATGCCGTGAGGACGCCGCGCTTCGCCCTATAACACTTCGACTTTAGCAGCTTTGTCGCTCTTTCAAGAGTTTGTTTAAAGACATTCTGTAATTAATTGTAAAAATAAAATACATAGGGAAAATGTAAAAGTAAATAAGTACCTAAAAATGTACTATATGAATTTAAATATTCCAAAAATAGCAGGAAATCTTCTTGGTATAAGGAAAGGAAATTGTTTTTCTCCTAATTTAACGCGTGCAGGCCACGGGCAGTAATGAATAAATCGAAACTACTGGATCGATTTTAATTTTTTTTTTTGCACTGACTGACATGGAATATATATTTTATACCCGTGCGAAGCAGGGGCAGGCCGCTAGTAAAATATATACATAATATGTTACTATTTATTTATTTAATATAAAATACAATTTATTTACTATCATTATTAGTACATTAAAATATTTGTGATTTAAGTATATACATGTATATACTTAATTAAACTGTGTCGCTCCTGGCTACTGCTGAAAAACAGTGTTGTTGCTATAGAATTTTGTCGCTCAATTTACACTAAGCTAAGCCATTTTCTTCTTCTTTTGATATGCAGTATATTTATATGATATTGTTTTATGTTATTGGTATGTTTGTGTGTGTGTGTGTGTGTGTGCGTGTGTATGTGTGTGTAAAGGGGAAATAAACGTTCTTTCTTTCTATTTCCTTAAAGTTGTCTCTGAGGGTATCACGCCGTCGTCCGTAATTCTCTGTTAGATACATCGGCAATATTTTTTTATCTATATAAAGCTGAAGAGTTTGTTTGATTGATTGATTGTTTGAACGCGCTAAATGCAGTTTTTTTTAATAGATAGAGTGATTCAAGAGGAAGTTTTATATGTATAATAACATTCAATACGGAGTAGAGAAATACTATAATTTTTGAAGTTTGTAATGTGATGTCGTAAATAATTGCATTTTTTCCGCTTACATTGCAAACGCAGGCTGAACTCTAGGAGATCTATCAAAATAACGTACTAAGTATTTGTACACCTTGAAAAGGTCTCCAAAAAAGTCTGAGATGGTATATTCCTATCTCTTATGAATAACCCATAATAGCATTTTTTGTCATTTACTTTTTACGAAAAATAATTCCTTATTTTCGAAGCATTTTTAAACAATACAGCAATAATCATTATTCAATTAAGTACCTTAAATATATTGTTAATTTCATATAGATCTATACGGCCGTTTACAGCATGTAATTTAAATGAACATTTGAGTAGATATTACAGATTTAAAATGCAGGGGCATAGCGGTTTTTGTTATACTCCAAATTTAACGCGTGTGTGCCACGGGCAGTAATGAATAAATCAAAACTACTGGATCGATATTAATAATTTTTTCCCTGAGTGACATAGGCTATATATTTTATACCCGTGCGAAGCCGGAGCGGGACGTTGTATTGTATATTTTTTGTACAAAAAGTATATTGTTATAAACATATGTTAAAACTAATTAATTTGAATTTACTTAATTTGAAATTAAGTAAACTTATTAGTCGTGTTGCGGGTGACATATACCTAACTGATCAGAAATAAATGAAATCAAAATGAATTAATTGAATAAACAATATTGAAATGATGCGTAACTCACAAAAGCGTCGCCGTTGACGAGCTAGTACGTCTAACATGTAACATCTGGCGTCGCGACGCTCGGTCGCCTTTGTTATTAGGTTATACGATCTTGTAACTTTGTACTTAGCCGACCTCTGTTCATATATATTGGTTTAGGATATGATAGCAACTTATTTATTTATTCCTTACGTATTTTAAAATACAGCTGTGATAGCCCAGCGGTGCCACCGTGAGACTCTTTCCGTGGGAGTTGCAGGTTCAAACCCCCGACAGACATCAACGAGTTTTTCTATACAAAACCTGATAATTGCAATTTATCACACGCTTTTCGGTGAAGGAATATATCGTGAGGAAACCTGTATATCTCTACAGAATTCTGGGGATATGTGCTACCTACCAATCCGCATTGGAGCAGCGTGGTAGGTCTCAGCTTCAATCCTTCTCTCAAAAAACGGAGAGAGGAGTCTTATGCCCAGCAGTGGGTTAGTAACAGGCCGCTACTTAATTAACTTTACTATCTTAAAAAATCGGTTACTTTTACATCAATATCACCTAAAAGTTTCACTGATCCAATGCGAAACCGATTATCTTTGGCAATATCGACGACCGTAGCCAATAGATAATTTTTCTCGCTCTCTTTGGAAAGCGTTTAATTAAAGTTTATGCGAAATAGCCGCATTAGCAGTTATGAATCGCTATCTATTAAGATAGATTATACAATTGCATGCCCTCTTAAGGGGTGTAAGAAAGGAAATCCTGGTCTATATCCACTAAACCGTTTTTTAATCCGTAAGCGTGACATATCTATACTAATATATAAAGCTGAAGAGTTTATTTCATTATTTGAACGCGTTAATCTTAGGAACTACTAGACCGATTTAAAAAAATATTTCAGTGTAAGATAGTTTATTTATCGAGGAAGGCTATTATAGGCTATATGACATCACGCTAAGATAAATAGGAGAGGAGTAACAATAAAAAACAGTAGTACTTAAACGGCAAAATTTAAAGCTTTCCTTACGTGCGCTGAGTAAACGGTGATAGTTAATCAAAAATCATGTATTACAAAATTGTGCCCCTTTAAAAGTTCTAAATAAAAGTCCGCGATAGCATATAACTAGCTTTTTCAATTTCAGCTTTGCCATTACAGCAGTTTAAAAACACTGTAAAAGAGAGGCAGATACAGAGAGCCTACTATACTGTTGAGGATTACTTAGATGATAAGAATGTGTGAATATAGCTCTCATCGAACCTGTACAAGACAGTAATGACTAAATGTAACTAGTATTAAGAATCCTATAGATACAGTTAGATAATATTTTTAGAAGAGCAACCGCCGAGTTTCTTGCTTGCTCTTCTTGGTAGGAACAGCTTGCCGAACCTGCAGTAGAGTTGACGATACAAAAGCATTTGCTTACAAGTTTATTTAAATATAGAATATTTTGAATTTGAATTTGAATGGCATATCCGGCACATATAGTTACCAGAGATTTGTTGTTTTCCTTTACCTAAAAACGCACAATATCCGCGACAGCAAATCTCTAGCTATTAAGGTTAACCCACTCTAACCATTTTTATGGTTTTTAAAATACTATATTACGGTTTTAATATTTCCACGCAAGCGGAGCTGCTGGAGATTGCTAGTATTGATATTAAGTTGAATAAGATTTGTGACATATAAAATCCGTTGGTAGATTTATAGAATAAATAAACTGTAATACGATGACCCGACGCAAAGTACTGTCGGGGCAGAGAATGCGTGCTTATGACGAGTACGAAAAGCATCGCGAATAGACGACGGGTCCCTCAAGGCATTCCGAGGATGGATGTTCCAGAGGATGCATCGATTCAGACGCGCTAAGGCGTATTGTTAGAGAAGGATGCACTTTAGAACCTTAGGATCTGATAGCGATGTCGATCTATGTACATTATGTATGGGGACTTCTTATATTCCTACAAAAGCACTTCGATAGCGCGGAGCAAACGATGAGTGGCGCCATCTAGTTTTGAGTGCAGAATCACGTGTTACAACTGTAATTTATAGAGCCATTATCAAAGGGCGTATTTATTGTACCGCTTAGTAACTGAATAGCGTTGGGCCAACTTTCACCGCGACGTTGTTAATCGATAAATACGAATTATTACCTCTAGCAGTTACCCCAACGTTTCCTTAAAGAAAGCGGCTTATATAACAATGCCTATCAGAGATTGATCCGTAACGATCCCTTAGAAATATAAACTACTTTAATTAGACCCATTTTAACTTTGCACTTGTATACAGCAAATATCGTGCAATGAGCGAGACCCGTCCCTGAATTTATTTTCGCTTGCGTTAATTTTCTTTGTGTGTTTATTCCTTTATTTATACTAATATATAAAGCTGAAGAGTTTGTTTGTTTGTTTGTTTGATTGTTGGAACGCGCTAATTTCAGGACCTACTGGACCAATTTGAAATACTCTTTCAGTGTAAGATAGTCCATTTATTTAGAAAGGCTATAGGCTATATAACATCACGCTAAGATGAATAGGAGAAGAGCAGCAATAAAAAATAATAGGAAAACAGCAAAATTTAAAGCTTTCCATGAGTGCGCTGAGTAAACGGTAATCGTTATTCAAAAATCATATATTACAAAATTGTTCCCCTCTAAGAGTTCTAAATAAAAGACCGCGACAGCATATGTCTAGTTTTTAAGGTTAACTCACTGTGACCATTTTTATGGTTATCAAAAGACTATAATACGGTTTTAATCTTTCCACGCGGGCGGAGCCGCTGGCGATTGCTAGTCTTTAATATTTAAGTGCGTTAAATAATATTTCAAAAAATTCAGCATATAGAGGGTTTTAGGTGGGAGAAAAATCGCTAGGTTTCAGTATAAATAATATCTTTTTATCCCTGTTTTCAGGCACTGAAAAAATGCTGAATATAGAATACAATGCAAATGATATTTTTGCGGTCATTTGAATAGTTGTAATAGCTTAGTGGATAACGGACGGAAATAAGTGAACATACGAGTACCCCGCATCGAACCCCACAAGCCCAATTTTTTTTTTCAAATTTCATATTTTTTACATCCTTTAAAACATACGAACATTAAAAATTAAAAACTTTAGTATGTTCAGTACTTATGGTATGATTGGTAACAAATTTAAATTAAATCTGAGTTGAGATTCATGAGGTCGTCGACCCAGTGTCGCCGTTTTGGGCAACTGTGAAGTAAGATTTATCATAAGGACATCCGTTGACGCATGTAACAATTCTTTATACGACGTATAAAAAGGTTTTATTGCGGATCATTTTAGATAATTCACATTATATTAGTCGAATTCAAATTCTAAATATTCTTTATTCTTGTAAACAAGTGCTTTTGAATCGTCAACTCTACTGCTGGTTCGGAAAGCTGTTCCTACCGAGAAGAGCCACCAAGAGCGGTTGCTCTTTTAAAAATAAACTAGCGGCCTGCCCCTGCTTCGCACGGGTATAAAATATATATCCCATGTCAGTCAGTGTAAAAAAAATGATTAAAATCGATCGAGTAGTTTTGATTTATTCATTACTGCCCGTGGCCCGCACGCGTTTAATTTGGAGTAAAACAATTTCCTTTCCCTATACCAAGAAGATTTGCTGCTATCTTTGGAATATCTGAATTCATATAGTACATTTTTACTTATTTACTTTTACATTTTCCCTATGTATTTTATTTTTACAATTAATTACAGAATGTCTTTAAACAAACTCTTGAAAGAGGGACATAGCTGCTAAAGTCGAAGTGTTATAGGGCGAAGCGCGGCGTCCTCACGGCATTTTAAATCTGTAATATCTCCGAAAATGTTTACTTAAATTACATGCTGTAAACGGCCATATTGATCTATGCTCTTTTAAAAATAAATTTATACTAGCTTTTACCCGGGCAACTTCGCTCGCGTGGTCTGTAGTTTTGAAATTAAGAGTAGCTTCTGTCACTCTCCAACCCTACAAATATCACAAAAATCAGATCGATCCGGGAAGAATCACAGGGATTTATCGTTTTATCAAGAGGCATAATTTGATAATTTTAGTAAATAACCCGTACTAACCGAAATATGTATTAAAATAGCTCAGTCAAAGGAGTACAAAAACTTCATATACATCAAAAAATTTGTTTTTCTGGTATGTATTAAATATCTCTATAAATATTGCTAGTTACATTAGTTATTACTGTTTTGTACAGGGTCGAAGAGTAGCTACAACCACGCATTTTTATCATCCAAGTAATCCTCAATAGTATAGTAGGCTTTCTGTATTAGCCTTTTATTAATAGTGCTTTTAAACTGATGTAATGGCGAAGCTAAAATTTATTGCGGAATCTTATACCCAAACTCACTATTACCCACTTATTTCTAACTGTATGAACATATATATTACAGATAAATATAATGTTTAGAGATTCATCATCATTCTCTCATCCCACTCTAAGTGGGGTCGGCACAACATATTTTAAACATGTTGTTGATTTGGCTTATTGATTGGCATGATTTGGCTTATTTTTTACGACCACCCGACATCAACTTGACATCAACTTACCTTAGTCGCCTTTTGCGACACAGTGGTAAGAATAGAAGGTGGTCTATTCTACTCAGCCGAAAATTACTCGGCTCTTACCTTAGTCGCTTTATACATCATCGGTAAGAAATGAAGGTGGTATTCTACACGGCTGGATACCACACGGCTCTTATTTTAATTGCATCTTACACCTTGGTAGGAAATGAGGGTGGTCTATTCTACTCAGCCGAAAACCACTCGGTTCTTACCTTAGTCGCCTCATACATCACGTCGGTAAGAAATGAAGGTGGTCCATTCTACACGTCCGGATACCACACGGCTCTTACTTTAGTTGCCTTTTTACACCTCGGTAGAAAATGAGGGTGGTCTATTTTATTTAGCCGGATGGTACACGGCGAAACAATTGACAAGTCAATTTCATTAACGTCGAAAATTAAATGAATGATTACAAAGATTTCAAAGGACGTAAATAAGTGGTCAATGCACGAATGGGTGAAGCTTTGATTCATCGGAGAACGTGACTCACGTATATGGTATTACAAACTTAATTATATTTCTAAAGCCACGTACAGCTGGCGAGCACTGAAGCGTAACAACAATCTTATATAGCGAACAAGCTTAATATTTAAACTAATCCGGCTATAGGATACGTTTTTTTTAGACAGGAAAAAACTCCTTATGGGTACCGCCGCCTGACCCCTTCGGGCGGCGGTACCCATAAGGGGTTTTTCGGACTCGCACCAACTAAAAGAACCTGTCTGCACCACTACGCTGCTGGTGGCGGGGATAGGGTACCTATAAAGACATTGCACCCCATCCCCGCCAGCAGCAACTCTGTATCCCAGAGTGCGCCACCTCTGGTCGGTCGGTCGGGGCCTACTTCGACTCTGATTTAAGCTTTTTTTCCAACTATAGTCTCTTGTTTAGGGTTTGAGCAAATATAAATAATAAATAACTAAATAAATAGTATTACTATCTTGTTTTTCTTCTTCATGATCAACCTATAGACGTCCACGTCCACGTCCACGACGCGTGATATACGTATAAATAAATAGTACCTGGATAACCGAATTTTTTTAAAAGATATAAAAACAATTAAAAATGAAAAAAACATTGGATTCTAGGTATTTTGATAGGACAGGGATAAAACATTTTTTTTAATGAAACCTAGCTAAATCAAATTTGCACCTCAATACCCCCTACATGCTAAATTACGTGAAAATCGTTGGAGCCGTTTCCGAAATTCGGAATATACAAGATTAACTCATTTAATATTAAAGATATGGGACACATACACACGCGATCGTCCATTCCCAAAATAAGTAACTCAATACTTGTGTTATGGGTGACAGACAACTGGTGAATATATACATATACAGTTTTAAATACATACAAAGTATAAATACACCAAGGCTCGAAGAACCAACAAATTATTTATAAAAAATGTTGGCCCTCGGCGGGAATCGAACCCGCGATCCATGGACCTGAAGGCTGGGTCACTGCCCACTGTTCCAACGGCCCAGTCAAGAATACATTATCATTTGAATTCAATTCAAAGGCACGCCATCAATGTCAGGAGCAGCTGCGAACATAAGGTTATTACGTCATTGAAGTTTTCATTACCCCACCCCGACTTCACTATTACGTTTCTAGAATATTCTAAAATTAAAACAATTTTTTCTAAGTGTCACGATATGCCAAACATTTTCTTTAGTAATTAAATTCAAATTCAAAATATTCTTTATTCAAGTAAACTTGCAAACAAGTGCTTTTGAATCGTCAACTCTATTGCTGGTTCGGAAAACTGTTCCTAACGAGAAGAGCCGGCAATAACTCGGCGGTTGCTCTTTTCAAAATGTAATTCTTAATACTAGTTACGTTTAGTCATTGCTGTCTTGTATCAGCGTCGAAGAATACTATGTATAATATCCACGCATTCTTATGATGTATATAATCCTCACACGGTCGCACCGCTAGGCCATCACAGCTTACGCTAAGCTTACGTAAGCTGTGATGGCCTAGCGGTGCGACCGTGTGAATCTCTAGAGACGATCATGGGTTCAAACCCGTGCAGACACTAATGAGTTTTTCTATTAAAACTTATGTGTCTAATTGATAATTGCAATTTATCACACGCTTTTCGGTGAAGGAAAACATCGTGAGGAAACCTGCATATCTCTAGAGAATTCTGGAGATATGTGTAACATACCAATCCGCATTGGAGCAGCGTGGTAGGTCTTAGCTCCAATCCTTCTCTCCAATAACGGAGAGAAGAGGCCTATGCCCAGCAGTGGGATAGTAACAGGCCGCTACTTACTTTTATATAATCCTCAGCAGTATAGCAGGCTTTCTGTATCAGCCTCCTTTAACAGTGTTTTTAAACTGCCGTAATGGCAAAACTAATATTGTTATGTTTATGGTGATGGGTACTGCATCGAGTTTTCACGAATTCTACATGTATCAGGTATGAGAACGGATCATACATGTGTAGTTCCACTTGCTCTAAGCTTGGTCTTAGACGTAAATCACTACATACTATAAAACAATGTCGCTTTCTCTGTCTCTATGTCCCTATATCCCTATGTATGCTTAAATCTTTAAAACTACGCAAAAGATTTTGATGCGGTTTTTTAAATAAATAGAGTGATTAAAAAGGAAGGTTTATGTGTATAATGACATTCAATATGGAGTAGAGAAATACTGTAATTTTTGATGTTTCTAATGTGGTGTCGTAAATAATTACATTTTTTCCGCTTATATTGCAAACGCAGGCTGAACCCCCTACGAGATTTATCAAAATAATGTACTAAGTATTTGTACATCTTGAAAAGGTCTACAGAAAACTCCGCGATGGTATATGTCTATCTCTTATGGATAACCCACAATTGCATTTTTTGCATTTTTTTACGAAAAATAATGCTTTATTTTGGAAGATTTAAAACGCACGGACACAGCGATTGCGGCAGCGCGCTGCGTGCCTAAACACAGCGCATAGAAGCACCTTTACACATATTGAATAAATAAGAAGCAATTTTGCCAATAGTCAATCCATTTAATATTTTTCAACAACTAGTCAACTTCGGGCATAAATAACGACTACATCAAGTGGCGCTGTTCTCCTCTCTGCACCGCTCCGATCCTCTCCGTACCTCTCCGTCAGCACACCTCGTCACAGCTCACTTCACGTCTCTATGCGATAACTTCCGCTCTCCTTTTTTTCCTCCCATTACAATTTTATACTTACTTTACTTTATTTATACTGAACTAGCGGCCTGCCCCTGCTTCGCACGGGTATAAAATATATAGCCCATGTCACTCAGTGAAAAAAAATTATTAAAATCGATCCAGTAGTTTTGATTTATTCATTACTGCCCGTGGCCCGCAAGAGTTAAATTTGGAGAAAAACAATTTCCCTCTCCCTATTCCAAGAAGATTTCCTGCTATCTTTGAATATCTAAATTCATATAGTACATATTTGCGTATTTTTTTTAACATTTTTCCCTATATATTTTATTTTTACAATTAATTACAGAATGTCTTTAAACAAACTCTTGAAAGAGCGACATCGCTGCTAATGTCGAAGTGTTATAGGGCGAAGCGCGGCGTCCTCACGGCATTTTAAATCTGTAATATCTTCGAAAATGTTTACTTAAATTACATGGTGTAAACGGCCATATTGATCTATATTAAATAAACAATATATTTAAGGTTCTTGGTTGGATGGAATTGGATAAGGATTAATGCTGTATTGTATAAAAATTGCTTTGAACATAAGGCATCATTTTTCGTAAAAAGTAAATGACAAAAACTGCTATTGTGGGTTATCCATAAGAGATAGACATATACCATCGCGGACTTTTCTGTAGACCTTTTCATGGTGTACAAATACTTAGTACATCATTTTGATAAATCTCGTAGGGTTTAGCCTGCGTTTGCAATGTAAGCGGAAAAAAATGTAATTATTTACGACATCACATTAGAAACCTCAAAAATTACAGTATTTCTCTACTCCATATTGAATGTTATTAGACATGTAAACCTTCCTCTAAAATCACTCTATCTATTAAAAAAAACCACATCAAAATCTGTTGCATAGTTTTAAAGATTGAAGCATACATAGGGATATACGGACATAGGGACAGACGGAGAATGCGACTTTGTTTTATACTATGTAGTGATATTATTTATTTTTACAATTGATTAGACAATGTCTTTACATACAACATTCATAGCTTTGTTATCATTAGACAATATAAACTTGAAGTCGCTGCTAAATTCGAAGTGCTTATAGGTCGAAGCGCGGCCTACTCGCGGGATTTTAAATCTGTAATATCTCCGAAAATGTTCACTTAAATTACATGCTGTAAACGGCAATATTGATCTATATTAAATCAACAATTTATTTAAGGTACTCAAATGGATAAGGATTAATGCTGTATTGTATAAAAATTGCTTTGAACATAAGGCATCATTTTTCGTAAAAAGTAAATGAAAAAAACTGCTATTGTGGGTTATCCATAAGAGATAGATATATACCATCGCGGACTTTTCTGTAGACCTTTTTAAGGTGTACAAATACTTAGTACATCATTTTGATAAATCTCGTAGGGTTTAGCCTGCGTTTGCAATGTAAGCGGAAAAAAATGTAATTATTTACAGAAACCTCAAAAATTACATTATTTCTCTACTTCGTATTGAATGTTATTATACGTACAAACCTTCCTCTGGAATCACTCTATCTATTAAAAAAAACCGCATCAAAATCGGTTGCGTAGTTTTAAAGTTTTATGCGTACATACGGAAATATGGACTTTGTTTTATAATATGTAGTGATTACGCCATACTTTAGTTTTTCGTCGGCAAAATTATAATAATAAAACAAAATCTATTTAGGACTCGTTCTATTACAAGAATAATGGGTGCGCCCGCAATTTTCAACGGTCGATCGATTCAGCTATTTACGTTTTAAGGTCAGGATTATAAAAGCTGCGTAAGAGAAACGATATTTTACGTAATTTTAATGAAAATTTGGTTTATACTTCTACTTACTACTACATCACATTTCTGTGTACTTGTTTTTTTACTGTTATCTACTTTACTGTGATGTTATTAATAAAATTAAAAAATAAAATTCATAGACGTTTAGGTATGCAAAGGAATTGAAAAGAAACAAATAAGTGTAACCCCAATGTACACACACCATATCATCATTTTCTAGCCCTTATCCTACTCTAAGTGGGGTCGGCACAATATGTTATAAACATGTTGTCTAAAGTAGTAAAGTAGCGGCCTGTTATTATCCTACTGCTGGGAATAGGCCTCTTCTCTCCGTTATTAGAGAGAAGGTTTGGAGCTAAGACCTATCACGCTGCTCCAGTGCGGATTGGTAGGTTACACATGTCTCCGGAAAACTCTAGAGATATGCAGGTTTCCTCACGATGTTTTCCTTCACCGAAAAGCGTGTGATAAATTGCAATTATCAATTAGACACATAAGTTTTAATAGGAAAACTCATTGGTGTCTGCCCGGGTTTGAACCCGTGACCTCCTCGAAAGAGTCGCACGGTGCTACCACTGGGCTACCACAGCAACATGTTGTCTGTTGTTACATAATTTACCTTTGACATCAACTTTCCTTAGTCGTATTTTAAGACACCTCGGTAAGAAAGAGGATGGTCTATTCTACTCAACCGGATACCACACGGTGGGTCGACATACCTTAGTCGCCTTTTACGACACCCCGGTAAGAAATGAGGGTGGTCTATTCTACTTAATTGAATACCAGACGGTGGGTCGACTTACCTTATTCGCCTTTTACGACATCTCGGTAAGAAATGAGAGTGGTCTATTCAACTCAGCCAGATACCAGACGGCGGGTCGACTTACCTTAGTCGCTTTTTACGACACCTCGGTAAGAAATAAGGGTGGTACAATTCTATTCATCCGGATACCACACGGCGGAATGTTAACGTATTTATTTATTTATTTTATTTATTTATTTATTTATATATATATGCTACATTTGCGAGGAAATAGTTTAAAATCTTCAAAAGATATGACAAGTATAGTACAACGGACATTATAAATAACTATATACAGAGATAAAGTGTCTAATTAAATTACTGCATAATAAATAGCTTGCATGTGTTTCTGAACCGAGTTCAATGAGATTTATATAGGTCAATAACGAAATGCGCTGTGAGCCGACAGTATGACATTTTTAAGCGTATAGTTTTCAATAACTTGGTCGCTGACTATGGGCCTCATAAGAAAGCTCAGAGTCGCTCAGCGGGCGATGGAGCGAGCTATGCTCGGAGTATCTCTACGTGATCAAATCAGAAATGAGGAGATCCGTAGAAGAACCAAAGTGACGGACATAGCTCAACGGGTCGCGAAGCTGAAGCGGCAATGGGCGGGGCACATAGTTCGAAGAACCGATGGACGTTGGGGTCTCAAGGTGCTAGAGTGGCGACCCCGCACCGGAAAACGCAGTGTAGGCAGACCCCCCACCAGATGGACAGACGACCTTAAAAAGGTCGCGGGGAGCCGCTGGATCCAGGCGGCACAAGATCGTGTGGCGTGGAAGTCCATGGCAGAGACCTATGTCCAACAGTGGACGGCTATTGGTTGAAGAGAGAGAGAGTTTTCAATAATATAAACAATATCTCTTTCTACGCCGTGTGGTATCCGGCTGAATAGAATACACACACGGCACTCTTAGCAAAATTAGGTAATTGATAATAAATTGATATATTTTTTTTATTATTTACAGCAAAAATGTACAAGTTATATCAATCTTAAACTACTTACACGCTAGAACTATACAAATCATGCCCACGTGGAATGATCCCAAGAATGCTGGTAGCGTTTCCGCGCTGAATCGCCTAAGCTGATTCTTTGTGCGAAAAACGAGCCAGCCCTCTTGTCACCTGAAGAGGCAATTAACAGAGGTGTTATTGATTAATTGATATCTTACTTGAAAATATTACCTAAATATAAATATAGATTAAGAATAAATGCAGAACACTTATCATACGTGTTCTATTCTTATAACTAATTCAAACTAATGTTCTGCGCCTTAACTCCGCAGGCTCAACACCTATTAGGACCTGTTTCACAAGTTACCAATAAACTGTCAGTTAGCCTATTCGGAACATATCTGACACATATCTTGGAATTTTGCGTTTCTCAGGTTTCTGGTAGGCTTATTCAGCACTTAAAGTCCCTAATAAGTTAACAGGTAGATCATATGGCTGTTTTGTTTATCTGTTGGACAGCAAATATCTATTTCAAATATATCCTCCTGCCCTAATCCCACTCTAAGTGGGCTCGGGACAACATGTTATAAACATGCTGTAACATGATTTGGCTGCGTTTTTACGGCCGGCTGCCTGCCTGACGTCAACTTACCTTAGTCGTATTTTACGACACCTCGGTAAGAAGGAGGGTGGTCTATTCTACTAAACCGGATACCACACGGTGGGTCAACTTACCTTAGTCGCCTTTTACGACACCTCGGTAAGAAATGAGGGTGGTCTATTCTACTCAGCCGGATACCACACGGCGGGTCGACTTACCTTAGTCGCCTTTTACGACACCTCGGTAAGAAATGAGGGTGGTCTATTCTACTCAGCCGGATACCACACGGCAGGTCGACTTACCTTAGTCGCCTTTTACGACACCTCGGTAAGAAATGAGGGTGGTACTATTCTACTTAGCCGGATACCCCACGGCTAAGCAAATATCTATTTCAAAATGGCCGCTATTTTTATTTTTTTATTTTTTACGTTTTAGTCTCTTTTTAGAGACATTTATCTGTTACTTAATTTATTTGTCGGTTAACTATCCGACACTTTATCAGTAACTTGTGAAACAGGCACTATGTCTTAGAAATTAGCTAAAGAGCTTTATACTGGGTGTTCTGACAAATAACAGAGCAGCTATTATTTTATCGTGTAATTTAATTGGCCTCGTGACCGGGGGCTCGGCTGCCAACTGCTGTATACTGAATACTAACAATAAACTACTGCAAACTATGTCATATACGAGTGCGTCCCCACCCACCGCGATCTAGGTCCGTCGAAATTATAGTATCAGAGCTAGTGACGATAATTATATTGTACGCAAAACTTAGGATAATAAGGGTAATGAAAGGGTAATTTAAAAGAGTACTTTAAGTGAACTATGTGTACTAATATTTGCATGTTGTGTTCATTTCCAGTAGGTTATAATCTTGTTTATTTGTTATTACTTTTGCTTTTATACATCTCATATGATTATAGCCAGTTTAATAAACCAAATAAAAAAATTGAATGGTAAGTTATTTTCCAATTCGACATTCCCTAAATTTGTAGTACGGCCACTTAGGTGGCTACCGTAAAACAACGTCCTCACATACTAGCTAAACTTCACGTTATTACGCTCATACGACTGACACTGCAGTAAATCGTAATCAAATCAGTAACTAATAGTCAATTCTAATAAAATTCCTTAACCGTACAACTGTTCACTATGCAATAGGAAATTTTGTCGACCATAATCGCTCAAATCTTTGGAGTTTGATCGTTAACTAACGTTCGTTTGTCGTCGAGACATTCGTTGATGTCTTCGTCAACGTTAAATCTTATCGTCCATAAGGTATATCGAAAACCGTAAAACGACTCATGATCGCTTGGAGTGAGGTAAATAAGCAGCGAAGAAAGTTGGTCTGAATCGTTGCATAGTAGTTGCATTGTATTACAAAAAAATATTTTATGAATAACTCTTTCTTAAAAAGCATCAATGCTAAAAGTTCCATTGATGAAGTAATTTGTTTTACTTTAATAATAATAATAATAATATTCTTTATTGTACACCAAAAAGAATACAGAAAATATACAAAGAAGTTTGGTACAACAGGCGGTACACAATTCTTGTATATTTTTATATGAATAAATATTATTCATGTACTGAGTATTTTAAATCAAATATATTCTATCCAATTCTAAATCATTTTTAAACAAATATTAACGTCAACAAAAAAGTTTAGTGGTTCTATAAAATCTTGCGAACATAGGAAAATTTTGTGAATGATCACTTGTCTTAAAAGTAACCAGCTCCTGAACTATACTAATCTATTAACGTTTGTAACAAGGCGCGCCATGTTATATATAACTAATAAACCTAAATTTGTTTTTTATCTGCGAAATTTAAATATTTGTTCGCGATGTCGTTTTGCTTTCTTTTTTTGCACAGAGAGCAATAAATTGCCGAAACGACCTTGGTAAGTGCAACTATTTTCGTACGATGCGATCGCGATGTTTAATGTTTTTTTTTTATATAACCGCATCAAAACAACCGTAATGGCCAAATTGTTGGAGCAACATCAGACCTTAGGGTTTTCAAACTTAGTGATCCTGTGAATTGTCTATAAAACTTCCTTGAATGATGTTTAAAATTTATCACCCTCTACACGATCTAGTAAAATAGTGCGGAAACGTGTAAACCCATCAATCCGTGTTGGTGAACCGACTTGGATTTTAAATCTCATGTTTTGTCCTCATGTGTGAAAATAATAGATCCTTAAATTCATAGGTTGTCAAAGCGATATCGACCCCTTGACAAGGCACAAGATGAAAAAGTAGAAGTTAACAATGGGAAAAAACTGAGCAAAGCATCTCTCGTATACTTTGAAATTATATTTTATATCTCTTATTCTTTAAATAAATATCATACTTATCATACATTTTTTTTTAAATATACCTACTTTTAAAAGTACAAAACCGAAAAAGTAGTGTGTATGCGGACGTCTGTACGTGCATGTCTGTCTCAGGGATAATCTATAGACTATTTTCGTCTACAGATTAATATCTACAGGACACTCTTACTTTTTACAAAACCTCGCCGTGGGCGAAAGCATGGGGCGCAGATAGGTCATCATTGCACTAGGTATGCACTGCAGATAGGTCATCATACAAAAGATATTAGCAAAATTAATAATAAAGAGATGCAGAAAAAGATATATTGCACAGAAAAACCATTAGAGAAATTAATAATAAAAGGACCTAGAAAAAGATATATTTCTCGTAAGAGATTTTAGCAGAATAATAATAAAGAGATACAGAAGAAGATATATTGCACAGAAGATACATTAGAGAAATTAATAATGAAAAACCTAGAAAGAGATATATTTCTCGTAAGAGATTTTAGAAGAATAATAATAAAGAGATGCAGAAGAAGATATATTATAGAAATTAATAATGAAAAGACCTACAAAAAGAAACCTAGAAAGAAAAAAAAATCTAGTAAGAGATTTTAGAAGAATTAATAATGCAAAAACCTAGACGAAGTATATATTTCTCTGAAGAGATAGTGAAAGAAGTTATAATGAAGAGACCTAGAAGGTTAGTTGAAATAATTAATCAAAATTAGAAAAAAATAGATCAAAATAATTAATAATGAAGATATCCAAATCGAGGTGTCAGCCAAATTAATTCCTAATAGCTAGCCATTAAAAGACGTCAGCGCTTACGATAATGTCCCAACTACTTTTGCCGTCTAGTGATGTCTAGACGGCCAAAGTACGTCAAACCGATTACTGTAATGGAATTTCGTATTATGTTAAGTTACTTTCGAGAATCGTTTTATCCAGCGTCGGATTCATTATGGAATACGACTGTGACAAATGCAATACAATAAATTTAAAGCTTTCGCCGTCCATGTTTAAAATATTACGCTATTTTATCTTTACGTTATAATCCTTGGTTAGTAGACAAACAACTTTTAAAAAGACTGCTGGATTCAGGCGCAGGTGACGTGAGGTAGACGTGTTTTGGAGTGAAGACCGCGCCTTGGAAAACGCAGTGTAGAACGGACTCCAGCTAGGTGGAGTGACGATATCCGAAGTGTGACTGGCTTCGGTTGGAAACGAAGAGCTGAAGATCGAGCTCAGTGGCGTGATATTAGAGAGACCTATGTAGAACAGTGGACAAGGACAGGTTGTTGATGAATGAATGAAATGGATTCAGGCGGGAAGTCCTTTGGATAAAAACGTCCAATAGTTAACATCTATATTGTACGAAATCTTGTAGTGTGGTAAAGGAGCCGATTAAAAAAATTGTCTTTAAAAAATGAACTATACATGCGATTTATAATATGTAATCACGTGACTCGCTTTGTGAAAAACTTAAAGAAATAGGTATTTTTACTTAACTTCACAATAATTGTCTTGCGACAAACTATAGATCTTATTGATAAAAAAGCGATATTAGGTAAAACTGAGACCAAAGTAAACTAATAATACCATGGCTACATCTCCACAATGTTTAAATTCATTTGTGAGCTTCTGTATATTAGTTTTTATGAAATAGTTCGCAATCGGTTTTGGTTGATAGTGCAAGAAAAACACTGTTTAAGAAACCTTAAATTTACATATTCTATCCCTTTTTTATAAATTACTCTTTAATCCTTTAATCCCAATATATCTTAAAGAGCGATTCAACTTCTTGTCGGATGTAGGATGTGGCCGGCTAAGATCTATAAATACCTTAGATCTTGCTTTCCCTAAATGCTCCTCACTGACTTATTTGAGATCATTTAGCTTTCGAGGTATTAAGCTGTGGAATGATTTACCAGTATCAATCCGCAAATCTCTTTTCCTTTAAGTATTTAAGTTACAGATTAGAAAATATTTATGTTAAGTAATTATATATTAGTAGCATCTTTTCATCTATTTATTTTACATTGCAGCATTTTAATCCAAGAACTTAATCATCGAAGTGAGATATTAACGACGTTACACTCACTGGTTTCTACATAATGATAGCTTTTTGACACGATATATTAAAAAGCTTAGAATGTAAGAAACATTATCGCTACATGTACCTACATCTACAAGCGCCAAAAACGCCACTCATCAAATCCTCATCCAATTTCAACGATGATCACTTTCATATCGGACATATTGCACGCTAAAATATATTGCTATTGGATATTGTAGTCAATTTTCTTAGCCATTAAGTGCTAAATGTATCGCGTGGTAAGTCGCGTGCGTCGTGCAGATATCGTGTCGAGTTTCACGTGAACGTAAATGATGCTGTGTCATCTTTTATTAATAGGCACTTCAGTGCTCCCGATGTGAAGAATTACAGATTTGTAGGTGATATAACTGTACAATGTTCTAGAGTAGCGTCATGTGATCAAAATGCACAAACAGGTACGCTGAGATAAAACAGCTGACGTCTAGCCGAACAATACAAATATTTTTAAAGTTCTTACTTTTAAATGTGTGCGTGCATCTTGACGATTTATTTATAACTAAACCGTAATGTATTTTAATCACAGCTCAAAGTAAAAAGTAATTGCAATAAAAATAATAATTTTAGTGAAACATCCGATTTTATTAGTCAGAATTAAGTGCATCAATAAGCTGTGGCAGCCCAGCGGTAACACCGTGCGACTCTTTCGAGGAGGTCACGGGTTCAAACCCAAGCAGACACCAATGAGTTTTCTGTTAAAACTTATGTGTCTAATTGATAATTGCAATTTATCACACGCTTTTCGGTGACGGAAAACATCTTGAGGAAACCTGCATATATCTATAGAATTCTAGTGATATATGTAACCTACCAATCCCAGTGGTAAGTCTTAGCTCCAATCCTTCTCACCAAAAATGGAGAGAGGAGGCCTATGCCCAACACAGGGATAGTAACGAGCCGGTATTTTACTATAGGATGGTTTGTGGTGTAAACGCATCTCATCCCTACCCTTATCCAACCTTAAGTGACTTCATAACATGTTTTTTGCTTCCATACTATTCTATCATTCGTCAACTCTGGTGCCACTCCTTTTATATGCATGTCATACTTCACACAATCCTACCATCTCTTTTTAGCCAACCCTCTAGTCAGTTATCCATCCACTTACATTTTAATACTGGTTGTAGGGATGAAAATCAGTCACATAATTTTCATCCCTCCTCATTATATGACTATACTATCTTAATCTCGCACTTCTCTTTGCTATAATGGGCGCACACAGTCACCATCGTAGCTAAGTCCTAGGTCATGGGTGACCAACATTTTTTGTAGGCCGGCCAAAGTTTAGAAAAGAGATTTTCTGGTGAGCCGTACAACCATTTTTTCTTGATTGAAATGAAATGAAAAACACCTATTTTGTAAAAAAATAAGAATCAAACAGATTGATAGATAGAGAAGAATCAATTGGAGTTACATAAAAAAAGTAATAAGAATAATTTTAGTGAAACATCCGTTTTTATTACTTAGAATTAAGTGCATCAATGTTGATATCGATGGATGTTACCCGTAAATAGTTTTACTAACACTCATGAATGATTTGTCTTCTCATTCGAGATTGAATATAGATATTTTGATTAATTATCGTTTAACATTGTAATTGTAAGCTATGGTAGCCCAGTGGTAGCACTGTGCGACTCTTTCGAGGAGGTCACGGGTTCAAACCCGGGCAGACACCGATGAGCTTTCCTATTAAAACCTATGTATCTAATTGATAATTGCAATTTATCACACGCTTTTCGGCGAAGGAAAACATCGTGAGGAAACCTGCATATCTCTAGAGAATTCTTGAGATATGTGTAACCTACCAATCCGCATTGGAGCAGCGTGGTAGGTCTTGGCTCCTATCCTTCTCGCCAATAACGGAGAGAAGAGGCCTGTTATTATCCCAGCAGCGGGATAATAACAGGCCGCTCCTTTTTTTCTATTGTAATTGTTAAAACGAAAAAAAGTCACCATAGTTGAATCATAAATAGTGAGATACAAACTACGTATATTAGAATGTTCTTTGGTGTGTACTTGTACAGTAAAAGAAAAAGAAAGGTGTGGATATATATACAGCGCGGGCCACGAATAGACACCCAGCGAGCCGCGGTTTGGCCACCTATGTCCTAAACCGAGCAATTAATATAATAACGACTTTGACGTCTTATTTAACTTGTTATGAAAAGTTTCTATGGCAAAAAATAGTGTTCCACGTCTAAAAAAGAATAAAAGCTTTTAAAATCAACTATTGTTGGAACGAGGAAACAATTTGCACTTAAAATTACAAAAACTTAATAAAAATAAAGAAACTACACTACTTCTCGTTACAGACAATAGCACTTTTTACGTTCCTCTACCAGGGAGCGGCCGACCATAACGACATTACAATAACGAGAAAAAAATAAATTTACATCAAGGAAATTCTCGTTATTTTGCAATGAAAAATATAACGACAAATCAGAGATTTTTTTGTCGTTGATTCGCGATACATAACGATTGTTTGAGATCACGATAAGCGATCACGCAATTTAAGACGTAACGAAATAATCCAAACAAGAATTGTTATTTGTTCTTGATTTTTTTTCCTTTTACTAAACTAACGATTATTGTTATTGTACCAAATTTATTGTAAAAATAAATGTCTGGCAATATTTTAAACAGATACGGATTATGGAAGAGCGAGACCTTCTGACACAAGTATTTTAATACTTACTAGAAGGTCTCAATCTATATTTCTTGTAATGAATTTTGGTAAGAAATAAACATTTTTGATTTTTTTTTTTGATTTTTAGATACACAACACAGATATCGTCTGCGAGGACCGATAAAAGTTGCGGTTTATATCTATAAAGTTTTGCATGTGTATATAGTTTATATCAGTGTTTTCCAAAGTTGGGTCAACTCCCCACAGTTGGAGGCATTGTTAAGGTGGAAAATAGAGTCGACTCTAGTTGAACCCTTTCACTCCGGGTCATTTAAATGCAATGCTAAATTCAGCTAATTATAACGATAAAAACAAATTCTTCTTTTAAAAAACCTATCATTTAAATTTCTTAAATAAACAATTCAATTTTTTACTTTATTTATGTACCACAAGTTAACAGATAAATTATTTAAATAGAAAAATGTGTAAAAAGGAAAGTTTATCGCTATAAGCGATCTCTTCCAGCAGCCCTAAGAGTGTTGGGAAACATATTTGATTGTGGTATAGGAACAAATATGGTAAAAGAATATATTCATAAAATTTTAATATAATTAAAAAAAATACATATTTAGATATACAATAAATACTACTACTTACAATAAATATATATGCAACATAAAATTATTATAATATTAATTAATATTTTATATTTAAAGTTATATATGTTGCATAAGGATGCTAAGCTGGTGCATCCCACAATAAGGTCGAAAGACACTAAGTCAAAGTATCCAGGGTCTAATCTAACACTTGCTAACGAGAGTAGATACTATAGTAGTATTCTTTACTAGTTTAACTTCAACTGTGCGATGTAGGCAACGCAATAATATGAAACGAATAAAGCACATTCTTTTTCTTAAAACTTATCATATATGTTTCTTAAGTAAACAATTTAATTTTTTATATTAAAAGTTACATATTACATAGGGAGGTATAATAATTTTAGAAAGTCTAAGGTGGGGCATGGCGCAACAAAGGTTGGGAAACACTGGTCTATAAAATCTGTCTAGTTTATATTTAATTCAGGCGTCCCTTTAAAATGAAAAAATAGAAAAACAAAGTAGCATAAATGTATGGATTTCATACTAAACTGCTTATGAATTAAAAATAAATGCAAGGCAATTTGTTTATTTTATTTCCGCGTTTTAGAACGTGGAATATTTCAGAAATGTAACGTGTTACACGAATGTTTGTGCAAGTGAGGCGTGATTAAACGATTATTGGCATATTCGGGGAAATCGCGTGAAATTGCTTTCCAATTGGCACGAATACATTATAAATATTATCAACGTCTGACTGTTTCAGCTAAGCCTTTTTCTTTTCCTTCAACCGATGGATGTCCACTGCTAGAGATAGGCTTATTCATGGGTTCTCCACATTACACGATCTTGTGCCGCTTGGATCCAGAGACTCCCCGCGACCTTTTTGAGGTCTTCATTCCATCTCGTAGGGGGTCTACCGACACTGCGTTTTCCGGCTCGGGGTATCCATTCCAACACCTTAAGCCGGCTTATCCGCTGGATCCATTGTTAAAATTTCACACAATTAAAGCACAGCGGTAGCATGTTGGATAAAAAACTGGCCCGTTGGAGCAGTGGGTAGTGACCCTACCTTCAGCTCCGCGGGTCGCGAGTTCGATTCCCGCCGAGGGCCAACATTTTCTATAAATGAATTTGTTGTTCTTTGAGCCTGGGTGTATATTTGTATTTAAGTATGTATTTAAAAAATATATAAGTATATATTCACCAGTTGTCTGTCTACCATAACACAAGTATTAAGTTACTTACTTTGGGGACGGACGAACGTGTGTGTAAGTGTCCCATATATTTAAAAAAAAAATCCGGGTTTTCTTTCAGAAGCAGTGAAACCCCACATCAGTAAGGGTACTTTTAAACGCGACTAACTTTTAAATGCGACTTGGGGGACTAGTACTACATAAAAATGCTTGTTTAAAGTTTTTTGAGTATTATTATAAATTACATTTATATTGAATGCGGCTTCTATTGAGTTTTTGTATAATTCAGATAGGAGAGACGAAGTACACTATACTTTGTATTCCTTACTTTAACTCTGTACTGGATCCTAGGCAAAACCAACTTGCAGAAGGTATAAAAAAGTAAAGTAAGTAGCGGCCTGTTACTATCCCACTGCTGAGAATAGGCCTCTTCTCTCCGTTTTTGGAGGGAAGGTTTGGAGCTAAGACCTACCACGCTGCTCCAATGCGGATTGGTAGGTTACACATATCTCCAGAATTCTCTAGAGATATGCAGGTTTCCTCACGATGTTTTCCTTCACCGAAAAGCGTGTGATAAATTGAAATTATCAATTAGACACATAAGTTTTTAACAGAAAAACTCATTGGTGTCTGCCCGGATTTGAACCCACGACCTCCTCGAAAGAGTCGCTCGTTGTTACCGTAGACGGTATACATAAGTATAATACATCACCATTACTACTGAGTAATGGTGATGGTTTTAGTCCCTATTAACTGTTTTATAATATTAACTGATACGTTATACTGTCTGCCGTACTGTACCGTGTATCGATATATTGACTGGCCCGTTGGCGCAGTGTGTAGTGACCCTGTCTTTAGCTCCGCGGGTCGTGGGTTCGATTCCCACCTAGGGCCAACATTTTCTAACAATAATTTGTTGGTTCTTCGAGCCTGGGTGTATATTTGTATTTAAAATTATATAAGTATATATTTCCCAGTTGTCTGTCACCCATAATACAAGTATTAGGTTACTTACTTTGGGAACAAATGATAGTGTGTGTAAGTGTCCCATATATTTATTTGCCTATTAAACGACAATATTTATATATAAATATTGTCGTTTATACTGCGTCCATCATATTATCAGTCTTTTGACAGCTCACGCTCATTAAGTTTTGTATTGCTTACGTACAAATATCATACAAATAATATTTGTACTTTATGGATGGGTACCGCCCACTTAGTGATGTCACACATAATGGGTTACTACGATTATGCCACAGATTAAAAATAATCGGTAGAAATCGATGTTACGAGTATTAAAAGACATTTAATAACATTATATAAAGTTTTACTTTCTTCTTAGTTAATACATGAATACAAATAAAACAATCAGGATATTTTAATTTATTTTATTAGCACGAGTCGTCGGAATGATAATCAACACTAGACTCCTCCGATGAGGAGTCTTCAGTAGCAGTTATTATTAGCTCTTGTGTAGATAATATATTGTCAAACGCAATATCACGTTCCCAATCAGAGAATATTACTCTTTTAGTTCTTTCCACCACACTTGCCCAGTTCTCGGCCGTTACGTGGGTGCAAGCATTTTTTAGCAATTGCAACATTTTATTCGCTGTGAATGGGGGGCTTGTATTGCATCTCGCAGCATGCCCTTTTACTTGTGCCCATATAAGTTCTATTGCGTTGTACTGGCAGTGGTATGGAGGAATCCGAAGAACAGTATGGCCATATTCTGCTGCCATTTCATTGATTACATAGCGTTTTGCTCTCTTTTTGGTTTTTAATATTTTTATTAATTCAACTTTTAACATTGAGTCGTCCACATTTTCTCCATTGTCCCGAAGCCAATTAATTATTTCATGCTTTTTATTAGCCTGTGTTGGCATTTTGTCAATTTGACGGGAGTGGTAGGGCGCATTATCAATAAAAATTATTGATGGTTCTTCCAATGAAATGAGCATTTTTTTGAACCACTCTTCATACACATTTGCATTCATCTCTTCGTGGTAGTCATTTGATTTCTTCGATTTAAATGCCAACAGTGCGTCTTGTACAAATCCTTTTGCTGTACCTGCATGGCAAATGATTAGGCGCTCACCTTTTCCCATTGGTACTGAGGAAGTGGAATCAGCAGTATCATCAGTCCAGAAACGAGATAGTGTGTGGTTAGCGTTGAGCCATGTTTCATCCGTGAAAACAATATTTGCCCAATCTTGTATTTTCTTTGCCTCTCTTAAAAAATCACAACGTGCTATAGCTATATCTGTGCGTTCCATTAATAATTTTCTTTTATTTAACTTTTTATATGAAAAGCCAATTGTGTTCAAAACTTTGACCAAAGAAGATTTTTCACCATGAAATAGACCACTTCTTTTCAAAGAAACAATAAGTTTTCTCAAAGTTGGAATTTCTTTTCTCAAGTAGTAATCTAGTTTACGTAGGTTATCATTAATCGAATTACTTAGGTACGTAATTCGATTAATGATAGTAGGTACTATAATCGGAATGGTATCGCATACGAGAATCTTTAGGACATCACTATCGTCAATCTGTCAAAAGATGGTTAATATAATGGACAGTGTATAATAGGCACATGCGTCACGGGCACGTTATATTGTCAATTGTAGAGATGAATCAGAAAGAATTCTCTCATACACCCGTGGTTGTCCCTGAATCACAACAGCTAAATGGCCGTCTAATAAAAGATCCAAGGTTGGTTCATAATGGAAACCTAACGAAGTAACAAACTGCAATCTCCTTCGCAGCTGGGACCTCTGATTAAACTGCTATAGCTTATCACTGACTGTGACATTCTTGCTTACTGCTTTACTGAGATAAACTTAAAATAGTATTATTAATAGAAGTAGGCGTTACTTTGAATTCCATAGTAAAAAGTAATGATGGAATAATTTCCCATTACTGGGTAAACAAAGCTGTATTAGTCTAGCGGTAAGACCGTGGGACTCTTTCGAGGGGGTCACGAGTTCAAACCCTAGGCAATGACTTATATAATAACATATGTAATTGATAATTGCAATTTATCACACGCTTTTCGGCGAAGGAAAACATCTTGAAGAAACCTGCATATCTCTACAGAATTTTGCGGATATGTGTAACCTACAATTTAATACTAAGGCTAATACTACATTTTTTTTAAATAAAACCTAGCTAATATTCCTATACTCAATTAAATATTAAAGATATAATAAATAACATTTCTTTAACAGGTTGTCGCCCGTCGCTCGGACCTGAAACTGATCGTCACATCGGCAACTATGGACTCCACCAAGTTCTCGACGTTCTTTGGTAACGTGCCCACGTTCACCATCCCTGGCCGCACCTTCCCCGTCGAGACCTTCTACTCTAAGAACGTCTGTGAGGACTATGTTGATGGCGCCGTCAAACAAGTAAGACTGTTTGTATTTAAATATTGAATTAAGAATCAGAGATTCTGCAATATTATGAAGTATATTTGATAGAAGCTGTGACAGCCTAGTGTTTATAAGACAATCAGAAGAGGAAACTCCCAAAAGTGGGATAGTGAACCGTCATTACTTACCTGATTACGGCCTGTTAAGATTCCATTTCTGGGCATAGGCCTCGTTTTTTTGGGGAGAAGGGTTAGAGCTAAGATAATAAAAGATGAAGCAATGCGGATTGATAGGTTACTTTTATTTAATTCATTATTTACACATAGTTACACATATCCTTTGAATTCTCTAGAAATATGCAGGTTTCCTCACGATGCTTTCCTTAACCGAAAAGCGTCTGATAAATTATAGTTATCGATTAGACACATACAACTGGCTATAGGGCTGATACAACTTATTAAATATACATTACATATTTATTTAATTGTGGTAGTAAATAAAAAGTGGTCATCCTTAAAATCACATGTTGGACTTAAGTAAAAAAATCAGCGCTATGTAAGCAACAGGACACTCTTTACGACACCTCTGTAAGAAATGATAACTCAGATACCACACGGCCTTCTAAATTACCTGATACTAATCACAATTTCAATTTAGATGTACTGTCAACTAAAATAAATGAAATATCCAACAGAGATCGTGTATTACAAGATCTAACGCCTCTAAACGTAAATGCAATTAAATGCAAATCTATAACAGAACTAGTTTAACCCTATGATCGACGAACGATATTGCCCGTTCAAACTAATCGCAAATAAGATCGAGAGTTGTATGTCATAGGATTGGAATGTAGACAGTGCATTTTGCAAGTCTAGCCGGTGTCAACGAACTGGTGTCCCGAGACCGCTTTGGAACGCCGCTTCTCACTTCGCGTGTTTCATAACGGCTTTGAAGTAACATTAGCCGCAAATTAATCGAAATTCCACGTATTTCAATCGCGGTTGTTATAACGATACTGCAAAAAGGTTGACTAAACTATAAAGGAACCCGTTTAGGAGTAATTTACAATATGCGACTGAAATAAAATTGTCTATGGCATAATGGACTAAAAGCCCCTGAACCCTAGACCTTCGTCATTTTATAAACGCTGATAGTTTGCAGTGCATGCTCCCAAGACAGGTAAGGACGATGGTAGATTATGAAATTTGGATCATAGTGGCTTTGGAAGATACGCTACATAAAATACTTAAGGTTGCAAAATACCGATCTAAATTCGTCAAATTTTAAAGTGTAATTTTTTGGTATTACCTTCAGAATAATATTAAAAATCACGTCAGTCAATGCCAGCCACTTAGACGAATCACACAGGTGGGCAATCACACCTTTTTAAAAAAAAACTGAATATAATTTTTGTTAAACCCTAGTAAAAATCATTAGGTTAGTCAATATGAATTTCCATGCAATAATTACGAACGAGTATGCAAAAATTATGCATATTGCGCACACACAATATCTATACCAATATGTTGATAAGTTGACTTACGTCCTTTTATATGTTCAATCATAATAGTATTGCCTAAAATATTGCAGTGAAATCGATAAGTCTTTTATATCGCATATAAAAACTTTTGAATATTTAAATAACTCTCTTAAACGTACACTATACGTAAACCTTCATTCCGTATTCATGGCCTTAAAAAGTGTGCGTTTTGGACGTTTTAAGTTATTCACTCCTGGTGCTGATATTATAGTAGACCTTGAAAAAACATTTTTAGGTCTAAAAGGGCCTTGAAATCAGTTCCCAGAAACTGAGAAAAGTTGAATCCGAGAAATTCTGCAAGCGTCAGAAGTAGGACCGTATAGTACAAAAGTTATGGTAGAATTTCTTTGCTATAATCCGGTTTTGCCATTGCCGCGTTTGTATCTTATCGTATCGTATTGTTTGTAAAGGATCGTATAGTATAAATATCTTTTAAAGACCTATGTCCGGCGGCCCATACTTTAAAAGAAAATATCTGTCAAAATTCTAGCTCTGATATATACCGATAAACGAGACAATTTGTTTCGTCATTTTGTCCCAATTATTTTTATATAGATACTAGCTGTCCGGCCATGCATTGCTGTGGTTCAGTTTTGCTTCGTTACTTCAAAATAGGACTCAGCAGTTAAAAAAGATGCGCCGACCGCCTCCAAACTTTACAGGATCATCCGTTGGGTCGTTCTGAAGATTGTATGAAAATTTTATTAAATTTGGTCCAGCTTTTTATAAAGGACATACCGGCAAATATTCATTTTTATATATCAGATACTGATAGTACGAGTAATAAACTGGATGAAATTTATCTTTTCTTTGTTAAAATTAATCCAAAGTGAGTTGAACCGAGAACTTGTTGGCAAAAGGTCGCCTATCACGAAGTTACGAGTAATTGGCAAATGCATTGTTTTGAAAATATTGCGACGCATTCGCCCACATGCATTGTTTCGTTATGTTTTTTGGGTCAATAAAATGTTGACTTCAGACAACCAGAAGTTGGCGCGTCAAATGTAATTATTCCAAACTACCTTTGCTTGCGACTTCGCTCGCGTGCAAATCAGTGTATTTAATTGAAATTTTCAACATAAAAATAGTAATTGTTAGTTAACTATAAGAGATAGAGATACGCTATCGCGGACTTATTGGTAGTATTTTTGTAGATCTACAATTCTCTAGTACATTACTTGAGTGTATCTCTGTTGGTTTACGCAGCGCACAAGATTAAAGTTTGTGTGACCCCTTCAAAACAACTCACTTCAAATCTTTATTAACTTATACCTTTCGGCACTATATTTTAGTAAAAACCGTACAAAAATGCGTTTAGTATTATTTTGAGAAAATCATCCAATTACAGACAGCTTTTGGGGACTTTTTATAATAAGTATAGATATAAATACGGCATACTCTTTATTTTTGCAGTTCAAAGAACTCTTGCGAAGTTCAACAGAATTCTTGCAAAGCTATTGTGTCTATTGATTTATTTTCAAATAACACTGGACCTTCTTAAATTTGCTTCTTTAGGAGATTTCCAAATTTATTCAAATTTATAGCAGATCTTTGTGAATTTTTTGGGGTCGTTTGTTTGCTTGGCGGAGGATTTGGCCGCATTCCATCGTAATTTGTTAGGGATGCTGTTTTGCATTGGTCCTTTAAAAAGCGAATTATTTAGGGATTTCCAATTTTATTAAGATTTATACCGGATCTTTGTCAATCTTTTGAGATCGTCTGTTTGTTTGAATGAGTTCAAACGGAATTGCGTCGTCATTTGTTACGGATCCTATTTTACATTGGACCTTTCAAAAGTACCTTCTTTAGGACATTCCCAAATTTATTAAGATTAAAAGCGGATATTAGTGAATCCTTTGAGGTTGTCTGTTTGCTTGTTGGAGCAGTTTTAGCAGCATTGCGTTGTCATTTGTTAGGAATCCAATTTGCATTGGACCTATAACAGATTTCCAAGCTTATTAAGATTTATTGCGTTGTATACATATTGTTAAAGAAGGTCCAGAAGCGAGTATTAACGAAACCCTAAACTATAATTTAACTTGTATCCCTGCACTCGTAATTATTATCCTATCCACAAGAAAACGTAACATCACACCTGTTGTTTATTCCGTTGGCATCAAAATCTCTTTTTGTTGTTCGTATTGTACAGTTCGCGCCGAGCACGCCATCACCTGTATTCGTAGGACGTTTGGTGACAGGGAACTCTATAATTGCTCTATGGTGTCGCGGTGATTTCGTTATCCATCAGCTGCACTCGTAATACACACGATAGCAACGACCTCTTGTTATATTATATGCTATATTTCAGCCCGGTATATAAGCTTTAATTTTACCAAATTTTTTCAATAATTCTTCAGTGGGTTATTCTTTAAAGTGTAATAGACAGATCGCATTTATGTTTCATGGATTGTATGTTTCATTAATATTATTAATCATGTGGCCAATAATGATAACCGCAATAAGGTTTTTAGTTACATGTCTTGCAGAACGGATTGTATAACTATAATAACTGGTTTTTTGTAATAAAAACGTGAATTTAGAACAAGAAAGTCGAATGAATGTGACGTAAAGGTTTTTTCACATACAATGCGAAGAGATGGCAGGACGATAGCGCAATCAATTTCAGCTTTGTCATTACAGTACCTAGTTAAAAAATACTATTTAAAAAAGGCTAATACACTTTACAATACTATACTATATTGATACTATACTATACTACACAATTACTATACTATACTATATTGAGAATTACTTAGATGACATAAGAATGCGTAGACATAGCAACTCTTCGACCATGTACAGACAGACAGTAATGACTAAAAGTAACTAGTAATAAGAATTATATTTTGAAAAGAGCAACCGCCGAGTTTCTTGCTGGCTCTTCTCGGTAGTAACAGCTTTCCGAACAAGCAGTAGGGTTGACGATTCAAAAGCAATTGTTTAAAAATTTACTTGATAAAGAATATTTTGAATTTGAATATACCTATATATTCAATCAAAGAAAGCTCTGCTCAATGAAGGTCTAATAAGGTGGCCCTTTAAAGGAACTATAACCAGCAGTGGATGCTATGTTACTGATCCCAAAACCCAAAAAACTGTTTAAACCCTGGGGTTTATTTCGACATCAATAGGTTTTGTATTCGTGTGCGTAATGAATCACTGAAATTTATCACATGCTTTCTGGAGAAATAAAATATCATGAGGAAACCTGCATATTTCTGGAAAATTCTAGATTATGTGTAACCTACCAATTCTTATTGAAGCAACGTGGTTAGGCTAAGCTCCATTATTTGCTACAAAAATTACAGGACAGTTCTATGCCCAACAGCGTGACTGAAATAGGCCGTTACTTTATAGCTTGTTAGGACGTGTGGAGACTTTTACGAGCACAAAGTGCGCTTTCAGTAATATCTAATACACGTTGTATAAACAAAATATATATTTGTTAAAAAGCATTGCGATTACAAATATTTGCGCAGTGTCTAATAAGATTGTCATTTTATGAGTAAGACATGTGTACACTTCAATTAATATACTGTTTATATTACCGCTATCCCGCAAATTTGTCTAGTTTTTAACGTTATAAAAATTATTTTTCTAGGCTCTCCAGATACATCTGCAGCCAGACGAAGGTGACATCCTCATATTCATGCCAGGTCAAGAAGACATTGAAGTGACTTGTGAGGTAAGTTTTTTCACAAAATCGTATTGTAGTATCATCAGGAGAAAGACTCCGTGTAATAGCCAAACTATTTTTGACATCGTGTTAGTGTATGTGTGCAGTCGTAATGCAGTGTGGTGGTGGAAGTTTTGTAGTATATGCTTATTATGCATAGTTCTTTACAAATCATTTGAACATACGGGTCACATCGCGATAAAATCGAGTTACCTTTGCATCACAGTGGATGAAACTTTGCTGAAACCTCGAACCTTACACAAAGGTAACTCGATTTTTCGATTCGCGATATGACCCGTATGCTTAGGTATATAATAATCAGTAATAATCATCATAAATCTACCATGTGTGTGTGTATCAGATTATATTTAGCGGATAACCCAACGGTATGTAACGTTTAATTCCAAAAATAAGGCGAGATTATTCTGGATCTTATAGACAAACTCGGCTTAGTGCTAATAGATGGTCAAGTCCTTTATAATTTTATGTTACAACATGCTTCAAATTCAACCTCCTTCCATAGCGTTGGTCATTAATATGAAAAAACATTGTGGCCGTCATTATATATCATTGATTTGTTGAAAGGGGTTAAATGGGTTGACTTTCGGAAAAATTGCTTTTTATTATTGCATAAGTATAAAGCTGTGGTAGCCCAGCGGTATCACCGTGCGACTCTTTCGAGGAGGTCACGGGTTCAAACCCGGGCAGACACCATTGAGTTTTTCTCTTAAAACTTATGTGTCTAATTGAAAATTGCAATTTGTCACACGCTTTTAGGTGAAGGAAAACATCGTGAGGAAACATGCATATCTCTAGAGAATTCTTGAGATATGTGTAACCTACCAATCCGCATTGGAGCAGCGTGGTAGGTCTTACGGACTAAACGGAGAGAAGAGGCCTATTCCCAGCAATGGGAGAGTAATAGGCCGCTACTTACTTACTTTTATAAAGAAAAAATATCGTCGTTATATTTATCTTCCAAACTCCTCAGGTGCTAACAGAACGACTCGGGGACCTGGACAACGCTCCACCGCTAACTGTTCTGCCGATTTACTCCCAACTACCAGCTGATCTGCAGGCGAAGATATTCCAACGGGCTCCACCAGGCCAGCGGAAATGTATCGTTGCAACCAACATTGCGGGTAAGTTCGCCGTGTGGTATCCGGCTGAATAGAATAGTACCACCCACATTTCTTATCGAGGTGTCGTAAAAGGCGAATAAGGTAAGTCGACCTTCCGTCTGGTATCTATTCAATTACAATTACTATTCTACTCAACCGGACATAAGTCTTACCGAGGTGTCGAAAAATGCGACTAAGGTAACTCGACCTTCCGTGTGGTATCCGGCTGAATAGAATAGTGCTACCCTCTTTTTACCGAGGTGTCGCAAAAGGTGACTAATGTAAGTTGGCGTCAGGCAGGCGGTCGTAAAATACGTAGCCAAATCATGTGACAACATGTTAATAACATTTTGTACCGATCCCACTTAGAGTGGGGAAAGGGCAGTAAGATGATGAACATTGCTGTTGAGTTTTTCAAAGATATTCAGAAGACAGGTTTACAGATCAGGGTTGACTTTTGCTGTTATACCTTATGATTATAGTGAAAAGTGAAATTTACTAAGCAGCCGTAATGTTTCGCTTTTTTTTCATCTTAATATTGATATTTGCAATTTACACGCTTATTTGTGAAGGAAAAAACGCGATTAAACCTGCATATCTCTTGAGAACAGCTGGCATGTTTGTAACCTAACACTCCGCAGAGTAGTTGGTCCAAACGCTAAGTTAAGTAGCGGCCTGTTATTATCCCACTGCTGGGAATAGGCCTCT
Source organism: Morpho helenor (assembly GCA_029227775.1). NCBI lineage: Eukaryota > Metazoa > Arthropoda > Insecta > Lepidoptera > Nymphalidae > Morpho > Morpho helenor. The sequence goes on along the minus strand of JARGCU010000034.1, from coordinate 14,749,953 downwards.
TTTCTCCGTTATAAGAGAGAAGGATTGGAGCTAAGACCTACCACGCTGCTCCAATGCGGATTGGTAGGTTACACATATCCCCAGAATTCTCTAGAGATATGCAGGTTTCCTCACGATGTTTTCCTTCACCGAAAAGCGTGTGATAAATTGCAATTATCAATTAGACACATAAGTTTTACTAGAAAACTCATTGGTGTCTGCCCGGGGTTTGAACCCTAGACCTTCTCGAAAGAGGCGCACGGTGATAACGCTGGGCTACCACAGCTTGATCTTTAGATCTTAGCTGATCTTTAGATGTGCAAAACGTAAAATGTTATATGAACAATATCACCTCACCTGTTTCCAGAAACATCTCTGACTGTCGACGGTATAATGTACGTGATCGACTGCGGCTACTGTAAGCTGAAGGTCTACAATCCAAGGATCGGCATGGACGCACTGCAGGTATATATCTGTTAATCTCCATGTATTAAACATGGTTAAGAATAAAACACTGAATTTCAAAAATTTTTGATCATAATAATGAGCAGCATGAAATCTTTATATCTTCGAACAATATCTGTGACTTCAGTTCATATTCTTCATTCCAAGAAGAAAAAGATGTTACTTTGCTTTAATTAAAAATATATATGCGTAAGTTCTTCTTTAATTAGGTTTATTATATCACGCGTTCATACCTTAACCTCATACCTTAGTCAATTTAGTCAAAATGGAGGGAATAGATTAATAATTTATAGAAGTAGGCGTTACTTTGCGGAATTCCATAAAAAGTTATGATAGAATTATTTTGCTTTAATACGCGTTTGTTAGGAAAATCTATGTACGAAGTCACGATTTTGTCGTGGTGCCTACTTTTCTATTGATGCTTCGGTTACAGGGCGAAATTATCGTAGAGATTGTTGTAGTGAATGTGTGTGTAGTGCTTGTGTGGTGTTGTTGGGGGCGGCGTATTGTGAATACGTGTGGTGATTGGTCCTGGCTTCCTACACTTAGCATTACAGAGATTCTCTTAACAAACGCGTATTACAGCAAAATAATTCTATCATAACTTTTGCAGGATAGATTAAGTTAATACTCCTCTTTTCAGATATATCCAGTGAGCCAAGCTAATGCTCGTCAAAGAGCCGGTCGAGCTGGCCGGACGGGCCCGGGCAAGGCCTTCTGCCTATACACGCAAAGGCAGTACCAACAGGAACTACTCCCCGCCACCGTACCCGAAATACAGAGGACCAATCTGGCCAACACCGTGCTTCTGCTCAAATCTCTGGGCGTGGAAGACCTCCTGGCCTTTCACTTTATGGACCCACCGCCGCAAGTAAGTTTTAGAAAGCTGTGTATTTAAGTTATAACAATTCCTTGAGAAAATTTCCCAGTCAAACAATTTTAACTTTGCCGTTATAGCGGTTTGTGTAAAATAAACTTTAATAAAACGCGAAACGCGTAAGGGGCGTAAAACGTTAGAATACTTTAAGAAAAACTCTAATAGAATAATTTATAGAATTCGGCGTTACTTTGCGGAGATCCATAATACAAAAGTAATAGTAAAAATATTTTGCTATAATCTGCGTTGCAGTAAAATAGACAATATATATAATGCTAAATGTAGAGTGGACAATCCGTTTTCATGCCTGATACACGCAGAATTCGTAAAACACATGCACAAACCTCCACCACCGCTCCACAATACACAAACACTACAAACGTTCGCTATCACAAACTCAACAATCGTTTCGCCCCGCAACCGAAGCATCATCAGGAAATAGACTCCACGACAAAATCGCAAGGCAATTTAATAGATGAAAGAAAATTTTAGGAAGTGTTTACTGTTGTTAAGTGTTACCTTTTACTGGCTTCTCAGGTTCTATTCGTACAATAAAGTTGGCAACTGTTTTAAAACTGATACCAATTACAGAGATATTATAAAAAAAGCTCAAAGTAACATCTAATACTATGCACACTATTACCTTTTTTCAAAGGAAAGTAACTGCATTGGTTTTTTATTATTTACAGGAATTAATCCGTTTGTTTTTTTGGTAACGATCATTCTTGATTTTTTTTAAGGACACCATCTTGAATTCGATGTACCAACTATGGATTCTGGGCGCTCTGGACGGAACAGGAGCACTGACTCCTCTAGGGAGGCAGATGGCGGAATTTCCCCTCGACCCTCCTCAATGCCACATGCTAATAGTGTCCGCAGAGATGGGATGCAGCGCTGAAGTGCTCATTATAGGTAAGTTTAGAATTTAACCCCATACGACGACCCTATACCAACGACGACGCGACCAATATATAGATAATAACAGGATGAATTCCTACACAACGAGAAATATGTTGACCTAAATAAAAGCATACCAAATAAAATGTTCTGGTTACTTATTCTTATATAAAAGATTTACATACTATACAGTATAATCTAGTGCAGAATAGCGAAAACGTTGTCCAGACTCACAATAGCAAACTCAGTCGAGAATATTATAGATATGCTAGTTAAAGGCTGTTCAGTTTAAACTACTTGCTAGTTAGCACCTTACATAGTGTGCTCTCCAAATCTTATTCAGAAGAAATATGTAATCTGTTAAAATTTTTTTAAATGAGCTCTTTAAGTTTTGTTACTAAGAATTGTTATTTTTTAGGGTACAAGTGGGCTTCCATACACATATAGTGTGAAAACCCTTTGATTACAGATTAAAAGAAGGCAAAAAGCATTCCAAAATTTAAGGCATCAACGTTTATAATTATAAAAGTATATGGTCAGTGGAAATAATTTCAGCACCCTTGGTTGCCTTCTCTTTTTTTTTTTGATTCTATGTATAACTTCATTGTCTTTAACACTTCTGTAACTGTCTGTCACTGTCGTTTTTACTGTTGTTAGATTAAGTTTTAGTTTTAAGTAAAAATGGTCGCCATTGAAAACCAGCGTTGAGGTACTCCTCAACTTAAGCTGAATGGTGGTCCATTTTATAACGTCACATTTCTGTATATCTTGTATGTCATAATTTTATTTTATAATACCTCTTCTTTCTATAATTTACTGTTATTTACTTTGTTAATTTACTGTAATGTTATAAATAAAAGGTTTTTGATTTGATTTGATAATACGCAGTTCGGTAAGTTATCCAGTTGGCGTTGATTAGCTTCGCTTCTTAGGCATGATGTGGTGAAACTTTACCGTGTAGTAGTTTAGCAGTTACGTTTTGATTTTCCAGTGTCGATGCTATCAGTGCCTTCAGTGTTCTACCGACCCCAAGGCCGTGAGGAAGAAGCGGATTCCGTCAAGGAAAAGTTTCAAGTTCCTGAATCAGACCATCTCACATTACTTCATTTGTACAACCAGTGGAAGTCTAACAAGTGAGCTTTATTGAAGAATTTGGATAGCGTAGTTGTTTTCTTTCTTTCTATTTACACAAGTGGTATATAGAATACTTCTGTATCCTTAGGAATACGCAAATTTGCATAAAATTAAGAAACCTAAATAATAGTTCGGCAAAAATACTAATCACTGCAGTGTTTAAACCTTTGCGTTTAAACACTTATTAGTATTTTTGTTATAAGACTGTTTTTAAAGTTAAATCTCCGACTTATCTGTGGCATTTATTTATTTCAAGTTTATACAACTATTTAGACTTATTAAAAACCGACATTTTTCTAGAGTGGCATATAACATATGGTATAAACTGTGTTGCATATGCCATCCTTACTTTGCTAGGACAGACTAGAACAGTGTTTCCAAACAGGAGGAAGCAATTTGATTGTTTTAGGGAGTCAATCGAAAATGTACTCGACATGAAGTTGACTGACAATAACAATCTCGACTGGGCATATAAATAAAATTACATATAACTATATTTTAGTTTTTAAATATAAATGCAATGCAAATTCAAAAAGCACCAACTCTTCTTCCTAAAATCTATAATTGAAGTTTCTTAAGTGAATAGTTCAATCTTTCAATATTAAAAGATGTGTATGTTAGGGCAACGAAGATATAAGAATTATAGAAAGGCTAAGGTGGGTGATGGCAAAGATTAAGAGAATAGGAGAAAGAGAGAAAGGTTAGGGTCTAGACTGAAATATGTAAAAGTGTTTATGTATGTACGTGCGTACATTACTCAAACAGTGTTTCTCTATAGCTACTCCAGTGCGTGGTGCACGGAGCATTTCGTCCACGCAAAGGCGATGCGCAAAGTGCGCGAGGTGCGCCAGCAGCTGCGCGACATCCTCACGGCGCAGCGCCTGCCGCTCGTGTCCTGCGGGACCGACTGGGACACCGTGAGGAAGTGCATCTGCTCAGGTAACTGTCCCAAGATACATCAGCAGCTCCGAGGTCCCACTGCTGGACAAAGGTTTCCTCGTTTTGGAGAGAAAAGTGGTAGTGGTGGACTAAAACCACTTCTTTATTGGTTTTGATATTTGTGCCAGCGCCTACCTGTTCTTTGCTTTACAGTTTTCCTAAAGGTTCCTAAAGATTGTCTGGAAGAAATCGCTTATAAGCGATAAGGCCGCCTATTTTGTACAACATTTTTATTTTTGTGTATTAATCAAATGTTTGTATTTATAAAATGTGGTGTACGATAAAGTATAAATAAATTCCCTCACGAACTTATCATCGAAAAGCGCGTAATATATTGTAAATACCATTTAGGTACACTAGTTTTTATCCGCTTCCTACTGGTCGGCTATAGCTCAAGATCGAGATTATAGCCGATTAAATAAAATCTCATACGTATCACCGAATATTTCGTGTCACAAATCAGAAGAATGAATAATCGTGTGCAACTGCGAGTCAGATACAGACGGGTCGTCGTGCATTCCTCACTTTTCCAGTTTTAAAACAATCGGCTCTAGGCTTGCCTACCACGAACGTTTGTTTTTGGATTTTAGATTTTCGACTTTATTCGTCATGCCACTTAAATATATATAACAACGATATTTTTCCTTTACACTTTTTCAACAAATAAGAACCAATTTTCTCAAAAGTCAACCCATTTAATCTTTTCATACAACTCGCCACATACTGACAGCGACAATGTTTTTTCTATATTATTGACCTATTTGAAGTACTAATAACTATCTGGTCGCATTTGAAACATGTTGTAACACACATGTTACGACATGTTCATCTGACTACAATAGGAATAGTTTGTGCATTCAATACATTAAGGCCCAGGCTCCACCATGAAATTATGCGTCATTATGGCAATAAAACAACTTTCAGCGTACTTCCAACAAGCGGCTCGTCTCAAGGGTATAGGCGAGTACGTGAACTGCAGGACGGGCATGCCGTGCCACTTGCATCCCACCTCCGCGCTCTTCGGGCTCGGCAACTCCCCCGACTACGTGGTGTACCACGAGCTGATGATGACCACCAAGGAGTACATGCATTGCGTCACCGCGGTGGACGGCCGGTGGTTGGCAGAACTCGGGCCTATGTTCTTCTCGGTCAAGGAAACCGGCAAGTGAGTGATATATTTCGGTTTAGTACAGTGGCATAGCTAGTGTATTAGGGGCCCGGGGCCAATTGTCACCTGGTGCCCCCCCCCCCTTCTAAAGAGTCTAAATAATTTTAGAGTTCCGAACGCAATGACTTTATAAATGAATATATAAATTTAAATTGGTTCAAAATGATAATAACTATATATAAAATAACATTAGATTATGATAAAAATTTATATAGAAAATTTAACAACGAACTTTCCTCACTTTTTGAGTGGCAAAGTCTGTTGTTTCTTCATCGAGCTCTACAGCTAAGAAACTTTTTTGTGTTTATTGTAGACAATATAATCATACAAAATCAATGTGCAATAGGTTGAATAAGAGTCTTATTCAACTTTTTCTGAAATGATTTCATTATTCATCAAAAAAAAAATTATTATCAAGTTTGGTCAAGCCCCCCTTGCCTGTGGTGCCCTGGGGCGACCGCCCCTCTCGCCACCCCCTAGCTACGCCACTGGTTTAGTAAATAACGGCTTGTTACTATCCCATTGCTGGGCATAGGCCTCTTCTCTCCGTTTTTTTTTTTTGGAGAGAAGAATTGGAGCTAAGACCTACCACGCTGCTCCAATGCGGATTGGTAGGTTACACATATCCCCAGAATTCTCCAGAGATATGCAGGTTTCCTAACGATGTTTTCCTTCACCGAAAAGCGTGTGATAAATTGCAATTATCAATTAGACACATAAGTTTTATTAGAAAACTCATTGGTGCCTGCCCGGGGTTTGAAGCCTAAACCTCCTCGAAAGAGGCGCACGGTGTTACCGCTGGGCTACCACAGCTTTTTTTATTTCGGTTTAGTTGACTATAATCGACGTAAAAATTAAAATTCCTTCATAAAAAAATATTAAGATTGAGGACTGAATCTGCAATTGAATTTACAAAAAGTACAACCTAATATTAACTCATTGTTGAGCAAAGAGCAACCACGCTGCTCCAGTATGCAATAATTATATTGTCCAATATCACAGGATTATTTTCTAATTTGCAGATTTTCTCAGTAAAATAATAAAATTTTGAAATCTTGAAATGGTTTCGTTCATATTAACATGTCAATTTTTTTCTCTAACGTAATCCAAACGCAAAAACAATAAGTTGCGCTGCTTTTGACATTTGAATACTAGTTATAATTAAATTCAATACTTTAAAGTATTTGTATTTTTAGAAAAGTATAGTTTTGAGTATCATCCGCTAGTAGATTATGGATAAGTAATCCTTCCATAGACATTTTTTGTCAATTTCTTAGTTATCGCATGATGCATGCGTATTCTTAACTTATTAACTTTATTGTTTACATTGTATAAAAGAAGAAGACATATTGTGTCGACCCCACTTAGAGTGGAATAAGGTTACCCTTATTGCAGAGAATGATGATGATTTTTACATTGCAATCATATAATTTCAGTTGAATAATAATTCTTTGTTGATCAAAGATTTACAAATACAGTTCCAGATAAATCGGTATTTTATTAAGATAGGGATCTATCTCAATAAAATACCCTGCAAAAAGCAATAACCATGAGTGCAGGTGAATTTTAGTAAAACAAATCAACCATAAGAATTGTTTACAATGTAATTTTGTTATATTTGTAATAAAAATCATAAATGATTTTTGCTTTAAACGTACATTTTTTCATAGATCAAATCGCGACAAACGCAAAGAAGCAGCAGTGCACCTCCAGCGCATGGAGGAGGAGATGAAGCAAGCGGAACAGAAGATGGCGGAAGAGAAAAAGAAGAAGGACCAAGAAGTACCCGTCAAACAAGAGATCGCTACACCCGGCCTCAACACGCCCAAACGAACGCCGCATCGGCTTGGACTGTAGCGATGTGAAAAATAAGCGATTTTTAATAATCGATTATTTTTCTAATATAATCGATTTTTAATAATCGATGATTTTTTCATCAAAATACGATTATTTAAAATCGATTTTTTTAACTATTCTCTTTTTCTTTTCTTCTCTTTTTCTTATTTTTTAAGATAAGATGTGCACTGTTGTTGAAACTCATGTAGCCAAACTAACTACGTATTTTGATCGAATTTCACAAACAGCGCATTTGTTATTTCTTGGTTTTAGTTCAATTTAATTGGTCTTTATTGTAATTTATTATTACTATTGAAAGGAAAAATTTCAGATAGTCAGAAAAAAACGATTATTTCGTATCAAAATAATCGACTTTTTTTAAATAGATTTATTTTAAAGGGAAAAAAATCGATTATTTAATCGACTTTTTTCTACTCCATGTCACATCCCTATTGGACTGTAGGATATAAGTATTACAAGTACAACTAAGAATAATCAACAATAAAAGTACTATTTGTTGTCGAAATTCGACAAATTGTATATGTAATGCAACTTATTGTTGATTTCAGTATTAAGAATTAATTGTAAGCGCATTTTCTGCTGCACAAAATAAAGACAATTTAACTTGAGATAAATTCTCTATTAATCAAAACCACACAAAAAACACTTAAAGCTGATTTGGTGTTAAATTGACATCATTTAACACCAAATCAGTGTCATGCAAACACTGATTTGGTGTTAAATGAGGTCAATATACCTTGACATCCTACATGCAGAGATGGTTATTTTAGAACGAAAGGTATACAGTAAAAGTGAAAAGCAAACAGTCTTAAGTTTCTTACTTTAATAGAGAGTGACCAAGACTCAAATACTTTGTAAACATAAATTAGCACAAAAATGTAGTGCTCTTTGTCGATTAAGAAAAAATGGTCCTAACGCTTAGGTACATAGGTAACGGCTTAAATGAAACTTCTGTCTCTCCCAAATCTTGCAGTTGCAGGTTGAAACGATTGAGTTTGTGATAGTGAACGTGTGTAGTGCACGTGTCTCTACGAATCCTGCATGTTCGGGATACGGATAGCTCACCCCACATTTAGGACTATATATATTTCATATTTACTTGCGGATTATAGAAAAATAATATAATTAATACTTTTGTAGTATAGGTCTCCGCAAAGTAATTCTATAAATTACTCTTCCAAATCCTCAATTTGTCTAAAATTGACAATTTCTCCCAGATACTCAATCTCTCTCAAATCTCCTAGATGCTCAATCTCTTCTTAATTCTCAATATCTCTCAGATTCTCAATGTATTTAAAGTTGAGTGAGCGAACACGTTGTTAATTCAATGTTCATCTTGTAAGTTGTCTGCTAAAAGAACGCTTACCTTTATATTTTTCTCTTGCTGAACTTATTTTGGAGATAGAATTAGATGTTTTTAATTCCAATGAACAAATAGCAAGTAAAATAAATTATTTTAAAAAGAATAACGGTGTTTATTTAATTGCTACGGAAATTAAAAGTTATCCTAACTTTTACACAACTTTCGCTTTACTTGCTGTAACAGTAACATGCGTAAATGTTTTTGTGAAACTAAAAATAACAATTAGAACATTCTTGAATACGCACTAACGCCGAAAGATTCAGTTTATTCCCAAATATTTACGTATACGAGTAACATTATTGGCAGTTTCCATTGGATGGATGAATATTAAGATCGTCTCGGCACATATTGATGTTGGCATAGGTCGTGATATCCATCGGTCCATACCAAATACCACTTAATATAGAGTGCGGTTTGTATTACGTCATCTGAATAAAGTGTTTATCTAAAGCTCATATGTTGTAAATAAATTTAGGCGTAGTATACTTAGTAGATTTTAAACTTTCGCGATTCATACTGATTATACAAACACACGGGTCACATCGCGTTATAATCGAATTACCTTTATATAAAACAAAAGTAATAATAAAATTATTTAACTAAACTTATTTGGGTATTGCTTAGCTTTGCGATTTTGGTCGTGGAGTCTATCTCCTGATGATGCTTCGGTTGCGGGGCGAAACGATTGTTGAGTTTGTGATAGTGAACGTATATAGTGCTTGTGTATCGTGGTGGCGGTGGTGGAGGTTTGTGCATGTGTTTTTACGACTCCTGCATGTATCAGGTATGATAACCGATTGTCCACTCTACATTTAACATTATATATATTTTCTATTTTACTTCATCGCGGATTACATCAAAATAATTTTATTATTACTTTTGTATTATGGATCTCCGCAAAGTAACGCCTAATTCTATAAATTATTTATAAAAAACCTCGTATAAAGATAATTCGATTATAACGCGATGTAACCCGTGTGTTTATACAATAAACGTAGTATACTTAGAGATGTTTGTTTAACAAAGTTTTTTATATTTTATTAGCTGTCCAACTACACGTGTGTGGCTCAGTCTGGTTTCGAATTCCCCTTAAAACAGAAGTCAACAGTTAAAAAAATTGCTCCGCTCACCACCAAACTTTACATGGTCATCCGCTGATCATTCTAAAGATTGTCTGAAAAATTCATTAAATTCGGTCCAACCGTTTAGGAGTCTATAATGGACATACAGACGGACATTCATTTTTATTTATTACTTGTTGACCGTGCAAACGTATTGCCATATAAATTATTTCAAGGTGATTTCTAGTATACATTAGAAAAATAATTTATCCAAAAAATTAAAAAAAAATGTTAGAAGTGGGTTCGAAAAAGTAGCCGATTCTCAGATCTACTGAATAAGCATATAAAATTTCATTGACCGTTTCGAAGGAGTATGGTAACTAATATTGTAACAAGACAATTTTATATAGAAAACAGATTTGAAAAATTTTATAAAGCATTATGTATAGACGATATTATAGTATAGAAGATCATATAACTGACAACAAACGAGAAATTAAAAATACTCGTAAAGCGGATATTACAAAGAATTTTAGTAAAACAAATCAACCATAAGAATTGTTTATAATGTAATTTCGTTTTATTTGTAATAAAAATCATAAATCATAAACTGATTTGACTGGCCCGTTGGAGCAGTGGGTAGTGACCCTGCCTTCAATTCCGCGGGTCGCGCGATCGATTCCCGCCGAGGGCCAACATTTTCTATAAATGAATTTGTTGGTCTTTGAGCCTGGGTGTATATTTGTATTTAAGTATGTATTTAAAAATATATAAGTATAATATTCACCAGTTGTCTGTCACCCATAACACAAGTATTAAGTTACTTACTTTGGGGACGGACGACCGTGTGTGTAAGTGTCCCATATATTTATTTATTTATTTATAAACGTGTTTAGTCTCTTTTTGATCGTGTAATTTCATAGTTGCTATCGTCGTTGTAAGATTTTATGTTTGTCTTTCATAGACAAATAGAGGGTCAATTGATTTAATTCTGGAATGGATTTTAGAAAATATATGACCTCATTGGTCGTAACTGATAAGATCTCCTAAGACAATATCAAATGCATATAGCGAAAGAATTGATGTATTGATCGTTAGTATATACACAATAATTTGTGTTAATATAATTACTATAACCTAAAAGAGCAACCGTTGAGTTTCTTGCCAGTTCTTCTCAATGGATGACGGCATTCCGAACTGGTGGTAGAATCGGTCTGGTTTAATTTTACTTATAATAAAACTCGACTACCTCTTCATATAATTTGATTTATAATTGACGGAACATCACTTCGCAAAATTATATTTTGAACTTTGGTTGAGTGTCCGACAATTTGTTATTTAATAATGTAGTAATTTGCTATATTTGTTTTTACATCATCGTACGTTGGTTTAAGAGTGTTATCAAGTTAATTTCGATATAAATTTGTTAAAAATTATATCATATCATAAAAGATCAATTTTAAATGTACAAATTGATATGTCAGATTTTTTACACATTATTTATAGAATTACGTTATATTGCTATGACTAGAAGTTACTTAAAATGTTATTTTGAACTTTAAAATAGGATATATTTTACCGCCGTGTAGTATCCGGCTGAGTAGAATAGACCGTCCTCATTTCTTGCCGAGGTGTCGTTAAAGGCGACTAAGGTAAGGTAACCCGCCGCGTGGTATCCGGCTGAGAAGAATAGTACCACCCTCATTTCTTGCCGAGGTGTTGTTAAGACGACTAAGGTAAGTCGACGTTAGGCAGGCGGCCGGTTGCGAAATTAATAACCATGTTGTAACTTGTTTTAAACAAGCTGTGCTGATCCCACAGGATAAGGGCAACAGAATTATAATGAAATAAGTTATATTGTATGATACGCTATAATTTAAGAAATGTTTAGATTTCAGATTTTCAAGAAAGTTGAAATATTTCTCCAAGAATTATGTTAAGTGAAAATAACTTATCGCGGATTATAGCAAATATAATTTAATATGCCTTTAAATGAGATAAACTATTTATAAATCTAAAAATACTTATTTGTGTCCGAAAATAAAATAGACTGTTTCGAAACAATTACTTTTATTTAATAATAATTCCAAACGTTAACCTAAACTATTGAGTGAAGTTCATTCCGGATTCATATAATTACTTCATTACTTTAATATTCAATAAAACTATAAAAAGTAAACAGTTTTCAACCTCTTTCTTACCGAGGTATCGGTAAATACGACAAAGGTAAGTTGATGTTAGGCAGGGTAAAAAACCTAGCCCAATCAAAGGATTGGGTTCAATCAGCACAGGTTATAAACATGTTCTTAAAGAAGAACATGTTTATAACCTGTGCTGTCCCCACTTTGAGTGAGATAAAGGCAGGAGAATGATCAAGTCCCTGTTATCACCAGCTTTTTCTTTCGTTTTTTTTTTGCATTTTTATTATAATTTTTTTTTAATTGCCGTTTCATTGCTCATATATCTTTAATATTTAAATGAGTTAATCTTGTATGTATATAATTTCGGAATCTCGGAAACGGCTCCAATAATTTTCCTGAAATTCAGCATGTAGGGGGTTTTGGGGGAGAAAAATCGATCTAGCTAGGTTTTATTTTTAAAAAATCATTTTATTCCTGTTTTTTGACATTAAAAAACACAAAAATTTATATTGAATTGAATTTTTGCCATTAGCTGTCAAGTCAGCGTAGATTATTCGGGGAACGGGTGGTCGCGAGAAATGAAAATACCTAGAATCAAGCCCCACCTACCCTATTATTTATTCTTTTTTTTTTGAAGTTTTTTTTATTTTGTAAAAAATTACCTAGCAAGGCTTGGTCATATATTAATTCTTTATATGAACATCCAAAACCAACTTCACCAAATAGCAACTACAGTGGAAGCCATAAAGGCAGTATTTTGCGTCTAATTAACTTCACTTTAAAAATTACTAAACTACGATGACGTTATTTTGCTATACTATCTCAGATTAAAAAGAAAGAAAGATGGATAATAACCGACCATTTTAAACCACACACTTTCAAATGTGTGCGTGTTGGCGGCTGAATTAGTAAAAAGTAAAAGTAGCGGCCTGTTACTATTCCACTGCTGGGAATAGGCCTCTTCTCTCCGTTTTTGGAGAGAAGGGTTGGTGCTAAGACCTACCACGCTGCTCCAATGCGGATTGGTAGGTTACACATATCTCCAGAATTCTCTAGAGATATGCAGGTTTCCTCACGATGTTTTCCTTCACCGAAAAGCGTGTGATTCGAAATTATCAACTAGACACATAAGTTTTAACAGAAAAACTCATTGGTGTCTGCCCGGGTTTGAACCCGCGACCTTTTCGAAAGAGTCGAACGGTGGCCGCCACAGCTTAGTATTTTTCGAATTAGTATTTCAAGTCAATGTACGAGTATTTCTAATGTAATAATTTAAGAATCATAAACAAAGTAGATATAAGGTGTTTTAACTATAATTAAAATATAAACTTATTTGTTAACTTAATGTAACCAGTATAGATGAGTAAATAAATAAATATTAAATTCTATTATAGACCTATATAGGCTCAGCATTTTTCAATTACGAATTAATGTTATTTTTTAAATCCATCCACCTTCTTTTTATCTGAGGTTTATCTACTAATATATTTTGTGTAAAAATATATAATTCAAACATTACGTTGTAAATATATACAGAAGTGGTAAAATATACACAATACGTAAAACCTTACATATAATATACAAATGTTATTTAACAAGTTTTATCATGTTATAAACTAAGTCTAGAACAGATAAAATATATTACTACATTCTGTTAGGTTCTATAGAAATTATTTAAAACTTAACGCACATTTCGCATGGCATACGCATTTGTTATTCTATTCCGATTTTTAATTTTGTGTGTGTTAAAATAACACAATATTACCATTAAATTAATATGCTATACTCATATCAAACGGAGTCTTATAGAGCAGGGCTTCTTAAACTTTTCTAATTAGCGACCCCCTTCAAGCTTAGGAAATTTTAAACGACCCCCTCCTCCATATAATGAAATATATATTAACCGTAGATGTAGATGCAATATCGCACTATTTTACAATGTAAATAACAGTTTTGCATTGCCACTTTTTTCAAAAAATAGTTATAATAAAACTACAATAGTATTTTGTATGATTTTTATTTGTATTTATGTTATACGTAGTGTGTATAGTAATTTTAAAATTTTATTTATAAATGTTGTTAACTAACCAATCATAAATTTAATAAAATCTATTTAATTAAATTTAATGAAAAGGGGTAATGAAGGAACTTAGGAGGAGAAATATCAATAAATCTTTGTTAGAAAAGTTCTTTAAAGGACAGCTGCAGCCATGTAGTTGTATCAATAATGATTGAAAAGTATCAGATCTTTGCGACGCCCCTTTCAGTAGTCTCGCGACTCCCCTGGGGGTCGCGACTCACAGTTTAAGAAGCCCTGTTATAGAGCAATCAAGAAAAAATAATTATTTAGGAGATCCATCGATATTCTACGAAAATACTGTTGCTTATTATAAGCCTGTGGAATTTAACAATAAAGCTTGAAAAACTAGGTTCGGTCATTAATTGATTAGTTAATTCTGGTCTTGACTTGTACGCACTAATAATTTAAAGTTTAAAATTTTGCAACTGATTAATTTATTTACTTTCTTCTATGCTTGTATCTATAGTTTATATGACAAATAACCTAGCAAAATTATTACATAAATAGCTTAGTAATTTCTTAAATTCTTATGCCACAAATAAATTACTAGTTACGCGTGTAGATAACGTTATTATTACGATTCCGAAGACCATAGACTACTAAATCGTAAGGCGATACTTATATTAAAACTGTACATATACTGTACATTTTTCCGTTAGTTTTGATCACATTATAAGAATTTAAAAGATTTATTATTGCTATATGTTAACATCACTGTTACAAGACGCGATATACATACCAATATATATACATCTTTCTAATACAAGCGATTTAAATGTACGTTGTCGTTGTCTATGCTAGCTTAAAATCATAGAGTTATACTAGAGTATGGGAATCATAGGCAGACCTGTAAGTGAGAATGTCGCAGCAATAATAAGAGAGGGAAAATGAAACTCAAATACTTATCTCTGTCTACTCAATGCGCAGAGAAATATTCATGGCGCGTTCTTAGTTTTAATTCGAGCGTTATTAGCACTTAAATGTTTACGCGATTTTTACACATTATCATTTGTATTGGTTCAAATGAATCCTACTAATATTATAAATTGCGAAACTTTGTGAGTATGTTACTCTTTCACAGCGAATCCGCTGAACCAATATCGATGAAATTTGGCATAATTATGCCACCGGAATAACATATAGACTATAGAAATCTATTTTTTCAAGAATACCATGACATTGAAAAGCGCCATCTATTATCAACCTATCACGCGACAGTCCACGCGAACGAAGTTAGGGGTAAAAGCTAGTTCAGAATAAATTAAACCGTATATAATTTTGTATATCTTCTTCTTTATGTAACCTTTCAGCATTCTAGGTAAAATAACGTTGCTTATGCTCCCGCGAAAAAAAATTACATATAGAAACGTCATTCGCTTTCTGTTGTCTATGGACTCGTTTTAGTCTGGCTCCCCCACTCTAGTATAATAAATCTATGGTTAGAGTTACATTATTATGCATACCTATACATAATCTGGCAACATTCCGTAAATGTCATCGGTTATTGTTACATTTAATTATCTTAAATTTTAAAACCACTTAGCACCAAGCACTAACAGATTTATATATCTCACAGTTAAATATTAACCATTATAATATTACATATAAGAGCTATTTAATCCAAAACTTTTGTAATTATAGAGGATTTTGGAATTTGTCAATTAGGAGAGACTACAAAAAAAAATAGTTATTTTTAGAATTTTAAATAAATCGTTCTTTAATTAACGTTCAAACTTAATTTAACAAGAACGGTTACGACTAATTTAAGACTATTACGACTAATTTACGACTATTAACGGTAATTTACGACTTCTTTACGATTTTGAATAAATCCTAATAGGTATAGAAAAAAATAGGAAAAACTCGAAAAACAAGGCTTGCCAACATTTTACAATAACATATACTACGTTATTGAACTAAATTTTATTCAAATTAAAAACGATAAATATTTTGTTTATCGATATATTTAAAATGTACTTTAGTTTTTAATTCCGATACAAAAACCTTTAACAAATATTTTTTCGCGCTCAAGTTAACTGATATGTTATGTAGTGATTCTAAAAAAAATTGGCAACACTGTAAAAGTGAATTCGAAAAAGGTAACAAAAAAAATGTTAAAATGTACTCCACATACAAATTAATTCTTGAAATAAAATTTTATTTACGTAAAAACTATATTATAGATTGTCATATATACATATGCACTATTTTTAAACATCAAATTCTCAATAAAAATACATATATACAATATATATCATTCACAATAACAAAGGCTGATAAAAGTAAATTGACTATATAAGGACTATCTAAAAATTAATAATTCTTTAAGGTGGCTAGAAAAGAATCTAACTTTATCGTTTACTACTAAAAGTTAGTTATAACGCGGTATCGAAAACTAAAATGGAGTTAAAACGCGTTAAAAAAAAAGTTTCATAACAGGAAATTACAATATATACAAAAATGACCTAAACCAAATATTACGATTTTTATGGTCAATATTTTAATTTTTTTTTACAATAGAAAATTATAAATTTGACACTATTTACTATACACTACCCCCCGTGACGTATCTTGCTGTACTCAACTGTATTCTGAATAGACCACCCTCATTTCTTATCGAGATATCGTAAAAGACGACTAAGGTAACTGCCGTGTGGTAACAGTGAGTAGAATAGACCACCCTTTTTTCTTGCCGTAAAAGGCGATTAAGGTAAGTTGACGTCAGGCAGACGGCCGTCGTAAAAAATTAGCCAAATCCTTTATCAACATGTTTAAAACTTGTTGTGCCGAGCCCAAGGGCTTAGAGAAGGGCAAGAGAAAAAAAAAAGTTTCATACTTGTAAATTAATAACTAGACACTAATTACTGTTTAGTATTCGAACATAAACAAGATAGTAATGAGGAAACGTAACCAGTTATCAGAATTATATTTTTGCCGGGCAATCGCCGTGCTTGCTAGATCTTTATATTTTTTATTCGATAAGAAAAATTTTCCAAACCAATACTGTACCATAGTCTAAAATAATATTTGTTCCACTCATCCGTCCATTCACTTATAAACCATATCAATCAGCTTTTCAAGTTATTTTTCAGCATTGCTTATTGCAACATGTCACAACAAGTTCAGAGACTGTTTGACCTCCCTTATGGCGGTTATAGATAATAGGCTTTAGTTTAGCTGGCTTTTCTTGGTAGGAACTATTTTCACCAACCAAGCAGAGAAACCAGCAGTAAAGTGGACGATTCAAAAGCACTTATTTATATTGCTTGAATAAAGGATAATTTTAATTTAGCTTCTTTTATTATTATTTTAATTTGATTTCATCTAATTTAGGAATTTTGGCGAATTTATGAAGGACAAAATAATTTTTGGGTAGCAATAATTATAATTATTATGTACATTTCTGTATTTTTGGATTTTTTTTTTTAATTGAAAATTTCTGAATTTTTGGAAATTTAAATTTTTGGTTTAGGTCGCTTTTGTAGGTGCGATAAATTATAGAGGGAAAACTTTTATAAAAGTGTATTTAACATGTAAAAAATAATATCATGAATCGCATTAGACTACCCTCGTTTTCATTACTGTACATGTGATTTTTTTTATAGCTATGAACTTGGATGTTGGTGTTTTAAATATCAAACTACCTTCACAAAGTTTTTCGTCGACATCAACAGACTTGCAAACCATGTTTTTGTATATACCTCTGTCGGGCTTCTGATATCATTTGCAGTTTCCTCTCCTGGAAGCTCATCTGGCGTTCCTTGGCCGTTTTAGGGAATATTCCCGTCGGTAGTGGGGTAACGTATTTGGAGGGGGCCTGGGAGGTGCTGGGTTGGGGTTCGACCACGGATTCAGCCTCTGGCGTGTACGGCACGAGGCCTTCGAGAAAATTCGTTATCGTTACGTCTACGCTGCGTGTTTTTTCTGGAACAAGGAGTGAAATAGTATTACACTGGTCTGTTGGCGCAGGTTGATCCTGTCTGTAGCTTTGGGGATCTTGGGTTCGATTACCGTAGTATTCTTTATGAAAACAATTTTTTGGTTCTTCAAATCTGGGTGCATTTATGTAATCATTTATTATTATATGTGTATATATTTACCAGTAGTCTATCGAGCTTAACACGATTTTTAAGTTACTTACTTTCATTACTTACTCCATCTGTTACTTAGTTTACTCAAAAGTGTTATTTCTTTTAGTTTACTCTATCAAGTGCACTCTTCAGTCTAGGTTACATTTAGTTTAATTTACACTATAATTTAGTTTACCCTCAGTCTAGTTTACCTGCGGTTTATTTTACACTATGGTTTAGTTTACATTTTAGTTAAGTTTACCCTAAGTCTAGTTTAACTGCAGTTTAGTTTACTTTTTAGTTTAGTTAACTATTAGTTAAGTCTAGTTTACCCTCAATCTAGTTTACCCTCAATCTAGTTTACCCTCAATCTACTTTACCTTCAATCTAGTTTACCTTCAGTCTAGTTTACCCTTCAGTTTTGTTTACACTTTAGTCTAATTTGCCATGTGATTTAGTTTACCCTTCCAATTTCACCGGCTATCGATGTTTTATTAAAGAGTACCCGGGATTCCGGTGGATTTCCCGCCCTCCAACAACCGGGAGCCCACTACGGGCGCCATCTAAGCCTTGTGGAAACAAATGGCCTCGGATTTCTTAAGCCTACCCCTAAACCTACCCGATAGTTTAGTTTACCCTCCACTTTCGGTTACACTTCAGTTTTGTTTGCACTTTATTTTTTATTACCTTTCAATTGATTTACCCTTCAATTTATGTTACTCTTTAGTTTTGTTTACCCTTCCGATTCCATCGGCTATCGAGGATAGGAGTACCTGAAATTTCGGTGGACATCCTACCCACCAACAACCAGGAGCTAACTACGGTCGCCATCTAAGCCTTGTGGAAACAAATGGGCTCGGATTGCTCAAAGCCTACCCCTAGACCTACCCGGTAGTTAAGTTACCCATACTTTGCCTTTCAGTTTAGTTGAACCGTTAGTTATCCAACACTCACCGAGCTCCTTCATGATGTCTTTGAGCGGCACCGTCGGCAGCACCTCCTTGACGTGCCGCGCGCGTTTCATCAGCTCGCCCTGGAGGTGCGCGCGGCGGCGGATTCGCGGCCCCCGGTTCAACTCCTCCCAGGTGTACTCCGTCACCTCCACCTGCAAACAAAGGCCTTCTTCTTCTACTTTTTCAACAGACAGACGTCCATTGCTGGACATAGGTCTCTTTAAAGCAGTGATTCTCAACACTGTGCCGCGACACATTTGTGTGCTGCCAAATTTCAAAAGTGTGCCGCCAAATTTTGTTAATATATAATAATGTAAATATTATTAAATTATATCATTTAAAAAGAAAAATATTTTTATTATTAGCTTGTAATTAATCCCTTAATAAACGTTTAGCTATTATTGTAGTATATATTAGTTTATTTCGTATATTTAAAATTTTTGTCATAAACTATTTATATAGTAAGTAAATATTTTTTATCTATTTCTTTGTGTGCCGCCTAATTTTGAAATCGTTAAATATGGGCCGCAACAAAAAGGTTGAGAAAAAAGGCTCTAAAAAATAACTGCTTTAAAGGATGTTTATCTGCGTTTCTGCGAGTCACCATTCCAGCCCCTTAGGACCCCAACGCCCATCGGTTCTACGCACTACATGCCCTGCCTATTGCTCCAGCTACCAATGAACTATGTCGATACCATGTTGATAACTATGTTGATATCAATGAACAACACAATGAACTATCTCTATTACTCTGGTTCTTGTACGGATCTCCTCATTTTTGATTTGATTACGTAGAGACACACAAAGTATAGCTCGTTCCATCGCCCGCTAAGTGACTCTGAGCTTTTTTAAGAGGCCCATAATCAGCGACAATCGAAGACTAGCTCTGTTATATTGGCTACTGAAGGCTGCGGCTACATTAAGCAGCGATCTGCAATGCAACGTAATCGCTACGTCTTACAAGATAAACATCCCCTTCAGAGATTTTATTACATTTGATAAAGCGACTAGTAAATTAAAGCAGGTGATACTGTTCCGACAGTAGTGTAATCCAAGACCCAACATTGGGAAATGGGTGGATAAGTCTGACAGGCGTCACCAAGCCTAAATAATAATACTACTATGAACTTCACTTTCTGCTGAGGTTGTTTGCTTGTGGACTTCTTTATTGTGAAGTGAAATCAAAGTAACGCAGAGAGATAAATTTATTACGAAACGTGTTACACGTTAGCGTATTTATTAGCGACAATTTAAGGTCACTCAGCGAGCTTTGGAGAGGGCTTTGTTCGGAGTTACTCTGGAGGATCCTATCCGGAAAAAGTAATCGACATAGCCCAAAAGCCTAAAGGTCAAACGGTCAGCACGAAGTATTGCGACAGCGGTTCCGTGTTGATTGGCAGTCAAAGAGGAGGTCCGTGCGAGTCCAAAGGCTTAGTAAGCTTAAGTGGCAGTGGTTTGATGACATTTGTCGCAGAATCGACAATCGTTGGAGTAAACGTGTTCTGGAATGGCGACCACTCTTTACTCTGGCGAACAAATCAAGTTTTTTCTATTCTATTCTATTCTATTCTTTAGCAAACGCACTGTAGGACATCCTCCGGCTAACTGGAATGAGGACATCCGCAAAGTGGTATCGGTTGGGAATGAAGAGCTGAAAATCGAGTTCAGTGACGTACTATATGAGAGATCTATGTCCAACAGTGGACAGGTACAGTTCGATGATGATGATGATGATGGTGATGGTGATGATGATGATGAATCTTTACATTACCTTCAAGGCATCAGCGATAGCTTTCCTCAGCCGCTCGGCGAACACCTGGTCGCTGTCGTCCTTCCTGTCCAACGGTGGGAGAGCTCTCAACGTGAACACAGAGCAAGGGGTCCAGAGGAACCATAGTGCATCCCACCATGGGAATACATCCGACTTGTCGTTGGGTCGGTGCACTGTCACGTTGGTAAAGGAACGCTCTACCGCTGTAAAACAAAATTTTCCAAACATGAGGTCAGCGCAAATATATTTTTGTATCGAAGTGGAAATTTCTTTAGCGTCGTTTGCATTTATTGTGGGTAAAAAATGGTAAACTCGCGTCTGTATACAAGACCTGAGGGATAGTTTTTAGAAGGGGAACTATCCCCTTCTCTTTAAAGTTTTCACTTCTGCCAGTACTCTAAGAATTTTTTATTTACACATTTATATATTTACTAGTAATATCCCGCGGTTTCACTCGCGTACATCCCACTCTCATGGAGTGGAAAGTCTACTAAGTCGGACTATAGATTTACTTTTGAAAAATTATTTCAGAATAAAATAGTCGATTTATCGAGGAAGGCTATAGGCTATATAACATCCCGCTAAGATGAATAGGAGAGGAGCAGCAATAAAAAATATTACGAAAACGGCAAAATTTAAAGCTTTCCTTGCGTGCGCTGAGTAAACGGTGATAGTTATTCAAAAATCATGTATCACAAAATTGTTCGCCTCTAAAAGTTCTAAATAAAAGTCCCCAACAGCATTTGTCTAGCTTTTAAGGTTAATCCACTATAATAATTTTTGTGGTTATCAAAAGACTATAAGCAAGTAAGTAGCGGCCTGTTACTTACCCACTGCTGAGAATAGGCCTCTTCTTTCCGTTTTTTTGGAGAGAAGGTTTAGAGCTAATACCTACCACGCTGCTCCAATGCGGATTGGTAGGTTACACATATCTCCAGAATTCTCTAGAGATATGCAGGTTCCCTCACGATGTTTTCCTTCACCGAATAGCGTGTTATAAATTGCAATTATCAATTAGACACATAAGTTTTACCAGAAAAACTCATTCGTGTCTGTCTGGGTTTGAACCCGTAGTCTCCTCGAAAGAGTCGAGAGTCGAAAGAGTCGAAGAGCGTTACCACAGCTGTCAAAAGACTAATGTTTTAATCTTTCCATATGGGCGGAGCCGCTAACCTGGTACAACTAGTAAATTATACGAAGTCTGAATTGATACAAGGTTAAACTTACTGATAGCGACTGGTTGCACCCGGTTGCCGATCGGAAACGACCAGTCTGTGAACTTGAGGAGACCCTTGCCGTTAGTGGGACCTCCTTCCGGCTGCACTAATACCGGCTTACTGGGATTCTCTGTGAAGTGTTCTCTAGAACAATATTTACACATTAACACCTTATTACTTAGAGCAGCTTTACTCAAAGTGTGTTCCGCGAACCCTCCAGGGGTTCCTAGGGGTTCCTAGGGGTTCCACAAAAATTTAGAAAAAAAAATCAAATTACCTCTCTCTGGACGAACGTTTTGACTCCGCGGCCGCGCGTAGGTATATTTATTTATTTATTTTTATTTGTATAAACATGTGTTACGACAGCTGGTTCATTAATTACATTTTTTATTTTTTAATATCTTCTATTATTCAATACTACCCATACCCATAAAACAATTATTATTACAGTACAACAAGTTACAAACATGTTGTCACATGATTTGGCTGCGTAATTTGCGACCAGCCGCCTGCCTGACGTGAACTTACCTCAGTCGTATTTTAAACCTCGGTAAGAAAGAGGGTGGTCTATTCTACTCAACCGGATACCACACGGCGGGTTAACTTACCTTAGTCGCGTTTTACGACATCTCGGTAAGAAATAAGGGTTGGTCTATTCTACTCAGTCGGATACCACACGGTGGATCAACTTACCTTAGTCGCCTTTTAGATCGCCTCGGTAAGAAATGAGGGTGGTCTATTCTACTCCGCTTGTGGAAATTCCAGCTGAAATGTTGGCCTTCAGCGAGATTCGAATCGACGAATCCACGACCCGTGGAGGTGATCGCTGGGTCACTGCCACAATACACAAGCACTACACGTGTTCATACAACAAACTCAACAATCGTTTCGCCCCGCAACGTTTCATCAAAGATGGATCTCCGCAAAATAACGCCTAATTCTATAAATTATCTATGAAATACCTTTCCGGCGTGTAGTATCCGGCTGAATAGAATAGTACCACCCTCTTTCTTATCAAGGTGTCGTAAAAGGCGACTAAGGTAAGTCGACCCGCTGTGTGGTATCCGGCTGAGTACAATAAACCACCCTCATTTCTTACCGAAGTGTCGTAAAAGGCGACTAAGGTAAGTGACTCACCGAGTGGTATCCGGTTAAGTAGAATAGACCACCCTCTTTCTTATAGAGGTGTCGTAAAATACGGCTAAGATAAGTTGACATCAAGCAGGCGGCCGGACGTAAAATACGTAGCTAAATCATGTGATATGTTTATAACATGTTGTGCTGATCCCACTTAGGGTGGGATAAGGGCAGGAAGATGATGATGAGATGATGATCCATGAAATACCTTATTTACACCATAAGTATATTTTACTAAAATAAGCTGTGATGGCTCAGCGGTGCGATCGTGTGAATCTCTAGAGACGCTCACGGGTTCAAACCCGGGCAGACACCAATGAGTTTTTCTCTTAAAACTTATGTGTCTAATTGATAATTGCAATTTATCACACGCTTTTCGGTGAAGGAAAACATCGTGAGGAAACCTGCATATCTCTAGAGAATTCTGGGGATATGTGTAACCTACCAATCCGCACTGGAGCAGCGTAGTAGGTCTTAGCTCCAATCCTTCTCTCCAAAAATGGGAGAAGAGGCCTATTCTCAGCAGTGGGATAGTAACAGGCCGTTACTTACTTTACATACTATATTTTACTTATGGTATAGGTAACAAGTGCACAAGGTCTAAAAATAATAAACAACCTTCTAAATATGCTAACAAGGTTAAAACACTACGTAATTTAAATTTTAAATTTATGTTTTGCAACAAATAAACATATACTTAGTCTCTATTCACGTTTTGTGTGTACTGTTACAATTTACATTAATTATTCAAAATATTTATTCAATTTGTCGTGTGGTGATGGGCTGAGTAGAATAGACCACCCTCATTTCTTATCTAGGTGTGGCAAAAGGCGGCTAAGGTACCTATATTGACCCACTGTGTGGTATCCGTTTGAGTAGAATAGGCCACTCTCATTTCCTACTGAGCTGTCGGAAAAAGAGACTAAGGTAACTTGACCCGCCGTGTGGTATCGGGCTGAGTAGAATAGACAACCCTCATTTCTTGCCGAGATGTCGTAAATTGGGACTAAGGTATGTTGACACGCCGTGTGGTATCCGATTGAGTAGAATAGACCACCATCATTTCTTGCCGAGGTGTCGTAAGGCGTAAGGCGACTAAAGTTTGTTGACCCACCGTGTGGTATCCGGTTTAGTAGAATAGACCACCCTCATTTCTTGCCGAGGTGTCGTAAGGCGTAAGGCGACTAAAGTTTGTTGACCCACCGTGTGGTATCCGGTTTAGTAAAATAGACCACCATCATTTCTTGCCGAGGTGTCGTAAGGCGTAAGGCGACTAAAGTTTGTTGACCCACCGTGTGGTATCCGGTTTAGTAGAATAGACCACCCTCATTTCTTGCCGAGGTGTCGTAAGGCGTAAGGCGACTAAAGTTTGTTGACCCACCGTGTGGTATCCGGTTTAGTAAAATAGACCACCATCATTTCTTGCCGAGGTGTCGTAAGGCGTAAGGCGACTAAAGTTTGTTGACCCACCGTGTGGTATCCGGTTTAGTAGAATAGACCACACTCATTTCTTACCGAGGTGTCGTAAAAGGCAACTAGGGTATGTTGACCCGCCGTGTGGTATCCGGTTGAATATGAATATAATAGACCACCCTCAATTCTATTCTAGGTGTCGTAAGGCGTAGGGCGACTAAAGTTTGTTGACCCACCGTGTGGTATCCGTTTCAGTAGAATAGACCACCCTCATTTTTTGCCGAGGTGTCGTAAAATACGACCTGTATAAAACCTACCAATTCCCATTTAAATTTAGTATAAGGTATATTAATTCCAAGCAATAATTATTTCTAGAGTTCAAACAAATAAATTGACTTACTTTCTCACAAATTGAGCTATATTCTTTATTCCGAGAGTTGATGCAAAAAATGGTGGTACTTTCCATTTTCTTAGCTGCAAAACAAATAAAAACATAAAACTTAAATATTATGGTAAAAACAAATTTACGGTATCCGGCCGAGTAGAACAGACACCCTCGTTTCTTACTGAGGTGTCGTAAAAGGCGGTTAAGGTAAGTTGACCCGCCGTGTGGTATCCGGCTGAGTAGAATAGGCGACTCTCATTTCTTACCGCGGTATCTTAGAAGGCGACTAAGGTTAGTTGACACCGAGCAAGCCAGTCATAAAATAACTAGTCAAATCATGTTAGAACACGTTTATAACATGTTATGCCGACCCTAATTAGAGTGAGATAAAGTCAGAAAGGTTGTGAGTATGGATGTATGTTTGTTACTCTTTCACGGCGAATCCGCTGAACCAATATCAATGAAATTTGACACAATTATTACTTATACACCGGAATAACATATAGGCTATATAAATCCTGTTAATTCTACAGGAATAGGATTGAATAGGACATTGATAAGCGCCATCTATTATCGACCTATCACACGACAACAGTTGACGCGAACGAAGTCGCGGGTAAAAGCAAGTATTATAAATGCGAAAGTTTGTGAGCATGGATGTATGTTTGTTACTCTTTCACGGCAAATCCAGTGTACCAATACCGATGAAATTTGGCACAATTATTCCTTATACACCGGAATAACATATAGGCTATAGAAATCCTGTTAATTCTACAGGAATAGGATGTCATTGAAAAGCGCCATCTATTATCAACCTATCACGTGATAACAGTTCGGCGAACGAAGCCGCAGGTAAAATTGTGTATAAACTTTCCAAAACAGTAAACTGCTATTCCTAAAGAAAGAGCTGTAACTAAATTTCCCATAACAACAAGAACAATATTCTCAATTTTGAATAAAATTGCTTTTATTTCATCACTGTGACCAATTAACATATTAATTTCAATATTATCAAATATTGTTAAATGAATATAAAACATTTGAATTTGTAACAACTTGTTAAACTGGTTATGATACTATGTTGTTCTCCAACAAGTTGTGATAGCTGAACAGAGGGGGCCATGTCTATCTAGGGGATCATAGGTTCAAAATTTAGGCAGACACCAATGGTTTTTCTGTTATGACATGTGTCTAATTGATTTGCAATTTATCTATATTACTATATTATACTTTTGAATTTTAACTTTGCCATTACAGCAGTTTAAAAACACTATTAAGGAGAGGCTGATACAGAAAGCCTACTATACTGTTGAGGATTATTTAGACGATAAAAATGCGTGGATATAAATATTGTTCACCCTGTACAAGATAGAAACATAACATGTAACTAGCATTAAGAATTGTATTTTTTAAAAAGAGCAACCGCCGAGTTTCTTGCTGGCTCTTCTCGGTAAGAACAGCTTTCCGAACCAGCAGTAGAGTTGACGATTCAAAAGCACTTGTTTACAAGTTTATTTGAATAAAGAATATTTTGAATTGAATTAAATTGAATTGTCAAATATTTTTAAGGAAGCTACCACTGATTCGGAAGTTTGCTCCTACCGAGAAGAACCAGCAAGAAACTTGGCGGGTAATCTCTTAAAAAAATTATTACAATTATTATTTGATTGATGGTTACAAGATATATGGTGTGTCTAAGCCCTAACTCTTCTCTCCAAATAAATAAAGAGAAGAGCTCTATGCTCTACAGTGGGATCTATCTATCTAGAGATATATAGATAGATAGATATATATGTACAGATATATAGATAGATATATATGTAGAGATATATAGATAGATATACAGTGTAAATTCCATATAACGTCACTCGATTTAACAACGAACTCCCTAAAGCGTCGATATCACTTGGCTTTGGTTGGTTTAGCTTGTTTCCCATACAGCCGTGGGTGCAATGCTATATATACACTCTATATAGCATTGCACCCACTCTCAATAATGACAGCAATTTAATAATATACTCGTAAAGTACTTTTTAAGTTGCCAAAATTAGTAAAAACTGTGCAGCTGTGTAAGTTCTTTTGTCGCTTTATTATCCTAGCCCGTAATATAATGCATACCGAGCTTTCTAAGACATCCATGCTTTTGTTTACAAATTGGGATTGCATCTAAATGCAGCTAAATTATTGGAAAAGTACTTTCTTTGTCACCAAGTTGCCTCACTAGCACAACGTATGAATAAAATATTTAAAAACTAAATCACTGGTGCAAGATGTGATGCAAAAATAATAGACTATACGCAATAGCGATCAAATAAAAATTGTTTTTATGTAATTACTAACACTAGTCTGAAATAAACTTTTTTTCTAATACAGATTTTTCTATCCATTTAACGACAACTCTCTTATAACATCAAATTATGCACAGTCCCTTGAGGTTCGTTATATAGAGTTTGCACTGTATATCTAGATATACATCTTGATTTATTTATTGATTTATTTATTTATTATATCTATCTATCTATCTATCTCTAGAGATAGATATCTATCTCTAGAGATACAGCTCTACAGTGGGTTAGTTATTCTCCTATTTCTGTTATTTTCTGTTTTTCATACATACACTAATAGTTCCAAGAGTATGTGCCGCTGCTAATGAGTCCAAACAAGATACATAGTTGCCAATCAGCACACTGCACTTGGGATCTCTACTGCCCTTTACCTTCACATATACACCTGAAACAGAAATATCTGGACTTAGACAAAAAATGAAGGAACATTTACCAGGCAATGTGGCACCACTTAGTGCCATTGCAAAAACTGTCTGCTAAATGTACTTTATCAATGATTCATTTTGCCTAGAATGTGCCTAAATCTATTGGCGATGGTCACTAATCTAGTTACACCACAATTTTGTGAGAATCCCCAACTACATAATGTTATTCAAATTCAAAATATTCTTTATTCAAATAAACTTGTAAACAAGTGCTTTTGAATTGTCAACTCTACTGCTGGTTCGGAAAGCTGTTTCTACAGAGAAGAGCCAGCATAAAACTCTGTTGCTGATTTATAGATGCAAGAGTTACTTTGTTTTTATAATAAAATTATTTGACTGTAACCTGTGTTTGTTAAGAGAATATATGTAATGCTCAGGGCATGAAGCAGGCAACTATCTTGCAACTGAAAGCTTCCCTAATATTAAATTTTAAAGTCTTCACCTAGATAATTTTAATAATAATGACCCCTTCTGAATCTGTATTAATATGAATATTCTGTCTAATTAGAAACAGATATATTGCTTATACTGAAGTCCTTGATGTTTTTTTTTCTATAAACTTGCAACATATTTTACTAGTAGTAACTTGTTGACCTTAACTTCATGTTCCTTTTCAAAAATATTTATAGCATAAAAAAAAACAAATTTTAAATGAGACATAGTTGACATTGATACAAATTTTCTGGTTTGTATTTTGTTTAGAATAAAATCTATATTATTTTATATATCTATATCTTAATGTGACAAATATGTGTAATATGACAATGTGTAAAAATATTTATAGCATTTAAAAAAAACAAATTTGAAATGAGACATCATTGACAATGTCCTTGCAAGTTTTCTGGTTTGTATTTCGTTTAGAATAAAATTTATATTATTTTATATATCTATAATGTGACTTAACAATACTAATAGAAAAAAAAAATTCATACCAAACGTCCAACAGGCAAGAGTAGATAGCAGCTGTCTTATTGCAAATTTATTTGGCAATATAATTGAGGCGATCCATAAAACTAACGCCAGGGCCACTCTGAACGCTGTTAGAATTAATCCCAAAGGCAAATATAGTAAAAACTGAAGAACATTATCACCGCTAAATCTGAAAAAAAAATGTTTTATGGGCATCTATTTTTGTATTAATAAGTTCTGCCAGACTTTGCTACACTGTAAACTTTCTCTTGTACAACAAACACAGCTGACTTTACCTCTCGTCATTGGTGAGTTTGTCCAATGTAAGAGCCATTGTTTTCTAATATTTTAATAAGCACTACTCCCTAGTCATTAGAACTGTAAAGCAAGATTATGTTGACAGTGGTTATTGAGAATTTTCTTGTGGAAAACCATAAAAATTTGCAAGCACGAATACGACACCAATCACAGATTACATATTATTATAAAATATTAGCAAATATAACTTATTTTCCTGTTCTACTACCTACTTACTCTGTGGCAACCTTTTGACATTGTATTGTAATCATAGAGATTGTAGTATGTCGAGTCTATGATTAACAGCGTTGAGTAAATCCTATACCTACTATCCTATCCTATCCTACATATATTAGAAATGCGACAGTTTGTGAGTATGGATGTATGTTTGTCACTCTTTCACGGTGAAGCCGCTGTACCGATATCGTTGAAATTTAGCACAATAATTATTTTTTATGCACCGGAATAACACATAGGGGATAGAAATCCTGTTAATTCTACAGGAATAGGATGACCTTGAAAAGCGCAATCTATTATCAATCTATCACACGACAACTGTCCACGCGAACGAATTCGCGGGTAAAAGCTAGTCATAATGTAAATCATACTTAAAGCTAGAGTAGGAAGTCTGCCTAAAATGTACCCTATTATGGGCTTTTGTCCAGAGCATTTTTATGTAACGATGCTGTCGCGCCTGCGTATCGATACAGTCGTGAAGCGGTCGCTAGCTATTTGCCCTCACCCACATAACTACAATTCAGTCGCGATACAAACGCGATATTGTCGCGCTTCTGTCGCAGTACAAACCCGATTCAGTAATGGCACTAAAATATCTGCGATTACTACAGTTGTTAAATGGAATCCTTTGAGGCAACATTGTTAAAAAAGGTTAAAAAGGGGGAATTTTTACATTTTATATGTTAGCCAGAATCTTATTTTATTAGCTCGTTTAGCATATCATTAATATTGATCCATTGGTTTAGCTTTGGGAGCGTACCAGATTTTCACATTAGTAAAATTATCTATGGATGTGTTCATTTTTTAATAAAGTTGTATTTTATTAAGTCTTAAACCGTATGAAGCTTGATTTCATAAGTAATATCACGTTAGTAGTTAGTTATTGATTGATTGATTGATTGATTGATTGATTTGTTGATGACCATATTTATCCAATAAATTTTATTTGTTATTAGTCTGTACTCTGTAGGTTAACTTTAATATTAATATATTTTGTCTGTGGTTAAATGCAGAAAATTTCTTTACTGAAATGAACAAAGGAAAATATTAAAAATTAAAACGTCAAGCTGTGATTATTTTTATGATGTCAGGAAAAATATCTTGAAGCTTAATGTTTTAAGATAATATATTAATTTTCCGCGTAAATCTTGATATTTGAAAATTGTGATTGACTACATTGTTTTGGAAAAAATGACGTCCTCGGAACGACATCTGACCTTCGTGGATAATGAACAAGAAGGAGAAAGTAATGAATCCAATCATGAAACAACAAGATCTGGAGCCTGGTCAGCTCCTAACTCTGCAACACTCGCGCAAGTTGAAGAGAAAATGCGACGTAAACTGCAGTTTTTTTTCATGAACCCAATAGAAAAGTGGCGAGCGAAGCGTAAATTTCCATACAAGTTCGTAGTGCAGGTTATAAAAATAGTATTGGTGACGTTACAACTATGCCTGTTTGCGCATAACAGATATAACCACGTTAATTATACTTGGGATAATAGAATCACTTTTTCACATTTATTTTTATTAGGTTGGGATTCTACTCGAGAGATCAACGCATATCCTCCTGGTGCAGGACCTTTAGCTGTTTACAAAGTGGATGAATTTTATAACAGCTTAGATTATGCTTACGCTGGCTATTCGAATTTGAGTAACGCCATAGGACCATATTCCTATAACGATGAAAGCAATGAACGACCAGATCCTCAGTTCTGTCAGTACTATTACAAAAAAGGAATCATCAATGGTTTTAACGAGAGCTATGAATTCAATGCTGAAGTTGAATTTAATTGCATAAATTTTACAAGTGTTGAAAATAAAGTTTTCAAATCACAAGAATATATACAGGATGCTGGATTAGAAATCAACTTTGCTGCATTGGTCAGGGCGGAATTGTTGTTTTCATTGAAAACTATCAATTTTAGAGCTGCCGGACCGATAACACCGCCAGATTGCTTCCGATTCGACGTGAAAATTATATTCGATAATGAGGACCATGACGGACAAATGTCATTGATATTATTGGCTGAGCCATACAAATTGACGTGCAAAGGTGACAAAACTTACACCACAGATAATAAAATTGACCAGATTCTACGTAGTATCCTCAACATTTTGGTTATTCTAATTTGTAGCGCATCACTCATATTGTGTAGTAGAGCCATTTATAGAGCGCAACTATTAAAAACTCTAACTTGTTCATTCTTCAGACGTGCATATAACAAAGAGTTAAGCTTAGATGGACGTTTAGAGTTTCTTAACATTTGGTACATTATGATTATTGTTAATGACATCTTAATCATAATGGGATCTGCTATAAAAGAGCAAATTGAACGAAACCAGTTTACAAACGACGAATGGAATATTTGTTCACTATTTTTAGGTATAGGTAATCTGTTGGTCTGGTTTGGTGTGCTACGTTACCTTGGGTTCTTCAAAACTTACAACGTTGTTATACTTACACTTAAAAAGGCTGCCCCTAAGATATTCAGATTCTTATTTTGCGCTTTACTGATATATGCTGGTTTTATGTTCTGCGGCTGGCTTGTACTTGGTCCATACCACATGAAGTTCAGATCGCTGGCAACAACATCTGAATGTTTGTTTTCTCTTATAAACGGTGATGACATGTTCGCGACATTCTCTATAATGTCTAAGAAATCACCGATGTTGTGGTGGTTCAGTAGAATATATCTCTACTCATTTATAAGCTTATATATTTATGTTGTGTTAAGTTTGTTTATCTCTGTGATAATGGACGCTTATGATACTATCAAACAATATTACAAAGAAGGTTTTCCTAAAAACGATTTGCAAAAATTCATAGGCGAAACAAGTCTTGAAGAAGTATCATCTGGATTATACAGAACGCAGAGTTCGTCGTCACTGAATGCGGTTATGAATTCCCTTTTCTGTTGCAACTTTTATAGAAGGGCCTATTCTAAAATAGGAGGTGGACAATCGACAGTCAATTTACTTTAAACAAAAATAATGACAATATTATATTGTTATAATCCGCGATTGAAGAAAATATATGTAATGCTAAATGTAGAGTGTACTATTTGTTCTCATACCTGATACATGCAGAATTTGTAAGAACTCATGCACTACCCGACACCGATGACACATCAATACACAAGCACTGCACACATTCACCACCACAATGTCAACAATTGTTTCGCAATCGCTGTGCGATTTTTTCGTGGAGACTATCTCCTTACGATACTTCGGTTACAGGGCGAAACGATTGTTGAGATTGTGGTGGTGAATGTGTGCAGTGCTTGTTTATTGTTGTGTCATCGGTGTCGGGTGGTGCATGAGTTCTTACAATATGAGAACGAACAGTACACTCTACATTTAACATTACATATATTTCTTTTATCGCTGATTATAGCAAAATAATATTGTCATTAATTTTGTATTATGGACCCTCACAAAGTAACGCCTAATTCTATAAATTTAAACAGTAATTTATTGATTACTCACCAGTAGCTAATTAACTGTAAATATTTGTTTTGTTAAGTAGTTGATATGATATGAATATTAGATATGATGTAAAATGTAAAAATTATTAAGGATTTTATTCACGTTACCAAAGAGGAAATGCAAACAGTTTGCCATATTTTCTTCATTATATTAAGTGTAATTTTAAATGTAATATCAGCAAATCAGTTATGATATTTTTTATTTCAGTTACTCGCAATAATACCTAAGTTAGGTAAAACATATTTCTTGGTATCTACCATGCACATTTTATCAAATATATGCATGCTGTTTACAATAAACTGTTATACATAAATTCACTGTTTATCTTTTGTTTTCCCGACCCACTTATCTATTTAATAACTTTAATCATTTTAATGGTTACATTGGTATTTTGATATGAAATCCGAGGACAGTGCCCGTATCAAGGGATTAAATATTAACAGATACTCTGAATCACAAGGTAAAACATTAATATAGCTGATATAAAAAGTTATATATTCCGTGTGGCATCCGGCTAACTAGAATAGACAACGCTCATTTCTTAACGAGTGTCGTAAAAGGCGACTAAGATAATTCGATCCGGCTGAGTAGAATAGACCACACTCATTTCTTAGGTGTTGGAAAAGGCGACTAAGGTAAGTTCACCCACCGTATGGTATCCGGTTGAGTAGAATAGACCACTCTCTTGCCGAGGTGTCGTCGAATACCACTAAGGTAAGTTGACGTCAGAAAGACGGCCGGTCGTAAAATACATGCCGACACCACTTAGAGTGGAATATCAAGAGAATGATGATAAAAATGTTATATAGTGAGCCTCATAAGAAAGATCACTCAGCGGGCGATGGAGCCACCTAGCTTGGAGTATCTCTATGTGATCAAATCAAGAATTAGAAGAACCAAAGTCACCGACATATCTCAGCGTGTCGCGAAACTGAAGTGGCGATAGGTGTAGTTTTTGGTATATCTGTGAACTAAACCTAAAGGAATCTTAGTTAAGAAGTGTTCAAACCAACAACCGTTAAAGATTTATCCGCTGGATCAATATAAAGAATATTGAAAAATTTCATTAGAATCGGTCCTAACATTTCGGAGTCTATAAGGAACATATAAGCTAGATAGCCTAGCGGTAACACCGTGCGACTCTTTCGAGGAGGTTACAGATTCAAACCCGGGCAGACACCAATGAATTTTTCTATTAAAACCTATGTGTCTTATTGATAATTGAAATTTATCACGCTTTTCAGAGAATGAAAACATCATAAGGAAACCTGCATATCTCTAAAGAATTCTAGGGATATGTGTAACCTACCAATCCGCACTGGAGCAGCGTGGTAGGTCTTAGCTCCAACCCTTCTCTCCAAAAACGGAGGAGGCCTATGCCCAACATTGGGATAGTAACAGGTCGTTACTTAACTTTTTTTAAGGAACATACATACTTTCTGTTTTATATATGTATATATTTAAGATTAGTGGATTTGAACTATGTTCTCTATTGCGGTGTCAATTTTGACTTCCCGACATTATTTGTTAACGCCTGTTAATTTTTAACTTAGCAAAAGTTTGATTTGATTCATATAAATGATTGTACCCTCAATTAATTATCGACTGTTTTCGACACCCCCTCCTAATATTTTGGCACCCCTTATTTTTACTTTTCTGGTGATCTTTACTAGATACTGAATACATAAAACAAGAACAGAAAATATCATTCAATATCACACATTATATAAAAACTGTGGGTATTCTTAAAACAAACACGAAATTAATAACTTACTTTTATTCACATTATTAAAATTAATTTACATTTTACGCAATCAAATCAATAACATAAACTTACATTTAACTTAATTACATCACTTTTATACATAGTATGGCTTCAAATTAAAAAATCAAGCAACGGAAAAATTCGTTCGAAACTGAAGCGTCGTACATGAAATCCTACTTATAAGCGAATGATAGATTTTAAATAATGTTGATTTTTACAGGGTTACCAACTTAATAATCCGGCTCAAAAGATTTTATCTGTAAGGCATCTTCTGTTAACATATTCTCGTGAAATATGATTTTGGGTTTAAATAAAAATTATACACCGGATAAAATTCAGGCATAATTATTTATTTAAATAATAATAAATTCATAGAATGTCATTAAATAATAAATAAGTATACACTATTAATAAACAATACTACCAAAACATTCACCACTAACAACAGATTAATTATTTTTACATGTTAATAAATATGGCAATATTTCATTTGTAATAGGACACTTTATTAAATGACAATTTGTACATCAAGTATATTTGTTTAAATATATATAAGTATATAAAAGGATTTTAGGATATAGTACAAACATTATATTCACAAAACTTATAACCTAACAATATCAAATATTACATTTATAGATTGGACATGTTTAATTTATCAAAATAGCCGTGAGCACTTGATTCTAATTAAGGAGTAGAAAATAAGCAGACAATTGCATCCACCTAAAATTATCCTAAACCTATCCCTAAAACATCGACGAATCAACTAATCCAGACTAAAATCTTTGGTAACGAGCAGTAACTAAATTGCACTAATAAGCACAATGTGACACCAAAGATAACTCGATTTAGCCAACCATAGACTTCCTTGAGTCTTCTTAAAAAAATACTCTATCAGTCTCTATAATTAATTTTTGCCATCTAAATTTGTGATTGTCTGTGGTTCTGCACCTAACATAAGTTGAATTTCATCAACGCTCTTTCCTTTAGTCTCAGGCACTACAAAGAATATGAACACGAAACCTAAGAGCATGATGCCTGCGAATACCCAGAAAACCTGCCCCGGTCCAATTAAAGCGTTTAGGGAGTTAAATGTACTGGTGACTGTGAAGCTCAAAAGCCAATTTAACGTTCCAGCTGTGGAACCTACAAACGCTTTGATATCAATCAAACACAATTCACCCGCCATCATCCAGGGAATAGGACCGAAACCAACAGAGAACGCGATTATGAATAGCGATAACGAGAGCAAAGGCAACCAGGACAAAGATTGAACTATTGAGGAGTCCTTGCCATGTTCGTCTTGCAAAAAAAAGTAGACTCCCAGAGCAGTCGAACATAAGCACATCACGAGAGCCGAAAACAGCAGAAGGATCCGTCTGCCCAATTTATCCACTACTAAACTGGAGACGAACGTCGCAATCACTTGGATAACACCAATTATTATGGTAGCAATGGCGGCGGGAATGGCGGCACCAGCGCTTGCGAAAATCGTCGACGTGTTGAAAATAACAGCGTTAATACCGGACAACTGTTGGAACAACATCAGAGCGTAGCAAATTAGCAAAGCTTTGAGTGCAGTCTTTTTTGTTATTGAAGACAGGAAGGATACGGGATTGCTCCGCGCAAAATCAGCTTTCATTTGAAGGTTATTCAATTCAGAATCAACATCGTAGTTTCTGCCACGTAATCTGATCAATGCATCCTTGGCCTCGTCAGATTTGCCTTTAACGACCAAGTAGTTGGGACTTTCGGGCATAAAGAAGAATATCAGTCCGAAAATTATAGGTATCAACGTGCACAAGATGTTGAATACTAAGACGCTCGTGTAGCTGCCGACGGCGTACGCGAAGAGTATACCAACTGTTATCATCAACTGGAAAAAACTGCCCAAAGTTCCACGTATAGAGTCCTGTGCTATTTCACTGTTGTACGCTGGAGCTGTGACGCAGAAAGCACCGCCGGCGACACCAGTAATAAACCTTCCCGCCATAAGCATACCTACGTTTGTCGCAAACGTGATGAGAAGCCAGCCTAATGTGAATGGTATGACCAGCAAAAGCATGGTCGTCTTCCGGCCTATAGCATCCATTATAAGACCGATCGGGAAGCAAACAGCCGCCGCGCCTAGATTGATAAGTGATGATACCCAATCACCCTGGGCGACCGTCACATCGAAGTCATATTCGTTCGTTGTATTATCGGTGATCTTGAAGATGACTGGTGATGACCAACCGAGCATAGTACCAGCGGCCAATGCTCCGAGGGTTGCTGAAATTAAGCGAGGAAAAATGATATAGTCGTGTTTAGATTTTTTTTTTAATGACAGCATGCTTTTAGCCCAAACGGCTTTTACGGTGGGGGAGACAAGCGCGAAAGTTCTACTAACGTCTAGGAACGTCACGTGAAGGTATGGAAGGTATGGTGGAAGTATGGTAGAAGTTATTACCGATGACGTCATAAATCGGCAATTAGCCTTCACAGACGATTTGTCATGAAATTTAAAAAGCGCCATACTTTAACGGTATATATGAGATTGAAGCTGGATGAATGATTTTTTTGTCATAAATTCTATTTCGTGATCATGTCATTTATCTCCTCTCATTGCTTTTGAATATAAAGCAGCCCAAGTAATAAATGTGTTTTTAAATAGTTACAATATATAATTTTTAATTATTTAAATCAGATGCGTTTTTTTAATATTATACGGTGTGTAATTCCGCTGAGTAGAATATACCACCCTCATTTCTTACAGAGGTGTCGTAAAAGTCGACTAAGGTAAGTTGAACAATCGTGTGGTATCCAGTTAAGTAGAATTGACCACCCGCTTTCAGGTTTTAAGGTAAGTTGACGTCAGGCAGGCGACCGGAGTTAAAATACGTAGCCAAATCATGTGACAACGTGTTTATAAAATTTTGTTCCGACCCCACTTAGAGTGGAATAAGGGCAGGAGGACATGTTTTTAAAATACATTGTGATGCCAGAATGGCTTGAGAGTATATTATGTTACTTAAAGTCTTCATACAAAGGTAATATTTTTTTTTTTTGCTATAATCCGCGATGAAGTAAAATATAAAATATATATAGTGCTAAATGTAGAGTGGACAATCCGTTTTCATACCTGATACATGGAGGATTCGTAAAAACACACGCAAAAACCTCCACCACCGCCAGCACAATACACAAGCACTACACACATACACTATCACAAACTCAACAATCGTTTCGCCCGTAACCGAAGCATCATCAAGAGATAGACTCCACGATAAAATCGCAAATTCTATTTTACTTCTTCACGGTTTCTAGCAAAATAATTTTATTATTTTTGTATTATGGATCTCCGCAAAGTAATACCTACTTAAAGATTTCATGATATATACCTGATAATGCGGCTATATATTGTGGCAGTTTTCGTCCCCCATCCCCCCTCGGCTCCACCAACACAGATTGCGACACTCCCACGTCCGCCATTGTACTGTTATTGCCTTCGGCCTGGAATAAAAAAAAATATATTTACACCTACAAATACCTTTAGCTTAACAAATAGATTTATTATTCAGTTTTTCTCTCAAACATCCAATATGGTATAAGCCATAACAGGTTAAACAGTGTCACTAGATGGGATAAGCGACTCATGTGAGAACATAAAGGAAATTGGTACTTATAGGTTTAATTATCTATCTACAGAAAGGTTTAAATTAAGTATAAGAGATATGTTTATACGTAAAGCATATTACAAAATTACAGACTATTTCCATGATAAAAAAAGCCTGGATTTCAAAATCCTTTCAGCTTCATACAAGAATGCAGTTTAATAATGTAAAATTAAAAATGTTTAAAAGATTAACTGCCAAGTTTCTTTCTGGTTCTTCTCGGCAAGAGCAACATTCTGAACCAGTTGTAGGTTCATTAATCATATTGATCCTTGACGATTCAAAAGTGCTTGAAAGAGCTTATTTGAATAAAGATATTTTAATTTGATTTGATTTAATTTGTTTTCAGTGCCAGTGAGGGCTTTGTTTTTTGTTTATTAGCATGTAATGTGTCTATTTAATTGCAAAATAGCAAGTACCACTAGTCGATATAAATGTGTGAAAACAATTTGTATTTAATTTAACTAGAATTATTGCATGTTTAAGAATAATATTATTATGGATTAACATAAAAATTACTACTTTCTCTTTAAAAAATCTTTATTTTTATTTTAATATAAACAATTGATTAATTATTTTATGTCAGCGGATCTTGAAAATTAAGTAAAGGTTTACATATTCTTAGAAGTATTTAGATGGCCGAATAATTATTGTAGAGAACCTCCATTCACTTAGCAGTTATGAATGAGGTCACAAGGTTTAATTTTATAAAGAAAAAATTATATAAAAGCAATTGTAATTTTTTTTTTAATTTTATTGTTTTAAGTGTTTATACTAAAAATTTTATGGTCAAAATAAAATTCAGAAAAGTGAAAGAGAAACATTTGATTTTGAAAATGGAACATTTACATTTTGCATAGACAATGATAAATGTTCCTTATACGCGAGTATTTAATGGTGAATGTAGAACGTAACGTTACACTTTCTATTTAGATAAACAATGATCAAACCTCATAATTTTGGCTGGAACCTGCGATCGCGGGAAGTAAAGGTTCTGTTTCAGAACTGCTGTCATGTCGATTACGACGATATATATTTGCACTACGCATTACGGAGGAAATAATGTACTTCTAATTACTTCAGATACGACTACGTAATGAGCAATGATCATGGCAATGTTTATTTTTTACCGAAACACCTGAAAATGCCTCAACGCAATGTCAGAATCTAGCAAAACAATGATTTTATAGTCATTAGTCTGTGATGCTCGCATTTGTCGATATTATATAGTGACATTGAAAATTCTCTGGCTTCTAGTCAATTTGTGAAAACTGATAACTTTAGTCGATGTTATCTTTATAAAATACTGATATGTAATCACATGAAATTTTTTATCAAAATATTTTGTTGCTTCTTATCTTTGTGATCTTATTATCTTTATTACAAGTTTGTAATACTTTAATTTTATGAATTCTAAATTCACATATTTTTATTACTTTATTTTTAACGCCTGAAAAATTTAAAAGCAAAACTAAGTCACACTATTTAACTTTAATATCTAAAGCAGGCAACGGAGCGAAACATTTGAATTATAGAATCATTGAAAACAGCGTGGTTGCTATTATTGACCTACGAC
Organism: Morpho helenor; assembly: GCA_029227775.1. Lineage (NCBI taxonomy): Eukaryota > Metazoa > Arthropoda > Insecta > Lepidoptera > Nymphalidae > Morpho > Morpho helenor. The sequence continues at coordinate 14,710,353 of JARGCU010000034.1, read as the reverse complement.
AATTATTATTTTTATCCAAATGCATATAATCAATAACACAACAATACACAAGCACTGCACACATTCACCACCACAGTCTCGCAAAATCGTGGAGTCTATCTCCTGACGATGGCTGACTGATGAGATGGGATGATGATGACGGGTAGTACATGAGTTTTAACAAATTCTCCATGTATTCGGTATGAGAACGGATAGTTCACTACATTTAGCATTACATATCTATTTTCTTTTCACGTGGATTATAGCAAAATAATATTTTCATTACTTTTTGTATATCAGGCTATCAGAAAGGATAAACAACCCTAGGTGTTGTGTTGAAAAAACAACACCTAGGATTTTGGTATATAATTTAAGCTATTAAGTTAATACGAACCAAGTTGGGGGGTTCTTTATATAAATCTAACATCGTTCACGAACTAAAAGCTAATCTTTTAAATTCTTGTTTCTAAAGTTTTAAAAGTAATAATGCCAAAATTATTTTTTTTGTCTGTAATCAAATAACACTTACCTACAATAACGAAATTAAAATACCGACAAACTGAGCCGAACGTAGTTATGGTGTTTATACTGTCACGGCGGCAATCAGATAAAATCTGCCAAGCATGTAATTATATGTTTTTCTTCTGTTTTATGTTAACGTGACTAACACGCGAGTCGTGTTTGAAAAATTTAAAGTCATAAATTATCTGTGATACTTAGGTATACTTACAAAACATCACAAAAAATTTCACGGTATTTCATGGTTTTTACATGATGAAGAATTGTTATTTTTCTTTTAATTGTTTTCAAAAGACCCGGCCACTATTTCGTATAGCTCAGTCTGTTTTAATCTTACCTTATGTTAGTTTTAAATTAAGATAATCATTTCAAATTTGCTACAACTACGGCTTAAGTACATCGAGCTACCATATAGAGTAATAATAAGTAAAATATTCCCGTTTCTTCCTCGGTAACAAAAACTTTGATGTAATCGAAGCCGCCGATATAGCTTATGATAAATAAATATATGTTTTAATGTTTCATTTGATTAGCCGTGTGGTATTCGGCTGGTTAGAATAGACCACCCTCATTTATTACCGAGGTGTCGTAAAAAGCGACTAAGGTAAGTCAGCCCGCCGTCTTGTATCCGGGTGAGTAGAATAGACCAGCCTCTTTCTTACCGAGGTGTCGTAAAAGATGACTAAAGTAAGTTGGCGTCAGGCAGGCTGGTCGTAAAATACCTAGTCAAATCATGTAAAATGTTTGTAACATGTTGTAATTGGGGTCACTTAGAGTGGAATAAAGGCAGGAGAATTAATGATGATGTTTTAATTGATAATGTTTTAATTGAGGAAGTTTGTATATCTTGTAAATAATGTTAAGTTTTCTATCATTGCCTTGACTTTGACTTGTTCTCTATTCAACTACCTCGGACAGGTGAATATGATTAATTTCCATGTTATTTAAAACTTTATCCAGTTCATTTAAAAACTATTTTTGCTTAAAACCGATAGCATAAAGAACGTACCAGTAATTTAGCGTATTGCACTTATGTCTGAATAGAATGACGTAATTATCTATCTACTGTTGTGTCTGCAATACAAATCCATAAATAATAAAGTAGTAATAGAAGTTTTGTTTTTATATTGATAATAATTACCGTTTCTACACGGTTTGACATAAGATGTTAACTGAACTTGTGCGTAGTAATATGCATGATAATATTGCAAAAGTGATAGAATTATACTTTAATTGCTTATTCATTAAAAAATCTCGAATTTATGGAAATGAGACCGATGCAATTTCCATAGTTATAATCTATGGTTCGAATTTTAGCACAGACAGAAACGTGAAGTCAATACAAAAAGAAACCACTATACACTGTCCATTATATTAACCATCTTTTGACAGATTGACGATTTACATATTTAGTGATGTCCTAAAGATTCTCGTATGCGATACCATTCCGATTATAGTACCTACTATCATTAATCGAATTACGTACCTAAGTAATTCGATTAATGATAACCTACGTAAACTAATAACAGATATAGAAATCAACATTTTGATTTAATATTGCCTTAGTTTTTTGAAAATAAATGTTAATCCGTGTGTATTTATTATAATCATAAAAAATATATTATACATCAACTGGCAACATCAACAGACCTTCCGCTCGGCCGCCATTTTGACGTGATCTGTCACTCTCAACGAAACGCCCGTGATAGTCACACGCATTTACGTTCGCTGAGTGTTCTCTCGCATCTGTTACACCTTGAGTTAAGTAGCTTTATTCCTCGGAAAAACTTTTGTGAAACTTATATTAATTGATCGTGAAAATGCCGAAAGGACGTGTGTTGAAAGCACAATCGAGACAGTTAGTGTTAAAACTTCATGAGTATTTTGAGCAAGAAAATCAAAATGGCGGACCTCTTATACCTATCACGCAAGTCCGAAACCGTGTTGCAGCCGCGTTGGGGATCAGTCTATCAACTGTGACTAAAATCACTACTGATGCCTACGGCAGGAGCGGCTTGGAGCAAAACAAACCATCTACACCAAAAAGAAAGCGCCGGGCTCATAAGGTGACAGCTGTTGATGACTTTGACGCTGACGCTATTCGTCGTCATGTATATGATTACTACTTGAGAAAAGAAATTCCAACTTTGAGAAAACTTATTGTTTCTTTGAAAAGAAGTGGTCTATTTCATGGTGAAAAATCTTCTTTGGTCAAAGTTTTGAACACAATTGGCTTTTCATATAAAAAGTTAAATAAAAGAAAATTATTAATGGAACGCACAGATATAGCTATAGCACGTTGTGATTTTTTAAGAGAGGCAAAGAAAATACAAGATTGGGCAAATATTGTTTTCACGGATGAAACATGGCTCAACGCTAACCACACACTATCTCGTTTCTGGACTGATGATACTGCTGATTCCACTTCCTCAGTACCAATGGGAAAAGGTGAGCGCCTAATCATTTGCCATGCAGGTACAGCAAAAGGATTTGTACAAGACGCACTGTTGGCATTTAAATCGAAGAAATCAAATGACTACCACGAAGAGATGAATGCAAATGTGTATGAAGAGTGGTTCAAAAAAATGCTCATTTCATTGGAAGAACCATCAATAATTTTTATTGATAATGCGCCCTACCACTCCCGTCAAATTGACAAAATGCCAACACAGGCTAATAAAAAGCATGAAATAATTAATTGGCTTCGGGACAATGGAGAAAATGTGGACGACTCAATGTTAAAAGTTGAATTAATAAAAATATTAAAAACCAAAAAGAGAGCAAAACGCTATGTAATCAATGAAATGGCAGCAGAATATGGCCATACTGTTCTTCGGATTCCTCCATACCACTGCCAGTACAACGCAATAGAACTTATATGGGCACAAGTAAAAGGGCATGCTGCGAGATGCAATACAAGCCCCCCATTCACAGCGAATAAAATGTTGCAATTGCTAAAAAATGCTTGCACCCACGTAACGGCCGAGAACTGGGCAAGTGTGGTGGAAAGAACTAAAAGAGTAATATTCTCTGATTGGGAACGTGATATTGCGTTTGATAATATATTATCTACACAAGAGCTAATAATAACTGCTACTGAAGACTCCTCATCGGAGGAGTCTAGTGTTGATTATCATTCCGACGACTCGTGCTAATAAAATAAATTAAAATATCCTGATTGTTTTATTTGTATTCATGTATTAACTAAGAAGAAAGTAAAACTTTATATAATGTTATTAAATGTCTTTTAATACTCGTAACATCGATTTCTACCGATTATTTTTAATCTGTGGCATAATCGTAGTAACCATTATGTGTGACATCACTAAGTGGGCGGTACCCATCCATAAAGTACAAATATTATTTGTATGATATTTGTACGTAAGCAATACAAAACTTAATGAGCGTGAGCTGTCAAAAGACTAATAATATGATGGACGCAGTATAAATACAAATTTAAAGACTGAGAATATAATCTATACTTTTATAAAGAAATTCTGTCATATGCTATTCGTCCACGATAATCTCCGAAACCGCTCAAATAGGCTTGGAGTAGAATAAATCAATTAATAAATAATCGATTTTTATCACTTTAAAAATCGATTTTTTTTTTCTGAATATTACAATAGTTCTTTTTATATATTAATAATGAATTACAATAAAGGCTAATTAAAGTGGACAACTACCAACTTGAAACTACCACTTGAATTTCGTATGAATTTACTGGAGAAATCTAAATATATTAGCGGTCCTTACTAATTTATCATGTTGATCATTCTGCAACTCATTAAAGATTACATAACGGTCAGTAGTCAGTTCACATTGGAACAATAGCAGTTATAGGTGCTTAATAACTAAGGAAGTTCTTTCGTTCTCAAAACATCCAATGAAAACTGACAGTGTATAAGCAATTGTTTACTAAAATAAACTTGTATGTCGACTTATTAGTGTTATAAATCGTCGAGTGATTGTCAGTCGTTAATATATAACATATTCTGAAAATCTTTTGAAAACATTAAGTTAGGGAAAGGTCTAAATTTTATGTGAATAAACCGGGGTTTGCATTATCTAGTATATTAAGGAAAGTCTCAAAGTTCCGCCCATAGTGCGAGACTAAGTTGGTATGGTCATGTAATGAGGAGGGATGAAAATCATGTGACCAAATGAGTTTCAAATATGAATGTGGATGGATGTATGGCTAGGGGGAGGCCGAAAAAAAGATGGATGGATTGCGTGAAAAATGCATGTTTGGGGAGTGGCACCAGAGTTGACGAATGATAGAGGAGAATGGAAGAAGAAGACATATTGTGCCGACCCCACTTAGAGTGGGATAGGGGTAACAGAATAATGAAACCGAGTTTTGCAGTACGTGACAAACTACTTTCAACATATATTCAACGTATCCGGGAACATGCCGATTTTTATTTGTTTTTTTAATTTTTCATTATGCTGATATTTACGACTTTAGTGTCTAGACATAAATTAAGAATGCTACTCATGATTTTTTTACTTAAAGTAAGTTAGTTAATTAAAGAATATAGAATATAAGAAAGAATGGTATCCGACTGAGTAGAATAGGCCACCCTCATTTCTTACAGAGGTGTCGTAAAGGGTGAACTAGGTAAGTCGACCGCCATGTCATATCTAGCTGTGTAGAATAAACCACCCTCATGAGGCGTCGTAAAAGGCGACTGAGGTAAACTTACCTTAGTCGGCTTAACTCGCTTAACTTAACCGGATTATAGATTATGGATGGCCCGGATTATTTATATGGGTCAGTTGAGCCGGAATAGACCACCCTCTTTACTTTACTAAAGTATCGTAAAATACGACTAAGGTAAGTTGACGCCAGGCCAGTCGTAAAATAACTAGACGAATCATGTGACAACATGTTTATAACATGTCGTGCTGATCCTTCCCATATTGGGATAAGGACAGGAGGATGATGATGATTATTTTTTCATTTTGCCGATATTTGCGACGTCATTATACGTCATAACCAAATACTATAATGTTTCTAGACATAAATTTTGAATACTCATGATTTCTCGACTTAAAGTAATTCAAAAAATATTTTAATAATAAGAAAGAAGACCTAAGCTTTACTTGGCTTGGCTCAAATCCAGACTTTTTATATTTTGTACCCTCTTTAAAAAATATTTGTAATAATAATCTGCATAAAGAAAAAATCGGCAAAAGATAACGTCTATTCCTATCTTTCATTCTTCATAGACCTGTAACATATAAGAGCCAAAATAAAGCTTTCTTTCTTGTTTAGAAAATAATCTAATTTATTGGAAGCATTTTACATATACTATTTTGAATTTTAAACATACTATTGTTTTTTAAGTTTAACAGAGAACTGCTTTTCAATCATATATTCAGAATTTATTTTTATTACCAGTATTATCAGATATCATTCGTTACCTTGAGTTTTATAGCTCACTATAAACTGGTAATTGGATATTGTAGTCATCGTATTATAGACAATAAGGTAAACTCTTTGTTATAATTTACTTTATAGCTTTCAAGTAATCTTTAAGATTCATGCGAATATGTTGTTACATAATTCAGCAACTACCCGCAATACCATAATTTTGCATTACCTAATTGATAAACTAATTATTTTATTATTACTTTTGTGTTATGGATCCGCCTTGTGGTGTCCGGCTGAGTAGAATAGCCCACCATTTCTTACCGATTATCTTATATTACATATTACCGATGTCAATTATCGATAATTTATGTACATAAAAATATAATTTATGTACATAAAAACATAAAAATATAAAGAATTATAAAACGATAGGTGATGTATACAATAGACAAAGCAGGAACCGACATAAGCTTGCGGCTCCTGCTTTGCGCCTTGCAAAAGTACGTAATTCGTTTGTGGGTTTTGGTATAAGATTCTATAATAAAATTCCGCAATCAATTTCAGCTTTGCCATTACATCAGTTTAAAAACACTGTTAAAAAGAGGCTGATACAGAAAGCCTACTATACTCTTGAGGATTATTTGGAAGATAAGACTGTGTGGATATAGCTCTCTTTGAACCTGTACAAGACAGTAACGACTTAATGTAAATAGTATTAAGAATTATATTTTTAAAAGAGCAACCGCCGAGTTTCTTGCTGGCTCTTCTCGGTAGGAACAGCTTTCCGAACCAGCAGTAGAGTTGACGATTCAAAAGCACTTGTTTACAAGTTTATTTGAATAAAGAATATTTTGAATTTGAATTTGAATTTGATATTCTTATTTTACGACCGTCCGCCTGCCTGACATCAACTTACCTTAGTCACCTTTTACGACACTTCGGTAAGAAATGAGGGTGGTCTATTCTAGTTAGCCGGATACAACACGGCGGGTCGACTTACCTTAGTCGCCTCGTTACGACACCTCGGTAAGAAATAAGGGTCTATTCTACTCAACCGTATAACACTGCTTAAATAAGTAAATTAATAATAATTTATGAAGCAACAAATATTTTTTTTTCATGATATTCTGACGCACATCCGAATGTTATCAAAAAACTCGTGTATAGAGAAAATCAAGTAGCGAGTTCGATGATTATCTTTTATCTTTTGAGATGGAATTTTTGAGTACTTTATCTTTGATCGTATGTTATTTACAATTGTTGTGAACAATTTTCATATTTTCGAAACAAGTATTTGAGACTAGTACAGCTGAATTTATAAATAGTACAACTCGTTCATAAAATAGTATAGCAGATTTTCAAAACTATAGGCTGACCGTTTAACTCAATCCTCCCGTGCGGGGTATAAGAGCGTGAAGGTAGTACGAGAAAAAGGGCGCTCACCTCTTGTAAATCAAGCTACGAGCGCTCGCCCGCTCTTACTTCAATCCTACTCGTCTCACCGGCCTTGCACATTGTATGCGAGGACTAAGTTAAACGGTTAGCCTATAGTATAACTGGTTTCGAATCTAACAAAGTTATTTATATATATAACAATTTTATATGAACCAACTTCAAGACCTATAAGGAATAAATAATAGATAATTTAGTATTACAAATTGATGATAGTAAGATTCCACTGTGGCTAATAATTTTAACTGCAGTCAACTACGCACCTGGCTATAAAGATTACATGTAATCAATTAATCAAATTATATAATTTTCTAGTTAAGATTATCCGCCGAGTTTCTTGTTGGTTCTTCTCTGTAGGAGCAAACTCCGGCATCAGAGGTAGCTTCTTTAAACCTCTGATGATTCAAAAGTACTGAAAACAGTATATTTGAATCTATACTAATATATAAAGCTGAAGAGTTTGTTTGTTTGATTGTTTGAACGCGCTTATCTTAGGAATTACTGGACAGATTTGAAAAATTCTTTGAGTGTAAGATAAATGAGTAGGAGAGGAGCAGCAATAAAAGATATTACGAAAACGGCAAAATTTAAAGCTCTCCTTGCGTGCACTAAGTAAACGGTAAAATAACTTTTAAAAATAATGTATTACGAAATTGTTTCCCTCTAAAAGTTCAAAATAAAGTCCGCAACAGCATATGTCTAGCTCTTAAGGTTAACGCACTAACTATTTTTTATTAAAACACTGTTAGAAATTAAGTCTAAATTTTATTTAAACTGAATAATTAAAAGATAAAGGAATGAAGAGAAGGCTTAGAGAATCACGCCGGTCACCTTATTGTGCGCCAACACTTTTCACTACAAAATCCAACGACAGTGTTTCTACTACCAGTTCGGAACACTAATGCACTTAAGAAGAACTGGTAAGAAACTCAGTGGTCGCTCTTATCGCGAATAGCGATTATTTGAGGTTAAATTCTAATGACACAAAATACCATCTAAATCCGGCGAATGCCGAACGCCAAAAGAGAGCGAATGATTTTTTTTTCGGTCACTAACTAAGGCTGTTAGTCCTGAGGCTTTTACAGCGTCACCGAGGGAGTGGGCGAGCGCAGAAGCATCGCCGGAGTGAAAAACTGGAAGAGCGAGTCTCAAGCGAGACTCGCAGCATCCTGGGAGCATCGCCTTAAGGGTGCCTCATGTGAGGCAGGACCTCGGCTTAAAGCGACGCGCTGTGGAGGACTGTATCCGACTTGCGCAAAGAGCGAATGACAGCCGTTGTCTTATATAGGCTGTCACAGCTTAGAGATCTAGATTCCTAACAGTATATATTAAATTTAGACTTTCGCCCTTATAATGTTAGTACTAATGATACCATGTAAGCTCGCACACTATGTGGCCCTGGTCGAAACGGTGGCGCCGCAGACATCGAATTTGGCACACTCATAAACAAATCAGCAGTTAAAATACCCGCTGAAAGCGCGGGACTTATAGGAAACAGTCCTATGGCAACACTGGAATTCACTCGCGTTGGAAACATTGTTTATACTGGCAAAGCACTGTTCGCCAATGGCAGATCAATATTTGATAATAAAACCTTAAAAAATAGTTTGACATCTTTTGAAATATAAGATATGATTAGATAAGTGCGTTCTCAATCATATCTGCGATTTTGACGATGCATTTTTTGTCAATGGATCATAGAGTTTCTCCTGTCTTTATCTCACTCTAAGTGGGGTCGGCGCAATATGTCACATGATTTGGCTACGTGTTTGAATTTTGAATCGTCAACTCTACTGCTGGTTCAGAAAGCTGTTCCTACCGAGAAGAAAGAAACTCGGCCGTTACTCTTTTGAACATAATACTTATAACTAGTTACATTAAGTCATTACTATGTTGTACAGGGTTAGACAGTAGCTATATCCACGCATTCTTATCATCCAAATAATCCTCAACAGTATAGTACGCTTTTCGTATCAGCCTCTCTTTAATAGTATTTTTAAAATGCTGTAACGGCAAAGCTAAAATTGCGGAATTTTATTATAGTATCTTATACCCAAACCCACAAACAAAGATAAAGGTGTGCAACCTTTATCTATACTATATCTGGTCTATAGTATCGATATTAAAACAAGAATGATGTATTTTATTACCCCCATAGACCATAGATTAGCAATAAACACGCGGTCCACCGGTTTTATACAGAACGTAATCAATTTTATCTATTCGATCGTATCGATAGAACTTCATAATAATCCGTCTTTCAATTACCATTATAATGAAATTTATATATGTTTACATTATACATTTAAATTACTTTAAAATACTGGCAACTTACATTACATTACACATACATTATCGTCAATTACCTAAGCGACTGGAAATGCGAAATTTGACGCTCAAAATTATTGTTGATCTTTCAAAAGAAGATTTGGCTACTTATTGTTATATTTATAAAATTTACTAATTTACTTTGCGGAGGTCCATAACACAAAGCTAATATTATTTTGCTATAATCCGCGATAAAAGAAAATATATGTAATGTAATGTAGAATGTACTATTCGTTCTCATACCTGATACATGAAGAATTTGTAAAATTTATGCACTACCCGACACCGATATAATTCGTGGAGTCTATCTCCTGACGATGCTTCGGTTACGGGGCGAAACAATTGTTGAGATTGTGGTGGTGAATGTGTGCAGTGCTTGTGTATCAATCATTTTACAAATTCTGCATATGATTTTCTACATTACACATTACAGCATAACTCTCTTACATAATGTACTTTCATATTGTTTAGCTAGTTGATGAAATCACGAGGGGACGCAATGTTCCGTCTCACTAATTAGACCTGTAGTAATTCTAGATGTTAATTGCTAACCTCCTTGCTCTAATACACCTGCAGCTAACTAGAAATCTATATGGGGCGTAAAGAAAGAGTTCGTCACAATCTGTCTCGGAAATACCAACCTGATTGAAGACCAGTGGTTTCCAATCTTTTTTGTGCTACGCCCTACCTTAAATACCCTATGTTACAAAGGTAAAAAGGTTCAGTTTCATTTTGAATATAAAATTAAATTGAACTGTTCACATAAGAAGCCTAAATGATAGGTTTTAGGATCAAGGATGCAAATGCTCGATCAAAGCAATTTGTTCGGTAAATTTAACACCGAAATCCAGAATTGATTTTAAATGGCTCGGTGTGAAAGGGTTAAACTTATGACGAGTTAATTTTTAACTGGCCCCCCTGTTGGGGGGAGTAATGGAAACGGTGAGGTATACTATAAGAGTCTATGACTAACAATGGATGTAGGTATATTAGTTACGACTGGCTAAAACAACTTTGGACATGAAACATCAGAGATACAGCTCACAAACAGGGTTATGGTTTTCCCAGTTAAAAGAGCCGTAACTCTCTTTTTACTCTTTAGTTAGTATTGTAATTGTGGAAGTCTATCCGTCTGTATTTTACGTCTTATTCGCTCGAGTAATATTGATAGCATTTGGTACAACTTAAGCTCATTTACCAGGCTAATATAGTACAAAAATTCTTTCTTCCTTCTTCTGCTAAAGATCTTTCTTCTTCTTTCAAAAATTCTAGTCTTTACTTTGGGAACAGGAAAAAATACTTGGAACTATAGTTACAGGTATTTCAATATTTAAGTTGAACAATGAAATCGCGGGTAAATCTAGTGTTCATAAATGTATCGTGTAACGGTGCCTATCGACCTTCCACCTCATATCCGTTTCCGCACCGGATGTCTATGAGTTGATCGCCATTCTATAAGGTATATTTCAAGTTTTATCTATGACCTAATAATATTATGAGTAAAGATTTACAAACGAAATTGTGACACATCCGTGACTTGCTTTGTCTGTTAAACACGATCCAATATAACAATTCCACAATTTTTATTGTCTTTATGTGTTTTATGGTTACACAGCTAATCCTAAAGCCTGGTGAAATTTGACACAATTAGCAGATAATTCTAAATAGTGGTTCTATTTTGAATACCTGCCGCATCAATTGCAAATTTCTCACGACATCATCCAATTCAACTTCTTTGACATTTTAAATGGTTTGGCCTTAACTAGCTTGGTTTAAACCAACAAAAAAAACTTTCCTACACCTTTGACCGCTTTTTTTATGTCAGGAAAACCCATTATGGGTCATCACCACCCGACGGGGACGAGCGGCGGGTATGTCGGACTCGCACCGACTAAAAACCTGACAGTGCTCCACCACGCTGTTAGTGATGGGGAAAGGATACCGTTGTACACATTGCCCCCTTCCCCGCCAGCAGCAATTCTGAACCCCAGAGTGCACCACCTCTGAGTCGGGGCCTCTCTAAAAGTGGCCCCTCCCTCCGCTAATCGATGTATCGGGAGCACCAGATGCATCGACCGCCTCGGGGACCTTTTCAGATGGGCGTCCGATAAACCCCGTTCGAGACGCTCAGAGACACCTTTAACCGCTAACCTTACCTACCTTTAACCTTCACATACCGTTGAAACGCGTACCGCAATTTAAATATCTTGGCCATTATCTTAAGAAAGATCTTAACGATCAAGTGGACATTGAGCGTGGAAGACGGGCATTGGCAGCCAGAAGCAACATGTGGGCCCATAGATTTGCTCGCTGCAGTGTGGAAGCGGAACTTACACTTTTTAAGCGTACTGCCAGACCTTCTACAAAGACAATCTGTGGTTCAAATACTCTAAAGCTGCCATGGATACATTAAGAGTGCAATAAAATAGCGGGTTTAGGATACTGTTGGGTTGGCCGAGGTTTTGCTCGGCTTCTAGCATGTTTGCTGAAGACGATTTTTACTCTATAATAAGGAAGAAGACCGGATTGTTGCTAGCAAGACTTCGTTCGAGCCCTAACAGTATCCTAAACACGTTAGTGTGTAAGATGGAGTCGACGATATATGCACGTTTCATGAATATCTTGGTGCGACAGAAGGCTAACTTGAATCGTTTTATTAAATTTTGTCTGATTATGTATTTTCTGTTTATTTTGTTTATTTGTTAATTCGTAGATAATACTAACATAGTTATAAGTTTGTTACTAACATTATGAGCCCTTGTTGCTTGCAAATAAATACGTTTCATTTCATTTCATTTAAGTGGGTGATAAAATTTACAAAAGATATTGTTTCTGATATCATGGTATGGTTTATTATTACTCAATTTTTAAATGCCTGTTGCTAAAATCATCATCCTCTTGCCCTTATCGCATTTTAAGTGGGGTCGGCTTAACATGTTATAAAACATGTCACATGATTGGTCTTCGTATTTTACCGACCCTCTGCCTGACGTTAACTTATCTTAGTCTTATTTTACGACATTTCGGCAAGAAATGAGGGTGGTACTATTCTATTCAGGCAGATACCACACGGCGTAATATAACTTCAAACTATAATTCTTTTTTTATAGTTCCCCCATAGAAATGTAACAAAATAATTATTAATACTAAGATAACATATATTTTTATATTTAACTACATAAAAATTATTGCTGTAACGTCTGGGCCCAAAGTTGTATGGAATTCTGGCACCCTCCTTTGTGTCGGGTATCGTCACCTTAAGGCTACTTACTGTGAAACCGTACCACAATTTTACCTGCAGTGGAGGAGGGATATAACGGATATTTAATCACCACAATGGGTGTGTGGAGATCGATTATATGATATAACTGTATAATAATATAATGAATATATATCTTAAATAGTACTGACCGATAACAGTTTTAGTCAGCACGATATCAACGAGATAGGAACTACGTGCGTGTCATTGTTTTGCTAAGCAATAAAGCTATTTTGTTTTGCAACAAATATATACAATTTATATCTACCTAATAAGCTGTGGTAGCCCAGCGGTAACACCGTGCGACTCTTTTAAGGAGGTCACGGGTTCAAAGACAGACATCAATGAGTTTTTCTGTTAAAACTTATGTGTCTAATTGTTAATTGCAATTTATCACACGCTTTTCGGTGAAGGAAAACATCGTGAGGAAACCTGCATATCTTGACAGAATTCTGGAGATATGTGTAACCTACCAATCCGCATTGGAGCAGTGTGGTAGGTCTTAGCTCCAATCCTTCTCTCCAAAAACGGAGAGGAGAGGCCTATTCCCAGAAGTGGAATAGTAACAGACCGCTACTTACTTACTTTACTTTTATATCTATCTTAAAATCTTAAATTACTTACACGCTATATGACTATCAAGTCATACCCACGTGGACTGGTCCCAAGAATGCTGGCAGCGATTCCGCGTTCAATCGCTATTGGAGTAACGACAGAGTTAACGAATGATAGGAAACAATGGAAAAGAAAACATTGCAGCGAGCGACCCCATGGTTTTATAATGTTGTGGCTAGGAGCGAGTAAATCAAACCATCTTGAAAGCTAAGATGATACTGTTTTATTTCGTCTTACCAATTAGTATATATATGCTGCCAGCATTATTTAAAATTTAATATTATTAATTAATATTTTTTATAAGATATAACAAACAAAACGCTTATTATTTCAAATTTCATACAAAACGGTCAACTACTACATTGTCAATTACTAGTGCCCTTACCTAATACGCAATAAAGATTGATTGATAACTCTATATTAAGTACAAGTAAAACCTTAAACCTTAAGTCTCAGACCAGAAGGCTCAGTGACTCAGCAGGCGATGGAGCGAGCTATGCTCGAAGTATCTCTACGTGATCAAATCAGAAATGAGGAGATCCGTAGAAGAACCAGAGTTACCGACATAGCTCAGCGGGTCGCGAAGCTGAAGTGGCGATGGGCGGGGCACATAGTGCGGAGAACCGATGGGCGTTGCGGTCTCAAGGTGTTGGAATGGCGACTCCGCACCGGAAAACGCAGTGTCGGTAGACCCCCCACGAGATGGACTGACGAACTCAAATAGGTCGTGGGGTGCCGCTGGGTACAAGCGGCACAAGATAGTGTGGTGTGGAGATCCCATGAAGAGACCTATGTCCAGCAGTGGACGTCAGTTGAAGAAGAAGAAGTAAGGAGTCAAGTTGTAGTATCCGAGCTCCAGATTCGTATGTCTCTTTAACACGAGAAAACTGCTGGGTGCTGTAAGATTGTGGCAGTAATACAATTATGCCAGACTCTTCGATTTTAATTCAAATCAAAATAATCTTTATTAAAATAAGTTCATTCAAGCACTTTTGAATCATTTATAGAATTAGTCATTTTCGCGTACGATGCTTACGTATTTTTAATTATAATAGAATGTTAAAAGTTCAAAGATTCTTTTATGTTTTTGTCGACAGGAAAATTCAACGTGAGAATTTTTTATAGATGAAAAAAAGCATCATAATTTTAGCATAAAACGAAGATAAATTGGACATACAATTAATTTGTAAATGTCATATCACGACTTTGTTTACACAAATAGCTTTGCTATATACAGATATATTTTACTAAACCGGATACCACACTGCGGGTCAACTTACCTTAGTCGCCTTTTATGACATCTCGGTAAGAAATGAGGGTGGTCTATTCTACTCATCCGGATACCACACGGCTATTACACTTAGAAACTTAAAATTATTTTAGAAATTATTTTTTTTCACTCGGCTGTCACGTAATCTCTTGCTTAAATTATGATCACAATTTAATTAGTCGTTAAAATACCTTCGCTTTCAACAGATCCGGTGCAGCGATCCTTGATGTATTGAGGTAAAACCCCGATTACAAAGTACAATTATTTCATCAAGTTTATGTCTGTGTTATATCTGCCCCAATTTCACAACCTGAGACGGAATTTGATCTGATTTCTTAAATATTGCGTGGCGGGTGACTCAAATTATTGAACCGATCATGGAATACGAGTTAATTATGTAATTTTCTAGACCAGTAAGCTGTTATAACCTAGTGGTGAGGCTGTTCGCCACTTTCGAGTCATGAGTTCAAACTCGAGGAGAAAATCGAGCTAGATTTTATTAATCAAAATCGTTTTATCCCTGTTTTTGGGCACTAAAAAACTACCAAAATGGGCATAAAACCCAAATGAAATTTTTGGCTGTCAAACGTAAATGCTGTGATAGTAATTTCTCCCGCCCGGTGACGCTGTAAAAGCCGTTAAGGCTAACAGCATATAGTCAATTCGAAAAAAAAGAGTGATTTTTTTACATAAAAAAAATGCAATTGATAAATATAAAAAAATACGTGTGGGATCTTTAAAGTATTCAGAATACAAGAGCGCCCGTTACTCAATTGAGCTATCATGATTTTGCAATTGGCAGCGTAATTATCCTTTGCTTTCTCATAAAATTATAGCAGTTTTTTTCAGTGCCCGAAAACAGGGATAAAACAAGAATTTTTTTAATAAAACCTAAATCTAATAAAATCAATTCCCCAAGAAAACCCCTGCTGAAATGCTGAATTTCATGAAAAACGTTGGAGCCGTATCCAAAATTCAGAAAAATATATATATACAAGATTAACTCTTAAAATATTAAAGATTACATTTTACCGGCGACTTCGTTCGCGTGGACTGTTGTCCGTCGGTCGATAATAGATGGCGCTTTTCAATGTCATCCTATTCCTTTCGAATTAACAGGATTTCTATAGCCTATATGTTATTCCGGTGTATAAGGAATAAGTGTTAATAAATTTCATTAATATTGTATATAACGTACATCTATATTCACAAACTTTCACATTTATAATATTAGTAGAAAGTAGAATATATCCGCCGTGTGGTATCCGGCTGAATAAAATAGTACCACCCTCATTTCTTACCGAGGTGTCGTAAAAGGAGACTAAGGTAAGTCGACCCGCGGTGTGGTATCCGACTGAGTTCAATAGACCACCCTCATTTCTTACCGAGGTGTCGTAAAATACGCCTGAGGTAAGTTGACGTCAGGCAGGCGGCCGGTCGTAAAAACGCAGCCAAATCATGTGACAGCATGTTTATAAAATGTTGTGCCGACCCCACTGATAGTGGGATAAGGGCAGGAGGATGGATTCATGGAGCCTTATCCAAAATTCAGAAAAATATGTATATACAAGATTAACTCTTAAAATATTAAAGATTACATTTTACCGGCAACTTCGTTCGCGTGGACTGATGTCGTTTAATAGATATCGCTTTCCAATGTCATCCTATTCCTTTCGAATTAACAGGGTTTCTATAGCCTATATGTTAAGGAATAATTGTGCAAAATTTCATTAATATTGGTTCAGCAGATTTACCGTAAAACAGTAACAAACGTACATCCATACTCACAAACTTTCGCATTTATTAGTAGAATATATACCGCGTAAAATTTAATTTAAGTTTATTATATAACTCAATTTCAGCTGTATAAATACGCCGCATATCTTACGTAATAAAGTGATGAAAAATAAATAGACCTGCCACAAAAATATCAAGTTATATTACACAATCGATTTTATCTTAATCTGATACTTAAGATATATTATTAGAGTGTACTTTTGTGTTTATCTTGTCGACATTATCTTTAGGGCTTAGGGAAACTCGTATGTCTGTAAAAGTAACGGCCTGTTACTATCCCAGGCCTCTTGCATTAGTTTTTGGAGAGAAGGATTGGAGCTAAGACCTACCACGCTGCTCCAATGCGGATTGGTTACACATATCTCTAGAATTCTCTAGAGATATGCAAGTTTCCTTACAATGTTCGCCTTCACCGTAAAGCGTGTGATAAATTGAAATTGTCAATTAGACACAACTTTTTTTCAAATAAACTCAGTGCTTACACGCGGCTTGAACCCGTGACCTACTCGAAAGAGTCGCACGTTCTCACCGCTGGGCTATCACTGCTGTGTAAAAACCTATTTTGTAACGTTTTTTTTACCTCCATGAATTGAATTTTTGCTGAGTGCATATTTCTTAAATGCTTAAATATGCGGAACGCAAGTCGCTAGTACTTGTATTGTTATTCTGCCCTTATCCCGTTCTAAGTGAGGTCGTTCACAACATGCTATAAACATATCGCAACATGTTTTGGCTTATTTTAAGTAAGGTAAGGTAAGTTGACGTCAGTTTTACGATACCTTGGTAAGAAATGAGGGTGATCTATTCTACTCAGCGGGATACGAAACGGCGGGTCAACTTACTTTAGTCGCCTTTTGAGACAAGAGTAAGAAATGAGAGTGGTCTATTCTACTCAGCCGGATACCACACGGCGGTATTTGTAAATATCTGTACAACTCATGTAAACAGAAAGTTTTACTAAAATACTACCTGTCCGGCCACGCGTTGCTGTGGCTCAGTCTGGTTTCGAATTCCCATCGAAACAGACTCAACAGTTAAAAAAATCATCAAACTTTAGAAGATCATTCGCAGGGACGTTCTAAAGAAAGTCTAAAAATGTCTAAAAAATTTCATTAAAATCGGACCAGCCGTGTCGTAGACTATAAAGGACAGACAAAAATTCATTTTAATATATAAGGTTTCTCGCATATGATCAACAATTTATGAATAAGATATAATTTATGAACACAAAAAGTCACATGTGAAAATCCGCCATTTTTGATTTGCCGATGAAATTGCTTCGCCATTTATGGTTACCAAAATTACGATGGCGGATTCCGCGAAAATGTTGCCAACGTGATGTCAATGATAATTACATATTCTGTTATTGCGATTCGTATCATAATTGTTAGGTTTTGAAACATTCAAAAGTTAAATATTCTCCGCAAACTGCGTAATAATACACCGGGTTTCGTACAGTAAGAACGCAAAAAACGATAAAACTATTTTTTTTAAATAAAACCTAGGTTGATCGATTTATTGCTCCCAAAACCTCCTACATGCTGAATTTCTTGAAAATCGTAGGAGTCATTTCGGAAATTCATATCATTAGAATATTTAAGATAAACAAACACCCAGAATACGAAGAACCAACAAATTGTTAGAAAATGTTGGCCCTCGCTGGGAAGTGAACCTGCAACCTGCGCCAACATCATCTTCCTTTCCTTATCCCACTCTAAGTGGGGTCGGCACAACATGTTATAAACATGTTGTCACATGATTTGGCTACGTATTTTACGACCGGCCGCCTGCCTGACATCAACTTACCTTAGTCGTATTTTACGACACCTCTGTAAGAAAGAGAGTGTTCTATTCTACTTAACCGGATACCACACGGTGGGTCAACTTACCTTAGTCGCCTTTTACGACACCTCGATAATAAATGAGGGTGGTCTATTCTACTCAGCCGGATACCACACGGCGGGTCCACTTACCTTAGTCGCCTTTTACGACACCTCGGTAAGAAAAGAGGGTGGTACTATTCTATTCCGCCGGATACCACACGGCGGTGCCACCTGCGCCAACGTGCCAATAAATTCAAATTCAAATTCAAATAATTCTTTATTCAAATTGACTTTTACAAGCACTTACGAATCGTCTAATTACACTGGTTCGGGAAGTGCTCTAACCGAGAAGAACCAGCAAGAAACTCGGCGGTCACTCTTTTCAAAATTGAGTATTACAATAATGGCTTAATTAATTAAGAACAATTTAAAAAATTACAATATAATCTAGTGCGTAGCTGGTCGCAATTTAAATCCAAGCTTTCTTATCATCAACATAGTAAGTAAGGAGCGACCTGTTACTCTCCCACTGCTGGGAATTTGCCTCTTCTCTCCGTTTTTGGAGAGAAGGATTAGAGCTATGACCTACCACGCTGCTCCAATGCGGATTGGTAGGTTACACATATCTCCAGAATTCTCTAGAGATATGCAGGTTTCCTCACGATGTTTTCCTTCACCGAGAAGCGTGTGATAAATTGCAATTATCAATAAGACACATAAGTTTTAACAGAAAAGCTCATTGGTGTCTGCCCGGGTTTGAACCCCTCGCACGGTGTAACCGCTGGGCTACCATAGCTTCATCAACATAGTATCCTAATATAATAATAATAATAGTATCCCAATGGCTCTTTTTATCAGTATTTGACTAAAGTACAATATTTTACAAGCCTTTATTCAAAAACTCTGATGTAAACAATGCAAATACGAATTATCATTATTACTTGATAAATTATTTGTAATTGTGATAAGGATTATTTCAGAACACGTGTCTTTAATGTTATCAAATTTGAAATTGTTTTTATTTGAGTTTTTTTATTTCCACTTTTGGGTGAAGGAAAATCTCGTAAAGAGAACTATATATCTTAACAGAAATCTTGGGATTGTGTGACTGACTTGGGAGCAGTGTTGTGGGTCTTAGCTCCAAATGTTATACCAAATGAGAGTCTTGAACATAAACACACTAAAGACACATAAAAAGTATGTACACAACAAGTTAACTGGTAAGGAAGGCTCTTGCAAAATTGCAATCCAACGTCGCCATTTCGAGATATGTTCGTTATTCAAGATACGCTGTGTGGTATCCGGCTGAATAGAATAGTACCACCCTCATTTCTTGCCGAGGTGTCGTAAAAGGCGACTAAGGTAAGTTGACCCACCGTCTGGCATCCGCTTAAGTAGAATAGATCACCCTTTTTCTTACATAGGTGTCGTAAAAGGCGACTAAAGTAAGTGGCCCCTCCGTGTGGTATCCGGCTGAGTAGAATAGACTAGCCTCATTTCTTACTGAGGTGTCGTAACAGGCGACGAAGGTAAGTTGACCCACCGTGTGGTATTCGGTTAAGTAGAATAGACCACCCTCTACCTTACCGAGGTGTCGTAAAATACGACTAAGGTAAGTTGATGTTAGGCAGGCGGCCGGCCTTAAAATACGTAGCCAAATCATGTGACAACATGTTTTGCCCACTTAGATTGGATAAAGGCAGGAAGAAGAAGTTCGTTATTCAAGATCTATGTTTGCATAAACTATGAAGTTTTTTTTCTACTATAGATTGAATAGAAACAATTTCCTTAATAATTATGAATTAATTCATTATATTAAGTGAAAAAAATATTTGTACTCTCGCAAAGGGAAGTTTGTATATATTGTAATATTGATAATTGACTTTAGATAATTATAAAGAATGCAATCTATAAAGACAATCGTTTAATACCATTTAAAAAATAACAATTGTTTCATATTGCGTATTTAGGTATTTCTAAATAGGCGTCCATACTTAATATTATAAATGCAAAAGTCTGTCTTCTGTCTGTCTGTTACGCTTTCACGGTTAATCCTCTATACAAATATTTATCCAATTTGGCACACATAAAGCTTAGAATTTGTTGGTCTTCGAGTTTGGGTGTATATTTGTATTTAAGTATGTATTTAAAAAATATATTCACCAGTTGTCTGTCTACCATAACACAAGTATAAAGTTACTTACTTTGGGTACGACCGTGTGTGTAATTATTATTAAATCTATATATTTATACGAAACTAACCATTACTGTTATATGTATATACTAGCAATCGCCAGCCGCTCCGCCTTTGTGCAAAGGTCAAAACCGTAATAGTCTTTTTGATAACCATAAAAATGCTTACAGTGTTTTAACCTTAAAAGCTATAGACATATGCTGTCGCGGACTTTTATTCAGAACTTTTAGATAAGAAAAATTTTTTAATACATGATTTTTTAATAACTATTACCGTTTATTTAGCGCACGCAAGGGAAGCTTTAAATTATGCTGTTTGCGTACTATTTTTTATTGCTGCTCCTCTCCTATTCATCTTAGCGTGATGTTATATAGCCTATAGCCTTTCTCAATTAATGGACTATCTTACACTGAAATAATTTTTCAAATCGGTCTAGTAGTTCCTGAGATTAGCGCGTTCAAAAAATCAAACAAACAAACTCTTCAGCTTTATATATTAGTGTAGATCAGGGCTTCTAAAACTTTTTTATAAAGCGACCCTCTTCAAGCTTAGGAAATTTTAAACGATCCCCTTCTCCATATAAATATTTTTCAAAATATAGTTATAATAAAACTACAATAGTATTTTGTATGATTTTTAATTGTGTTTATATTTGTACGTAGTGTATATACACTACTATACTAATTTTAAAATTTTAATTACTAATTTTGTAGTTGTATCATTAATGATTGAAAAGTATCAGATCTTTGCGACGCCCCTTTCAGTAGTCTCGCGACCCCCCTGGGAGTCGCGACCCACAGTTTAAGAAGCCCTGGTGTAGATGATACTCGGCCAATATAGTATGAACTTTGAGTTACTAATAATTTTGTTAACATGACGTGTAACTTTCAGTTGCATATCGTGGCATTGAATAATTTTTCGAAAGGCCATACTAATGTAATTTCTTTAATTATATTAGTTCGACCTTCTTTAAATTACATATAATTAGAACAAGATAAATCCACAAACAAGATAAACCTACCTTCTATAGATTATCTTTCAAAGGTTTTAATTAAACATACATAGACAATGCGGGCAGCTAAGAAAAAAACAAAGAAAAGAGGGTAGTTTGATATTAAAAATAAATAAGATAGGCTTATTGTTGGGAATTCTAGTACATCGAGGCGGCAACACCGGAGGGCCGCGTTACTACGGTAACAAAATAAAAAAAAAGTAAGAAGGAACAATGGTGTCATTTTCCGAACTGAGATGATCTTGGAATAAATAATACTAATACTATGAAACACTATTCTTGGAATTATCCCCAACACTTATAAATTATTTTATATTATAAAATAAACAAAAATTTAAAGTATTTATGCTAAAAAGTCCAGCAGTGGACTAAAGTGGGCTGATAATGATGATGCTAAAAATATATTTAGTCTATGGTAATTAAGAAAAGAACTGTCACTCACCGAAAAAAGTTTCTATTTAATCAAACTTCTAAATAATCCCGATTAAAAGCACAGATATTTTTATTTTAGGATTTTTTCGAATTAAATCAATAGAAATTTCTGAATTCAGGTACATCCGCGCGTAATATATCGAACTAATCAACCACAGATAATTTTCGATTTACTTTCCGCGCTCGCGTAAACCGGCCTATTTTAATGAACTACACAACCAATCTGGCTGTATTCGCGGGACTCCGTGCTACGACATCGACAACACGATATAAAGCTGAATGCAGGAAATACAGAGTAGTTGACAAATATGACGCATGCGCTCCAAGGTGTAGTGTACATGAAATTTTCATTACACTGTATTGTTCACTGAAGATTGACCGATTATGATTAATGGAAATTAACAGATGGTACTTAAGAATTATCGTGATTACCTAGGTTAATTGTAATTACAGTATTTTTTACAATATAGAATTTTATTGATTTGACTCGATTGACTTGGGCTCCGTGGGACGAGTTCGTTTCCCGCCGAGGGTCAATATTTTCTATAAACAATTTGTTGGTTTCTCGAGCCTTGGTGTGTTTTTGTATGTAAGTCATCATCTTCCTGCCCTTATCCCACTCTAAGTGGGGTCGGCACAACATGTTATAAACATGTTGTTACATGATTTGGCTGCGTTTTTACGACCGGCCGCCTGCCTGATGTCAACTTACCTTAGTCGCTTTTACGACACCTCGGTAAGAAATGAGGTTGGTCTAATTCTACTCAGCCGGATACCACACGGTGGGTCAACTTGCCTTAGTCGCTTTTACGACACCTTGGTAAGAAATGAGGTTGGTCTATTCTACCCAGCTACCACACGGCGTTATATTTGTATGTAAGTATGTTAAAATTATAGTATATTCACCAGTTGTCTGTCTACCATAACACAAGTATTAAGTTACTTACTTTGGGGGACAACAGTGTTTACAAGTTTACTTGAATAAAGAATATTTAGAATTTGAATTTAGATTTCACCCTAAAATATTTATGTCAATTTGTATGAATAAGCAACACTCGCATGGGGTGTAAAGCATTTTATGAATGAGACCATTTGTTTGGTAACCTTTGAATTCGCGATAAATTATGCGATATTAATCTAAATTGGGTAAAGGATTAATTGATAAAGCATATAACGTTTCTGTTGAATTATAAAAGTGGAATATTACTGTATACTTTGTTTTGTAATATCTCGAAGGAACTGACCTTTTCCAAAATTCTAACAAAAATTTGTCACATTTCCACAAAATTAAACAACCTTAACCTTTCTAATGTATTCTATTCATTAAGAAATACCTAAGAAACCAAAAGAAAGTCCATTTATCGAAGGGTATAGGCTATATAACATCACGCTAAGATGAATAGGAGAGGAGCAGCAATAATACATAGTACGAAAACGGCAAAATTTAAAGCTTTCCTTGCGTGCGCTAAGTAAACGGTGAAAGTTATTCAAAAATCGTGTATAACAAAATTGTTCCACTCTAAATTTCGACATAAAAATCCGCGACAGCATATGTCTAGCTTTTAAGGTTAAACCACTATAACCATTTTTATGGTTATCAAAAGACTATATTACGGTCCTAATCTTGCCGCTGGCGATTGCTAATCTTTATATATTAGTATAGATATATAATACACCATTGGCAAATAATGATGGCATTTATACCTGTATTTTTAGTTTTTGTTTATATGTTTTCGTGTTCATTTATTTGTTTTTGTTTATTGCTTTTAATATTATTGTAACACTTTTTTTACTTATATACTCCTTATTTGTTGATAGTGTATGTTGTAAATAAAGTTTTGCTTTCTTTTCTATCTTTCTTATATCAAGTGTGAGCGAACCTTTATGCTAAGAAGCGATGAATCTCCGGTTTCTTGTATAGTTTTTATCTCCTACAGTTAATGATATAGAGCCACGTGTTTCGAAAGTGCAGCATACTCGCGTATAGCAATATTAGCTATCAGCATAACATGTGATTTATTTGCGACAATTAAAACGCTCAATGAGATTTCCATTGATAAAATAATGCAAGCCGACTGCTTAATAAATCCAATTTAACGCTTTAAATTATGTATTTCTATTTCTATTTAAATTATGTATTTCTATTTAAATTATGTATTTCCTATTTAAGATTAGTAAAGAAAGATGGACTCTTGCTTAATAATGAAGCTAGGTAATTATAATTAATGTAGTATGTAGTTTAATCGAAATAGTTTGTCAATGTGTGAGTTAAACAATACTCGCTTAATATTTGTTAAATAACATAGGAGAAAATTTTTCAGTAATCAGGAATCTGTCGGGATAGAATTACATAGAATATATATATGTATATATATATATTTTTTCTGAATCTCGAAAACGATTTTCCTGAAATACAGCGTGTATTGGGAGAGAAACATCGATCTAGCTAGGTTTCATTATCAAAAAATATAATTTTTTCGGGTACAAAAAAGTGCTAAATTAGGAAAAAAGCAAATGATATATTTATTCGGTTGTCATTCGGCAGCTTGCACGAGGTATTTGGGGTGACCAATCGATCTAGCAAGGTTTCATTTTAAATCAATTGAAATGATATTTTAGCTATAATTTGCAAAGTTGTGATAGCCTAATGGTAAGGGGCGGACCAAAACAGTTCCAAACTTGGGATCGATTCCCACATTTGTTGTTGTCACCCTTCGCTTATTTTCCTTTTTTAATTGCATAAATCTATTAAAAAATTACCCAGGTAATTTAACTTATTTTACTTACAAAACTAATGTGAATATTATCACTACATATTATAAAAAAGTCACATTCTTTGTCCATATTTCCCTATGTATGCATAAAACTTTAAAACTACGCAACAGATTTTGATGCGGTTTTTTTAATAGATAGAGTGATTCCAGAGGAAGGTTTGCATGTATAATAACATTCAATACGGAGTAGAGAAATACTGTAATTTTTGAGGTTTCTGTAAATAATTAAATTTTTTTCCGCTTACATTGCAAACGCAGGCTAAACCCTACGAGATTTATCAAAATAGTGTACTAAGTACTTGTACACATTGAAAAGGTCTACAGAAAAGTCCGCGATGGTATATGTCTATCTCTTATGGATAACCCACTATAGCATTTTTGTCATTTACTTTTTACGAAAAATAATGCCTTATTTTTGAAGCAATTTTTATACAATACAGCATTAATCCTTATCAAATTAAGTAGTTTAAATACATCGATGATTTAGATCAATATGGCCGTTTACAGCATGTAATTTAAGTGAACATTTTCGGAGATATTACAGATTTAAAATGCCGTGAGGACGCCGCGCTTCGCCCTATAACACTTCGACTTTAGCAGTGATGTCACTCTTTCAAGAGTTTGTTTATAGACATTCTGTAATTAATTGTAAAAATAAAATACATAGTGAAAATGTAAAAGCAAATAAGTAAAAATGTACTATATGAATTTAGATATTCCAAAGATAGCAGGAAATCTTCTGGTATAGGGAGAGGAAATTGTTTTTCTCCAAATTTAACGCTTGCGGGCCACGGGCAGTATTGAATAAATCAAAACTACTGGATCGATTTTAATCATTTTTTTTTACACTGACTCACATGAGATATATATTTTATACCCGTGCGAAGCAGGGGCAGGCCGCTAGTTTTGCTATAATCTGCGATAAATTTTATCACTAATATTATAAACTTTACCGTGGATTACAGCAAAATAATATTCTCATTAGTTTGTATTGTGGATCTCCGCAAAGTGACGCGTAATTCTATAAGTTATTTAATTTATTTAATTTTGATTTTCTATTCCACATGTACGGGCGCCAGAAATCTGTTGATAGCCATCTGAAATCAGTGAATGATTGCACCAAGCTTATCATCATTGACACAAATTGATACCATCATGATGCATAATGATAAGGACTTGCTTGGCTACTGTTCGCTTATTTTCACGAAACGCTATCGAATTCAATAAAAGTATATTTAAAGGTCAATATATATTTAAACGAATTAGGAAATTGAATATATCTTTAATATTTAACTGAGTTAATTGCTTGGCTACTGTTCGCTTATTTTCACGAAACGCTATCTAATTCAATACAAGTATATTTAAAGGTCAATATATATAACGAATTAGGAAATTGAATATATCTTTAATATATATCTATAATCTTGTATGTATATATATATATATTTTCGGAATCGGCTCCAACGTTTTACTGAAATTCAGCATGTATACTGCGTCCATCATATTATCAGTCTTTTGACAGCTCACGCTCATTAAGTTTTGTATTGCTTACGTACAAATATCATACAAATAATATTTGTACTTTATGGATGGGTACCGCCCACTTAGTGATGTCACACATAATGGTTACTACGATTATGCCACAGATTAAAAATAATCGGTAGAAATCGATGTTACGAGTATTAAAAGACATTTAATAACATTATATAAAGTTTTACTTTCTTCTTAGTTAATACATGAATACAAATAAAACAATCAGGATATTTTAATTTATTTTATTAGCACGAGTCGTCGGAATGATAATCAACACTAGACTCCTCCGATGAGGAGTCTTCAGTAGCAGTTATTATTAGCTCTTGTGTAGATAATATATTATCAAACGCAATATCACGCTCCCAATCAGAGAATATTACTCTTTTAGTTCTTTCCACCACACTTGCCCAGTTCTCGGCCGTTACGTGGGTGCAAGCATTTTTTAGCAATTGCAACATTTTATTCGCTGTGAATGGGGGGCTTGTATTGCATCTCGCAGCATGCCCTTTTACTTGTGCCCATATAAGTTCTATTGCGTTGTACTGGCAGTGGTATGGAGGAATCCGAAGAACAGTATGGCCATATTCTGCTGCCATTTCATTGATTACATAGCGTTTTGCTCTCTTTTTGGTTTTTAATATTTTTATTAATTCAACTTTTAACATTGAGTCGTCCACATTTTCTCCATTGTCCCGAAGCCAATTAATTATTTCATGCTTTTTATTAGCCTGTGTTGGCATTTTGTCAATTTGACGGGAGTGGTAGGGCGCATTATCAATAAAAATTATTGATGGTTCTTCCAATGAAATGAGCATTTTTTTGAACCACTCTTCATACACATTTGCATTCATCTCTTCGTGGTAGTCATTTGATTTCTTCGATTTAAATGCCAACAGTGCGTCTTGTACAAATCCTTTTGCTGTACCTGCATGGCAAATGATTAGGCGCTCACCTTTTCCCATTGGTACTGAGGAAGTGGAATCAGCAGTATCATCAGTCCAGAAACGAGATAGTGTGTGGTTAGCGTTGAGCCATGTTTCATCCGTGAAAACAATATTTGCCCAATCTTGTATTTTCTTTGCCTCTCTTAAAAAATCACAACGTGCTATAGCTATATCTGTGCGTTCCATTAATAATTTTCTTTTATTTAACTTTTTATATGAAAAGCCAATTGTGTTCAAAACTTTGACCAAAGAAGATTTTTCACCATGAAATAGACCACTTCTTTTCAAAGAAACAATAAGTTTTCTCAAAGTTGGAATTTCTTTTCTCAAGTAGTAATCATATACATGACGACGAATAGCGTCAGCGTCAAAGTCATCAACAGCTGTCACCTTATGAGCCCGGCGCTTTCTTTTTGGTGTAGATGGTTTGTTTTGCTCCAAGCCGCTCCTGCCGTAGGCATCAGTAGTGATTTTAGTCACAGTTGATAGACTGATCCCCAACGCGGCTGCAACACGGTTTCGGACTTACGTGATAGGTATAAGAGGTCCGCCATTTTGATTTTCTTGCTCAAAATACTCATGAAGTTTTAACACTAACTGTCTCGATTGTGATTTCAACACACGTCCTTTCGGCATTTTCACGATCAATTAATATAAGTTTCACAAAAGTTTTTCCGAGGAATAAAGCTACTTAACTCAAGGTGTAACAGATGCGAGAGAACACTCAGCAAACGTAAATGCGTGTGACTATCACGGGCGTTTCGTTGAGAGTGACAGATCACGTCAAAATGGCGGCCGAGCGGAAGGTCTGTTGATGTTGCCAGTTGATGTATAATATATTTTTTATGATTATAATAAATACACACGGATTAACATTTATTTTCAAAAAACTAAGGCAATATTAAATCAAAATGTTGATTTCTATATCTGTTATTAGTTTACGTAGGTTATCATTAATCGAATTACTTAGGTACGTAATTCGATTAATGATAGTAGGTACTATAATCGGAATGGTATCGCATACGAGAATCTTTAGGACATCACTAAATATGTAAATCGTCAATCTGTCAAAAGATGGTTAATATAATGGACAGTGTATAGAGGGTTTTGGGGGAGAAAAATCGATCTAGATAAGTTTTATTTTAAAAAAGTCGTTTTATCTGTGATTTCGGGATGTAAATTTTTTTTTAAATTTACGTTAAATACAATCACAATTTTTCGCTGTCAAACGTAAAGTCATGATAGTTCATTTGGGGAACGGGCGGTCTTGAGAGGTGAAAATACCTAGGATCGAGCACCACCTGCCTTGCCTATGAAATGTGGTCTATTCTAGTCAGCCGGATACCACACGGCAGGTCATCTTACCTTAGTCACCTATTACGACACCTCGGTAAGAAATAAGTGTGGTCTATTCTAGTCAGCCGGATACCACACGGCGGCTGCGAGTTCAAAAGTGTATTATCTAAATCTAAACATGACGGGTAAATCTAAACGTAACGTTTTTCCTCTCCACATAATCTCTAACCATCAGTGAGATAATCGTGCCGTTTTAAACACCGTCGTTGTATTGATATATAATAAATACATGCAAATTATGGCACGAAATATATTATTTTAAATAATTTCCTTTATGTTTCGCGTTGGGGAAAAACCTGATTAGCTCGTGAAATAAAAAGCAGGTATACTGTTAACTATAGATTCTAATTTCCGCCGTGTGGTATCCGGCTGAGTAGAATAGACCACCCTCATTTCTTACCGAGGTGTCGTAAAAGGCGACTAAGGTAAGTTGACCCACCGTGTGGTATTCGGCTGAGTAGAATAGACCACCCTCATTTCTTACCGAGGTTTCATAAATGGCGACTAAGGTAACTTGACCCACCGTGTGGTATCCGGCTGAGTAGAGTAGATCAACCTCATTTCTTACGGAGGTTTCGTAAATGGCGACTAAGGTAACTTGACCCATGTCTTAATATACGACTAAGGCAAGTTGACGTCAGGAAGGCGGCCGGTCGTAAAAACGCAGCCAAATCATGTTACAGCATGTCTATAACATGTGACGACCCCACTTAGAGTGGGATAAGGGCAGGAGGATATATGCCTGTTCTAATTTAAAAACATTTAGGGCCTGTTTCACAAGTTACTGATAAAGTGTCGGATAGTTAACCGACAAATAAACTAAGTAGCAGATAAATGTCTCTAAAAAAAGACTCTAAAAAGTGAAAAATTTTAAAAAATCTCCGCCATTTTGAAGTAAGTATTTGCTATCCAGCAGATAAACAAAATAACAGTCACATGATCTACCTGTTAACTTATTATGGGCTTAAAGTGCTGAATAAGCCTACCAGAAACCTAAGAAACGCAAAATTCCAAGATATGTGTCAGATATTTTCCGAATAAGCTAACTGACAATTTATTGGTAACTTGTAAAACAGGCCTTCATTGTACAAATATTTATGACATGCTAGTTTTACTTGCGGCTTCGTTTAGGTCAATATAACCGTTAAAATACTTTCAATTCTACTATTAGCTGTACCCGAGGCTTCAACCGACTGGAAAAGAGTTTTTGACATAATTTAACCAGCGTAATACCTGACCTAGCGAGAGTTCTATGATAAAACGTAGCTTATATGTTTGCTCCACAACCTCTATCTTCCAGTGAAAGTTTCATCAAAGTCGATTTAGCTGTTCTTGTGAATTTATTATTAACATAAATCAACCTCAAGAATTCCATTATCTTTTAGCAAAAACAGTACAAAAAACTTTATATAAAATTGATATTATGTTACATTGGATAATCTTATATAATGACTATTGCCAGAATTGCGTATTAAATTGGTTAAATCGATAATCTATATCCGATGAATCTATTATATAAAATTAAATGTTTATGGTTTTGATACTAAAAGCATAGGTAAATAATAATGAAATCTATACTAATATTATAAAGAGGAAAAATTTGTATGTATGTTTGTAATGTTTTCATACAAAAACTAATGGACCGATATCAAAAATTCTTTCACCATTGGAAAGCTGCATCTTTACTGAGCAACGAAGGCTATATTACATTTTCAAAAAAATAGGGATCCGTTATAAAAATGTAATAAGTTATAAAAAAAATACGCGTGTAAAACCGCGGTATATTACTAGTATTTAATAAAAGTAATTATTTTTTCCAAATGCAGTTTTTTTTCCAATTCTATATATGTAAAAAATATTATTGTAATAAAGAGTTTGCCACTCCTGAGTCACATGATTTTGCCTTACATTTAATTAAGTACCTAAACATACTGAGTATATATATATATATATATATATATATATATATATATATATATATACGCCGTGTGGTATCCGGCTGAATAGAACAGTACCACCCTCATTTCTTACCGAGGTGTCGTAAAAGGCGACTAAGGTAAGTCGCCCGCCGAGTGGTATCCGGCTGAGTAGAATAGACCAACCTCATTTTTTACCGAGGTGTCGTAAAAGGCGACTAAGGTAAGTTGACCCACCGTGTGGTATCCGGTTTAGTAGAATAGACCACCCTCTTTCTTACCGAGGTGTCGTAAAACACGACAGAGGTAAGTTGATGTCAGGCAGGCGGCCGGTCGTGAAAACGCAGCCAAGTCATGTGACAGCATGTTTATAACATGTTGTGCCGACCCCACTTAGAGTGGGATAAGGGCAGGAAGATGATGATATATATATATATATATATATATATATATATATATATATATATATATATATCTCTCTCTCTAATACAAAATGAGCACCAAGAAATTATGATGAAAAATTAATACCAAAAACTCACATTTAGAACATCAAAGTTGTCCTAAATTTATATCGATATGATAATGGAAAGATAATCGTCCAAATGAAATGTTATAAATATTTTAACACAATAGAAATTTATATCTGCGAATTGTTAATAATAAAAATATACGGCCTTGTAGATAATAATGTTTATTACCTCTTGGTGATATTTATTCGTTATATCTTTAGAGATGCCAATAAAGATATGGTATTATTTAACGTATCCACAAAATTATCTTATATTAAGTTTAATAGTGTAACACTCAATTGCTTTTATTTATTTTATTTTATTTGTATTTATTTAAAAAGGCCATCAACAATATAAACACCATACATAGATACAACTACACAATGTACAACGATTATTATAATTAAGTGCTATATTAATTATAGATGGCAACAGTATGCGCAGATTGACAACAACTATATAAAGTGACAATGAACATAAACTACGTAATAAATTTGAGAAAAAAGAAGATCTAAATATAAATACAATAAAGCGGCAAAAAAGAACAATTGAAAACTATAAATATAAATATAGGAGCTATGACTTTTATATTTTTATACTCATATTCGTTTTGCCAGTGGCTTTGCCTGCGTGGAAAATTGTCATATTGTCTTCCCCGTAAATCACCTTATTTTATTCTGAGTTAATATTAGGTCCTTACATATGAAATTGGCGTTTTCTATGTGAGGAACATAAAGTCGTTTTTTTTTTAATGAAATATATTTAATTAATCAAAGTATGTACCATTGCTATGTATGCACTTTTGCCATCTCATAGGTAGTTCATTGATCCCCTTACTAAAAAAACCATTCGGGCGGGAATCAATAAAATCTTTGAAGGCGGTTTGGACTGCCCCATCGGAGTTGAATTTTTTTCCTTGCAAGTAGTTATCCAAATTGCGAAAAAAATGGTAATCTGTTGGAGCAAGGTCCGGAGAGTACGGTGGATGTCTAAGACATTCTAATTGAAGCTCCCCTGATTTGGTAGCCGTCTGTTGTGCAGTGTGTGGTCTAGCGTTGTCCTGAAGCAGCAGTGGCCTAGAGCGATTGACCAGCCTCGGTTGTTTAGCAGCTAGCTTTTCCATCATGGTTTGCAGTTGCTGACAATAGATATCTGCCGTAATCGTCTGGCTAGATTTAAGAAAGCTGCAGTGAACGACACCGGCACTAGTCCACCAAACACTTACAAGCAACTTTTTTTTAGTCAATTTTCGCTTAGGGCAGGATTTGGCTGGTTCGCCAGGGTTCAGCCATTGCGATGAGCGCTTCCGATTATCGTAGAGGATCCACGTTTCATCACAGGTAATGATTCGATTTAAAATTCCTTCATTATTGTGCCGGTTGAGTAACGTAACGCAGCAGTCGACGCGCGTTTGTCGGTTTGCTTCACTCAATTCATGAGGTACCCACCTTTCAAGCTTTTTCACCTTCCCAATTTGCTTCAAGTGGATTAGAATAGTTTTATCACTAACACCGGAGCCTGCAGCTAACTCGGACGTGGTTTGCGATGGATCCGCTTCCACAATAGCCTTCAATTCTTCATTATCAACTTTGGTCTCCGGCCGTCCACGAGGCTTGTTCTGCAGGTCGAAATTTCCAGAACGAAAACGTTGGAACCAAAAACGCACTGTGTTTTCTTTTGTGACACCGTCACCATACACATCATTAATCCTTCGAGCCGTTTCTGCAGCACTGGTGCCACGGTGGAACTCATACTCGTAAATAACGTGATATTTCATGTTTTCCATTTTGTAAACAAAGTGACACAAAGAAAAAAACAAAAGAAGAAAAAACAAATGAATTAGAGGGTTTGAAACACAAATGCATTAGTAAATAGCTGTATGAATTTGAATTTTGAAATTCCTAACCATAAAGGTAATATTTGAGATCAAAGTGGCCAGTACGACAAAACGCCAATTTCATATGTAAGGACCTAATAATATAAATTAAATATGTGCACTGGCTACTAAACTTTCAAAAAATTTCGAATTAGGCAAATGGCAAAGCGAACGAATTCGTTTAGATAAGAATTGGTAGTCCACAGAAGAAAGCAGTCTCGAAAATAATGCAATAATTTTAATTCAAATTTTGAAATAGGCATTCTTACATTTGCTTACAGTATTTAACAATGTTAGATACATTGTTAAATACTGTACCTGTAATGTAACTTGTAATAATCTTAAGCCTAATTTTGAATTAGGTCACTTTAATACTGAACGTGCGATATATCGTACACAACTCCTTATTAATAGCGTAATTTTTTGTATTTTGGGGAAATTCAGCAGGGGGTTTGGTAGAGAAAAATCGATATAGCTGGGTATTATTTAAAAAAAAAACATTTATCCCTGTTTTGGGGTGTTAAAAAAATGTAGAATTAAAAGCAAAGGATAATTTTAGCTGTCAAACGTAATGCTGCAATAGCCGATGATTAATGGGCGGACCGAAAATGTTCAAAACCAGGGTTCGAATCCTACTCGACGCCTACTTTCTTCTTTTTTTTAATTTTTTTTAATATCTTTTTTATTTATTTATTTATTTATTTATTACGCCAACAACTTACATACAAGTTTTTCCAACAATCATTAAAAACTAAGGTTCGTATCTAAGTCTATTACAGGCATAAATATAAATAACAGACAATTTCTAACTTAATTTAAATTTAAACATAAGTAACATTAGTAAAATAAAAAAAAATTAAAAAATTACCGAGCAAGGTACGGTCACCAAGGTTTACTTTAGTAAACTACTACTACTACTAGTAAACTACCACTACTTTAGTCAGTAGTACTTTAGTTCAAACGACTGTCGTCGCGGGAACCCCTAGTACGAAAAACCGAAAGAAATAAACAACGAAAGAAATCCATTTAAGGATAAACCGTCTTTAATAACTCCCATACTAACCGGTTTGGACGGGTTAAACACTGCTTGTATTTGGAATTGGATTACCACGTCACTGTCAAATTTATCAATATTACAAGCACGTATCGCGAACTACATGCAATTTATCGCACGAAATATACCCGTATAACTTTATTACATATTTAAATTTTATAATTTTTATCAATATTATAAATGCAAATTTTGTCTGTTACACTTACACGGATAATTCTTTAGTAACATATAGGATAAAAGAAACGGTTGCCTGTAAAGTCGGTTTTACGGGCAAAGATTGTACGTGGCAACGTCTTTTTAAATGTGATGGACTGGAGTGGGAGAGAGACGCAAGGCATTCGCCAGTCCGGCGGGCCTCTCTTTCGTTCGGTGACTCATCGTAACAGACGTGAGCGGGCGTTACACTTTTTCATGAGTGATTCCAAGCCGCAACCTAATTTAAGACGTTGTCACGTCAAAAAATCCTGTTTACTTTCGAAAATAGGACAAAAACACATATATCTTAAAAGTATTGTAGTTAATGGATCCATTAATACCTAAGTTTATAGTAAAAAAAATGTATAGTTTAGGTTTATTTACAGTTTATTTAAAGATTTAGGGCGATAGTTAACATAATTACTAAAGGAAACGGGGACTTTTGGATCCAATTGTAAAAAATTGGTATGGGTTTCAAAAAGTGGTATATTTTAGAGTCTCAAAACATAGTACCTGAGTGAGTAATGTTTTTAAAAAATATAAAAAAAATTATAATTGAAAAAATCTTAGGTATTTTCACCTCTCTAGACAGGTGTATAAGGAATACTTTCGCCGTGAATGAGTAACAAACATACATACTCACAAACTTTCGCATTCATAATATTAGTAGGATAGGATAGGACAGTTTAGGATAATATAATATTGCCAATTTGCAATAGGCAATTGCCTATCGGCTTAATTTTCTTATACTCATTTCATTTTATGTTTAAATTACGTCAGAATGCGGCAAACAATAATCTATAAGTATGTTTATTTCATTTAAAGTTCCTTTTACATAGGTGTACTTTCAGTAAAGTGTAAACTAACAAAGTTATCTTTAGAACAACACGACTAAACAATAAGTGACTGATAAAATCATTATTGGCCATAAACAAATATTTATTATCAAATGGAGTCATTAACTTATTATACAATATTGGTATTATATAATATGACTAGTTGTTATCCGGTTGAGTAGAGACCACCCTCTTTCTCAACGAGGTGTCGTAAAAGGCGAATAAGTTAAGTCGATCGATCCTGTGGTATCCAGTTGAGTAGAATAGACTACCCTCTTTCTTACGGACGTGTCGTCAAAGACGACTAAGGTAAGTTGAGCGACCGTGAGGTATTCGGTAGAATAGAATAGACCACCCTCTTTCTTACCGAGGTGTCCTAAAACCCATTTATTTCAAAACATGATTTTTTGAGTTATGCATGTTTACATATATTTTCATGTATACAGGTGATACTAATATAAAAGTGTAAAAAAACGGTGGGTCAACTTACCTAAGTCGCCTTTTAAAACAAAACTTAAATTATAAAAAAAATAATTGAAAATCACACACCTTATCACCGAAATCCTTATAATATTTTAACGAGATCACCTTTATATCATCCGTTCCCAACATCACCATTTTAACACACAAAATTAACTCACTTAAGGGTAGAAAAATATATTTTTTTGGTTCCGGATGTAAAATTTGCTTAATACAAGGACCAATGTATCCTTGAACGCGAATGATTTGTAAATAGTGATTTTGCTACGCCGAAGCCTCTTATATGCGACAGGGTATATTTAAAACATTTTCCGCCTTCTATTTGCTGATCTGATGCGTATATCTATCTATACTAAAGACAGCCTTAACGTTTTTAGAAATAAATTAGGTATCGAAAATACTTTAATTATCATATTTGTATAGTCAGTTTCTTATTAATATCCATTCTTAAATCCTTTTGACGTGACAACGTCTTAAATTAGGTTGCGGCTTGGAGTCACCCATGAAAAAGTGTAACGCCCGCTCACGTCTGTTACAATGACTCACCGAACAAAAGATAGGCCCGCCGGACTGGCGAATGCCTTGCGTCTCTCTCCCACACCAATCCATCACATTTAAAAAGACGTTGTCACGTAAAATCTTTGCCCGTAAAACCGACTTTACAGGCAACCGTTTTTTGTTGTTGTTGTAATAAATTGATTTCATTAGCTAGATGCTAGATCGACTTATCGCCCACGAAACCCCCTACATATTAAAATGCATGAAAATCGTCGATAAGCGTTATTATCCTTAAGTTTTTCATAAAATTATATAGTTAGTTCATGAGATCTTAAATTACTTACACGCTAGGACTATACAAATCATGCCCACGTGGAATGGTCCCATGAATGCTGGCAGCGTTTCCGCGTTGAATCGCTAAGCTGATTCTTTGGGCGAAAAAGGAGCCAGCCCTCTTTTCACCTAAAGAGGCAATCAACCGAGGTGTTAAAACGGATGAGATGATATGACAAGTATATTATATCTCAGTAATAAAATAAATACAGTCAGACTCGCAGTCTGGACCTAGTGCTTAGTTCTTGCGTCTAAAACCGCTTCGCACGTTAATATATCTGATTTCAGAGGGATTTCCCGAATTGCATATTTGTATATTTTCCTCGTTCTGTATCTTATTTATTTTGGACTTGTACTTTTACTTCACATATGTATGAAAGCCGATAAGCCGTGTTATATTCGGTTGAGTAGAATAGACCACCTTCATTTCTTGTCGAGGTGTCGTAAAAGGCGACTGAGGTAAGTTTACCCGCCGTGTGATATAGGACCGAGTAGAATAAACAACCCTCATTTCTTACCGAGGTGACGTAAAAGGCGATTAAGGTAAGTTGACCTGCCGTGTGGTATTTGACTGAGTAGAATAGACCACCCTCATTTCTTACCGAGGTGTCGTAATAGGCGACTAAGGTAAGTCGACCCGCCGTGTAGTATCCGGCTGAGTAGAATAGACCACCCTTCATTTCTTGTCGAGGTGTCGTAAAAGGCGACTGAGATAAGTTTAAACGCCGTGTGATATACGACCGAATAGAATAAACAACCCTCATTTCTTACCGAAGTGTCGTAAAATACGACTAACGTAAGTTGACGTCAGGCAGGTGGTTAGTCGTAAAATACTTAGCCAAATCATCGAGGCGGATAAGGGCTTCATGCCCTTCAATGAATGATGTATGAATGTCGATATAAGTAGCGTTCTATTACTATCCCACTATTAAGAAATAACGACCTGTTACTATCCCACTGCTGGGGAAAAGGCCTCACTCTTTTTTGGAGAAAATTATTGGAGCTTATCACGCTGCTCGCATGCAGTTTGGTAGGTTACACATATCCCAATATTCATAAAAGCTGGTTTTTCACGTTTTGTCTTCATCAAAAAACATGTGATAAATTGCATATATCATTGGTTTGTACCCTGGATTTGAACCCGTGACCCCCTGATAAAAGGTCAATCGTGTGTCACAACTTGATTTAATATCCTTACACCAATTATTGAACACTAGCAATAGTCAAAGGCTCCGCTCGCGTGAATAGATTAAAACCGTAATATAGGATAACCAAAAAATGGTTACAGTGGGTTAACCTTAACAGCCAGACATATGCTGTCGCGGACTTTTATTTAGAACTTTTAGAGGGGAACAATTTTGTAATACATGATTTTTTTAATAACTATTACCGTTAACTCAGCGTACGCAAGGAAAGCTTTTAATTTTGCCGTTTTCGTACTATTTTTTATTGCTGCTCCTCTCCTATTCATCTTAGCGTGATGTAGCCTATAGCCTTCATCGATAAATGGACTATCTTACACTGAAAGAATTTTTCAAATCGGTCCAGTAGTTCCTGAGATTAGCGCGTTCAAACAATCAATCAAACAATCAATCGATCAAACAAACAAACAAACAAACTCTTCAGCTTTATATATTAGTATAAATGACAAACAAGAAACTGGATATGCCTTTTGGACTAATAAATAAACAAAATTCGTCTCACGATTTAGTAAACTGGTTTTCCGAAATTTAGAATATATAAAACGCAATGAGGAAATAGAAAATACGTGGTGACGTCACGTAGGTACGTGATATATGTAACGTATGGCCAAAATTTTTAACTCAGTGACGTTCAATGCAACTTTTTGTCTAACTCATTTTAATAATAGTATTTTAAAAGTGTTAGCATAAAGTTGAATATAGTTTGAAAGATTTGTACGAGTAGCTACGTGATTTTGGCGTTGTGAGCTATGACACAGATGTACGTGAGGAGATTTTGAATTTATTGCTTAAGGTGTTGAAGGACAAGTGATTCTATTAATCCGAACTTACATTATAAACTGATTGATACTATAATACAAAGATTATAAAACTGAAACCAAAATTCTTATGACAAACATTACGTACAGGCCAAAAATAAAAAAATAATACCTAAGTTTTATTACGATACAGGTCTGGATACCTGTATCATAATATAACTTTTTAATTATAACGATACACCTATACAACCTCCAGCTGGACCAAGGAGCTTGAAAATCTATTATAAAAAAAAGGTTTCAATGAATGAGTCCGCGGCGACGCAACGCATGCGCAATCGATTTTTGCGCCTTGGTGCTAACATTTGACATTTAAAAGATCTTTTCAATATTTAAACAAAGTTTGATTTTTATTAATATTGTTTTACGTATTATATAGTATGAGAGAGTAAGTAGTAATAGTAGTGTATGACACTGTACATAACTTGGTCTTATAACACTCGTGTGATACTATAAACAAACTCGCCTGCGACTTGTTTATTTAAAACACACTCGTGTTATAAGAATCCTTATTATGCAACAGTAACATAATCAACTATACTGTAATCTCAAATTCATTCGCATGGGCTTTAGTGTTAAAATGCCGTGTGGTTACTTTTATTTATTTACTTATTTATAACAACATAAACATGTATGGATTCCTTATTTCTAAGAATACACCAGACAAGAAGAAAACATTGTTCCTTAATATAACACCTCATACAGAACTTGTATGTTTAGAAAATAATTACTTTTATACCTGGGTGACTAGGGAATTTTTAAAATGAAGTAAAAAAAAATTCAAAAAAAAATTTAAAATAAAAATGAAAAAATAATAGGGCAGGTGGGGTTCGATAGAGAGAGGTGAAAATCATAGGATCCGCCCCGCCCGTTCCCTAAATGAACCAC
The DNA here is from genome assembly GCA_029227775.1 of Morpho helenor. Taxonomy (NCBI): domain Eukaryota; kingdom Metazoa; phylum Arthropoda; class Insecta; order Lepidoptera; family Nymphalidae; genus Morpho; species Morpho helenor. The sequence goes on along the minus strand of JARGCU010000034.1, from coordinate 14,671,087 downwards.
CATGACTACGTTTGACAGCGAAAAATTGTGATTGTATTCAACGTAAATTTCGAAAAAATTTACAGCCCAAAAACAGGTATAAAACGATATTTTTTAACATAAAACTTATCTAGATCGATTTTTCTCCCCCAAATACCCCTACATGCTGAATTTCAGGAAAATCGTTGGAGCCGTTTCCGAGATTCCGAAAATATATATATACATACAAGATTAACTCATTTAAATATTAAAGATATAACTAATAAAAACAACAACAGTATAAAGTAGGTTAGACATTCGATTAACCTACAGTCACAAAGATATGTACAAATTACAAGTCAGATTAATTAATTATACGTAATAAGTACCCATAAGTATAAGTAAGGGGGGTAAGGGGGAAAACAGCAATAACATCTAGCTGGCCCTAACTGTCAACCTCACCTGCACGTGGTGCACCCTGCTAGACAACGGACGAGGCTCTGGCGACCGATCTATGGCGGTATAACCATTAATACCCTACTGAAGCTCAGGTTGAAGTGGAAGAGGCAAGCAGCGGCCTGGAGGCATAAGTAACCTCTAAAATGTCTGGCGCAGAAGGCAACGGGAGACCACTGCACTATATATTCCCTAGTCGTCGGCTAAGTAAATTTATGGAAAAGTCACAAAAAATGAAGGCCCCGAGTTCCTGGCGTCCCTCAGATGGGACAGGGGTGCTAAGAATCTCCAGGCGGAAAAAACCAACTACGTAAGGGAATGGACGGGGATCGCGAGCGCCGCTGAACTGTTCCGGCTAGCGAGGGATAGGGACAAATTTATGGAGCTGACTGCCAACCTTCGCTAGTCGGAGAGGCACTCGAAGAAGAAGAAGAATAAGTACCCAAACATGATGTTATAAAAAAAAAATACAATCATAGGTATATAAAAGTTAAGTACATAAAAAAATACCCTCTTTCTTACCAAGGTGTCGTAAAAGGCGATTAAGGTAAGTTGACTCACCGAGTGGTATATATATCATCCTGTCCTTATCCCACTCAAAGTGGGGTCGGCACAACATGTTTTTCTCTTCCATTCTGACCTATCTTTCGTCAACTCTGGCGCCACTCCTTTTATATGCATATCATACTTCACACAATCCAACCATCTCTTTTTAGGCCTCCCTCTAGGCACATATCCATCCACATTCAAATTTAACACACGTTTGGTCACATGATTTTCATCCCTCCTCATTACATGTCCATACCATCTCAATCTTGCACTTCTCGACTTTTCTATAATGGCTCACTTTTTTATATTGACTCGCCGAGTGGTATCCAGCTGAGTAGAATAGACGACCCTCATTACTTACCAAGGTGTCGTAAAAGGCGACTAAGGTAAGTTGACTAGCCGAGTGGTATCCAGCTGAGTAGAATAAACGACCCTCATTACTTACCAAGGTTTCGCAAAAGGCGACTAAGGTAAGTTGATTCGCCGAGTGGTATCCAGCTGAGTAGAATAGACCACTCTCCTTTCTGACCGAGGTGTCGTAAAAGGCGACTGGTAAGTTGACTAGCCGAGTGGTATCCAGCTGAGTAGAATAAACGACCCTCATTACTTACCAAGGTTTCGCAAAAGGCGACTAAGGTAAGTTGATTCGCCGAGTGGTATCCAGCTGAGTAGAATAGACCACTCTCCTTTCTGACCGAGGTGTCGTAAAAGGCGACTGGTAAGTTGACTCGCCGAATGGTATCCAGCTGAGTAGAATAGACCACCCATATTATTTGCCAAGGTATCGCAAAAGGCGATTAAGGTAAGTTGACGTCATGCAGGCCGGTCGTAAAATACCTAGCCAAATCATGTGACAATATGTTTATAACATGTTGAGCCGACCCCACTTAGAGCAGGATAAATGGGAGATACATAACACAGCAATTTCTATTTACTTAAAATAATTGCTACTTACTATTGCTGATTATAATAGCAAAATAATTGCAACGCCCTTTGTATTCTCATCTTTGTTATCACATCGACGATGGTTATTGCGTAATAGATTAAGTTCAAACATGTTTTGACTTCCCGTTTCGTAAACATGATTACGTTAATATAAATTATGTATCTATTAAATAGATGACATTACATAATTACATTAATATAAATTATGTCTTTGTTTTGCTTCAGTTTTAAGTAAATAAATAATACTATTAAATTTAGAGTTTGATGATTATAATCAAATGATAATTCTAGGATAAAAAGTAGCCTATATATTGCTCTACAACTTTCTTTATCTTACAGTGAAAGTCCCATCAAAATCGTTTTAACAGTTCTGGAGATTGTACTTTTCACGTAAACCTTCCTTAAGAATACTATAAAAGTATAAGTAAATTATAGTAAAAACCGTATAAAACTTCGTTCAGTAAATTTTGCTTTTGGGGAGTAGTTTTATAATGAGTATAGATTTTATGTATTACCTATTGAGTAGAAGCTGTGATGGCCTAGCGGTGCGATCGTGTGAATCTCTAGAGACGATCGTGGGTTCAAACCCGGGCAGACACCAATGAGTTTTTCTATTAAAACATCGTGAGGAAACCTGCATATCTCTAGAGATTCCTAGGGATATGTGTAACCTACCAATCCGCATTGGAGCAGCGTGGTAGGTCTTAGCTCCAACCCTTCTCTCCAAAAATGGAGAGAGGAGGCCTATGCCCAGCTGTGGGATAGTAACAGGCCGTTACTTACTATTGTGTATTTCATGTAATTCTGTAATTCAAGTGTAAAACATTATATATATTTCAAAACAAATAATATTAAAGTATCTGTAATTTTATAAAAAGGTATCAAAAAATGCAATAAAAAAAATAAATAAGAAAGGAACTGAAAAGGAAGGACTGGCGATATCTGGGACTCAATCTGGGGTATTTTCACTTATATAGTCCTCTCGTTTCCCGCTGAGCTATTACAACGTTACAAATGACAGCCAAATTTACCTTTCTACTCAATTTATATTTTAGCAAATTTTCAGTTCCTGAAAACGGGGATAAAACAACAGTTTTTTTAAAATGAAACCTAGCTATATCTATAAAACTCCCTCATACTAAGTTTCATAAAAATCGTTAGAGCCTTTTCCGAAATTCACATTTAATATATGTATACAAGAATTGCTTATTTAAATATTAAAGATTGTTTAAATTCTTTTCAAACAATATACCTTGAAATATGAGAGCAGAGATTGATTGACAAATAAACAAGGCGTTGGTAATTATTGACAACAAGACTGACATTGACATTGTTGTTATCAATATTGCAATATATTCTAATGAAAACCATACAAAAATCCATTCAGTAGACTTTGAGAAAATCGGTCACTTACTGATAGATAGTTTTTGGGGACTTTGTTTTATAATAAATTACTTTTAACTGCAACTTCGTTTGCGTGGACTGTTTTTGCGTGATTAGGTTGATAATGGCCTTTTCTATGTCATCCTATTCCTGTAGAATTAACGGGATTTCTATAGCTTGTATGTCACCGGTGTATAAGGAATAATTGTGCCAAATTTCATCGATATTGTTTCAGCGAGTTCGCCGTGAGAGTAACCAACATATATCCATAACAAACTTTGATATTTATAATATTAGGATTTTAAAAATGCATAGAATCGAAACGTATAAATTTTGTTAAAACGTCAAAGTCGCAAAAGGCCAATATAACCGGACTGGGCGTCGCATCGGTCGTGACATTGGCTAAACAACCAGTTTTTCACGATGTAGAGAACAAAAGTACAATGTGGGTTAACACGTGATAACAAAATTTTTGTAACAATACACAAATCCCCGTAGTAACTTATATCTTGTGTCATAACACGGTTTGACTGTCATAACAGTCTTGACAGACAACCGGTAAACATATACATATTTAATTTTAAATTAGGCTGTGATAACCGAGCGGTAGATCGCGCTCTTTCCAGGGTCGGGAGTTTAATCCCCGGTCAGGCACCAATGAGTTTTCTCTGTTAAAACTTATCTAATTGATAATTGCAATTTATCAAAGCTTGGACCTCTAGGACATGTTCTAGTGCTTCACAAGTACACACATTGAGCAAAACAATTATGTATATTCTGATAAGTTAATAACTAGCAGTTAAGATAACTAGATAGTCGAACTGCGCGAGCAGCGTCTTTAGGAGTACACGGGTTCAAACCCTGAGGAGGTACCAATGAATTGTTTTGCTAAAAACTTATGTGTCAATATGATAATTGCAGTTTATCACAGACGAAAGAAGACATCGTGAACATCGTCAATTTGCATGTTTCTAAAGTATTTCAGAACAAATAATCTATACTAATATTATAAAGAGGAAAAATTTGTATGTATGTTTGTAATGTTTTCACACAAAAACTACTGGACCGTTTTCAATAATTATTTCACCATTGGAAAGCTGCATCTATACTGAGCAACATAGGCTGTATTACATTATCAAAAAAAAAATAGGGTTCCGTAATAAAAATTTAATAAGTTGTAAAAAATTAGTCATAAAAATCTGTATATTCATTAGATTATGAATGTTAGTGTAATTAAATAAAAATTAAAACTTTTATGTTGACAAAAATAAATCTTTAGTCCGACTTAGTAGACTTTCCACTGCCATGAGATCGGTACGCGTACGCGGGTGAAACCGCGGGATATTATTAGTAAAAAATAGTTAAAGTCTTTTTCAATAATATACTTTGAACTATGAGAGTAGAGATTGACAAATAAACAAGGCGTCGCTGGTCATTATTATAAATTCAAATATAGACCCAGAATCAAAATTGTCATTTAAAATTTATATGAAATTTGCAGCGTAGTAGCACCTACTTCAAATTCTTCTTCAAAAAGTATGAGAGAAGGCCTATACCTAACTGTGGGACAGTAATAAGTGATTACTTTTTAACTAATATTTAAAGTAAACTTGCAAAAACCTACAGTCACGTAAGGCTAATACTACAACGGCAATCCTTGACATTGCAGCAGGTTGCTTCGCGTGTTGACTTGTGTTGATTTTTCAAGACCGTGACCCCTGTATTGTGAAGCCAATAATTGCTTTACGTCACGAGTGTTGTCAAAATGGACAGCAAAAAATGGAATGGTTTTATTTGTGTTCAGTACTAAATTATTTTGCCTGAACCAATGAGCTACCTGGTCACGGGTTCAAACCCCGGGCAGGTATTAATGAATTTTACTTTTAAAACTTAGACCCAATTACCCGTTTAACTTAAACCCGGTTGACCAAGACCAAAATAAAATAAAAAACTTTTTTCCCCCCCAAAACCTTCTGCATGCTGAATTTCAGGAAAATCGTTGCCGTTTCCTCGTTGCCGGAGAGAGGAGGCCTATGCCCAGCAGTGGGATTGCAACAAGACATTACTTTACTTTTTTACATTCATTTTAGCGAATTAACTCTGAACATAAAGAAAAAATATCCCATACAAAATCACTTTCCATAAGGAGGCGCGAATTAAACTCTTGTTTCGTTAATCGTTCTAACCACAAATACAAATATCGCACGTACCTTATTCAGTGTCTGTTATTGTATTTAGATTCTATGAAGATCCGGTACATGACTAAAATGTTATGTTATGGAAAACAATAAAAAGAAAAAAAGCATAACTAAATTAAGTGGCAAAATTTGCATGTAAAGTACTAAAATGACAGTGAACAGGACGCGTGTTAAGAGAAAAAGAGTTAAAATGGACAAAAATAGATACGATATGGGACCTTAGAAATGGCAAAAGAAATGGGACTGGCAACTGCGCCACTGAACAACATTTTCTATAAAAAATTCTTGGTACTTCGAATCTAGGTCTAGAAGAGCAAGTATTCCTCTCTTTTTCTGCCTCGAAAATGTATGCCTGCACCCGCTTTATTTGCTTAAGTGGCGAAGAGCGCTTACACGAATCTATAATAATATATAAACCTGAAGAGTTTGTTTGTATGCGCTAATCTCAGGAACTGCTGGACCGATTTGAAAAATTATTTCAGTGTAAGATAGTCCATTTATTGAGGAAGGCTATAGGCTATATAACATCACGCTATGAATAATAGAGGAGCAATAAAAATTATTGCGACAACGGCAAAATTTCAAAAAAATTCCTTGCGTGCGCTGAGCAAACGGTAATAGTTACTCAAAAATCATGTATAACAAAAGTATTCCCCCCTAAAAGTTCTAAATAAAAGTCCGCGGCAGCATATGTCTAACTCAAAAGTAATGAGAATATTATTTTGCTATAATCCGCCGAATATAACTTTGCTAAAAAAGAAGGGCAAAATGATTCCCTAACCATTTAAAATATCAAAAGTGTATAACGTTAATAAGCAAGATTTTACATCTGCCGGCACTGCCGGAGTTCAACCTGTTGATTTTTTCTACGATTTGAGTGATCGCGATTTCGACATATAAAGTTTATTGTAACTTTCACTTCCATCATTATCTTCCTGCCCTTATCCCACTCTAAGTGAGGTCGGCACAACATGTTATAAACATGCTGTTACATGAATTGGCTGCGTTTTTACGACCGGCCGCCTGCCTGACGTCAGCTTACCTCTGTTGTATTTTACGACACCTCGGTAAGAAAGAGGGTGGTTTATTCTACTAAACCGGATACCATACGGCGGGTCGACTTACCTTAGTCGCCTTTTACGACACCTCGGTAAGAAATGAGGTTGGTCTATTCTACTCAGCCGGATATACACGGCGGGTCGACTTACCTTAGTCGCCTTTTACGACACCTCGGTAAGAAATGAGGTTGGTCTAATCTATTCAGCCGGATACCACACGGTGTAACTTTCACTTCCCTAGAAATAATATCTTACAACCCGAAGTGTTATTTATAAGCACTTATATTACCAGGTATAATATACTATCACTAGATTTACTTTCTAACCACACTACTGTTCACGTAAGCATTACCTAATAAACATAATTTTCTTATTGCAAAACGCAAATACTCCATTACTTTAATGTACTTGTTTTGCAAAGGAAATATGCAGCGAGCTGCTCCTTGTTTACTTGAAATATTAATGCCACGACAAACAATGTGATGAATAGATTGTACGTAGATATGGTAAATATGTCTTAAGATATTATAGAAAAACAAAACGTCTATCGGAAAAAAAAGAAAGCAAATAAACGTTTGTCCCACTTTTTTATATGGAACTACCACTCCGCTAGCTAGTATACACTAGTATTATAAGATTAAAACCGTAATATAGTAAAAGTACCGGCCTGTTATTATCCCACTGCTGGGAATAGGCCTCTTCTCTCCGTTATTGGAGAGAAGGATTGGAGCTAAGACCTACCACGCTGCTCCAATGCGGATTGGTAGGTTACACATATCGCCAGAATTCACTAGAGATATGCAGGTTTCCTCACGATGTTTTCCTTCACCGAAAAGCGTGTGATATATTGCAATTATCAATTAGACACATAAGTTTTTAACAGAAAACTCATTGGTATCTGCCCGGGTTTGAACCCGTGACCTCCTCGAAAGAGTCGCACGGTGCTACCACTGGGCTACCACAGCTTATTAATATAATATAGTATAGTAATAAAAATGTAAATACGTAATATAGTATAGTAATAAAAATGGTTAAGGTGGATAAACCTTAAAAGCTAGAGATATGCTGTCGCGGACTTTTTTTTTAGAACTTAGAACTTTTAGAGGGGAACAATTTTGTAATACATGATTTTTTAATAACTGTGCCTGCTTACTTAGCTCAAGGAAAGCTTTAAATTTTGCCGTTTTCGCAATATTTGATTGTTGTTCCTCTCCCATTCATCTTAGCGTTGTATAGTCTGTAGCCTTCCTCAATAAATGGACTATCTTACACTCAAAGGATTTTTCAAATCAGTCCAGTAGTTCCTGAGATTAGCGCGTTAAAACAAACTCCACAGCTTTATATATTAGTAAACATTAAAATTACCATATTAGGAACCCAAGAAAATATTAATAAAAATGCTGTATTAACTTGATTTACGCCCTGTGGTATGAATAGAAAAGTTCCACCCTTATTTCTTACCGAGGTGTCGTAAAATACAACTAAGGTAAGTTGATGTCAGGTAGGCGGCCGGCCGTTGAATACTCATATTTAAAAAAAAAATTAAAGTAAAAATATTAATTTTAATAAACCGTATATGGATGGATAATAAAAAATATATTACCCACCTTTGTAGAATGTTATGTAGCAAAAAGTTACGACCCAGACCCGTTAATGATTCAACTATTATAGATGATGTATGTAACGAGTATTTAATGCCTCCAGTCAAATATCTAACCACAACGTTCAGTCACGTAATTAATGCATTTTTTTGGGGTATTCAAGAATGCAAATATCTGTGGCAGATATTTGCGATTGCAAATGTTTAATATTTGTCTAGTCATATGTTAAATGCTAAAGTAAAGTATTGTATTGTTTTTAGATGCTTTTACTATTTCTTTTTCTCCTTGAAATAATCTTTCATATTTAAATGAGTTAATCTTGTATATATTCGCAATCTCGAAAACGGCTCCAACAATTTTCCTGAAACTCAGCATGAAGGGGGATATGAATATATATTCTCTTTAACCGCTAAATATTTTGTTATACCATCTATTTTTTATTATCTTATGTTTATTGTTATCCATTTATTTATTTCTTATTTGCCTAAGCACATCGCTGTAGTTTATTGATTTTCATCTCTTAATTATTTATGCCTACCTATAGTAATAGGTAAACTTTCTTCTTCTGTTTGTTTGCTTGCTGCACCTATTTTAATTTTCCGTTTGACCCTAAGGTTGACTGGTAGAGAACGCTTTGTTTAGTGTTAAGTCCGCCTTTTGTACTTTTATGTTAATAGTGCAATAAAGATTAAAAAAAAGGGGGTTTTGAGGGAGAAAAATCGATCTAGCTAAGCTTTATTTTTAAAAACATTCGATTTGTCCCTGTTTTTGAGCATTAAAAAAATAATGCAATTTACATTGAATATATAAAACACTATTTTTGCCGTTAATTGTGAAGTCAGCGTAGCGTATTTGGGGAACGGATGGTCTCGAGAAATGAAAATACCAAGGATCGAGCCCCACCTACACGATTTTTTTTTAAGTTCCTTTTTTATTTTGTATAAAATTACCGAGCGAAGTTCGGTCAACTAGGTGCTATATATAAATTGCTAGTGTAGTAGCTATCTATGACTTTTCCACAGCCCTTAAAAGATGTTTTTAACAGAGCTTAGTAACTTGATAATACAAGAATACTAAGCTTGGCGATCGGATTAAAAACACTTAAGATACTCGATGTTTATATGCAAACGAAATCTGGTCGCGATAACCAACACACGAAATAAAAATCAAATATACCGTTTTACAGTTTGGGTATAAAGATTACAAATACATAAAACAATGTCAACATTCGCGTTTGTACATTGTAATGTTGGATAAATAACTGTGTGCAAATTGAAATTTGTGGAGATAAATGTTTTATTTGATACCACAGATCGTAATAAGAGAATCAAATTTTTAATATTTATAAATATATTCATTATATAATATATCTATATACGTCAAAAATAGGACGATAAAGATATAGCACTTCTCGGTGCAACATGTTGTTACATGATTTGGCTAGGTAATCTGACCGGCCGCCCGCCTGATGTTAACTTACCTTAGTCGCCTTTCGTAACACTGGGGTAAGAAAGGGGGTGGTCTTTTCTACTTAACCGTATACCACACGGCGTATCGACTTACCTTAGACACCCTTTACGACACCTCGGTAAGAAATGAGGGTGGTATATTCTACTCAACCGGATACCACACGGGGGATCAACTTACCTTAGTGGTCTTTTACGACACACGATAAGAAATGAGGGTGATCAAGTCTATTCAGCCGGATACCCCTCGGATAATTGAATTTGAATTTATCCACCAAGACTGCGTTTTCTCTGAGTCAGTTCGCCAGTGCGCTTTGTGCGAGATTCTTTAACCTATTCGATCGCGTGAGGGCAATTTGTATGGCCCTGAAAGAGCGGTCACTAGATGTCGCTATTGCCACTTCCACGTTACGTCACGGCAAGCTATATAGTGTTACACTGTGTACATTTATGTACCTATAGACGTAACAATCAGGCAGCCAAGTTTTTTGCTCGTGCTTCTCTGTAAGAACATAATTAGCCAGTGTTTGCTTCATCAAATAATAATAATAAATCCATGACAATTGAAAAGCATTCGTTCGTACGTTTTGGCTTAATTAAATTGACTTAAGGAAACCTAACCTAAGAAAATTCTTTAAAATTAATTTCTAAAAAACTTCATTTTAATCCAAGCACTTTTTATACCGAAAAGACTAATAAAAAAGTACAAATATAAAGTTTTGCTAACTCTAAAATGTGGAGGCGAAGTTTTATGAAATAGATGCATAAATCACTGCGGTTAATTGTAACACTTAGTCATATTTAATAAATTATATAATTGTTATTACGTAATATTCGCAATTACTCGTATATTTTGTTTTCTCTGATACATATCACATGCAATTAAATAAAAAATCTGGCCTGAAAACATTATTATTTAATTTCAGGTACATCTAATGAGATAACATCTTTCTATTTGCCGACGATCATATTCTTTTTATTTAACTGCAAGCTATACAAGACTGTTGTGAAAATATTTTAAGAAAACCTATATCATCCTAAACTTATATCAAACTTATATCACAGTACGATGAATCATAGAATCATATTTTGATCATCATTTTCCTGCCCTTATCCCACTCTAAGTGGAGTCTGTATATCTTTTAAACATGTTGTTTCATGATTTTGCCAGGTATTTTATAATCGGCCACTTGCCAACTCTTCTTGAAGTCAACTTACCTTAGTAGCTTTTAACGAAACCTCCGTAAGAAATGAAAGTGGTCTATTCTACTCAGATACCACACGGCAAATATGAATTGATGAATTGTTTTACTTTATTCAATTTCATTTTCTTTGAGTTTTACTTAAAATTATGTATTCTTTTTTTATTGTGTTTAATTAGTGTAAGCGGATCATGTCCGTTCTAGTTAAATAAATAATAAATGAATGAATCACATCTTGATATTACATTTGTATTAATCTCATAACTATATTGATAGCAGTGCAAGATTAAGATGGTATGGGCATGCAATGAGGAGGGATGAAAGTAGCGTGACGAGTGTTAAATATGATTGGTGAATATGTGACTAGAAGCCAGAGGGAGGCCGAAAAAGAGATGGTAGGATTGTGTGAAGCATGACATGCATATAAATTATTATAAAAGGAGTAGCGCCAGTAAGTAATCTGTGGTTTCTCGATTTGTTGACAAGCGAGAGGATTTTTTGGAGAATTACGGTTGTGTTAGAAGTTCATCTTCTCTCTTGATAATAAGTAGTAATAGTGAAATACGTCCAGCTTTGTATTATTCATTTTATTCAACTCTATAATACATACACTTTAATTTAATACAATATCTATCATTTTATCGCTTTTAAGTCTACTCCTTTTGACAGCTAGCGCAAGCATGGCCGCCTGTCGTCTTTTCCATAGTCTCCTCTATTATTTTGGGTGTAGTTATAGACAAATATACAAACATTAGAATAGACAAATCTTGGAATAGCTAACAGTTGTTTCAATGATTCATAAGGCAAAATAATAATGATAACTATGTACTATGAGAAATCGTACTGTACATTTGTAAACTTTAATGCATAAATATAGAAGGTGGAACAAAGAAGTCTCTTATTGATCCTGACGGCTTCCTGACGGCTTCACACCACTTCAAATGATAGAAGAGAATGGACGAGAGAAACATGTAGTCCGACCACACTTAGAGTGGGATCAGGGTATGAGAATCATCTAATATCTATTCAAAAACAATGTCGTAAATTTGTCGGCTTACGAATTTGCATTTAAGTTAAATATCACCAGTTTTAAAACAATATGTCATGCCGTATTATTTGACCGAATTTAAATTAATTCTTAATTGCTTTATTTCAGCTTTGTTTTTTGTAGTTATATTAATTCTATCTTCCTTATCTAAACAACAATTAAATTGCATGGTCTATCCACATTAATATAAATCGGAAAGTTGATATATGTGTCCGTAACGCTTTCACGGTAAATTTTCTGCAGCAATATAAATGAAATTGTTCGCTTAATAATTGAAGTTTAATCGAGCAAAATAAAGCTTAGTAAAGTCCCATTTATTTAATAGCTTTTATTCAGCTTGACTTGTATGTGTGCTTGACAGCTGTGGTAGACTCTTTCGAGAAGGTCAAGGTTTCAAACCCGGGCAGACACCAATGAGTTTTCTGTTAAAACTTATGCGTCTTATTGATAATAGCAATTTATCACACGCTTTTCAGTGAAGGAAAACATCGTAAGGAAGCCTGCATATCTCTAGAGAATTCTGGAGATATGTGTAACCTACCAATCCGCACTGGAGCAGCGTGGTAGCTCCAATCCATCTTTCCAAAAACGGAGAGAAGAGGCCTATTCTCAGCAGTGGGATAGTAACAGGCCGCTACTTGACTTTTTTTTTACTTCTATGTGTAGGTGGAATCTTGTAAGTTAAATATGACCCACTTCCTGGTGTCTGGTTGAGCTATAATTTCACATATTAGTCAAGTACCGATGACAATGCATGTTGATGATAAGCATGACCTGATGCTCTTCCAGATGAGGGAACTCCTCAACCGTTAACAGTAGGGATATGTAATTTTCATTTTTCGTGTAAAATGATTATGACATTACTTTTCTACTATTGAAAAGTAAAGCTGTGGTAGCCCAGCGGTAACACTGTGCGCCTCTTTTGAGGAGGTCTAGGGTTCAAACCCGGGCAGGCACCAATGAGTTTTCTAATAAAACTTATGTGTCTAATTGATAATTGCAATTTATCACACGCTTTTCGGTGAAGGAAAACATCGTGAGGAAACCTGCATATCTCTAGTGAATTCTGGCGATATGTGTAACCTACCAATCCGCATTGGAGCAGCGTGGTAGGTCTTAGCTCCAATCCTTCTCTCCAAAAAAAAAACGGAGAGAAGAGGCCTATGTCCAGCAGTGGGATAGTAACAGGCCGCAACTTCCTTTTTTTTTACCTGTATTTGTAGGTGGAATCTTGCAAGTTAAATATGACCCGCTCCCTGGTGTTTGGTTGAGCTATAATTTCACATATTAGTCAAGTACCGATGACAATGCATGTTGATGATAATCATGAACTGATGCTCTTCCAGAAGAGGGAACTCCTCAACCGTTAACAGTACGGACGTGTAATTCCATTCTTCGTGTAAAATATTTTTAATAATACTTTTCTACTATTGAAAAGTAAAACAGAATATATAAATTAAACAAACGCTTTGGTAGGAAACGATTTACAAATGCTATGTAAAGCAATGTTAGCAAAAAAAATAAATTAACCGAACTCGTAATATAACTGCTTGGAATTTATGACATTATAATAAACAAAAAAAGCAATAAGAAGATGCAGGAAGCAAAATGGTGAGATAAAGTTAATTAACCAAAATTATTTATGTGATTATTTAATTGGGTTGGGTTTGTATATACTTAGAGAATATACCACAAGCGAAACGAGTTCTGTGTAATAAAGTAACGGCCTGTTACTAGCCCACTGCTGGGCATAGACTAGCGTAGTCTTCGTTTTTGGAGAGAAGGTTTAGAGCTTATGCCCACCATCACCCCGTTCTAAAACCGATTTGTAGGTATGAGTAGCCCGTTAGCGTAGTTGGCAGTGACCCTGCCTTTGGCTTCGTGGGTCGCGGGTTTGATTCCCACCGAGGGCCAATATTTTCTATAAATAATTTATTGCTCCTTCTAGTCTGGGTGCTTATATGTATTTAAAATTATATAAATATATTCACCAATTGCCTGTCACTCATAACACAAGTATTTAGTTACTTACTTTGTGGAAAGACGGACGTGTGTGTAAGTGTCTCATAGATATACATATTCAATGTCTCATAGACATACATATTCACCGAAAAATGTGTGATAAATTGTAAATTAGACACAATTAAACACAAAAGTTTTTGCAGCAAAACTCATTATCAATTCCTGCCCAAGATTTGATCCCGTGACCCCCTCGAAAGAATCGCGCGGTCTCATCACTGGGCTATCACGGCACAGTATATTTATTATAACAAGGTTGTCACATGATTTGGCTATGTATTTTACGACCGGCCGCCTGCGTGACGTCAACTTACCTTAGTCGACTTTTACGACACCTCAGTAAGAGATGAGCGTGGTCTATTCTTCTCAGCCAGATACCACACGGCATCATAGTCATCATGATAAATTCAACTCAACTTTTATGATATTCAAAAAAAATGTATTTTGCCCAAACCTGCCCATGCACATCCCAAATATTTTTAACACCTTTTAGCAACCGGATTCGTAAATGCAAATTTATCTTAAGAGCTGTTAAACATTGGCTTTAACTAAACAACGTTTTGCAAATATTAAAATATTTTTGTTAGAACATAATATAAACGTATAAAAGATTCTGTTTAATATTATACGTCGCAATATTTTGACAACAATATTTGTGCGCAAAAAGTGACTCATTGCTTACAAAAAAATTGTGATGAGTAAAATAAATCCGACAAAAATAAAACCGATATAAGCTTGCGGCTCCTGCTTTGCGCCTTGCAAAGGTACGAAAGTCGTTTGTGGGTTTGAGTATAAGATTCTATAATAAAATTCCGCAATCAATTTTAGCTTTGCCATTACAGCAGTTTTAAAACACTATTAAAGAGAGGCTGATACAGAAAGCCTACTTACTATACTGTTGAGGATTATTTAGACGATAAGAATGCGCGGATATAGCTTCTGTCCGACCCTGTTCAAGATACTAATGACAAGTTGTTTACAAGTTTTTTTAAAAAAAAAATTTGAAATTGAAATAAAAAACAAAGGTTATTCTCGCCTTATTTGTACTTTGGTTTTTTTGTTTATAAAAGGTAGCTATTTGAGTTACAAAATACTACTAAATAATACTCTCTTTCTTCTTCATTTCTTGTCCTTTTCCTTCTATTACTCAAAGGTTGCCTGGAAGAGATTACTTTTAGGGATAAGTCCGCCTTTATACATGTGCTGGTTTACTTTTTTCTTTCTCTCTTCTAAATATATGTATAAAAAGACAAATAAAGAAATTAAAAAAATCAACCTATCGCGCGACAACAGTCCAACAACAGTCCAGCTTTTATCCGCAAACGAAGTTGCGGATAAAAGCTGGTTTAATTATAATGCGTTCAAATGAAATCGCTGTAAAACTTAATAACCCAGAAAATATATAACCTTGCGTCTAGACTTCTGCCATTTCACCCCGACCTACATACAGTTTATTGTAAATAATTAAACTACTCTACATTATTTGAATTTCTGGAAAGAATCAAAATTATTAAGTTAAGAGAAGTAACTGGAAGCAGTTATGAATAAAGTTACCAGTTTAAATAATACAATAAATATAATTCCATAAACTGGCAAACCTGTAACTAAATCTTTCTTTAATTAGATATAGCACCTGGGTGGCCGAACCTTGCTCAGTAATTTTTTTAAATAATAAAAAAAAATGCTATTAAAAATTTAAAAAAACAGTATTTCTATTATTATCTGGAATCGATCCTGGTATTCAGAATTCTGGACCACCCGTTACCCAATTAACCTATCATGAATTTTACAGTGACTTTTTTATTTGGCAGTGTAATTATCGATTATTTGGCACTGTAATTAGTGCCCAAAAAACAGGGTTATTTAAACCATGTCGTGCCGACTCCACTAAGAGTGGGATAAGGACAGGAGAATGATGAATTGATGAATTAGTTTTTAATACAATTCAATACTGTTTAATTTAATTAGATATTTGGTCATATTTTTTATCACTGGTGTCTATAAAAAAGGCGATTATTAATTAAGACATTAGATAAGAGATTTTTCTCGACACTTTAGTATATTTCCACATCTAGACATAAAATGCATTCTAATATACTCGTAGACAATATCCAGGAAGTAATAAATCAAATCAACACTTTAAAGGTTATAGGGATGAATACTTCATTAATAAAAGCATGGAAAATTAATTGTCAATTGTTAGAAAACATCTTGACCATGGCGCTACCTGTGGAAATTTTTGATATTAGTTTCTATTTGCCATTAAATATTGCGTAATTATTATCTATACTACCTCAATTCTTAACGAGGTGTCGTAAAAGGCGACTAAGGTAAGTTGACCCGCCGTGTGGTATCCGGTTTAGTAGAATAGACCACCCTCTTTCTTACCGAGGTGTCGTAAAATACGACTGAGGTAAGTTGATGTCAGGCAGGCAGCCGGACGTAAAAACGCAGCCAAATCTTGTGACAGCATGTTTATAACATGTGCCGACCCCACTTAGAGTGGGATAAGGGCAGGAAGATGATGATGATAAATTATTATCTATACTAATATATAAAGCTGAAGAGTTTGTTTGGATTGATTGATTGTTTGAACGCGGTTATCTCAGGAACTACTGAACCGATTTAAAAATTATTTCAGCGTAAGATAGTCTATTTATTGAGCAAGGCTATAGGCTGTATAACATCACGCTAAATGAATATGAGAGGAGCAGCAATAAAAAATAGTACAACGGCAAAATTTAACGCTTTCCTTGCGTGTTCTGTGTAAACGGCAATATTTATTCAAAAATCAAATACTACAAAATTGTTGTCCTCTAAAAGTTGTAAATAAAAGTCCGGGACAGCATATGTCTAGCTTTTAAGGTTGACTCACTTTAACCATTTTTATGGTTATCAAAAGGCTATATTACGGTTTTAATCTTTCCACGCGGGCTGAGCTGCTGGCGATTGCTAGTAATAGATAAAAAGTAAAGGAACAACCTATTGCTATAGCTCTACTAGGTGTAGGCCTCCACTCTCTTTTTAAAAAGAAAGTGGGTTGCAGTTATCCCAAAAATTATGCAGTTTTTCTCATCATAATTTCTATTCCTTGTATAGAACGCGAAACACAAAAGGCAGATACACAAAAAGAAAACGAGAAACAAAATAAAAGGTGATAGAAAACTTAATAACAGATGCAGTCATTGGTCAAGGGTTGCCTGGAAGAGATCGCTGCGTAGCGATAAGGCCGCCCAACGTACGTCATATATCATGTCTATTGTTATTTTAATATTTTGGTGTACAATAAAGTATATTTGATTCATTCATTCATTCATTAAGGAAAACAAATACGTCCACCATATTTTCCTACATATGTTTTCCTTCATCATTTCTTATGCACACTGCTCTTGCCTGCATCATCTTCCGGATGTTATTTCCGGAAAATAATGATCATTCGAGACATAAAATAAATCTCCATGGTAAGTGTATTATAGTCATTTATTGTATACTAGCGATCTCGCTCCGGCTTCGCACGGTTATAAAATATATAGCCTATGTCATTTAAAGAAAAAAATGATTTAAATCAATCCAGTAGTTTTGATTTATTCATTACTGTCAGTGACCCGCACGCGTTAAATTTGGAGAAAAACAATTCCCCTCTCCCTATACTAAGAAGATTTCCTCCTATCTTTGGAATTTCTAATTTCATATACTACATATTAACTTATTTTGTTTTACATTTTTGCCTATGAATTTTATTTTTACAACTGTTTACAGAATGTCTTTAAATACAACATTCACAGCTTTCTTGTCATTATACAAACTCTTGAAAGAGCGACATATAGCTGCTTAATTCGAAGAACTATAGGGCGAAGCGCGGCCTCCTCGCGGGATTCTAAATCTGTAATATCTCCGAAAATGTTCACTTAAATTAGATGCTGTAAACGGCCATATTAATCTATATCAAATCAACAATTTATTTAAGGTACTTAATTGGATAAGGATTAATGCTGTATTGTTTAAAATTGCTTCGAAAATAAGGAATTATTTTTCGTAAAAAGTAAATAACAAAAAATGCTATTATGGGTTATCCATAAGAGATAGACATATTCCATCGCGGAGTTTTCTCTAGACCTTTTCAAGGTGTACAAAAACTTAGTACATTATTTTGATAAATCTCGTAAGGTTCAGCCTGCGTTTGCTATGTAAGCGGAGAAAATGTAATTATTTACGACATCACATTAGAAACCTCAAAAATTACGGTATTTCTCTACTCCATATTGAATGTTATTATACATATAAACCTTCCTCTTGAATCACTCTATCTATTTAAAAAAACCGCATTAAAATATGTTGCGTAGTTTTAAAGATTTAAGCATACATAGGGATATATGGACATAGGGACAGACAGGGAAGGCGACTTTGTTTTAAACTATGTGATTAAATAAAATTTATGTTATAATAAAATTTTAGAACTAAAGCTGTGACAGCCAAATGGTGATACGTGTGACTCTCGACAGGTGCTCGGTAGGGATATGAAAATAATAATCGATTTTTATTAATCGATTATTTTACATTAAAAATCGTTTTTTTTATCAATGATTTTATTATCCTCTTTTTTACTTTTTTCCCCTGTTTTTTTAAGATTAACTTGTTGTGTGTCATTGTCAATGTAACCAAACTACACATTTTAATCGAATTACACAAACGACGCATCTGTTATTATTTATTGGTAGCTTTCCACTTCAATTAGCCTTCTTATTAATTATTGATATCGAAGAAGGCTCTACAATATTCAGAAAAAATCGATTATTAATAATCGATTATTGCGATACGAATTAACTGATTTTTTTATTCGATTTTATTTATAGCGAAACAAAATCGATTAATTAATCGATTTTTTCTACTCCAAGTAACATCCCTAATGCCTCGGCGGGCGCGAAGTATTGGCCGTTTATTACTCCACTACCATGAGTGGGGTAACAACAAAGTCCTGTTCTCTTTATAAATAAAGATTGGAGCTTAAGCTCAGCACTTTCCTGATATGTGAATGTGCAGGACACATGCAGGCAAATGTCAAAAATATTATCTAGGGATAGGGATATGCTGGTTTCCTTACGATATTTTCATCACCATAAAGCACATAATTGCACGTAAAGAAACAAATAGCACATGTATAAAGGCGGACTTATCCCTAAAAGGGATTTCTTCCAGTCAACTTTTGAGTAACAGAACGAAAAGGACAAGCAGTGAAACTGTTAATACCATGTCATGCAGAAATTTTAGCCGCCAACTCTTTGTGATGTTCTGTAATAGAATATCACGGTAATATTTAACGTCTAATACGTTTTATACCATAGATTTAGCAAAGAAACAATAAACAATTTTAAAAAATTTAAATTCGATTTGTGAAATAATATTATTATCTAAGTAGCACTACCTAAATTTGTTTTAATGAAACAGTTAATTAAAAAGTGTTTCGAGAATACTAAAATTGCATCAAATTTAGAAACATATTTAGAAATCTTTCAAAGAGTATATTTATAATATTTCATTATTTTTACTTTATTAAACAGCATAAGTTTCGGTTTTGAACCTAATGAAACTAATTAACGTATTGATACAATCCGTTATGCATGGGGAATCACGTTAAAAAAACAAGGCTGCAACTGGCATAAATAGTTTGTATATTTATATTTAAGTATTATAATTAGCCAGTGAATTTAAAAATAATACCTTTTTTGTCATCCAAACATTTTTCTCCGACAGCATAAAACCTCCGTTGTCATAACAACACTTTTTCCTATTCATTTTGTATAATCACTGATACCAAATGTTTTTATTTATTTTGGTAAAACAGTAGCCGTCACTTATCACAACACAACTTAAAAAAACCTTGAAAATATTTAAGTAAATGTAGCGTCATTAAATAACAATTTAACGACTTGCTAACTTCAATAAAAAAAGAAATTTATTGTCTATACTCTATTTTTACTTTCGCGCGAAAAGTTGTCAACTCGACGGCGCAGGTAACCCGTCTAGTTAGTAGTACAGAAGTGAACTGGCGTTGATTTTTACTCTTTACCCGAATAAATACAACATTAACTGCACCAACCGGAACCGTTTTTCGCAGTGTTCGCTTAATTAATCCATATTTTGCACACTTTTTGTACATATTTGAGTATTGACAACCTGTGGGGTGTATTAGGGCATTCATTTTAATGGGCATGATAGTTTTTTTTAATGACGTTACTTTATTACCTAGTCAAATTTGTTTTATAAATAATACAAACAACTTATTGTTTAATTACGAGTATACAGTATCTGGGTGATCGAGCTTTACTCGGTTTTTTTAAAGATATGAATAAGATGCGATATGAAAAAAAAAAATACATATGAGTTACTTGGACTCGATCTGGGGTATTCTAAAATTTTCGGACCGCGCGATTACCCTATTGAGATATTACAACTTTACAAATGACAGTTTGAATAGCCTATTTTTTAAATAATATAATAGCATAGTTAATGTATAGAACCGGCTATACTCACGTCTTATTCTATCGGGTTAGCCCGACTAGTTTCGAACCCATCCAGGGCACTTATTCATGAGCTCTTTACACGACGTTATTGCGGCGGGAACTGATTACATCGTGTAAAGAGCTCATGAATTAATGCAAGCATTCAAAAATCCTATACTGAAGTACGGATTATATCAACTCTACTATTACTGCGCCAAATGCTGTAATCAATAAATTAAACTGTACTGAACGTCGGTCGCAAAGGTCATTGACACGAAGAAACATCGAACTTAAGTAGTTATTCGGAAATTGACGATTAATTTAAGCATAATTAAAAAGAGTTTTTATAGGTCCAATATGGTGAACTTTTACTGTAGTTTCTAATTCGATCTAAGCTCATTTTATTTGCATTTAAAATTAATATTACAAGAATATATGTACTGAAATCCAAAAGAGTAAAAGTTGAATATCTAGGGCCTAGATATTCAAATTTTACTGTTTCGTTCTCTTTCGTAGAAGCTAGGCTAATATGTGAAGAGATATATCCTATTTTTAAACATAAAAATAATGAAAAAAAGTACAATAAAGAATTTATACTAGTAAATGAACCGTTACAATCAAGTACAAAAAAGTTAAGAAATTATTAAAACGCCGTACGAAACCAGTCTAATTGCAGAAGCTATTTGAAGCTTCGGGATTAAAGAATTCCGAGTCTTGATAGAGATCGGTAGGAGCAATTTTCCGAACCAGCAGTAGAATTGTCAATTGAAAGTTCTCAATGATTCTTTGTACTATGTCCCCCGTCCATATCCAAGTAAACGATAGGGTAAACGTTCTCAGTAATTTTGGTTCTTCTGCGGATGTGATCGTACCTAATTTCATCACTTAAAGATAACTAAAACTCCCTATAACCATAACGCCCATTGATTATGTTCTGGATTTATATGCCTTCCTTCGAAACACTCATTGTTCGTCAAGTGACAAGTGACATCGAAGACATTGGTCCACAAGTGTTGTATTTTAGACGAAACTGTCCAGCTTTACTGTCCTTACACTACCCATCTGAATAAGTAAAAACATAAGTAAACATTTAATACTCGGTAAATCAGGAACATACAAGCGTTAGAATGTCGAGAATCACTTTAATTGCAAATTGAATTATTTATACAATATGTTTTCAAGCCTACTCCACATTCCGCCGCAATCGAGTTTTTATACTCTACGATTGATAAGCTCTATGAATCAAAATTATTTTGTAGAAATTTATCTTAAGTATTCTTCTTTTTCCCCCGCTCGTGGACTCTTGTCCACACATGGCACTATCTCAATCACTGCTGATTGGCTCTTAATGGGGAGTAGTAGAGTAGGAAAGTGGAGAAGTAAAGAGTAGGAGTAGGAGACTGGTAAAACTTATTAGTATATCTTGCCGAAGATCTTTCCTCTTGAACTTCGTTATTCTCTTTCCGATGATATGCTCAAAGAACTTAAGGACTAGCAATTAAAATAGCCCAGATTATTTTAAGTTGTGCTAGTATGAACTGTGATAGCCTAGCTGTGACTAGTGATAGACTCTTTCGAGAGATTCACTGCTTAAAACTCAATGTGAGTTTTCTGTTAAAACTTATGTGTCTAATTGATAAATACAATTCATCACACGCTTTTCGCTGAAGAAAATCATCGTGATGAAACCTACATATCTCTAGAGAATTCTGGTGATATGTGTATCCTACCAATCCGCACTGGAGCAGCGTAGTAGGTCTTTGCACCAATCCTTCTCTCCAAAAACGGAAAGAGGAGGCCTATGCCCAGTAATGGGATAGTAACAAAATGTCACTTTACTTTCTATGCTAGTAGACACTTGATGGATGTGATTTATTCTTAAGAAGCGTCTTCAACAGCACTACTTTTTTACAGCTCTGAGGTATTGATCTTATTTCAAAATATTATTTCTGTGAAATCAATAATTTATCCATCAAATGAGTTCTATTTTACAAAATTGTCTTGTTAAACAAAAGATAAAGTCGTAGTCGTGACGTTCCTATGGCGTCGCCATCTCGTGAGAGCTTCAGAGGCGAGATACTTAATCACAATCTCAATCACAACTCTGTCAGCTAACCTACCTGTCGTTGCGACGTTCACCGACTCAGGTTTTCTAGGTCGGCCGAGAAAGGCAGTCCCTATGGCCTAACTGCCTACAAATTAAAATATCTGAGTAATTGATATAAAATATGATAGCAAAGCTGATACTCAACAGCTTGCAGGACCAAAATCCGGGAAGACAATAAGTTTTATATAAAACTAGCTGTACTTGCAGCTTCGCCCTCGTGGAAGTCAGTTATTGTAATTTAAATTTTATAACCATAAGAAATAGAGACATTGATTATGTCAAAACGAATTTTAAACGTAAAACAGTACAATGGCGGTCTGTTATCTTTTAGTTCGTACTCTAGATTTATTGATTTTTAGTTTAGTTTTCCACAATAACACTTCAAAATCACTCTTTTGCGGTTCGTACTTATTTAATAGTATTTTTAAATGCACAGTGAAACGCAAACGATGTTGACAACGTCAAAGCAGCGCCCTCTCTTGCAGATGTCTCTATTTCTTATTATTATTATTATAATAATAAGAAATAGAGACATCTGCTGCTGTCGCGGACGTTTTTGTAGTATTTTTGTAGATCTACTATTCTCTTATACACTACTTCAGTGTATGTCTGTGTGTACTAAAGCTCCCAGGAGGCGAGTTTTTTACTTCACGATCTCTTCAACATAACATAAAACTGTAATAGACCCTTAAACCTTCCTAGATAGAATATAATATATTAATATAACTAATAGATAGATAGAATATAATATATAATAATAGAACCTTAAACCTTGGACTTAAACCTTCCGGAAGAATTATACTATACCTTTTAGTAAAAATCGTAAAAATCGGTTCAGTGGATTTTGTGAAAATTGATCACATTCAAACAGACAATGTTTTGGGACTTTGTCAATACATAATAAAATCGTAGAGATGCCAAATCTGTACATTTGATATTTTTTTTGATTATCTTTTTAGTCTTGTCGTCTTCACACGCTTCTAAACATGAAACAATCTTAAAGTCTCAAAGTCTTTAAAAATTTTGTCTGTTAATATGTGTTTTTGTTTGTCTGTATTTGTGCGTTCGTTCCCGCTAATCTTTTTATAATATGTATAGAAGAAATAAAAAAATAGACGCTTAATTAATGATTAAGACAATTGCAGTCGCAATATTTTCTAAGTTAATCGTTAAATTAGTTCTTATATATACGGAAGGCAAACACTATTGAACGAAACTAATCTTTTAGTATCTAATACAGTATGCGATAGTCGTAACGGCGGTATATAGTTTCCTCAATGCGGGATCGAAGGTAATTTCAAAAGCGCTATAAATCTCGCTGAGTGCAACGTTCTGCAAATTGTGAGGAAAACGAGTTCCTGGTCAACGCACCTTACTGGCATTATAAATGCCCATGGCTTTAGTGGGGTTGCGATCAAGATAATCGTTTTTATATGACCGGATGTTTCGAAGTACGTCGAAGGTATTTCAACATTAAAATATGTAATTGATATATTCAAATTATAATTCTAAGTCATCATCCTCCTGCCCTTATCCCACTCTAAGTGGAGACAGCACAACATGCTATAAATGTTTTTTTTTGGATTGGATTGTAACGGCTTGTTACTATCCCACTGCTGGGCATAGGCCTCTTCTCTCCGTTTTTTTATTTTTTGGAGACAAGGATTTGGAGCAAAGGCCTACCATGCTGCTCCAATGCGGATTGGTAGGTTACACATATCCCCAGAATTCTCTAGATGTATGCAGGTTTCCTCACGATGTTTTCTTTCACCGAAAAGCGTGTGATAAATTGCAATTATCAATTAGACACATAAGTTTTACTAGAAAACTCATTGGTGCCTGCCTGGGGTTTGAACCCTAGACCTCCTCGAAAGAGGCGCACGGTGTTACCGCTGGGCTACCACAGCTTCTGTTCAATTCGGTTATAAACATGTTGTTACATAATTTGGCTAATGGACTGGCCGCCTGCCTGACGTCAACTTACCTTAGTCGTATTTTACGACACCTCGGTAAGAAAGAGGGTGGTCTATTCTACTAAACCATATACCACACGGTGGGTCAACTTGCCTTAGTCGCCTTTTACGACACCTCGGTAAGAAATGAGGGTGGTACTATTCTATTCAGCCGGATACCACACGGCGTCAAATTATAATTCTAACCGTTATTTATAAAAAATATATTTATTAACAACGAACATATTCAAGTTATATACTAAATTACTACACGTATTATGCCTACGTGAAATGATTCCGAGATAGCTTGCAGCGATTCTGCGCATATCTTTTTCTGATTGATTCTGAGATTTTGCATCGATTTTTATATTAATCGATTATTTCATTATTATAATCGATTTTTTGAAATTAAAAAATCGATTATATTTATTATTGTGGACAAGGGTTATTTATCTTTTATACAGAAAAATCCGTGATGGAATAGCGTTGTGTGTTTTATACTGTTAACAGTTTAATAGGCTACAGTATGTGGTAGTGTTCCAAAAATAATTTTTGTTCAATTCCTATACAACGTTACTGTCCTGTACGCTACTCTTTTCCTACCTCATTCGCCACTTTATCTTAAAGATCGGTTCACTTTCCTTTCCTCCTATCCTCATCACCATTCTCTCCGATCACAAAGTGACTGTAACACCAATTTGTACAGCGAGTCCTTCACTGTCACAGCTGTTAGGTTGTGGAATGCACTTCCATCAGAAATTCGGCAGTCGAAATCCTTACAAATATTCAAAAGGCGTGTAAGGAATCACTATTTATCTATGTAATTTTTATTCACTATTAGTATACTTATATATGTATTTATAAATATATTTTTATGTATGTATGTATGTATTCTTGTATGTGTTGTATATATGTTGAATTATGAATATGTATTGAAGTATGTATGTATGTATTCTTGTATGTGTTGTATGTATGTAGAATTATGAATATGTATTGAAGTATTTATTTTTTCTTTATTTATTTTATTTCATATTACGTATATGTATTAGTATTTACATCTGGTATTAGTTGCACTTATCCATATCAATTTTATTTCATTTTTGTTTTAAGGTCCTTAATGTTATGGTTGCCTGGAAGAGATCACTTTAAGTGATAAGGCCGCCCTTTGTTAATATTTAGTTTTAATAAAACATTATGTAATTTTAGCATTGTCAACAATAAAGTTTTCATAAAATAAATAAATAAAAATAACGTTACTTCTTCGGTAAGGTATATACGGTATATATTAAAAATGCCAACTACCTTTCCAGATATTTAGGTTATAATTTTAATGCATATAAAATGTTATTATTTCGTTTGAACTCCTTAGACGTTGCTGAACTAATTTCTTTTATAAGCATTTTAATATGTGATGTTACGCTTAAAAACACGATTGTTTCTTATAATAATTTTAGCATTCAGTGTATTTAGGAAATCGGGACATAGAAAAAAGGGTTTATCGTTTCAAATATCTTTCTCAGAAAACAACATAGTTATATGCCATATTTCACATTCATTAATTTACTTATTATTTTTACATTGAAATAAAAGTCGCAATTGCACCGTTCTTTGTAGAGAAAGGCTGGAGCAAAGATCTATAATGCTGTTCCAATGCGGATTGGTAGGTTACACATATCTCCAGAAATCTCTAGAGATATGCAAGTTTTCCTCACGGTTTTTCACTCACCGAAATGCGTGTAATATATTGCAATTATCAATTAGACAAATGAGTGTTAACAGATAACTCGGTCTCACCGCTGGGTTATCTCATTTTTTATGCAAAAAAAATAATTTAATTAATTTTTTATTATATGATATTATATTTTATTTTATAATTCTTGTACTGAAGACTAACCTTTTTGGGACTTTCTCCTAATTTTTGTAGTATGTGTACGTATTCTTTAGACGTAAGCCTTTTACTATTTCTAATAAAACTGTATTAGCAAAAGCGTAAAAAGTAACCTGTCGAGTTACTTTACTTCTTGGCAAAATGAAATGACAGTTACCTTTATATTTTACATAAGTAGTTCTGATGCCTAGTTTTATGGTTACTGGTTTAATTAGGAAGGATTTATTTTTAAATCGGAAATTTGGGTATTTCCATACCGCGAGTTTTACATTGCGGAATTCGCCAAGCTTTCCTTAGGGTATTTAAAATTTTTACTCCGTCGTTCCTTTGTTTGAATTGAGATAGTCTTTACTTGAATATTTAAATGAGTTAATCTTATATATATAATTTTTTTTCTGAATCTCGAAAACGTCTTCAACGATTTTCATGAAATTGAACATGTAGGGGATTTTGGGGGGAAAAAATCGATCTAGCGAAATTTCATTTAAAAAAATGGTTTTTAGCCTTGTTTTCAGGCACTGAAGAAATGCTATAATGTAAAATAAAATGCAAATTAAATTTTCGCTGTCAGACGTAAACTGCTGCTGCTGTGACAGTCAAATAGGTAACAGGCTGACTGAAAATGTAAAATTCCCGGGATCAAGCACCTGTTATTGTAAACCTTTTTTTTAGCATTTTTTTTTAATTTTTAAAAATATTACCACGCATTTATCGGTCACCCGAGTACATATACTTAAAGTATTTTTTTTCCGATTCCTTTTATTTCCGTCAAGTAACCCGTGTACCAAACATTTATATTTCCCCAAGCAAATATGATGTAAACTTAACTGCGTAGCATTTAAAGTGTTGTCTAGATTTAATTTCTAGGTCAAGAAAAGCATGATAGATTGCAATTTAAATTATTCATTAACATCGGAATAAGGAACTCACCTAGCAATTTGTTGAATTCCTAATGGCTTAATGTATTTTAATTTATAAGTGAACCTGATATATCCGAACGTTTCAAGTTACCATTTATAAAGCAACTAATCAAAAAATCAAAACTAATTAATAATAATTAAAAACTAGTGGTAGTGGCTTTGTTCGCTTTGTCATAGTCTTAAAATACCCTCATTTATGTGCTATATTTTTATATCCTGTTCCCTGTGATCCCCATTCCCCTGGATTAGTCGTGAAAGCGTAACAGACAGTCACATTTATAATATACTAACAGAGACCGTGGGTTCACTCGCGTGGTTGTTTAGTGTATCACAAAGTTTATTCCACGTAAATCCTGACCCAAGGGGAATACTAGGATAAAAAAGTAGTCTATATGTTGCTACACAACCCTCTATCTTCCTGTGAAAGTTCCATCACAATCGGAACCAGACATTCATTACATGGAATGTAAAAGTAACGGCCTGTTGTCATCCTACTGCTGGGTATAGGCCTCTTCTCTCCGTTTTTGGAGGGAACGGTTGGAGCTAAGACCTACCACGCTGCTCCAATGCGAATTGGTAGGTTACACTAATCCCTAGAATTCTCTAGAGATTTGTAGGTTTCCTCACGATGTTTTCCTTCACTGAAAAGCGTATGATAAATTGCAATTATCAATTACAAGTTTTTTTTAAAGAAACTCATTGGTACCTGACCTGGGTTTGAACCTGTGATCTCCTTGAAAGAGTCGCACTACGTTATACCACTGGGCGAGCTAGGCTATCACAGCTTTATGTAAATAATATATGGAATGTTCTATTTACATAAACCTTCCTCAAGATTGTCACAATAATTAAGTAAAAACGGTACAAAAATCTAGCATAGATTTTCGGAAATTCGATCATGTACAGACTTTGTTGGGGCTTTCTTGTAATAAGTTTAGATATAGGTGTATAGAAGTAAATAAAATTACCACGCCGTGTGGTATCCGGCTGAATAGAATAGTACCACCCTCTTTTCTTACCGAGGTGTCTTAAAAGGCGACTAAGGTAAGTCGACCCGCCGTTTGGTATCCGGCTGAGTAGAATAGACCAACCTCATTTCTTACCGAGGTGTCGTAAAAGGCGACTAAGGTAAGTTGACCCACCGTGTGGTATCCGGTTTAGTAGAATAGACCACCCTCATTCTTACCGAGGTGTCGTAAAATACGACAGAGGTAAGTTGACGTCAGGCAGGCGGCCGGTCGTAAAAACGCAGCCAAATCATGTAACAGCGTGTTTATAACATGCTGTGCCGACCCCACTTAGAGTGGGATAAGGGCAGGAGGATAGGTGTATAGAAGTATGGATATGATATTTAATATAATTGATAAGATTACAATACAAGCCACAATAAGATCCCACCCAGACGCAGAGCTAATGCACTCAGATAGCCCGCATCCTGTTTTGATAACTACCTACGGACAACGAATAACTTGTCCTAATATCTACATCAAGTACATCACAATCACTCCAGATGTATTGTTGAAAAAACTTCGTTGCCTAACCAAAGAAATTTCAGTATTCTTGCTTTTCCATCATTACGACAAGCAAATTCTAAAATCAAAATTCTGAAAAGACAATTCTGTACAAAGTAGTTGATATCGGACTAAGACGTGGATAGCATGTAAATCGTCATTTTAAGTCATTAAATACCATGAATGATGAGAACAGCGAGAGTTCTTATGGTCGTCCATGGGAAGTTGTTTAAATGAAATCTTAATGAACTTTAAACCTAATTCTGTCCAAATAACCTTTTATTAAAATTCGTTTATTAGATTTTGAGGAAATCGTTCACATACATACTGACAGCTTTTGGGGACTTTGTTTTATAATATGTATAAAATAAAAGTTAGAGTTTTGTCCAGGAATTTATTAATTCTCCTGCAATACTCTACTAAGATTCCGAGCTTTCCTTTAACGTACCGTGGTATTTAGGTAACTCGTAATTCTAGAATTAACGTACCTATTGTATTTATTTCTCATCCTCCTGCCCTTATCCCACTCTAAGTGGGGTCGGCACAACATGCTATAAACATGATGCCACATGATTTGGCTGTGTTTTAACGACCGGCCGCCTGCCTGACGTCAACTTACCTTAGTCGTATTTAACGACACCTCGGTAAGAAAGAGGGTGGTCTATTCTACTAAACCGGATACCACACGGTGGGTCAACTTACCTTAGTCGCCTTTTTGGGCATTAAAAACACTAACATTTATATTGAATTGAATTTTCGCCATTAACTGTCAAGTCGGCGTAGCTTATTCGGGGAACGGGCAGCCACGAAAAATGTGAATGCCAAGGATCGATCCCCAACTAAATAATTGTTTTTTCTTTTTTTTAAGTTTTTTTTTTGCAAAAAAATTACCGAGCGAAGCTCGGTCACCCAGATATTATATAATAATTTATGTAATGTATCATCCAAGTTTCATACTAACGGCAGTCTCGAATTGCGTCATCGTTCGCAATAATGTGATGGTGTAACAAATATTTGCGTCCAAAAACCCGTAGGGTTGATATGACGTCAAGCATATTCAAATTAGCTTTTTTGTGGCGCAAATGTATAAAAGAAGTACCTAGGTAATTGTTTTTAGTAACATATTTAATAACAATTTATTATAGCAAAAAATGTACACAATGATTTTAATATAAACTTCGGCCATTATTTAAATTTAAACAAGGAACATAAGTAAAACATTATATGCAGATATAAAAACATTATAATATATCCTAAAGCGTCGTCTATTCGAGTTGTAGTTACTATAAACGTAAGTTTTTTTATGAATCGTATAAAAACGAATATATAATACAAGTCCGTACCTCAGGACTATATTTACATTCATTATAATGGGATTACCCTTATATTTTTACCTTTTATCATAGAAAAATGGATTTTCATCATATATACTAGTTCGGTATATCATCATCCTCCGGCCCTTATTCCACTCTAAGTGGGGTCGGCACAACATGTTATAAACATGTTGTCACATGATGCCTGACCTCAACTACCTTAATCGTTTTTCCGACACCTACGAGAGAAATGAGGGTGGTCTATTCTAGTCAACCAGATACCACACGGCGTTTCAACTTAGCTTAGTCGTTTTTACTACACCTCGGTAAGAAATGAGGATGGTCTATTCTACTCAGCCGGATACTACATCGCGGGTCGACTTACCTTAGTCGCCTTCAACGACACTTTGGTAAGAAATGAGGGTGATCTATACTATTCAGCCGGATACCACACAGCGGGGCGACTTACCTTAGTCGCCTTTTACGACACCTAGGTAAAAAATGAGGGTGGTCTATTCTATTCAGCCGGATACCACACGGCTTACTAGCTTGGTGTATGTAAGCTTCAGTTGCACCAAATTTCGCAAATATTGCTCCAGCGGTTTAACCTTAATGGCACACTTTCGCATAGTTTATTTTATTTACTCGTTTCTTAGAAAACGTACGTTTTAAAAGTAATAAAAAGTAAAATATTTTGGTAGATCGAATAGCCTAATAAAGGCCTGATAAATTTTCGATTAATCACAATGATTCGACAAAAACAACTTTATAATATAAGGAGGATAAGAAAATAAAGTATAAGAAGTTAGCCACATGGTAATTTGTTCATGACTCGTCTGGGAATTTTCTCAAAAGTTAGTTTCAATTCCAAATTGTAATCAATAAAACCCATGATGTAAAATTGTTAAATGTATTGAAGTAATATGT
Organism: Morpho helenor; assembly: GCA_029227775.1. Lineage (NCBI taxonomy): Eukaryota > Metazoa > Arthropoda > Insecta > Lepidoptera > Nymphalidae > Morpho > Morpho helenor. Next base: position 14,640,086 of record JARGCU010000034.1, on the reverse strand, counting down.
TGCAAAGACACGTTTCCCCGACATTCGTGATGTATAAGCATGCAAAAAAGATTTTACAATAAATACCCCATTTGATAAATCGTTATCATAACTTTTTTATTACCGTTACGTTAATCTTTAATATTTAAATGAGTTAATCTTGTATGTATATATATTATTTCGGAATCTCAGAAACGGCTGAAATTCCTGAAATTCAGCATGTAAGGTGATTTGAGAGAGAAAAATCGATCTAGCTACGTTTCATTAAAAAAAAATTGATTTATCCCTGTTTTTGGGCATTAAAAAATACTAAAATTTATATTGAATTGAATTTTTGCCATAAATTGTCAAGTCAGCGCAGCTTATTCGGGGAACGGGCAGTCTCGAGAAATGTAAATACCTAGGATCGATCTCCAACTACAAAATTATGTTTTTCTTTTTTTTAAGTTTTTTTTATATTGTAAAAATATAAAAAAAAGTACGAGCTAGGCTCGGTCAACCAGGTACTAAATAGTAATTAATCCAAAAGTAAAGCGCATTGCGATTTTGGTCGTGGAATCTATCTCCTGATGTTGCTTCGGTTGCGAAACGATTGTTGAGTTTGTGATAGTGAACGTATATAGTGCTTGTGTATTGTGGTGGCGGTGGTGGAGGTTTGTGCATGTGTTTTTACGAATCCTGTATGTACCAGGTATGATAACCGATTGTCCACTTACATTTAGCATTATATATATTTTCTATTTTACTTCATCGCGGATTATAGCAAAATAATTTTATTATTACTTTTGTATTATGGATCTCCGCAAAGTAACGCCTAATTCTATAAATTATTAGTAATTATCCATTTAATGATCTATTTTACTAAAAATAGGTAATCCGCTAGAAATAAGCACGCTACTGATTTTAGAAAAACTTTAAAAAGTTACACAATAAAAAAGGCCACAGTATAAAAAATATTCGGACCAATTAAAAGTCAAATCTTTGTCTATAATAATAAAAAAACCGTGCCGATATTAGTATATGTTGAACAAATTGGAATTCCGAATGGGAATAGGAGGGCTTAATATTAAGGTTTCATCATCGTCCTGCCCTTATCCCACTCTAAGTGGGGTCGGCAAAACATGTTATTAACATGCTTTCACATGATTTGGCTACGTATTTTACGACCGGCCGCCTGTCTGACATCAACTTATCTAAGTCGTATTTTACGAAAACTCGATAAGAAAGAGGTCTATTCTGTCTAGGTGGAAAAATAATGAATAACATTAATAATATAAAGGTTTAAAATTTTAAAAATATTAAGGCTTAATATTAAGGTTTAAAAAATGATAAGTCTAAACGAAATAGGTAAACGTAACTAAGTTTAATAGAATTACTGTAAATCTGTGATATCGCGACTGTGTTAACATGTTATACAAACATTGGCAGTGGACAAACGTGTCCGATGAACAAACATTAGGCTTCTTAATTAATACCTCCGCTATTTCTAGAAAAATATTATTAGTTTTATTATCAGTATTTTATTTTAATATTTATAGTTTAAAAATTGTAACAAACTTTTAATATCCTAATGCTATTTACTGTTTGGAATATATTATAATTATTATATACTAGGGTGACTAAGGTGAGTCGACCCGCCGTTTGGTATCCGTCTGAGTAGAATAGACCACCTTCATTTCTTACCAAGGTATCGTAAAGGGCGACTAAGGTAAGTTGATGACAGGCAAGCGGCCGGTCGTAAAATACGTAGCCAAAGCCAATACATTTTTTTTTATTTATCACATACATTTTTACTACGTGTTGTGTCGACCACACTTAGAGTGGGATAAGCGCAGGAGGATGATTTCTTAGTAAGGTATAGAAGTTTTTATAGAAAACTTGAGGTACCTTTTAGAGTTCTGTGTTATGGACACATATTTATTTTATATTTATATTATGTAATACACCAGAAGTTACATCTATTTATTGTTTCGGATTCAGAAATTAACTCATAAGAATCGTATGTTTGAAACTGAACGTGTCCTTTTTGATGCTTACAACAAATAAAGTATTAATTATTTACTTTATTTATTTACTTGCAATCATTATATATATAAATTGAACTTAAACTTGATTGTTATTTTATACACAGTTATATACAGTATTTTAATATATTTACATTTGTCGCAATCGTGTGGTAACAAAATCCTTGATTTCGAGATAATCAAATTAAAAAATAAATACATCAATCATTCCTCATACTTAAACTGAAATTATATTTAATATATCTTGTATTTAATATTTACCTAAATGGGAAATTACAGGAATTAAATAGAAAAATAATTTCAGTGCAATGATGATGCAAAGGTAATTTACATTTACAAATTACGAGTATATCACAGATTAAAAAAAGGTTTAATAAATGACATAACTTAACCACAGTTCCTTAACCCACTTAGGACCTTTGACCTTCTTAAAACCCGTGAAATGACCTTTACATGACATTACATCATAACATACCTTTTTCTCTAGCAGCACAATAGTTTCAGCACTAGCTTCCTTTTTCTCTGACATTATTTCACTGTTATTCACAAAAACGTAGTAAGTTTAACAAGGAATTTAAATATATTGTTTTTCACGTGTTGCGACGTCGTTATTCGGCTCTATGACTGACAGTCACCCTGTGTTGACGCATGCGTATAGTGACTGGATTATGGACCCCTATTTACGACCAATACGTCCTTAACAGATGAATTGTTAGGAGTCTGTAGGCGTGAGATGCTCTATTCGTTATCATTCTGACGCACTTAGGGTCAGACTTAGAATGATAATGAGAATAGAATAGCGGACTTATGCAATAGTTATTCCCCCTCGCTTGAAAAACTAGTATTTTGTTTAACTAGGTTTTCAGAAACGCATTCTATAATATTATTATGTTGTTATATGCAAAAAAGATTTGGTGGTTTCGTTTAACAGTGCTTAAATATTAATGTTTCCTTAAAGTTACCAACTTTAAAGTCATGATCAAAGTTGCATCTTGACGCCTTAAAACAAACGTTTAATTAAAAACTTGAATTTAAGTTGCTTTACTATATCATAAAGTTGCAGAGAGTTATTTAATATACTGTGCTGAGTTCAAGTTAATTTGTCAAACCATCGAGTTTTATTCTCACATCCTTTTATTAGTCATAGCTTAAATATAATTTTACAAATTTTCCTTTAGTGCAAATGTAAATCTCCTTATTTTTCGGAACGATTAGATCAAGCATTATGTATATTATTTCATGATCTTAAATATTATGATATTCAAATTAAAATATATTTATACAAGCAATCGCCAACGGCTCCGCCCGCGTGGAAAGATTAAAACCGTAATATATTCTTTATAACCATAAAAATGATTGAAGTTGGTTAATCTTAAAAGCTAGATATATGCTGTCACGGACTTTTATTTAGAACATTTATTTTTAGAGGGGAACAATTTTGTAGTAGTACATGATTTTTTAATAACTACTGCCGTTTACTCAGCGCATGCAAGGAAAGCTTTAAATTTTGTCGTTTTCGTATTACTTTTTATTGCTGCTCCTCTCTTATTCATCTTAGCGTGATGTTATATAGCCTATAGCCTTCCTCGAGAAAGGGACTATCTTATATTGGAAAAATTTCAAATCGGTCCACTAGTTCCTGAGATTAGCGCGTTCAAACAATCTGTGTGAACGTCACATCAATGTTGATAGTATGCTGGTTAATGGACTGTATGTTTGTCTATACTAATATTATAAAGAGGAATAATTTGTACGTATGTTTGTAATGTTTTCACATAAAAACTACTGGACCGATTTCAAAAATTCTTTCACCATTGGAAAGCATCTTTATTGAGCAATATAGGCTATATTACATTTTCAAAAAAATAGGGATTAAAAATCTTAAATCTTTTCTTAAAAGATTATTAGCAATTTGGGTTACAAATTACTAGTAAACTTGTTAACCTCTCACGCTAACCTAAATGCTTGCTAGGAGTGGGTTCACGTTGGTAGTATAATGGCTGGGATTCCAACCCACGACCTCTCGATCGCAAGTCCGTTACCGTAACCATTACGCTACCGCCGCTCTCAATTTCAAACCAAGTTAACTTAAGTGATAACACAAGACCTTATGTCATTTAGAATTGCAAATTTTATCTCTATCAACAGGAGATAGACTCCACGACAAAATCGCAAAGCGATTTGTAATATTACTATTTTTCTATAAATATATTTCGGTTCAGCGACAATAACTTTACTGAATTTCGTTATATTTCGTCATTGCGTGTGTATCTGGCTGAGTAGAATAGAATACCCTCATTTCTTAAAAAGATGTTTTAAGAGGCAACTTAGGTAAGTTGACCCACTGTGGTATCCGGCTGAGTAGAATAAACCATCTTCATTCCTTCGGGCAGGCGGCCGATCGTAACCATGTAACAACATGTTTGTAACATGTTGTGCCGACCCCACTTAGTGTGGGATAAGGTCAACAGGATGATGATGACGTAATTTTGGGAAGGCAATAAGGTAGAATTTTTGGTGCACATATAAATATAAATATATGGGACACTTACACACACGGTCGTTCGTCCCCAAAGTAAGTAACTTAATACTTGTGTTATGGTAGACAGACAACTGGTGAATATGTACTTATATAATTTTTAAATACATATTTAAATACAAATATACACGCAGAGTCGAAGACCAACAAATTAATTTCTAGAAAATGTTGACCATCAGCAGGAATCGAACCCACGACCCGCTGAGCTGAAGGAAGGGTCACTACGCCAACGGGACTGTCAAAATAATAATGGGCCAATAAAAATACATATGCCGTAATACAATGTATTGAGTCAATAGCATAGAAAAAACTTAATCTCAACTGCATGTAGGGTTGCCACCCGTACAATATTATATAGTATCGTACTATATTCTAATCAATTGTACTATATATTATAGAAAAACAATATAGGACGAAAAATACTATATTTTTATCGCTAATTCAATTCTCGCGATTTTTTTCAATCAACTGTGAATGGAACGCACCCGCAGCACTGCATAGGGAATGTTTGAACGAAACTCATTCATGTATTTACGGGGCTTAGTTAGTAACTCTAACTCCTTTGTCATTGTCCAGCGAAAAGTAATAATATTGCAAATAAATAATCATGCTAAAATAAATAATGATTGAAAATAGATGTGTACTATTTTTTCCCTGATGTTCCTAAAAGTACTATATTTTTTTGATTTAAAAAAGAAAAATACTATGTGTACTATACTACTGACGGATTACTTCGGATCGTATTCGCAACGAAGTAATCCGTCAGAAAACTAGGGTCACCGACATAGCTAAGCGCATAAGCAAGCTGAAGTGGCAATGGGCCGGCCATATCTGTCGCAGAACCGATGACCGTTGGGGTAGACGTGTTCTGGAGTGGAGACCGCGAATCGGTAAACGTAGTGTAGGACACCCTGAGACTAGATGGAGTGACGATATACGTAGGACGGCGGGCAGTGGATGGAGGCAGAAAGCCCAGGATCGGGCTAAGTGGCGTATAATTGGGGAGGCCTATGTCCAGCAGTGGACGAAAGTGGGCTGATGATGATGATGATGACTATGTTTCTTCAAAAAAAAGGTGGCAACCGTAACTGCATGTATTCTTCGCTGCTACCATAAAGATTCCTCGAAAATTTGGTTCAACTCGCGTTTGTTCGAGTAATTATTATTATTGTGTAAGCAATTAATGTTTAGTCAGTGACTATGGATCTCATAAGAAAGCTCGGAGTCACTCAGCTGGAGCGGGCTATGCTTGGAGTATCTCTGTGTGATCAAGAAATGATGAGATCCGTAGAAAAACTAGTCACTCAGCGTGTCGCGAAGCTGAAGTGGCAATGGGCGGGGCACATCGTGCGTAGAACCGATGGGCGTTGGGGTCTAAAGGTGTTGGAATGGAAACCTCGGACCGGAAAACGCAGTGTTGGTCGCCTTTTGCGACACGTCGGTAAGAATACAGAGTGTTCTATTCTACTCAGCCGGATATCACGCGGCAGGTCGACTTAGTCGCCTTTTACGACAACTCGGTAAGAAATGAGTTTAGTACTATTCTATTCATCCAGATACCACACGGCGTATAGTTATTAATTAAACATAGTTCCCAAAAGGTCGCTGTCTGTATGTAATCTATTTACTCAAAACAGTATAACAGTTTTCTTTCTTTACTCGACTAAAATGAAGGAAGTTCTCATCTTTAGCCTATATAGTATATTATCTATGGTCAAAGCCGCCATTGTATGTAAAGAGGTTAACATGTAAAAGTAAATTCTATGCAAAATAAAACTTCACAAATTCTTTATCAATAAATTTATTTTATATTTAATCTTAGATCTGGGGCCGAGTTGCATCTTACATCGACTATATAATTAATTTAATTCTAACTACAATTAATCGAGATGGCATTGTTATAATATCAGTCAACATCACAACTGTAATTTATTCCACTATTAATACAACTAAATATTATTATTAATTAACAATATTACATTAAAATTACATACACACAATATAATATACATTTTTTATAATATATATGAGTTTTTAAACAGCGATACGCACGCAAACCACAAACAATATATAGAATAAATTTTGTTTAAGAGATTTATAATTATAGTCTACATTTATTAGACACACCTTTAATATTTAATTTTAAAAATTTTGGAAGACAATAACGACCGAATTTATTTATTTTGTCCGGTAGAAGCAACTTAAGGAATAAATAAGCTAGGCGTGATCTAATTTGAAAGTTGGTAGCGTTACTACCAAATTAAAAATATCATAGAAAAGATGTTGTCTTTGGATTCAATATGTTCTAAATTTGAATTAACGTAATATTTTGCGTGGTCTCCAAAGATATTTCGCTCAAGGGATAGAAAAGTGGCACTACTGAAAAAACATGTGTTATGAACTAGGAATAGGTAGAAATGGTAAAATACACATTATTTTTAGTAGCAATACCGGCAGAACTCATAATTGTACCTAAATAAATTACCTGGGTGACCAAGGCTTTGTAATTTTTTTAATATATGTAATATTATAAATTTGAGTCGGCCGGTACCCAAATAAGCTATCGTGACTTTGAAATTGACAGCACAAGAATGTAAAGGTTAACTTTACTTTCTCATAAAATGTAGCAAAAAACCTAGCTGGCTAAAGATTAGGTCGCTCGTATAAGCAAACTAAATCTTCTTTTATACATTATCCTTAGCAATTAAAACTTTACACCAATTTATCTCGAAACATGAGTTTTTAAGTTGTGCCACTATTGCACCCCATCAGCGCTTTATAATCAACAATATACTCTGTAATATAATATTTTAGAAATATTTTATTGCAAATCTATAATTATTTTATATGAAAAATAAACATAAAATTCACAAATAAAATTTATATGGCACGACGAATTTATGCAAATTTAATATAGAATTCAAAAATCATAAATTTGTCGCAAACAAATATTAATTTATAATGTTAAATTTTTGTTATAAAAATATTATAGGAAAAAACAGTTTAAAATATTTTTTAAAAAATTTCAAAAATTCAAGTGTTATAATATGAAGTGCTAAAAATAATAAGTGCCTATAGAATATAAGATAAAAACTTAATAATCTATAAAAATATAAAATTCGCGAATTCAATTTGTATATTCAGGTATATTTTTAGCGTGTGGCAAGATCTGTAGATCATGATAAAGATTTAAAGCTAATTAATTAAAATCTAATTGATTTTGTATAAGCGCCACAATGTTACAACTGCAAAATTTATTTGTACACAAAAGTATAGTTACCATTGTCCTGCCTCTATCCCACTTCTTTTTTATCTCTTTTTCGTTTTTCGTTTTTCCCATTCCCAACATTTTTCTCTTCCATTCTCTCCTATCATTCGTCAACTCTTGCGCTACTCCTGTGCATGTCATACTCCACATATCCACCACAATCTCTGGTGCAGTCATCATTCTCCCACCCTTATCCCACTCTAAATGGGGTCGGCACACATTTTTCTTTTCCATTCTCTCATATCATTCGTCAACTCTGGCGCCACTCCTTTTATATGCATGTCATACTTCACACAATACAACTTTTTCTTCTTAGGCCTCCCTCTAGGCATATATCCATCCACATTCATATCTAATACTCGTTTCGCCATATGATTTTCATCTCCCCTCGTTATATTTCTATACAATTTTAATCTTGCGCTTCTCGTCTTTTCTATAATGGTCGCCTCTTACAGATTTGCTCTTATATACTCAATAGCTCTAACCCGCAACTTCGTTTGCGTGAACTGTTGTCACGTGATAGATTAATAATGGCACTTTTTTATGTCCTCAACAAATCCTATTGCTTTAGAAATAACAGGATTTCTATTGCCTATATGCTTTTCCGGTGTATAAGGAATAATACCAAATTCCATCGATATTGGTTCAACGGAATCGCCTTTAAAGAGTAACAAACACATATCCATACTCACAAACTTTCGCATTTATAATAGTAGTCAGATTTCGTATTTTATCCAGTCCTATCACACCACATTCATACCATTTGCATGCACTCTTCTTTCATCCATCTTTTTCATTGCCCAATATTCTAATCCATATAATACGACAGATCTTATAGCTGTTATAAATTTCCCCCTAATGTAAGAGGCAGCATATTATCCGTAGATTTTAGCATTATTAGCACAATTTTGCACCAAATCATTAACAGACAAATAAATTTTACAGCGATATAATCGAAAAGACTACATGTTAAATATTGACGTAAAATAAAATATGACTATGGTGAAATCGAACCTGTTTCTTTGAATGTTTTAAGAACGATGGTCTTTTGAAATTTAGATAGTTATATTATAAATCCGAAAGTCTGTCTGTTTATTAGGCTTTCATGATTTATCCCCTAGGGCAATAATCGAAAATTTTCTACAATTGAATTATACGATTATAAATTACCCGTTTATCCTTCGGAATTAGAAAACAACACATAGCGTTCTATTATAATTGATATTTGAATATAATTGAGTGTATTTTTATATTTAAGTTTACGTCAACGAAGTCAGGGTAAAGGCTATATTGAAATTAATGAAAATTGATATTTATTGTCATGCAAAACATATATTTTAAAATAGAGAGAGAAACTCGTAAACATTATGCTCCCTTCATGTTTTTTCCTTACGTGATGATTTCTATTAGGAATTTCCAAAAAAAAAGTAACTCATTTAGGTAGTCTTCAAGAAATTCCGTATTTTGCAGAAAGTTTATTTTTTATTACAGTCTTATGTTATTTCACGTCAACAACAATAAATAGTTATTAAATTTATATATAATCTAGAATTAAAATTAGGTTTCGAAAGATCTTCGATTCATTAACTATTAGGCCGGTTCTACTACTCGTTGGTTGGTTTACATACATTACAATTATTATAGAATAACCTAATGAATTATACAATTAAATAGTAAATATTATTTTAATTGACGATAATTATGTTTTATTCTATTTACATTATGTACATTGGACTCAACTTGTTCTATTGTTTTTTTAAACATCTGGTTGCTTATTTGGTAAATGTTCACTGGAACATTTATTATAGTAAAGTTAAGGACTCGCTGCCCAAGGGGCCAAAAAATATCTGTCAGCTAGGGACAGGCGCGTGCCGTGTGTCACTTATTGATAACTGCTTATCGATATTTAAAAGACGATGAAGCTGGCGCTGCCACATACTAGCATTTAGTAGTTATTGTAACATAAAACAAAATTGTAGTAATAATATAACTATTCCTACTACAATTTTGTACTGACGTGACGTAGAATAGATTGTAGAGAAATGTATTAGTATCGTAATGCAGTAGTTGTTTCATTTGCTTTTGTTACTTAGTTTGTCAAATTTGCTAAGCAACGTTGTGTACTGCGCAGATCCTAATAACTGCAATACATTTTTTCAACTAATGCGGTTATTATTGCCCAATTGTTACATGTATACATTTTCCTAATAAAAATATATTATATACTATTATTATTTTAATAACTGCGGGTGATTTAAGAAATAGTATAGTCTATTAATGAGTGTCAACAATTCGGTAAGTATTACAGACTTACCGTTTGCAAGAGTGATTAAATAATGATTAATGATATTTAGGAGGTATAATAATTTAATGTGCTTCTACATTGTAATTTGAAATTTGGGCGTTTAATTACGTACGTTTTACTTAATAAAAGTTGAAATGGACGCATTTTTGGAACGCAATATTAAATGTAACTAATATTCAACTTCAAGCGCGTATTGTTATTAACAATTATTTTTATTGGAAGTTAAAGTTCCAGATAAATTGAAGAGTATTATTTTAAACAAGCTCTTGAGTCAATTAACATTGTTACTTTTTTATAACATAAACATCGATATGTAAGTGGTGCATCACTATTATCGTAAGTGCAACAGAGAGTGTATCAGAGGGCGTCCCGTTTCCTCATTATATTATCCCGCGTGCAGCGAATCTTTAATACTACAGTATATAAGCAAATCCTTAAGTGTACCTAACTGTTATGTATGTGAATGTAGATAAAATGAGTTTGACAGAGAAAATGGCATAAGAGAAAAGAGTATATGACAGCATTAAAAAGAAGAAAGAGATTTCTAAACAATGATATGTCTGTATATACTGTTAATAGTTTAGTAGATTATTATTTTTCAATATCTAAGTTTAATAATTACCTAGGATAATTAGAACCGCGATATTATTATAATAAGACGTATAAAATTTACCTAATACATTGAAAAATATTTACAAAAAATATTAGTGAAGACATTAAATTGAAATAGAAATTGTGTTAATATAATAATATAAATATTGTTATTATTAATTTAGTGTGTGAATTGTTAAGGATTATATTAAATATGAACTTTTTGTTAGTATAAAAACAACAAATATAAGAGATATATTCTAAACTTTTTTTCACAGACCTTTTTATTGTAGAACTTTTTTTTTAAACATTTGGGCAAAGTTACGTAGATTTCAAATAAATTAATGGTATTTCTTTTATCTAACACACTTGAATATAATTTTATGTATTTATTGGTATTTTATCTAAGTTTATATTAAATTCACGAAACATATTTCATGATATTGCCATTACACTCCGATTTCAACCGACAAGATTCTATCGACTGACTTGAGGATTGTGGATATGACTCCATCAATAACTCTGACGTGATGATTATGGGATGAACGCACGGATTTATAATTAAGTATATACGTATGCCCAGCGGTGGGTGTAAAATTCTTTCTACTGTTGAAAATATTTAAGGTCTTGACAAGTAATTTTTCTCCAAATATTTCCTTCGAGTAAAGAATACAAAAAACGTTATGATACCAAAAAATAAAAATACTTTTAATAAAGAAATATATATATGACGTGAAAGATATTAATTAATTCAATATACATATATACACTGAGCAACTACGACGAGAGATTTTATCAATTGTTCCCGGGTTCAAATACCGTGAATTTATTTAATACATAATTTACATTTACAATATGTCATCCTTTACATTAAAATATCATCATTTCGTAGAGAATCCTTATATATGTTTTTAAAATAGCTATGACAGGAGTAAGAGTGGGTCTAAGCTCAATACATCCCTTTTGAAAACGATATCCCACTTCTGGTATTTTGTCTTGTCACATGATACAGATCTCACGCCGTGTATCCGGCTGAATAGAATAGTACCACCCTCATTTCTTACCGAGGTGTCGTAAAAGGCGACTAGGGTAAGACGACCCGCTATGTGGTATCCGGCTGAGTAGAGTAGACCAACCTCATTTCTTACCGAGTTGTCGTAAAAGGAGACTAAGGTAAGACGACCCGCCGTGTGGTATCCGGCTGAGTAGAATAGTACCACCCTCATTTCTTACCGAGGTGTCGTAAAAGGCTACTAAGGTAAGACGACCCGCCGTGTGGTATCCGGCTGAGTAGAATAGTACCACCCTCATTTGTTACCGAGGTGTCGTAAAAGGCTACTAAGGTAAATTAACCCACCGTGTGGTATCCGGTTTAGTAGAATAGACCACCCTCTCTCTTACCGAGGTGTCGTAAAATACGACTAAGGTAAGTTAACGTCAGGCAGACAGGTAAAAACGCAGCCAAATCATGTGACAACATGTTTATAATATGTTGTGCCGACCCCACTTAGAGTGGATAAGGGCAGGAAGAAGAGAATTATAGCATTATATTTAGCATTATATTATAGCATTATATTATATTCAGCATTATATATATTTTCTATTTACTTCATCGGGATTATAGCAAAATAATTTTATTATTATTATTTTGAAGACGACATCCCACTTCTGGTATTTTGGCTAGTCACGTGATACAGATCTCGCCCGCTATAACGTTAATCCGGACCTAAAATTTAGTACATTCGTTAATAACTCACACGCATAATATCATAAACGCAGTGTGACGTCGTCCAGACTGCACTCCACGGGGCAGCAGGAGACCAGCTCCTCGAACGACATGCCGTCCATGGTCATGGACACCGAGGAGATGCTTCTGAAGAGCGCCTCGGGGTCCAGGTCTTCGGGCAGCTTGGTGAGGAACTGCGCGGCGGCGATGAAGTCCATGTCTTTGAGCTCGTCTTGGTACAGGTGGAGGATACCTAGAGGTAATACACAACTATTATAGTTACCACTATTACAACTTACCCCGACCCAACTTTGAGTTGGTGTCGGTACAACATGTTGCCACATGATTTGGCTACGTATTTAAGGGCCGGTCACCAGCCTGATGTCAATGGTAAGCAATGAGGGTGGTGTATTCTACCCGCCAAATACCACACGGAGGGTCTACTTAATGTAGTCGCCTTTTGCGACACCTAGGTAAGAAATGAGGGTGGTCTATTCTACTCAGCCGGATATCACAGCGGGTCAACTTACCTTAGTCGCCTTTTACGACACCTAGGTAAGAAAAGAGGGTGGTACTATTCTATTCTGCCGGGTACCACACGACGGAAATATACGACCAATGTAGGTACCACTATTACAACATCATCCTCCTGCCTTCATCCCACTCTTTGTGTCAGCATATGTTACAAATACAAGTCACATGGTTTGGCTACGTATTTTACGACCGGCCGCCTGCCTGACGTCAACTTACCTTAGGCGTATTTTACGACACCTCGGTAAGAAATGAGGTTGGTCTATTCTACTCAGCCGGATACTACACGGTGGGTCAATTTACCTTAGTCGTCTTTTACGACACCTCGGAAAAAAATGAAAAAAATTAAAAAGCAAAAAAGGTTGGTGATAACAAAAGAAAGTTTGTTGTGGGGTTTGATCCCCGGGTATTTTGACTTCTCTGGTCCATCCTCAAGGATTCCTGTAGGAATACTTAATATCCCACTTCTGGATACATAATAAAACGCCTAACAAAGGATAACATGCTGTAAGGAATTCCTATATCCAGAAATGGGATTATAGTACGCCCAGCAAAGTATCACGTAAAACAAGGGTATTCCTCTATTCAGAAGTGGGATAATAAAATGCCTAATAAAACAAAGGGTAAAATGCTGTAAGGAATTTATATTGACTGGCTCGTTGGAGCAGTGGGTAGTGACCCTGCCTCCGGCTCCACGGGTCGCGGGTTCGATTCCCGCCGAGGACCAACATTTTCTTTAAAATGAATTTGTCGGTCTTTGAGCCTGGGTGTATATTTGTATTTAAGTATGTATTTAAGAAATATATAAGTATATATTCACCAGTTGTCTGTCTACCATAACACAAGTATTAAGTTACTTTGGGTACGACCGTGTGTGTAGGTGTCCCATATATTTATTTATTTATTTAAAATATATATATATATATATATTTATTTATCCAGAAATGAAATAATGGTACGCCTTACAAAGAATCAAGTGCTTTAAGTTATTCCTATATTCAGAAGTGGGATAGTAATTCAAACCCGCCACTAACCAAGCGCCGCGTTGAACAGGAACGTGTCCCCGTCCCTGAGGAACACGTCCCAGAGCCTGCAGGCCGCGTCCAGGGGCATGGCTTTTGCGAAAGCCGTGTACAGCCACTCCAGCAGGTATAGCTCCGGGGCCACCACCTCCGCCAATGAAGGCAAGTTGTGCTGCAGCAGGGTGCCGTACGCCTTCCATAGACGCTGCAAGTAATGGAAAAGTTGAACTACATTGATGGAGTCACTTAGAGTAGGATAAAGGCACACGGATATCAATGTCCTGACCCCACTTAGAGTGGATAAGGGCAGGAGAATAATGAACTCGGATAGCAATGTCTCGACCCCACTTAAGGTAGATAAGGCCAGGAGAATGATGAACTGGGATGTCAATGTGCCGACCCCACTTAAGGTGGATAAGGCCAGGAGAATGATAAACTTGGATGGCAATATCCCGACCCCACTTAAGGTGGATAAGGCCAGGAGAATGATGGACTTGGATGACAATGTGCCGACCTCATTTAGAGGACGATGAGGTCAGGAGAATGGTGAATTCGGATGAGGATAAAGGCAAAGATGAACTCGGCTGGCAAGATGTAACCACATACTGTTGTATAGATAAACCACGATACCTGCATAGTGTCGCCGTCCCTGGTGAAGGCGGCGCGGAGCACGGGCCCGTCCAGCAGGTTGGCGAAGCAGACGAAGGCCTGAGGAGCTTCCATGTTCAGGATCAGCACGGCCGCTATGAACGACATGCCCTGGGAACACAGAATGTGAGGATTGAGTGTGCTGTACACCTTAATTATTATATCACGTATGTGATATAATAATTATGATACCGCGATGTGACCACTTTGGTTATACAATAATTAGTATGATTCCGCCCACTTTATTTACACACTAGTGGCTGCGACTTCGCGCTAACCGCGTTATGTACCTTAGCAGTAGGTACATTCAATAATATAATCTGTTTTTTCCATGTTCCCAAAAGAAAAACGGGTAATATTTTTTAAATCTTTATTAAGTTAGACTCTTAGTTTCACCCATGTGTGTAACCGACTCCTCTGTTTGTAACACTATTTTGACCAACTTTGAGAGGAGAGATTTGAGTCAATCTTTGTATACTTATCAAGAATCGTTGAAAACACAATAAAGTAAATAAATAACTTGAAAAACATAATAATATTTGTTTTTTTTTTAACTTTAGGACAACAGACTGCATAATGATTGTAAGTACTCGATTTTTTATTGAAAAGTTGTATAAAGTTTTTATCAGGTATTTTTATCCAAATCTACGAAACCCTGTAAAACATCATTCTCTATCCCACTCTAAGTGGGATCGGCACAACAAAGTATAAACATGTTGTCACCTGATTTGGCTACGTATTTACGACTGGTCGCCTACCTGACATCAACTAACCTTAGTTGCCTTTTACGACACATCAGTAAGAAATGAGGGTGTATTGTACTCAGCCGGTAACTACACGGTAATTTAAATAAAACAATTATGTGAAAAATCAAAGCCGATATCATTCATACATATAATACACACCTGTATGTATCCAATATCTGGCCTATAACAGACATACGCCGCCAGCATTTCGTGAAGCACATCAAAGTAAGGACCACCAGGTTGAAATATACACAGATGCGGGAATGTCCTAGCTATATCCAACTGTATCAACTCCATAGAACACTCATCGCTATAGTCCAATAAATTCGGATTCGACTTCGAACAACATTTTTTCGGCCCCGGATCGACGCTCAAAGTCTTCAGATTCTGCTCGCTAAAATTCCTCGGCAAGCCCAGCCTTTGCTTTTCGATTTTATCCTCCTTCCTGTCATCCGTTTTCGAAGACCTCTTCGACGATCTCTCATCAGATCTAGCGAATTCATCAGCTGATAATCTATCTTCGTCCCTTTTTGGATCATCTAGTTTACAATTGCACGAGCTCTGGTTGACTTTTAACCGTTTCCGCCTTAGTTGGGCCTCGTGTAGTTTCTGTTTCGCTTTCGTTACGTATTCCTGGTACATGTCGTGCGTTATTTTCAGTTTGTTCTCGATAGCCAGTTGCCAGACTCTACCCCTGATTGCCGGTGGGAGTCCGCTCCACCATAGTTCGAGGGTGCGCTTTGCGTTCTTCCTGAGAAAGTATAATAAGTAGAGATATAATAAAAATCTTGTTTTTTAACTAGCATGTAAAAAGGGTAATGGAAATGTTAATTAGATGTAATTATAGGAATATATTATTACTTTTGTTATATGGATCACCGCAAAGTAATGCCTAATCTATAAATTACATAATACCTGGTAAATACCTGGCCAAATTATGTCGGCCATCCCACTCTAAGAGGGGTCAGCATGACATGTTGTCAAATAATTATGCTACGTTTACGACCGGCTGCCTGCCTGACGTTAGCTTCATCTAGTCGTCTTTTACGACACTTTGGTAAGAATGAGGATGGTTTATTCTACTCAGCCGGATACCACACGGCCACAATGTTAAATATATTAAGTAAAGTTAAATATACAGCTTTATATATGCACAATACAATATGCACCTTTCCGAACCAGTCGTAGCTTCATTGTAATTTGACGATTCAAAAGTGCTTGTAAAAGCAAATTTGAATAAAGAATTATTTTAATTTTAATGTATACTGTTATACCTTATGAAAGGAAATCTCCTTAACAACTAGCCTATTAGTGCAAAAACGTCACACCAAAATATAAACCAAAATATATATAAACTTTGAGCATCTCATCAATATTTCACTTCATTGTACGATGAAAGATACGGCAAAAACAAAACGATGCAAAAATTATGTATTAGAAACGAACACAGCTGAAACAATAAACGACAATAGCTGGTGCAAAGAAAATGGAAAAAATTACAATGGTATTCATGTACAACTGCACCATTGTTCGGATTACAATACGCGTAACCTGCTTCCATTGGAGGCTGATGAATTGGCGTCTGTGACCGATAACGGAGATTGGAATAATAAATAACGCATAAATATTGGCTAAGTAGCCGTGTCGTATCGTCGTTATTATCTTGTTTTTTCTCTTGTAATTTGGCAATATTTCATCATCCTCATCCTCCTGCCATTATCCCACTCTAAGAGGGGTCAGCATGACATGTTGTCAAATAATTATGCTACGCCTAATCTATAAATTATTGGCAAATAAGCACCCGACTAAAGTTAGTTTCTTTGAAACATTAGATTTATTGAATTGAACGTATCTCATAGTTAAAATTTGCATTGAATGATAAGTACGAAATAAATTTTCTTTGAATAAAGATCCGCAAACTTTTCTGAATCATTATTTGAATTATATTATTTAAAAATTCTCTTTAAACAAAAATCTATCAATTTTGAATATACTAAGAAAAAACAAAAATTCTGCCCTTATCCCACTCTAAGTGGGGTCGACATAATTTGGCCAGGTATTTTACGAACGGCCGCCAGTCTGACGTCAACTTACCCTAGTCTTTAAGAAATGAGGTTGGTCTATTCTACTCAGCCGGATACACACGAAGGGTCAATTTACCTTAGTCGCCTTTTACGACATCTCGCTAACAAATGAGGGTGGTCTATTCTACTCATCCGGATACCACACAGCGGATCGACTTACCTTAGTCATCTTTTACGGCATCTCGGTAAGTAACGAGGGTGGTCTAATCTACTTAGCCGGATACCACACAGAGAGTCGACTTAGCTTAGTCGCCTTTTACGACATCTAGGTAAGAAACGAGAGTGGTCTATTCTACTCAGCCGGATACCACACAACGGGTCGACTTACATTAATCCCCTTTTTTGGCACCGCAGTCAGAATTGACATGAAATTATGAAATAGACCACGCTTGTCTTTTCTACTAAGACACCACGCATGTTCAGCAGAACAACAGTTAGTTGTATATACATACATGTTATGCCAATCTGGCAATATGCTCTGCGTCCACTCCTTGGCGTGCCTGGCGAGCCTCTCCTCCAGCCGGAGTGACTCCTGGAGACGTGCGTGTCTCGCCGCCGCCTCGCGCTCGACCCGACGCCGCGCCGCCTCCACCATCCGAGCGTGCTCAGCTTTGTGCCTAAGTGCCTCCTCTGTACATTTCGCTGGAAGATTCGATGGTCTGGAAACAAATAGATAAAATTATCAACACGCAATAATTACGACATGGCTACGATATTCTACCACTGGGCCTCGCTGACTACTCATAAAGTTATTATACCTACTAGAGTACCAAGTTTTGTGAGGACAACAAAAAATTTTGTACAAATACATGACCATATTAATTTTTGGTAACGAATTTGTTCGAAGTTTCCTAAACGCAAAAATTTCTTGTGTACAAATGGTCTAACATTAAATAAATAAACGGTTCTTTTACTACAGTAGGTAATGTAAAATTTAGTGTAAAGAAAATAATAAGCAATTATTGAGGATATTTGATGTCGGCAACACTGAGGGGAGAGGGGAGTTACAAGAAGGATGTGTTCGATGGAAATGAATAATAATACAGCGATGAATAGGATTATGGGATCTTTTGTAAAGTAGAGAACTAATTAAAGTGTACGAAAATATAATTAAGGAAAGTTAATAATATAGTTCTATTACATGAGTAATTGTTTCATGTCAACGCACCTATCAGACGAATATATTGCGATAATTTACCTTTTCTTTTTTTTCAAATTAAAAACCATTTCATAGTTTCTTGAGAAAAAGCGTTAATAATTAATAATACCTAATTATCCAATCATACTATTAAATAGAACGTTACAACCCGGTAAGCATCGCACGCTCGAATCGCAACATGTTCGCGAACTATTGTTATACAAACACGATACCCGTTAATTACTGATCGATTCGTAATTGTTAAAATAATTAGCGAATCAAGTGTTGCCATTGAATCGACATTAAATTAGCACACTGGTAATTGTGGCAACAATTTGGTTATATAGTTGGTCCATATTTAAATTCTTCTTCATCTTCTTCTGTCTGTTATCCTTAAACAACTAATCCACTGAACCAATATTGATGAAATTTGCACAATTAAAGGCTAAGTGACTGAGCCTTGCTATTACTAAACCTTGCTTGCTATTAGTAATTTTATTAATAGATATAAAAATGCAATAAAAAAAATAAAAAAGAAAGAAATGGCTGG
This sequence comes from Morpho helenor, assembly GCA_029227775.1. Lineage (NCBI taxonomy): Eukaryota > Metazoa > Arthropoda > Insecta > Lepidoptera > Nymphalidae > Morpho > Morpho helenor. The sequence goes on along the minus strand of JARGCU010000034.1, from coordinate 14,620,935 downwards.
TGATATCTGGAACTTCTTTAGTCCGCCCGTTCCCAAATGATCTGTTATAACTTTGCAAGTGACAGCGTAATTAACCTTTATTGTATTTCTTACCGAGGTGTCATAAAATACGACTGAGGTAAGTTGACGTCAGGCAGGCGGCCGGTCGTAAAAACGCAGCCAAATCATGTGGCAGCGTGTTTATAACATGTTGTGCCGACCCCACTTAACTTGGGATAAGGGCAGGAAAATGATGATGATATTTTTCCTTATCACTTATCCAATAAATAAGAAGAAGAAAGATAAAAAGTCAACCCATTTATTCTTTCTCAACAAATCAATGACACATGTCGAAGTGTCATGGAAATCGTTGAAGCCTTTTTTTCCAAAATTCAGATTATACAAGATCATTTAAATATTAAAGAAAGATAAAGATATGTGATATACTAGGCAATGCAATAAACAAAATAATAAGCGCATACAGCTCGTAAGTGCATACATAAACCACGAGGTAATAAGCATAGGAAATTCCCGAGTAACTGCCGATTGCAGCTCGCTCCCTTTCCACTTCGTGACTGGACATAATATATGAGGTGAGCTCAGGTAAATTAGACTTTAAACCTTAACACTAAGGAATAGAGGGCAAAATACAGACATTTTAGTACTACACTGTCATCAGTTAAAGTGCGCTGTAAAGTGGAACGTGATTTAAAAAAAAATTCATGGAACCTAAATGTATCGTCCCCTTGGGGCCTGTTTCACAAGTTACCAATAAACTTTCAGTTAGCTTATTTGGAACATATCTCGGAATTTTGCGTTTCTCAGGTTTCTGATAGGCTTATTAAGCACTTATAAGTCCTTAATAAGTTAACAGGTAGGTCATGTGACTGTTATTTTGTTTATCTGCTGGATATCAAATACCTATTTCAAAATAGCCGCGATTTTTTTCAAATTTTTCACTTTTGAGAGTCACTTTTTAGAGATACTTTCTACTACTTAGTTTATTTGTCGGTTAACTATCCGACACTTTATCAGTAAATTGTGAAACAGGCCCTAAGTATCGTCCTTCTTAACACATCTTATACGATATTATAAAGTAAAACTGAATCTATAGTTATACTTCACTATCCCTCTGACAGGAGGTCGTGTGATTTCCATTATCAATGCACCGACCTAAGCTTGCGGCTCCTGCTTTGCGCCTTGAAAAAGTACGTAATTCGTTTGTGGGTTTGGGTATAAGATTCTATAATAAAATTCCAAAATCAATTTTAGCTTTGCCATTACAGCAGTTTAAAAACACTATTAAAGAGAGACTGATACAGCTATACTGTTGAGGATTATAAAGAAGATAAGAATGCGTGGATACAGCTCTCTTTGAACCTCTACAAGACAGTAACGACTTAATGTAAAGTAGTATTAAGAATTATATTTTTAAAAGAGCAGCCGCCGAGTTTCTTGCTGGCTCTTCTCGGTAGGAACAGCTTTCCGAACCAGCAGTAGAGTTGACGCTTCAAAAGCACTTGTTTACAAGTTTATTTGAATAAACAATATTTTAAATTTGAATTTACTTATTATAAACAAAGCCCCCAAAAGCTGTGTCTGTATAAGATAGATTTTCTCTAAAACTAGTAAAACGGATTTTTATGCGGTTTTTTTTTATTTACTCTATATCTATGTGGTATATTTGTGAGAAAAGATTCTCTGCGTTCAACATTTGTATTTATAAACGTAGCTCGCAAGTAGGCTACTGGTGCGACTGCCAATTTTCCTCTCCGTCTATGGAGGCCAATGACATGCCACTGCCGAAGGTTAATACAGCGTATTAATAATATTTGTATTGAGAATACAGAGCGATCTTGTACACCCCAGAAACTAATTTTGGATGCCAAAATTAATCACTCGTTTGCCCTTGAATGTTTTCATGTGATGGTAAGTGAGAAACCGTCATATTAAATGCGAATGGATTTTTCACAGCATCAAGTGGTAAGAGCAACATTCCGAACCAGTTGTAGCTTCATTATACATATTAATCCTTGACGATTCAAAAGTGCTTGAAAGAGCTTTGATTTGATTTGAAAAAGCCGGATGCTACATTGTTTGACGGTACCGTTTTTCAAAAGAATAGTAACAAGCAAAGACCAAAGCAGAATATACACAGTTCGTAAAGAGCTTCATCAGTGTTAACCGAATGTTGAAACGAATGTGTACGAATGTATACGAATAGGATATTCGTAAAGCCCAGAAGTGATTTCATAGATATCTATAGTAATATATAAAGCTGAAAAGACTGTTTTAACGCGCTAACCTCAAGAACTACTGGACCGATTTGAAAAATTCTTTGAGTGTAAGATAGTACATTTATCGAGGAAGGCTATAGGCTATATAACATGACGGCATAATGAATAGGAGAGGGGCAGGAATAAAAAAAAAAAAGCTTTCCTTGCGTGCGCTAAGTCACTTACTGAAGCGAGTAATGAGGCAGATCCGGCTCGAAGGACCGTTTATGGTTGTGATATACATAGGATGAACTACGAAAAGTTTGATGAATAAATTCTTTATTTCTATACTTTAAGAAAATGTCAATGCATTTCTTAGACGTATTAGTGTGCTAATTACAACGACTGGCTAATGAGTAATTATGAGAGAGAAGGGTCATCTCGCTTACTCCCCGGGTGGGGGGTAGGCGGAGTACTGGCCTCGAGGAAATCCTTATTACCCGGGCATGTACTCGCGGGCACTTAAGCCCAGCATGTGTTTCGGCCGTAGGCCGAGGGCACCTAGGTGACCTAAGGGATGCCTGGTTCTGTGGGAAGGTCTGGGAATGGTAGGTCCCAGATCTCAGTCTTCATCAGGTAGTCTCTATTCGGGTGGTGTCATGATCGGTGGTTGAGTCAAATCCGGTGTTTTCGCTCCCTCGCCTATCGTGTCGTCCTCGTCGTCGCCGTCGCCATCCGAATAATAAATAATTATGACAATGTGGCTATCTATTGTGACCATGTAGTGATTACATGAGATGGCGCTGACTGTCCTCTCTGTTTTATTGACAAAAACTGTGAAACAGCATCATATATCGGAAGTGAATGTACGATATAATCGATAACAAATCGATTAGAATTTTTGTGATAATGTGCTTATGTAATATCGATAATATAGGAAGCGAATAAATCGTTTCCCAGAGTGACGTCTAAGACGGAAGCGTCACGTAATAGTGCTAAGAATTCTTACTATGCATTATTACCCACTGTGAGTTTATTAGGTAGTTATTGCCTTAAATTATGCTAATCAAACCCGAGTGAAATAGTCAATGGCCCATTACAGTTCCACTTATGGACAAACGCACTTTTTTCTTTGGACGAAAAAAGGGTAGAGCTTATCACGTTTATCTAACGCGGATTAGTAGTTTACATCTCTATTCTAATATTCATCATCTTCCTGCCCTAACCTCACTCTAAGTGGGGTCGGCACAACATGTTACAAACATGCTGTCACATGATTTGGCTGCGTTTTTACGACCGGCCGCCTGCCTGACGTCAACTTACCTTAGTCGTATTTTACGACACCTCTGTAAAAAGGAGGATGATCTATTCTACTAAACCGTATACCACACGGTGGGTCAACTTACCTCAGTCGCCTTTTACGACACCTCGGTAAGAAATGAGGGTTGTCTATTCTACTCAGCCGGATACCACACGGCGGGTCGACTAACCTTAGTCGCCTTTTACGTCTGTCTATTAATTCGCATAAAATCTGTACAAATTAGAATAAACAATAGTGCTGGTCATAATGTGAATACGTGATAGAAGTATTTCTAACACCTGTATGGAAGCCATATAGCGCATATGTGACAAATGGCATGTTCGAAATGTATTTCAAGTAAATCCTATTACAGCAACTGTATAGAGCGTGCCAGTCAAATATATGAATTTTTATTTTTTCAAAATACTGTCCTGAATAACTATCGTTTTTCGGAAACGGCTTCGACAATTTTCATAAAACTTAGCATGTAAAGAGTATCGATCTAACTAGGTTTCATTTAAAAAAATGACATTTTAATCTTGTTTTTTTAACTTTATAACGTCAACATACCTTTACCACACCTCGGTAAGAAATGACAATGGTCTATTCTACTTAGTAGGATACCACACGGTAGGTCAATACCCGGTACCACGGTAGTAAATACCCACTGCGCCAATGCTACGGACTCTCACCGACTAATAAACTGACAGTGGTCCACCACGCTGCTGGTGGCGGGGACAGGGTACCGTTGAACACATTGCCCCTATCCCCGCCAGCAGCAACTCTGAACCCCAGAGTGCACCACCTCAGGGCCTCTCTAAAATTGGCCCCTACCTCCAGACGCATCGACCGCCTCGGGGACCTTTTGATGCGCGTCCGATAAACCCCGTTCGAAACGACTGGAGGTCCCCTTTAGGGCGGCATACGACGGGCTTCGGCGAGTCGTCTGCACCCCGCTGGGATCTAAGGACTCGACTTCCCGGATCCGCCCCGCCGCCTCCTTTCGCGAGATAACATCCTCGCAGAAATAGGTCATCGCAGCCCACGATCCCTCCTTGTCATCATGGCACGAACTATGGTGGGTAAGGAAAAATCGTGCCCCACCTCTGCCACGAGCTCCACCCGCTGAACCGCCCAGGCTGGACAGTCCGCGAGCGTGTGCAGCGCCGTATCAATCTCAGCACCCGTGACTATCACCGGACGCTTCGCGCCGGGCCACCTTCCACAGATAACTTCCGAAACAGCCGTGTCCGGAAAGCACCTGTGTCAGGCGGAAGGCGAGGACCCCATGCTTCCTGGCGACCCAGCCCTGGAAAATGGGCTCGATGGCTAAAATCGTCCAGAACCCTCCACTGGGCGATTCCAGCCGTCGCCTCCATTGGCGGAGGAGCTCCACCTGAACTGCTCTACGCCAATCCATCTCTACCGCCGCAGACGGTAGATCAACCTTAATCGCCCTTTACGACGCCTCGGTTCTCGGTTCTATTCTACTTCACCAGACACAAATCAGTGTAGTGCACTAATGGACGCCTTTAAGCAGAGCTCTGTTATGTATATCCTATTTCAGGGCCTTTGTAGTGTAGTGTAATATCCGTTGAAGCCCTTCCGCTATTATTAAATTTCATGCTATTCCACTCGGCATCGATTATATAGGCAAGGCGAGTCAGTAATTTCCTACAAAGACGTCTGGAACGGAAACGACGGCGCGCCGTGCAATTTGCCCGGCCGTAGTCAAGCACCACTTGTATTTATTGGCCCTTACGTTTCTGCGTAACGTATTAACCTCGGCTCCAAAAGGTGTTATTGTCTGCCATTACGCTGTTTATAGCGTTGATTTCTATTGGTCTATTCTAGACCGTTCAATAAGATGTCGTTGCTATTATGTTAAAAGCTGTGATAGGCCAGCGGTGAGATTGTGCCACTATTTCTAGAGGTCACGGGTTCAAACACCGGGCAGACACCAATGAATTTTTCTGTTAAACTTATGTGTCTAATTGATTGATTGTAGTTTATCATACGGTTTTCGAAGAAGGAAAACATCGTGAGGAAACCTGCATGTCTCTGGAGATATGTGTAACCCACCAATCCGCATTGGGGCAACGTGGTAGGTCTTACCTCCAATCCTTCTCTCCAAAAACGGAGAGAAGAGTTCTATTACCAGCAGTGGTATGGTAACAGGCGACTACTACTTTACTCACACTCTTTTCGGTGAAGGAAAACTTCGTGAGGAAAACTATCTCTTGAGAATTCTAAATATATGTGTAATCTACCAATCCGTATTGCACTAGCGTGGTGGCGTTTAGCTCCAATCATTATGTCCTAAAACGGAAAGAGGAGGCCTATGCCTAGTAGTGGAACAATAATATTACGTATTATAAAACAAATTATCCAGAAGCTGTGTCTATAATCCTAGGATACATAAATAAATAAAAAAAAACCCTTAACTAAATTATTTACTAAAATTATAATACTCCTGAATGAAAGATCTTGTGATGGCATATCTATACATAGTTGAGTGCAAAAGTACGTAAGGCTTTTGTGGGTTTGGGTATAAGTTTATATTATAAAATTTCGCAATCAGTTTAAGCTTTCCCATTGCAGCAGTTTACAACAACAACAACAAGTGGCTTTTCTCGGTAGGAACCTTTCCGAACCAGCAGTAGAGTTGACGCTTCAAAAGCGCTTGTTTACAAGTTTTAATAAAGACTTGTAAAGCTCTATGTAATAATAAAGCTCAATGGGTAACGGGCGAACTAAAAAACGGTTGCCTGTAAAGTCGGTTTTACGGGCAAAGATTTTACGTGACAACGTCTTTTTAAATGTGATGGATTGGAGTGGGAGAGAGACGCAAGGCATTCGCCAGTCCGGCGGGCCTCCCTTTCGTTCGGTAACTCATCGTAACAGACGTGAGCGGGCGTTACACTTTTTCATGAGTGACTCCAAGCCGCAACCTAATTTAAGACGTTGTCACGTCTAAAGTACGAAACCCGGGATCGAATGCCACGTGTCACCGGCTGTTGCTTTTTTTTAAATTGCATTTTTGTAGAATATTTAAAAAATTACCGAGCAAGGCTCGGTCAAACACCTAGTGGTAATTTAAACTAAGCTAACGGTATATCCATCAATAGAATATAATATAGAAGTAATTGTTCAAGAATTTATCGAAACAAACAATGGAATATTTACCTATAACAGTGCAAGAAACAAGAAACCTTAGCCTGAATGGAATTCGCGTGTACATTTTTTGTATGAAATAACTAGTTAGCTCACGATTTCAATATGAATCAGGTGCGTTTTATGATAACGCGGTCTCAATTATTTGGTAGTTGAATATTTTGTAACTTCGTACCTGCATAAAAAATGCAATAAAAAAAATAGAAAGGGCCGGCGACATGTGGGTATTTTAACTTTTATAGTCCGCCAGGTTCCCATTGAGGTATCACAATTTAACAAACATCATCATCTTCCTGCCCTTATCCCACTCTAAGTTGGGTCGGCACAACATGTTATAAACATGCTGTCACATGATTTGGCTGCGTTTTTACGACCGGACGCCTGCCTGACGTCAACTTACCTCAGTCGCATTTTACGACACCTCGGTAAGAAACAGGGGGGTCTATTCTACTAAACTGGATACCACACGGTGGGTCAACTTACCTTAGTTGCCTTTTACGACACCTCGGTAAGAAATGAGCGTGGTACTATTCTATTCTGCCGGATACCATACGAAGTTAATTTCTTTTTATAACTTAGTGCCTGGATAAAAAAATTGCAATAAAAAAATAGAAAAGTTCAGGTGAGATGTGGGTATTTTAACTTTTATAGTTCCCTAGGTTCCCATTGAAGTGTCACAACTTTACAAATGACACCAAATTTAAGCTTCTGTTTCTATTTCTATTTTAGTGCCCGAGAACAGATTAAACATTTTTTTGTAATGAACTGAGCTAGATTGCTAGATTTTTCCCTGAAAGCAATACTTTGTATTATAGCCGCATAGTCCGTTGTAACTTCTACGCCGTGGTATCCGATTGAATAGAATAGACCACCCTCATTTCTTACCAAGATGTCGTAAAAGGCGACTAAGGCAAGTTGACCCGCCGTGTGGTATCCGGTTGAGTAAAGTAAGTAAGTAAGTAGTGGCCTGTTACTATCCCACTGCTGAGAATAGGCCTCTTCTCTCCGTTTTTGGAGAGAAGGTATGGAGCTAAGACCTACCACGCTGCTCCAATGCGGTTAGTAGGTTACACATATCTTCAGAATTATCTAGAGATATGCAGGTTTCCTCACGATATTTTCCTTCACTGACAAGCGTGTGATAAATTGCAATTATCAATTAGACACATAAGTTTTAACAGGAAAACTCATTGGTGTCTGCCCGGGTTTGAACCCGTGACCTCCTCGAAAGAGTCCGGTTGAGTATAACCCACTTTATTACCGAGGTGTCGAGGTGACTAAGGTGACGGTTGTAAAATACATAGCCAATACATGTGACATGTTTATAACATGTTGTGCCGACTCAACTTAGAGTGTGATAAGGGCAGGAGGATAAGAGTCCGTTGTAACTTCTATGAGCACGAGTAAAAGCAGGTAGGCCAGCTGTTATCAACATTAACATTTATGTAAATGTCGGTCAATCACACCCATCGTGAGCTCGCGAGGCACAACACGGCCTCGATACGGGGCTATTGAACTACCCACAGCGCCGGTGAATATCCTTATTACAGTTCATAGATTGTGACCCTAAATAATATTGAGGGTAAGTGAATTTAAATAAATTGTCGAATAACGAAAGAACACTTTGGACGGAACAACGTTATTACACGTAAAATTTGATAAACACTAATTTATTAAACCCTAGTTCATCGGACGCCCATCTTAAAACGCTCTCCGGGGCGGTCGATGCATCTGGTACTCCCAATGCATCGTCTAGCGGAGGGAGGGGTCACTTTTAGAGAGGCCCCGACTCAGAGGTGGCGCACTATGGGGTACAGAGTTGCTGCTGGCGGGAATGGGGGCAATGTGTCCAACGGTAGCCTGTCCCCGCCACCAACAGCGTGGTGGAGCTCTGTCAGATTTTAGTCGGTGGGAGTCTGACATACCCGCCGATCGTCCCCGGGCGGGTCGGGCGGTGACAACCCATAATGGGTTTTTCTGACACAAAAAAGTCACACACGACCGTATAATCTTTCTTAAAACAACGTTGCATAAACGGCTGAAGCTCGTAACAATTCCTTCAAGCAATGTCATAGCGCCGTACTTTAAATTTTTGGAAATTGCGCACGCCGTTCCTATCTTTAATTAATATAGCGCTATGTTTAAAATTGTTTTCTATTGTGTATTTGTAACTCTGTTTAGTGTTAATATTGTTGATGACCTTTTAAATTAAATAAACATCCGAGAAGGGAATATTTGTTAGGTCCTCAACTACATTTTCTTCCTTACCTAGTATCTCCAATCTTACCAGCGAGTACATGGGGCACTCAGCCGGAGTGTGATGACTCGATTTTCCATACTTTGGGTACACTGAATCTTCCTTTATTTTCATTATAGATAGGTGTTTGTTTCACAGGCAATGCCCAGTAGTAATACCAGTTATATTGCCACAATCCACTGTGTTACGAACAAGTGGTTTGTTTTACCTTGTTGCGCTGACGAAATTGCGGACATCTACCTAGTGCAATAACAAATTCGAGTAATCGATTTCAAAATATATTACACCTAAAGTGATATTTCACTTTAGGCGTAATTACCAACTCGTTATGTCGCGGTCATGTGAATAATGTAATTTCATTATTGTGTTAAAATTCACGGTACAATGTTTAGTAATCCATCTTCGAGAAAGTTATTTTAAGAATTTTTTTATATATTTCGGTTTTTGTTTATTGAAATAAGTCATACAGGATATTTGCTAAAAATCTTCAAAATATGCTCTTGAGAAGACGTTAAATCTCTCTCAGATTTTCCAAATCAATCTGATTTTTTGTGATGGAGATATTTGCAGGGTTAAAGAGTGAAAGACGCTATTGTTATTTCCTAGAATGCAGTCCACGCTCACAAAATTGCGGGTAAAAGCCAGTAATATTATAAATGCAAAACTCTGTCTGTCTATCTGTTACGTATTTCACTAATAATATGGGACAATATTTATGAAATTCGATACAATTCGGTACAATGTACTGTAACATTTAGGATAAAATAATAGTTTTTATCAACTAAATGAAAGAAATATCAAACACTCCTTATAGTTTGAAGATGTGTCTTTATTAATAAATTAATAATTAAATAAGTATATCTCGATATATTATTAAATATTGACGATATGAGAATGAGAGAGAAGGACGTCAAGCAAGTAACTAAAATATTTGTAAATACTATTTGTAATAATATCCGTAGAAACAATTCTTAACTTAAAAATTAATTTCATTACTTATGCGAATAGGTATTCTATACATATTCGTGATCTTATGCGGTAAAATTGAAATGTCAGAGATCAGATTCAATCTCATGGTCTAATGTAACATTCCTTGTATAACCCAACCTGTTTTATACAGGAACAATTTTTGTTTTGTATTCCTCAGGATAGTACGTCGTATGGTATCCGGCTAAATAGAATAGTACCTACCACCCTCATTTCTTACCGAGGTGTCGTAAAAGCCGACTAAGGTAAGTCGACACGCCGTGTGGTATCCGGCTGAGTATAATAGACCACCCTCTTTCTTACGGAGGTGTCGTAAAAAGCGACTAAGGTAAGTTGACCCACCGTGTGGTATCCGGTTGAAAAGAATAGACCACCTTCTTTCTTACCGAGGTGTCGTAAATTACGGCTAAGGTAAGTTGGCGTCAAGCAGGCGGCCGGTCGTAAAAACGCAGCCATATCATGTGATAGCATGTTTATAACATGCTATCACATGATATGCCGACCCCACTTATAGTGGGATAAGGGCAGGAGAATGATGATGATGAAGATGAACAACTTTAAATACAATGTCACTCGCCGGCGTATGAACGCCGAATGATTTTTCATGAAAAGTTATAAAAAAGACCCTCCAAACTATAAATCGAACTATATAATTATAAGGTCGAACTATAATATTTATTTTTAACATTTAATTGTTGCTTTTAACGGTTGACTTCTGTAAATGGTGATAACAGTAAAAATAAAATAGTGTTTTGAATATAATAAGAATGTTAATACGATTGCAAAAACCGTAGACAACACGAAGGTCATTAAGAATTGTAAGGACTCGTGAGATACGCATTATTTTTGTACGTGATTGAGATCTATGTCAAGATTTTTTAACGACAATCTCTTGTATAGTCGTGTGACAACAATTAATCTGTTAGATTCCCAGTTGTTAACAATTGCCTAAATATTGGTTCGGACGGATCTTCGTTGCGTCTGGGTAAATACCTTTTGGTAGATTACCTAATAAATCAGTACTTAGAATTTTCTGAATAAAGATGACGTAATAAGAGATGACGGTTACGTTTTGTTAACTAATGAGTACTAGAAAACATAGGCGCAATAATAATGTAGCTTAATTTTTTGCAAAGATAATCGAGTTTTAGGATAAAGAGAAAAAATTAGTAAAGAAAAAGACCAGTTAGATGGTCTAAACCAGTGTTTCCCAACGTGGGACCCACGACCCACAGGGGGGCAATTTGATGGTTAAGAGGGGGCAACTCGACACGAGTTTAAGCCTTTCGCCCTGGGCTATTTAAGTGCAATGCTAGATTTCGATGCCAAATTTAGCAAAAAAAAAGCAATTTCTTCTGTCTAAAACCTATTATTTAATAATATTTATATAATATTATTTCTTAAGTGAACAATTCAATTTTTAATATTAAAATTTATGTATGTTACTTAGGGGGCAAAATAATTTTAAACGTGGGGCATGGGCCAAAAAAGTTGGGAAACACTGGTCTAAACGAATAAAGAAAAATATTGTGACTTTTTCATAAAATAGATAGAAGAAAAAGAAAGTCTTAGCATCAATGTTATGGTGACACGTAAAGGAAAAGGGAGGTTTGTCGTACGTAGCATATGAGATTTCGCTTTGTTCCCTACAGGGTCATAAAGGAAGACCCATATCTATTTGGCCACCAAAATACTCAGCATTAAATTAATAGGAAAATTGACTGGCACGATTTGTCCAACAAATTTGAAACAGTATAATACCGTAAATCAATAAATTAAAAATTTACTTTTCACTTAGCAATTACTTGCTGAGAAGTTTAAAATATAGAAAAGTGCAAAAAATATATGAACTCCAGCTCACCTGTCATGTTGAATGAGCGCTATAGAACTGGCAACTAGATCATCGAATTGCTTTTCGCTGGCCGAGCTCCCCTGTCTCTTGTGATGATGCGGAGTGTTCGCAGCCGACGACGTGGGAGTCAAGGTCTTTTGAACTTCCGTAGTTAAACTCTTATTGAGATTGCCGTTAGATTTGCTGCCAAACAATCGCCAGGACGAACCAACAGATGAATCTTGGCTCTTTGTTGATGAACTGCTTTTCCATGGAAACACGCCTCTGTAACAAAGGAATAAATTATTTATTTATTTATTTATTTATAATGACAAGCCAATAGCATTTTAGACATACTTATTAATACACTTTTTCATAAGGCAAGTTCTAGGTAAAACACTTTTTAAGGCGACTACAGCGTTGTCGTAAGGTAGTAAGGTACAAAAATTATTTATATAACTATAAGGAGACAAATTAAATTATACTTACAAGAAATTTAGGTAAAAACTATTACTTAAACTTAACAACTTAAATTATATAAATAACATATTAGTAAGCTAAATTAAAAGGCCGTGTGGTATCCGGCTGAATAGAATAGTACCACCGTCATTAAAATTCAAAATGTTCTTTATTCAAATAAACTTTTGTATTGTCAATTCTATAGCTGGTTCGGAAAGCTATTCCTACCGAGTAATAAAAATTATATTTTTTAAAATGCAACCGCCGAGTTTCTCGGTAGGAACAGCTTTCCGAACCAGCAGTAGATTTGACGATTCAAAAGTTACAAGTTGAAAAGTTTACAAGTTTACTTCAATAAAGAATACTTTAAATTTGAATATCAATTTGAGTGTATTTTAACGATTGACGCGAAAAAATCATTTGTACAAGTAATATCTTTAATCTTATTTTTATCTTTTTATACTTTTATCTATTATCTTTTAAATTAAATGAGTTAACTTGTATGTATAAATATATTTTCTGAATCTCTGAAACGGCTCCAACGATTTTCCTGAAATTCAGTATGTAGGGGTTTTGGGGGAGAAAAATCGATCGAGGTAGGCTTTATTTTAAAAAAAATCACGTTGTATCCCTGTTTTTGGGCACTAAAAAACCTACGAAAATAGGAATAGACACTAACTCATAATGAGCTGTCAAATGCCAAGCTGTGGCAGCCTAATGGTAGCACGCGGACCCAAAAGGTTCAAAACCTAGGTTCGATTCCCACATGTTACCAGGCGCTTATGTCTTTTTTTATGGCATTTTTTGTATGTTTTAAAAAATTACTTAACAAGGTTCTTTGCGATTTTGTCGTGGAGTCTATCTCCTGACGATGCTTCGGTTCCGGGGCGAAACAATTGTTGAGATTGTGGTGGTGAATGTGTGCAGTGCTTGTGTATTGTTGTGCCATCGGAACGAATAGTACACTATACATTTAGCATTACAAATGTTTCCTTTTATCGCGGATTATAGCAAAATAATATTCTCATTACTTTTGTTTTTTTTTAACAAGGTTCGGTACACAGGTGCTATTTATAAAGCAGATTTTTTAATTCCATAATTACCGCGATTTCGTATACAATTATTCAGTTTTACATCATAGCTAACATTAAATGTCCATAAATTTTCATCTCGCTTTGTTATAACGCGCGAACGTGGAAGAGTGTCCGGAATGTCATTGTGTGATAATTTAATCTCGCCGAGATCGTGGGCGTCGTTCGCGATAAGGCGCTTCTCGAAAACGTTCTATGAAATAACTGTTTCAACGATGATACCAAAAGGTCATTAGCTGCTATTTTTAAAATAAAGTAGGAATTAATGTATAGATCCCGGCTATACTCACGTCTTCGGATGAGCCCGACTAGTTTCAAGCCCATACGGGGCTCTTATTCATGTGCTCTTTACGCGGCGTTATCGCGGCTGGAACTGCGTGTCGGGCTCATCCGATAAAATAAGACGTGAGTATAGCCGGAATCTATACATTAATTATAAATAACACTCACGATAGTTTAAATTCGAAAAGTAGGAATTATAATAATATTAAGAATAATAAGAATAAGAATATCTTTATTTATATAATTGCACTACTATTCTAACAGTGTACAGTAAAGTATACAACAAGCTAACAGTTGACACAGACAGATAATAGCAGTGCAATGCTATAAAATGGTAGCTACTCAGCGATTGTTGAGCTGGAAAGCCCAACACTGATTTTCAGTAGCAGCCAAACTAATACTAATCTTAATCCTAACCCCCCAATCGTCCCAACGTCAGTAACAACATAGCAAAGAATAAATCAAACAAAATACATAAATACTACATATATATACATACACACACACACATATATATATGTGTGTGTGTGTATGTATATATATATTAATAACTCATTCATTAATTTGCAAATTTAATTACATTTTTAACATCCACCGTATGGTGGTCGAGTAGAAAAGACCACCCTCATTTTCTACAGAGGTGTCGTAAAAGGCGACTAAGGTAAATAACCCGCCGTTGCGTTCGGCTGAGTAGAATAAACTACCCTCTTTCTTACCGAGGTGTCGTAAAATATGACTGAGGTAAGTTGACGTCAGTTTTCGGTAAGCACTAACTGAGCTGTAGGTGGAAGTTGCTGTAATTTTACTAGCTAGTTTGCTCAAAAATAGTAATCCTCTTCATGTTCATGTAATTTTTGATGACAACATTTCTTATATACAATATTAATCAAAATTAAAGCACCATTTCTTTGCCAGATATACTGAACAGTCACAAGGGAAGCATTTTGGACTACATGCTCTCTAGCTCTTAATTTAACTTTTAGTTTTTTTTATTATTTACTTAACTATTTTAACTTATTCAACTTAACTTTTTTTCTATTTTGATTGATTAAACTTATGTGTGTGTATATATATATGTTATATATGTTAACTTATAGATATAAATATGCTTAATACTATGTGAAGGTTATTGACCCAACCGAAGCGCAAGTTGTGGTTATCTTTAAGTGGGTCTACATCCTGATTAAGATGTAGCCTGTAGATAATCCTTTAAAATAAATAAATAAATAAATAAATAAATTATAACGAAGTTCTTAGTTTTTTTTATTATTACACTATCGGAGACTAAACGAGTTCTTGACATAATCTACACTTAGAACAATGGAAATTAAAGATCAAAGAGCGTTAAATATGTCGCCATAGGCTAAGAAAATACTGGTTTTAGATGTTTGCAAAAAAAAGTGACACTCATGCAATAAATTTACGAATAGAAGGTATAGATTGAGAAAATGATATATTCAAACTATTTTTAGGCTATGCGACAGACAAACCATAAACTGAAGTTATTTGTTTGGTTAAAATTATGTTTCCTGTTTGTAATAAACTGATAACATATAATAATTGTCTTTGAGATATAATTATTTACATATCGAAGATTCTATTTATACTGGGTATCATTGGGTATAAGATTCTATAATAAAATTCCGCAATCAATTTTCGCTTTGCCATTACAGCAGTTTAAAAACACTATTAATAAAAGGCTAATACAGAAAGCCTACTATACTATTGAGGACTACTTGGATGATAAAAATGCGTGGTTGTAGCTACTCTTCGACCCTGTATAATACAGTAATAACTAATGTAACTAGTAATAAGAATTATATTTTTAAAAGAGCAACCGTCGAGTTTCTTGCTGGCTCTTCTCGGTAGGAACAACTTTCCGAACCAGCAGTAGAGTTGAGGATTAAAAAGCACTTGTTTACAAGTTTATTTGAATAAAGAATATTTTAAATTTGAATTTGAATATGATTTATTTAAACATTAACTATCCATAATGATATTATGAATGGGAAAGTCTGTCTATCTATCTGCCTGTTGAGCTTTCACGTCAAAACAGATAAAATTATATGTATATCTAAGGACTGATATATTTTTGTAATAATAATATTATTATTACAAAAATATATATGATTTTTATTTATATTGTATTTTTTTCTACGCTTGTTATTGTATTAGGAATTAAGTTGTGTTAAAAATGAAAAGAAAAAAAATGTAATTTAGTAAGTAGCCTTTACAATAAGCTCATTCTTGGAATAAAAAACTCTTTTATTTCGGTACCGAATAGAAAAAACACCAACATAGTACATAATTATGGGAATGCAAACACTAAATTTCGCCGTAAACTAAGTTGCGTGTACCGCTTATAAGAAATATCGCACTATCCGAAGAATAAAGTCATATTTACTATGCTTATATAGTATGGGAGATAATTTATAGAATTAGGCGTTACTTTACGGAGATCCATAATACAAAAGTAATAACAAATTTATTTATGTATTAGTATTAGTATGGGAGATGTAAATATATAAATATAATAAGTGATATTTAGAATTGTAACTTTAAATTAATCACTTACATGAAAAGCGGTAATTTAGTTTCTAAATTACACATTTATTTCACAAATCGCACTCGAGTAATCCCCATCGTTACTTGGCCAAAACTGAAACTAATTTTTGCTATAGATATAAATTTGCTCTCATACAAGATTCTCATACGGCGTCGCTAAATCGATATTTATTTATATATATCTTTAATATTTAAATAAGTTTATCTTGTATGTATATATCTCCCAGAAACGGCTCCAACGGTTTTATTGAAATTCATCATGCGGGAGGCTTCGGGGGCGAAAAAATCGATCTAGCTAAGTTAAAATAAAAAAATCGTTTTATCCCTGTTTGTGGGCATTTATATAATATAAAAATTTACATTGAATATATAAAAAACTATTTTTGCCGTTAAATGTCAAGTCAGCGTAGCTTATTCGGGGAACGTGGGAAGTGTAGAATAGTTTTTTTTTTCTAATACTGTGTATAAAATATATTAAATAAATAAAAAAATCATTACACACATACACACACTCTCACACATATATATACTCTATAGTTTATGGTCAAAGTCTGTGAACATGGAGAAGTGATATTATTTGTCTATACTATTACAATAATTAGAATAGAGAGCCATAATTATGAAAGTTCATCTCTATATTTAAATACTAAGCCGTGTGGTATCCAGCTGAGTAGAATAAACCACTTTCATTTCTTACCGAGGTGTCGTAAGAGGCGACTAAGGTAAGTTAACCCACCAAGTGGGATCCGGTTGAGTACAATAGACGATCCTCTTTCTTACCGAGGTGTCGACTAGTCGAAAGTAAGTTGACGTCAGGCAGGCGGCCGGTCGTAAAATACGAAGTCAAATTATGTGACAACATGTTTAAAACATGTTGTGCCGACCCCAGAGTGTGATAAAGGCAGGATGAAGATGATCTATATATAAATACTGTGTCTATGTTCATATTATTTTCGATATGGTAAGTTTAGGAACTTTTAGCTCAGGTTTATGAACAGACAAACATTAAATATAACAAGTATGTATATAAATAAGTGTATATTTAGATTAATTGGACAACAGCGTAACACAGACGTCATATGTCCTTCCAACAATTTGCGTTGAACGTAATAAATATTGACTTATCAAAACCCAACACAATGGAATATAAATCATATTTCTATTCCGGTAACGGTTATTTTTGAAAATCAGCAAGTTGGAGACAATAACAGGCACCAGATCGTATCATCAAACACAACTGTTATTATTTTAATGGCAATTTACTTCACGATTTATTATGATTCGTGAGTAGAAATATTACATGTTAACAAAATATAAGTTAAACTAGCCGTGCGGTATCCGGCTAAGTAGAATAGTACCACCCTCATTTCTTACCGAGGTGTCGTAAAAGGCGACTAAGGTAAGTTGACCCACCGTGTGGTATCCGGTTGAGTAGAATAGACCACCCTCCTTACCAAGGTGTCGTTAAATATGACTAAGTAAGTTGACGTCAGGCAGGCGGTCGTAAAATACGAAGCCAAATCATGTGACAGCATGTTTATAATATGCCGACTCCACTTAGAGTGGGATAAGGACAGAAGGACTGTTTTATAATATGTATAGATACGTCGGGTGTATGGCTACGTACATTATAAAAAGACAAAAACCAAAGGCCAGGCCAAAGTCATATTGATGCATACTGCATAGAAACATCATATTTAAGCTTGAAACATCATACAACATAGTTGAGTTATGACATTGAATAAAAGAAAGAAAGAAAGAAAGAAAGAAAGAATTGTATGTGTCTTACATCTATATGTATATCCCTAAAGCACTACATTTTTTTATTTTTTCAATGAGCATCTTCAAAATATTGAAATACTATATACCCTGAGGACTATAAATAACTAAGATCGAAAAACTACGCCTTAAACTTCGGTCGATTACGTTCCCCGCCTCCTTCATCACATGTCGTTAAACGGGAAGAAAAAGGGTCTGATAGACGACGGTTAACAGGTATTTAAAACATCCGACTGTAATAAAGCACATGTGCATCGGATGCTGTGGGATTTATCATCCATGACGGGTGTAAAATCCCCTTATCGTATAAGCAGCGTAACGAAATTATATCGCTTATCGGCTTTGACCTTTGTCTTGACGTTATTCAAATTAAATTACTATAAAAGAAATAATTAACATAAATAGATATGAGTAACGTTACTTAGTAGGAAACTAGTATTATGAATGCGAAAATGTGTTTTTCTTCTTGTTTTACAGCAAAAGGGGAAAATCATCTCCTACCGTTATCCCACTCTAAGTGGGTTCAATACATCACGCTTTAAACATTTATTTACAAACAAAACAAACAGTTATTTACGTCTGCATGACGTCAACTTACCTTAGCCGCCTTTCGCGACACCTCAGTAAGAAATGAAAGTAGCCTATTCTACTCAACAGGATGCCACGTGGTGTATCAACTTACTATAGTCGCCTTTTACGACACCTGAGTAAGAAATGAGTGTCTATTCTACTCAGACGGAACTTTAAATATGGTTATTCAAGGGACATTTCCTAAATTTAAATGGTAAAAAGTTATATTTACGTTATATTAAGATTTAGTTAACAGGTTTTGAATAAATAATTACCAATTATTGAGAATATTTTGTGTCGGCAACACTGAGGGGGAGAGGGGAGTGAAGATGGCGGCGAGCTACAAGTAGGATGTCTTTCATGGAAATGAATAATAATACAGCGATGAATAGGATTATGGGACCATTTGTAAAGTAGAGTACTAATTAAAGTGTACGAAAATATAATTAAGAAAAGTTAATAATAGAGTTTTATTACACATGTAGTTTTCGCAGCTTCGAAGAGGCGAAAAAAATTTAAATGATTTTTTTTCTTGTAAAAGTCTTTACATGATCTCATAGCGACCGGAGGTGTCGTGTTATATTATGTGAGCCGCGAATGCGTACCAAGCGCGGGCTGGTACCGCGTTCGCGGCGTTTTTGTTACGTCGACGTAGGGACCTCGAGTTAGCGTTAGCGGACACGTTAAGGATTATGTTGTACATATTGATACGTTGGCACTTTTATATCATACTTTAATGTTGAATGTTTGTTAATGTCTGTATTTAGTCCCTATTGTAAATATTTATGTAAATATATTAAATGTAATAAAATAAAATTGTAACATAATTCATTTTAAGTATAACTATTTGCAAAAGTAACGAAAATATTATTTTGCTATAATCCGTGATAAAATAAAATATATGTAATGCTAAATGTAGAGTGTACTATTCGTTCGCATACCTGATACATGCAGAATTTGTAAGAACTCATGCACTACCCGACACCGATGACACGACAATACACAAGCACTGCACCCATTCACCACCACAATCTCAACAATTGTTTCGAGATTGTGGTGGTGAATGTGTGCCTTCCTTATATGGCGGATTATAGCAAAATAATATTTTCATTACTTTTGTATTATAGACCTCCGCAAAGTAACGCCTAATTCTATAAATTATAACTATTTGTAAATAATATATATTATGTATATTCATATTGTGTTGTCCTTTTGTCCCAGGTGAAGGGTTAAAAAAAAGGTTCCCACTATTTGTATAATAATCAAAATTTTAGTTTTATTCTTTGTTTCACCGTACAATCTCCTTTGTGTGTACTTCATCTTACGTGACATTGGCAAAGTAATTTGTGCCAACAAGGCAATACTAAAAGCCATTCATGGAAAATTGAATTGAATATCATACTTAGTAATGACTGAGACCTACAACAATTTCCAATCCTTCAACCTCTCCATACTAAATATCGCATCACAACTTATTTCGGTCAAATTAACAAAAAATTATTTTGCCCTTATACCACTTTAATTGGGGTCGGCACCTTTTATATGCATGTCATACTTCACATAATCCAACCATCTCTTTTTAGGCCTCCCTATAGTCACATAACCACATCTTTATATTTAAATGAGTTAATCTTGTATATATATATATTTTCTGAATCTCGAAAACGGCTCCAACGATTTTCCTGAAATTCAGCATGTAGGAGGTTTTGGGGGAGAAAAATTGATCTAGCTAGGTTTTATGTAAAAAAAATATTGTATTATCCCTGTTTTTGGGCATTAAAAAACACTAACATTTATATTGAATTGAATTTTCGCCATTAGCTGTCAAGTCGACGTAGCTTATTCAGGTAACAGGCAGCCTCGAGAAATGTGAATGCCAAGGATCGATCCCCAACTAAATAATTGTTTTTTCTTTTTTTTAAGTTTTTTTTTGCAAAAAATTACGGTCACCCAGATATTTCATATTTAATACTCGTTTGCTTCCATGATTTTTATCCTTCATTATATCGCCCTAGAACAATAAAGTCACATCTCCCATGTAAAAGCATAGGAAATGAGACTTTATTAATCGGATAGGTCGATATGTCCATACCATTTTAAGCCAATACTAATATCACAAAAATATTATCCCCTATATTGCGAACGCAAAGAACCGAACAAAAAATTATATTTGACTAGCAATTTCCAGGGACTCCACCCGCGTGGAAAGATGAAAGCTGTAATATAGTATTTTGATTACCATAAAAATGGTTAAAGTGGGTTAAACTTAAAAGGCATATGCTGTCGCAAACTTTTATATGGAACTTTTAGAGGGGAACAATTTTGTAGTACATGATTTTTGAATAACTTTCACCGTTTACTTAGCGCACGCAATGAAAGCTTTAAATTCTGCCGTTTTCGTAATATTTTTTATTGCTGCTCCTCTCCTATCTTAGCCTCCTCCTCTTCGATAAATGGACCTAACACTGAAAGAATTCTTCAAATCGGTCCAGTAGTTATTGAGATTAGCGTGTTCAAAGAAACAAACTCTTCAACTTTATATATTAGTATAGATAATTAATGTATAGAAACCGGCTATACTCACGCGTTATTTTATCGGATGAGCCCGACTAGTTCCCGCAGTAGTTTAGTTCCCGCCGCGATAACGCCGCGTAAAGAGCTCATGAATAAGAACCCCGTATGGGCTTGAAACTAGTCGGGCTCATCCGATAAAATAACACGTGAGTATAGCCGGTTTCTATACATCAATTATGAATTCCACTCACGATAGTTTAAATTCAAAAATTAGTATAGATATTTGATTAATTACTAGCGTAACGATCTTGACGTAGTAGGAATATACCCAACCTTATAAACCATAGACAATTAAATTTAAAAACTGGTTCCCACGAGATTTACGCAGAAGTGAACGCCGTAACGATAACGTATTATTACTGTTGTATTATAATACTTATGTATCCCACTATGATAATTATCTGGTCAATGTAGAGGCTAATGACGTAATGGTGTAGGATTACATAGTTATTTATGTAGGATTATATAGTTATAATAAAAAAAAATTATATTACAAAAAAGAGCCCTACGATATTTACAAATTAAACCCGCGTGATTCCCTGCGAGAGAAGTTTAAGGAAATAGGTATTCTCACATTAGCTTCACAGTATATTTTAAGCAATTTAATTTTCGTTTAAAAACACTGTTAAAAAGAGGCTGATCCAGAAAGCCTACTATACTGTTGTGGATTACTTAGAAGATAAGAATGTGTGGATATAGCTCGCTTAGACCCTGTACAAGACAGTAATAACTAAATGAAAATAGTCATAAGAATTATATTTTTAAAAGAGCAACCGCTGAGTTTCTTGCTGGCTCTTCTCGGTAGGAACAGCTTTCCGAACCAGCAGTAGAGTTGACAATTCAAAAGCACTTGTTTACAAGTTTATTTGAATAAAGAATATTTTAATTTGAATATTATAATATAGGAGAGTTAGGCAGGCGTGTATGTAAGAGTGTCAGGCCTTTTACCCAACTGTGATATTAGTAATCGAGATCGTTGAGATTGTCGTAGTGATTGTGTGTATTGCTGTGATTGTGTGTAGTGGTGTTGCTGGAAATTGGTAATACGTACATGCGTTATTGTATATTCATATCATATTTCTGTATCAGGTCTAAAGGCGGATGGTATAAGAAACAAAAAATAATAATTAGGTAATTGGGGATCGATCCTAGATATTTACATTTCTCGTGACCGCCCGTTCCCCGAATAAACTACGCTGACTTGACAGTTTGTAGTAAAAATTATGTTTTATATTAATTTTACTATTTTTTAATGCCCAAAAACAGGGATAAACGATTTTCTTTTTACATAAAACCTAGCCACATCGATTTTTCTCCCCCAAAACCGCCTACATGCTATATTTCAGGAAAATCTTTGTAACCGTTTCCGAGATTCCGAAATATATATATACAAACATACCTCACAAATCCATCACAATAGCCTAGAAACGGCTATTACCGATGTAAATAATGTCGTGAATAAAAATCGTTTGCATAACTTTTCTAGATTTATCTAGTTACTCTGTTGAACAGAATTTCACTTTAGTTTCTACCTGGCAAATTGCCTACACTTTATATCAGTTGCTCACGCGTCGACGCTTTCGTAAACTTTCGCAAGTGCGTCCACACTCGCGAGATAGAAGCAGGTTTTTTTAAAATTAAGAGTATCTAAGAATATAAAAGATATTTACTTAAATATATATCGACGTGAGGTATCCGGCTGAGTAGAATAGACCACCTTCTTTCTTATTGAGATGTCGTAAAAGGAAAGTTGACCCTCAGTGTGGTATCTGGCTGAGTAGAATAGACCACCCTCATTTCTTACCGAGGAGTCGTAAAAGGCGACTACGGTATGTTGTCCCGTCGTGTGGTATCCGGCTAAGTAGAATAGAGAACCCTTTTCTTACTGAGATATTGTAAAAGGCGACTAAGGTTAGGACTAAGTTCACGTCAGGCAGGCGGCCGGTCGTAAAATACCTAGCCGAATCATGTGTCAATATTTTAATAACATGTTGTGCCGACCCCATTTAGAGTGGGATAAGTGGGCAGGAGAATGAAGCCGTCCTCAGAGTATTTACAAATAAATACAACAAAGACATAGAAGATAGAAAAACGTGTGTTTACCCAACAAACAAAAACGCAATTGAAATAATTTCGATAAAAGATTATTCTAAACAATAATAAATTCCCACTGGCGTTTGCGGAACCTACATGATGATTACCGAACGTTAAAGCTCTTTTAATATATTCTGCAACTTAAAATTCATATCACAAAGCGATAATCCGTGGCGAAACGCACAAGCAAAGTTTAAACGTTATATGTAGGGTTGCCAACTAACAGTGTAACTGCTAGTAGTATAGTTTGCAAACTTTTTTTTCGAAACAAAATTGTTTTATTTGAAACAAAGTCGATTGTTCAGTTAGTGATAGTGAACGTTTGTAGTGCTTGTGTATTGTGGTGGCGGTGGTGGAGATGTATCAGCTATGAAAACGGATTGTCCACTCTACATTTAGCATTATATATATTTTCTATTTTACTTCATCGCGGATTTAGCATAATAAGTTATTACGTTTGTATTATGGATCTCCGCAAAGTAACGCCTACTTCTATATTTTTTTTAATTGACTGTATGCCGTTAGGGCTAACAGTCAGTCAATAAAAATAAAAAGGTTGCCAACTATACTGCTAACAGTATTACAATCTTTCTCACTATATCATTCTTTTTACTGTTGAACAAAAATAAAGTATACAAAATACTGTTTTCAGCAACAAAATTCTTATAAGTGTTAGACTAAGACGATCACCAGAGAGCTCTCATTGGAGCGTAGCTACAAACAAATCGCAATAAGACTTTATTTTAGTTACAATTTAGGTGAGGCGTATCCAAGGGCTTAAGCAGGATTCTATAAATAGGTCACAGAAAACCCTAAACTGTTTTGATTTAATCATGGTTTTTAACATATGATTATCTCACATTAGTAGTGGAAGTGAAATAAATTACTCAGCCGGATACCACACGGCAGGTCGACTTATCTTAGTCGCCTCTTACGACACCTCGTTAAGAAATGAGGGTGGTGGTCAGCCAGATATCACACGGCGTGTTAAATGGTATGCTTTGTTTTCTTTAATATTTAAATCAGTTAATCTTGTATGTATATATACATTTTCGGAATCTCGGAAACGGCTCCAACGATTTCACTAAAATTCGGAGTGTGGAGGGTTTTGGGAGAGAAATATCAATCTAGCTATGTTTTTTTAAAAAAGATCATTTTATCCCTGTTTTTGGGCATTACAAAATACTAAAATTTATATTGAATTGAATTTTTTCCATTAACTGTCAAGTCAGCGTAGCTTATTCGGGGAACGGGTGGACGCGAGAAATGAAAATACCTAGGATCAAGCCGTCTACCTTACATTTTTTTCTTTTTTAAGTTTCTTTTTTTATTTTGTAAAAAATTACCGAGCACCCTCGGTCACCCAGATATTAATTAATTAAATAAAATTAATAAAACAGTGACACAGACATAGTCGCGTTTAACTTCTTGTAACGTAAACAACCGCGTATCGGCGGACAGTATTAAATTGTATTCAGGACACGATTCTGCCTATACATTTATTGCTCGCTAGTATCGCATTCCGCGCGTTCGTGACCTTCTGTTAATAATAAATACAATGGAGCTTATCAAATATTCGCCAACTGTATTTGGTAATGCAATTTATAATGTTACCATAAAAATACAACAATTATTGGACTGTAGAGGGTAAGTCTGCCAATTGCCAACTACATCATCATTCTCCTGCCTTGCCTTGTGGGTTATCCGGTAGAGTAGAATGGACCTGATTTCTTACCGAGTTGTCGTAAAAGGCGACTAAGGTAAGTTGACCCACCGTGTGGTATACAGTTGAGTAGAATAGACCACCCTCATTTCTTACCGAGGTGTCGTAAAAGGCGACTAAGGTAAGTTGACCCACCATGTAGTAGCCGGTTGAATAGAATAAACCACACTTTTTTTTACCGAAGTGTCGTAAAAGGCGACTAAGTTAAGACGATCCGCCGTGTGGTGTGCTGTTGAGTAGAATAGACCACCCTCATTTCTTACTGAGGTGTCGTAAAAGGCGACTAAGGTAAGTTGAGCCACCGTGTGGTATCCGGTTGAGAAGAATAAACAACACCTTTTCTTACCGAGGTGTCGTAAAAGGCGGCTAAGGTAAGTTGAGCCACCGTGTGGTATCCGGCTGAGTAGAAAAAACCATCCTCTTTCTTACTGAGGTGTCGTAAAAAGCCACTAAGGTAAGACGACCCGCCGTGTGGTATCCGGTTGAGTAGAATAGACCACACTTTTTCTTACCGAGATGTCGTAACATACGACTAAGTTAACGTCAGGCAGGCGACCGGTCGTAAAATACATAGCCAAATTATGTTACAACATGTCTATAACAGCGTCTATATCACACAGAGTGGGATAAAGGCAGGAAGACGATGATATAAACAATGTATAATAAGATTATTTCTCATTTGTACTTCATCATAATAAATAATTATAGAATTTAAAATGTCACGAAAATAAGGAAGTAAACTTCCGCACTTTCGATTTTACTACTGAAAAAAATTCGAAAGTACTAAAAATTTGACTCACTTTCATTTATTCGCGACATTAATTGGCACGCGTTTATAATTCACTGATACTCGCGTCAAGGCCTCACTTTATTGGTATTTATTATTGCTGACGACAATCTATAGTTACAAAGTAAAAAAAGATTTTAATTTTGCTTTTGTTTTATACATTATTTGGAAAAATATTTAGCTTTAAGATAATAATTATGGTAACCATTATGACTTATCCTGCATGTATAAGGTAGGTATGTGATTGTTCCCTGCATCATACATTTAGTATTACATATATTCTCTTAACAAACGCGGATTACAGCAAAATAATTTTATTGTAACTTCTGAATTAAGATACAGTAATATCTTTAGATTATCTTTAATATTTAAATGAGTTAATCTTGTATGTATATATATATTTTCGGAATCTCGGAAACGGCTCCCACGATTTTCCTGAAATTTAGCATGCATGGGGGTTTTGGAAGAGAGAAATCGATCTGGATAAGTTTTATTTAAAAAAAATGTCGTTTTATCCATGTTTTCGGACTCTAATTTTTTTTTAATTTTTATTAAATTTATGTTGAATACAATCACAATTTTTCGCTGTCAAACATGAAGTCATGGTTGTTCATTTGGGGAACGTCTAGAGATTTAAAAATACCTAGGATCGAGCCCCACCTGCCCAATAATTTTGTAATTTTTCTTTTCAATGTTATTTTTTTACATTATTTTAAAAATCGGTCACCCAGGTACTAGGTATATTTAATGTGGGATGTAATAGCACCTACCGTATGAAGCTGGTTTTAAACCGGACTTTCAAATTTACAAAATGTCGCAAAAATAGGAAGCGGCTGTCGATAAAAACAACTGTGGGCGTAGAAATATCAAGCTAGAGGCGTATTTATGACGGGAAATGTATATTCGGAATACACATACTACTACAAATATGACTATTCCTTTAATGTGACAATGCAATTCATACCTATCTATACTTATTATAAAACAACGTACCTAAAAGCTGTCTGTCTGTATGTGATCGATTTTCTCAAAATCTACTGAACGGATTTTAATACGGTTTGTACTAAAAGATAGTGCAATTCTTTCGTAAGGTTTAGATTAATAGTACAAGGTTTTACGTAAATTGTGTTGAAGAGATCGCGTGGTTGTAAAAAAAACTCGCGTGCTGGGAGATTAAGTCGCGTGCGCCGCGTAAAACAGCATGGATACATAGAAATAATGTACTAAAGAATAGTAGATCTACAAAAATACTACAAAAAAGTCCGCGAAAGCAACTCTCTATCTCTTATGGTTAACTCACAATAAGTACTTTTGCGTCTTTTGTGACACACTGATTTCTAAGCACAGGTTATCTTAAATATTAAATTTATCATCTCATTGTCGGGAAAAGGCTTTTTGTCTTTATTCTACACGGGTGCAGTTTTTTACCAACAGATTCGTACAATGCGGATTTGTAGGGTATAAATCCCAGCCGTGACAGCCGACAGAAGCGACGTGCAACCCTTGCCAGTGTGTTATGTGGTCCAAACCCCAGATAGGGACCAATGAGTTTCTGAGGAGCCAAAAGAATTAAGCATATCAGCTGCTACATCGGTGCGACGTGCAACCCTTGCCAGTTTGTTATGTGGTCCAAACCCCAGATAGGGACCAATGAGTTTCTGAAGAGCCAAAAGAATTAAGCACATCAGCTGCTACATCGGTGCGACGTGCAACCCTTGCCAGTGTGTTATGTGGTCCAAACCCCAGATAGGGACCAATGAGTTTCTGAAGAGCCAAAAGAATTAAGCACATCAGCTGCTACATCGGTGCGACGTGCAACCCTTGCCAGTGTGTTATGTGGTCCAAACCCCAGATAGGGACCAATGAGTTTCTGAGGAGCCAAAAGAATTAAGCATATCAGCTGCTACATCGGTGCGACGTGCAACCCTTGCCAGTGAGTTATGTGGTCCAAACCCCAGATAGGGACCAATGAGTTTCTGAAGAGCCAAAAGAATTAAGCACATCAGCTGCTACATCGGTGCGACGTGCAACCCTTGCCAGTGTGTTATGTGGTCCAAACCCCAGATAGGGACCAATGAGTTTCTGAGGAGCCAAAAGAATTAAGCACATCAGCTGCTACATCGGTGCGACGTGCAACCCTTGCCAGTGAGTTATGGGTCCAAACCCCAAGGACCAATGAGTTTTGAAGAAGTCAAAAGAATTAAGCGCATCGTTTACTACATTGGTTTGTTGTATTTGATAAATACTAAGCCACCCACTACGAATATGGATGATATTTTATTAACACATAGTTACGAAATACTAATCAGACCGCTATCTTATGCGAATGAAAAATACAACGAACGCGTGCACTTAAAAGTAACTTGTTAAACTTTAATGTTCAGTAAGAATCCAATTTTTCTCTATAATATTAAATTAAAAAAAAAATTAAATCATTAATCCGTTTTAGGAAAAGAGAAGGCAGCTAACCGATGGAAACATCGACGCATTGTTCAAGCAAAAGGTTGAAATCGTGATCATTCGGATTAGGTATTTGAAATATTTTATGAACCGTGAAGGCAGACGGAGAGATTCGATGCTTTAGAGTATAGCGAATCGGTAAATTGCCACTATTGTAATAGCAGTCAGTAGCCAATTGGAATGAGTTATAGCACTCCCAGTAATAGATACGTGATATAATCTTAACTTTTACATGATATGAAACGAAATATTGTGCATAATAAATTGTCCTTACTTAATCCTGATAATATTATGAATGCGAAAGTCTACCTGTATATCTCTATGTGACGTTTCATAGTTATTTGACTAGGATATTGATGAAATATGCCAAAATTAAGCTTACTAGGGTAACATCCTCATTATCCTCCTTCCCTAATCCCACTCTAAGTGGGTTCAGCACAACATTTTATAAACACATGATTTGGCTACATATTTCACTACAGGACGCCTGTCTGACGTTAATTTACCGTAGTGGACATTTATATGTATTTTACGAAACCTCGGTAATAAAGAGGGTGATCTATTCTACTCAACCGGGTACCACACGGTGCGTACCTCGGTAGTTAATGAGGGTGGTCTATTCTAGTCAGCCGGATACCTGACGGCGTGTCCACTTATATTAGTTGCCTTATACGACACCTCGGTAAGATATGAGGGAAGTCTATTCTACTCAGTCGGATAAACCACGGCATGCTTGCCAGGGTAACATATAGAATAAAAAAATACAAACACTCAATTTTTTTTATATATTCCGCCGTTTTTGTATATTCGAGTAACCATTGACCAAAGATAAATATCTAAATCCTTATAATAACTAGTTCATACGGACGGCCGTTTTAGTACATGGTTAGTTGCAATATCGCAATAATTCCGTTAACAGAGTTTAGCAACAGTTTAGCAGCGTCCGGTGACAATCTCAGGACGTCACGTACCGTGAGAACTGAGCAACTAACTGCAAAAGTGCTTAGTGCGAGTTTTTTTAAACTACCCGATCGCGACAGGGAACACGTTAAAGAAGCGCGACCACCGCTGCTACCGTGTAATTTTCTATAGCTAATAAATATATAAATAAACAAATATATGGGACACTTACACACACGGTTGTCCGACCCCAAAGTAAGTAACTTAATACTTGTGTTATGGATGAGAGACAACTGATGAATATATATTTATATATTTTTTAAATACATATATACACCCAGACTCGAAGACCAACAAATTCATTTATAGAAAATGTTGCTCCTCGGTGGGAATAACCCGTGACCGTCAGAGCTGAAGGCGGGGTCACTACCCATTGTGTCAACGGGCCAGTCAAAAACCAAGTAAAGATCGAAGATAGGTTCCAGGGTTACGAAAATACTACTTTATAAAAAGAAAATTGAACATAGTAAACATTTAAAAATTAAAAAAAATATTACTTTGCCGATAAATAAATTAGAAAAATACTTACCTTTTCTTTGTTACCAGAAACAAAACGTAAAAATTTATATAAATATATTAGTTAAAAAAAAACCTACAACTCTAATAAGCAAAACAAAGTGAAAATAAAACTGTATTAAAATTGCGTTGATTTTTAGTTTAAAAGGGAATCACCGAGTTTTGATGGTATGGCGCAATCAGGAACAAAAGTGTTGCCATCTTTTAATAAAAAAAAGGAAATTTTCAAAACAAAACCCAATACAACGCATTTCGAAAATCTAACGTAAGTAGTAGCGGCCTGTTACTCTCCCACTTCTGAAAAAAAGGGCCTCTTCTCTCCGTTTTTGGAGAGAAGGATTATAACCACAACCTTTGACATTCTATACTATTGATCTCAGGTCCTTTTATTTGCAGAAAGCGACGCGCTCTCTTTGCAAATATTCGCTCGAGACCTATTTACGAGTCGACCCCCACCCAGAGCGTCCTACTTCGGGAATAGCGGCACAATAAATATCAACATATCGTTTGCCTTTAGAATCAGGACAATGATATCTGCTAACGACATTCTTCTTCTTCTTTCTCTTTGCTCGTTCCCACGTTAGGTAGGGTCGGCTCTCCTAATTATGTCGCGCCATGATGATTTATCATAGCTTGTCGGATCCTTTAAATTATTCAGTTTTAATGTTTTGGCCATACCGGTCCACCATGTTAGTTTGGGCCTTCCTCTGCCTCTTTTGACCTCCGATAGGCTCAATGCTTTCTTCACTACATGATGTTCATCTCGACGCATCACATGTCCGTACCACCTCGGACATTATAAGTCCATATTAATAAAAGCAACTTGAATAAAGAATTTTAATTTATTCATACATTGATAACCATAGTAATCCATAATCCATACTAATATTATAAATGTGAAAGTCTCTCTGCCTTTCTTGAAATTTGGTATTGAAGAAGGTATTAAGAAATCCTGTTTTTATTTCGGGAACAAGAAAATAACACATATTCCTTTATTGAGGGTACTTAAACGCTTAATTGACATAGCGGATGTCGCGGGTAACATTATTATTATAATGACTTTCTGTAACGCTTACAAAGCTTACCGGTCTGTATAAATGAAATTGGCAATTATAAAACCATATATACCGAGGTAACATAAAAGATAAAAAATCACGAAAAAACATACTCTTCATTATTGAGGGTACTTAAGCGCTAAGTTGGTGCGGCCGAAGTTGTTGGTACCTCTAAAATAAAATTCGGCAATCCATACTAGTCTACCAAAAGGTTTAAATTGAGTGTAAGAAATATGCTTATACGTAAAGCTTATTACAAAATTTTAGTAAAATATTTGAAAAAATAATGCTCGACCAACTTATATATTACTTTAATAGTAACAACTTTTTACATTCAGAGTAATATGGTTCTACTAAGGGTCGGTCAACTACAGATGCAGGTGCAAGACTCTTAAAGCACATATTTGATGCTTGGGAGAACTCGCAGAATGATATAGGTATTTTTGTGATTTATCCAAGGCGTTCGATTGTGTTAAGCATGAAACCCTTTTGCTAAAATTAAGTTATTATGGTGTAAATGGCAACTCCCTTGGTCTTATTTCCTCTTATCTTAGCAATAGGTTACAAAAGGTATGTATTAGTGGTGCTTATTTAGATGATAAAAGTGCCATGATTTAAAAATCCTTTCAGATTTATACAGACATTCAGACAGGTTTAATAATGTATATTCAAAATGTGTAACAGCTGAGTTACTTGCTGGTTCTACTCGTATTCTGTATGAACAACATTATCATTATTGTAATAATTTTTTTAAAAGATTAGCCGCCGAGTTTCTTGCTGATTCTTCTTGGTAGGAGCAAACTTCCGAATCAGTGGTAGCTTCTTTGAAACATTTGACGATTCAAAAGTACTGTAAACAGTCCACTTGAATAAAGAATATTTTGAATTTGAATATCACCAGCTGTAGTTTCATTAATTATATTGATCCTTAACGATTGCTAAGTGCTTGAAAGAGCGTATTTGGATCACACAAAATCAAATTAATCCTTTATTTTGATTTGATGGAATTTCATCTAGTTATAATTTACATAATTACTATGATGATTTGATTCAATGATAGATGTTAACATTAAAGTCATACATAATGAACAATAGTAACTCACATTGCTTGCGAAGACATTAATCTTCCTAGAAGATAGTACGTGAGGTCTACAACAATAAGACGGATAATATAACATTTTCCAAGCACATAACTTCGTCGAAACACCGTGTTTATATAAGGCAAGAATGCGACTGGTGAACAGGTGGCGATAATAATATATTTATATTGTTAAATTCATTTTTTTAATAATAATTAACTGAAAATATTGTAAACATACTCATTATTATATAAACATACGGGTTACATCGCGATAAAATCGAGTTACCTTTATTTATGTTATATAGTGCTATTTCAATTCAGCAATGATTCCACCAAACGCTACTTTAGCGATATCTTGTCGTTTTACTCGTTACAGGAGTAACTATTTACAGCCTATCACATTATCTGACTTACAATTTTTGTTCCGCGACATCATACTTTAATACAAACAGAATAGACAACTCATAACGCCGATATATTATATTAATAAAATTAAAATTCAATGTGTAAAGTTCAATGTCGGCATTTATTTACGCGGTTAGAACTAGAGGATATGGTTTTATCACCGCTGGCCTTGACCGGTCTAGAAGCATATCATAATATGGACGGATAATGTTTTTATGATGTGCAGTCATTTTAAGCCATGATAGCCCAGCGCTGAGATCGTGCGACTCTTTAGAAGGAGTCACGAGTTCAAACTCCGAGCAAGCACCAATAAGCTTTTCTTTTAAAACTAACGTGTCTAATAGATAATTACAATTTATCACACGCTTTTGGGTGAATGAAAGCATCGTGAGCAAAATCTGCATATCTCTACAGAAATCTGAGTATATGTATAACCTATCAATTCGCAATAGAGCAGCGTGGAAGATCTTAGCTAAAAACCTTCTCTCTAGAAACAGAGAAAAGAGGTCTATGCCCAGCAATAAGATTGTAACAGGTCGTTATTATTTTCACTATTATAAAGTGCAGTGCTTTTGAAGGTAGTATGAATATCATGGTCTACGATACCAGTTAAGCTAGGTTAACCAATTAAGTTAGCCAGGTCTAAAAAATTTACCTATTGAAATTACACCACAGAGACCTTGATACAAAAATAGACATCCATTATTTAAAACAAGAACTAAGAAATAATTATTTCAAACTTTAAAGAAAATTACCTCCTGATTATATAAGTTACTATTGCAAGAGTTCTACTTTAAATGCCACGTTAATGCCTCTGTAGGTAGAAATATATTTCTCAACTATAATCCCCCTTTACCGCACTGAATAGAGCAAAATTACAAAACAACGCAATTTCTCGGTGAGACAGTCTCAAGATGTGCTTGATAATTTTGCAATCTCTTAGACGTGCTTAAACGTACGAACGTTAAATGGGTTTATATATAAATAAATTTTGAAGAAACTATTATGTATTCTCTTTAGAAGAGAAAATAATTCAGTTATAATAAAGAATGGTGTTTCTGTTTATTTGTTATTATTATTATACATGAATATTCTGACTATTCTTACACTTTCTCAAGCGCACCACGTCAGTAACACCAGAGTCGTGGGCGAGAGTGGACGTGTAGTGACATACTGTAAGTGCGTGTTTAAGCCTGTTTTAAACTCGTACAATAAATGTGGTTTATATAATAACAAATAAATATTTATTATGTAAATTGAGTTACAAGAAAATTTTCTGTTGAGAAATTCCAATTGAGTTTAGAAAAACCTTTATCTCGGAAATCTCAGTCTCTTTCTTATTACAATAAATTATTCCAAATAGATATCGTCTGAAAGCTTCAAAGTATTGCCTCTAGTTTATTAGATACGATTTTATTATTTGTATGATAACGCTTATATCCTTAAAGTAAAATTACAAAATGCTTAGATTTTGACGTAATCAAATCCTCATACTTAAATTCGAAAGTCTGTCAGTAAAAGCGTATCAAACTGTTTTTTGTTATAATATTAGTTAAGATTGCTTTTACAGATTAGGCCGCCATTTTGTATGTCTTTGTTATTATAGGTATATTAGGATTATTTTCCTGTTAATCTGGCATACAATAAAGCGTCTAATATATATATTTAAACTAGACGTAACCGCGATTTAGTTCGCGTTCATTTTACTTTTGAAATACCCTCAAATATGTACTACGTGTTTTTCCTGGTCCCAAAAGAAAAGTGGGATATTTTTTATTCCATATGTTACCCCTGTTTATAAGCATTAGTTGTGCCAAATTCAATTAATATTAGTCCGTGTAAACGTATCCGACTTCAACTTTTAATAAGTTATAGAGCTAGGCGTCGTTACTTTGATGAATTACACTGTACAAACATTATGAAAGAATTATTTTATATAGCGTTTTATATAATTGTATGTTTTAATTATTATAGCAATATAATTCTCTCATAACGTTTTTTATTTAGTTCCCAAAACTGACATACAATTTAGGATTTAAAAATTCAACATAATTAGTCGCTTACAATAATTGTTGTCTTCTTGATATGAACCTGCTTACCATTATATTAAACTAAATTATTTCAAAATATTATATTATAAAAAGTGAAATTTTTAAAATATTATTTTAGGTAGAATTTTTTATAAATAATTTTACTTAAATATGTAGATGAAGAGCACCTTTTTCTTTTAACTTTTAGATGATTTTCGCGTACTTCACAATATTAGTACGGATTCGTTCAAACAAACCGTAAGTACTGTATCAGATTTTTTTTAAACCAACATAGAAATAAACATCTGTTACTTACTCCTAAAACAACATCGAGCCAATCTAGTAAAGAGTAAAACAATAAACTCGATTCTCTCATTCACGAAGGAAGTGTATGTTTATTTTCGTAACGCAGCCGCCGGTGTCGGTAAGAAAGTGTGTAAAGAATGTGGTGTTTATATAAGCCTAATATGAAATGCGTACCGTGTTATTTTACAGATGGAGAACGTTTATGTACTACTAAATAAACCTGAGCTTTGCTTTGGCGTAATCTGATCTTTATTTTAAACGCTTTTGATATTAAAAAAAAGTAATGAGAATATTATTTTATTTATTTATTTATGTACCATAAAAATGTTGGAATAAAAAAATTATTGGTAAAAAAAAGGAAGAAAGGTCAACATATCCCTATGACAGAGATCTCTGCCAGCTAACCTACGAAGTGAGATAATTTATATATTATATAAAGAAAAAGTTGGTACGCAAATATCAAACATTATGAATTAGAATTACCTACTAATAATTTCCTAATTTAACAATAAAAATAAAAGATTTATAAATAAAATATTTTGCTATAATCCGCAATAAAATTATTATATATTATATTATTATATATTATCGATTATCGCGAATTATACCAAAATAATATTGTCATAACTTTTGTATTATGGACCTCCGCAAAGTAAGACCTAATTCTATAAATTATTTGCTTTTGATATTGTCCGTCATCTTAGCAACTTCAAAATAAATCTATAAGTAAGTAGCGGCCTGTTACTATCCCACAGCTGAGAATAGGCCCCTTCTCTCCGTTTTTGGAGAGAAGGATTGGAGTTAAGACCTACCATGCTGCTCCAATACGGATTGGTTAGCGATATGTCTATATCTCCAGAATTCTCTAGAGATATGCAGGATTCCTCGAGATGTTTTCCTTCACCGAAAAGCGTGTGATAAATTTTAAGTATCAATTACACGCATAGTTTTTGTCTGCCCGGGTTTATACCCGTGACCTCCTCGAAAGAGTCTCACGATGTTACCTGATGGGCTATTACAGGTTTGATAATGTAAATCTATATCTATACTTATTATAAAACAAAGTCCCCAAACGCTTTATTGTATGTGATCGATTTTATGCAAATCTATTGAACGGTTTTTTGTAAGGTTTTTACTAAAAGATTCTTTCAGAAGGTTCAAGTTAATAGTACATTATTACCGTTGATCTTAATTGTGTTTAAGAGGTTACGCAGTTGTAAAAAAATTGCCTGCCTGAAGCTTTAATGCAGTGCGCTGCGTGAACCAGCAGAAATACACTAGAGTACTAAAACATTGTAGATCTACACATTGTATATCTACAAAAATACTACACAAGAGTGTGGAATAGTATGCCCTTTTTTGAATATAAACTATCGTGAGTGTTATTCATAATTAATGTAAATCATAATCACTGAGTCACTGATCTAAATCAGTTCCCGCCGCGATAACGCCGCGTAAAGAGCTCATGAATAAGAGCCCCGTATGGGCTTGAAACTAGTCGGGCTCATCCGATAAAATAACACGTGAGTATAGCCGGTTTCTATACATTAATAGTATGCCTCTATCTCTTATGGTTAAATCACAATAACAACTTTCAAAATTTTCAATTCGGGTAATATTGTGTGTCGCACTTCCACGCGGACGAAGCCGCCGTTATATCATACGATTTGCAGACTACAACGAATAAACTGGTAAAATGTGAAATGACCCTCACAAAAAAACAAAGCGTCAGTAAATAGTCTCAGCCTTCCAGCGTACTATAAAATTCTAAGCCTAGTTTTCATTTAGAAGCGGCATTGTTTAGCCACTAACCCCATTTTTCTAGGGTTGCAGAGCGTAAATAGGCTTCTTTAGTCTGTAGTATCTGCAGTGGAAAATAAATTCTGCTTTTTCCAGACGCTCTAATAACAGTTTTCTGTGAATTAATGATTTCTGTAAATGATTTTTTCGAATGTTATAATTAATTCTGCTTTATCCAGACGCTCCAATAACAGTTTTCTGTGAAATAATGATTTCTGAGAATGATTTTTTCGAATGTTATAATTAATTCTGCTTTTTCCAGACGCTCTAATAACAGTTTTCTGTGAATTAATG
This sequence comes from Morpho helenor, assembly GCA_029227775.1. Taxonomy (NCBI): domain Eukaryota; kingdom Metazoa; phylum Arthropoda; class Insecta; order Lepidoptera; family Nymphalidae; genus Morpho; species Morpho helenor. The sequence continues at coordinate 14,584,360 of JARGCU010000034.1, read as the reverse complement.
ATTTCTGTGAATGATTTTTTCGAATGTTATAATTAATTCTGCTTTTTCCAGACGCTCTAATAATAGTTTTCTGTGAATTGATGATATCTGTAAATGATTTTTTCGAATGTTATAATGCATTACGCACGCACTAGATTATATTGTAATTTTTGATTTACGAATAATTACAAATACATAATTGAATTATTTTTGAAAAGAGTGACCGCCGAGTTTCTTATTGGTAAGAGCACCTTGCTGAACCTGTAGTTGCTTCATTGTAATATGATAATTCAAAAGCGCTTGTAACACCAATATCAACATGGAACTATTTGAATTTGAATATGTCAGAGTTACTGACATACGACATACGCCAACAGGCCAGTAATCACAAATAGGTGGCTAACGTGTGAACATAGATGACTTATTATTTCGATATTGAATTTCAAACAAAGTTGAAAATAGAACAGAATAATTTTATTATTAATTTTGTATTATGAATCTACGCAAAGTAACGCCTAATTATCTTTAATATTTAAATGAGTTAATCTTCTATGTATGTATGTTCGGAATCTCGGAAACGACTCCAACGATTTTCTTAAAATTCAGCATGTAGGGGTTTTGGGGTGGAAAAATCTATCTAGCTAGGTTTTATTATTTTTTTTTAATTCGTTTTATCCCTGTTTTTGGAATCAAAAATACTAAAACTTATATTTAAATTGAATTTTTGCCATAAACTGACAAGTTAACGTAGCTTATTCGGGGAACGGGTGGTCGCGAGAAATGGAAATACCTAGGATCGAATCCCATCTGCCCAATATTTTTTTTTTTGTTTGAAGTTTTTATTTTTTATTTATTTTAAAAATTACCAAGCAAGGCTCGATCAACCAGGTACTATAAATAAAACGCTTAGAGTCTAAGTTAGTTATAATACGAATATCCTTCAAATGTAGGTTAATCACTACTTGCAATATAATAATTAGAACACTTGACACATAATCAATATGGAAGCATATTAAACACGATCCGACCTTGCTACATACTTTCCGATATCGCCTCGTATCGGGTTCAAATGATATATCGAATTGCAGGCAACGCGGGCGGCGTGACGTCAATGGTTTCGTCACTCGTCATTTATAAAGCAGAAGTCGATATGCGGATATCGTTTTTCACGTGTTTAGCCACTCGATGATGATTGTAAAAAGGAAAACATCAGATTATTAACGCGTTAATCTATAGTAATTTTGATCTAGAGATATGGAATTTCGGACTTAAATAATAACTACTTTGAGTTATGTCCCTTATCTCTACAAATATATAAAGTTGAAGAGCTTGTTTGTTTGATTGTTTGAACGCGCTAATCTCAGGAACTACTGGAAAGATTTAAAGTAATTCATTCAGTGTAAGATAGTCCATTTATTGAGGAAGGCTATAGGTTATATAACATTACGCTAAGATGAATAGGAGAGGAGCAGCAATAAAAATAGTACGAACCCGGCAAAAATTTAAAGCTTTCCTTGCGTGCGCTGAGTAAACGGTGATAGTTATTTAAAAATCATGTATTACAAAATTATTCCCCTCTAAAAGATATAAATAAAAGTCCGTGACAGCATAGGTTTACCAAGCCACTTTAACCATATAATAAAGACTATATTACGGTTTTAAACTTTCTACGCGGGCGGAGCCGCTGGCGATTGCTAGTCTTATATATAAAATTGTTGTATCATGAGGTTAGTTACCATACTGCTCCGAAACCTATGCAATTACTATTACGGTTACTTTTTTTTTCATAGCCCTAAGTCATAAAGTTTGTCCACCCCTAACATTTTTTCATTATTTTTTGGAGAAAATGTTTTTTAATGTACACAATAAATTCTCTAGAAATAATTTATATGACAAAACGTTTGCCCGATCAGTTAGTACTAATTATAAAATTCTCGTGTCGCAGTGTTAGTTATCATACTCCGAAACGGCTTGACCGATTTTAATGACATTTTATATGTATATTTAGAAGGTCTGAGAAACGGCTAAAATCTATTTTTCATACCCCTAAGTGATACGTGTTATCCGTCCCTAATATATTTTAGTTTTGTACAATTTTTTTTATAATGTACGCTAGAAATTCCCTAGAAATAATTTATCATTTGGCACATCGTTTGCTCGGTCAGCTTAGAAATAAACAAAATGGTTGTCTGCGTAATTTATTTGTGCACTGTTGTTTATGTAAATTATAATTATTTCCAGAAATAACACTATATTGCGGTCAATACATGTTTATTACCTTATGATTATCCTGCGGTTTATTCATAAATTGGCTTCTTACTGCGACTTCGTCTTAGAAGATTTCAGTACCCATTTAAAAAACAACCTATATCTCCTTTCGGATATGTATAAAGGATAAGCAAACTCACTATTGCATCTATATTAATAATATGAATACGATTTGGTTGTTCGACAAATCGAATTTACGCTAATAACGAAACTTTAACCTTAGCTGTTGTTTTACCTGCCTTCAGCTCCGCGGGTCGCGGGTTCGATTTCCGCCGAGGGCCAACATTTTCAATAAATGAATTTGTTGGTCTTCGAATCTGGGTGTATATTTGTATTTAAGTGTGTATTTAAAAATTATATATGTATATATTCACCAGTTGCCTGTCACACATAACACAATTATTAAGTTACTTTGGAGACGGACGACCGTGTGTGTAAGTGTCCCATATATTTATATTTATAAGAATTTAGTTGTATTTACAAAGGCGTGACACGGTAAGATGTTTGGAATATTTGTAAATATAATCTTTCGGAGACTGAGTAAAAACAAGTGCTTTGAAAATAGACTTGGCACTGTTAAACGTAGCTGCCAAGCGTGAGTTTTTTTTCGATTTAATCATTTTAACAGCGAAACTGTGATAGTCAAGCGTTGACACCGTGAGTTTTTCGAGTAAGTCCTGTTCAAACCCCGGGCGGGTGGGTACCAATGAGTTTTTCTGTTAAAACTTATGTGTCTAATTGATAATTTCAATTTATGACACGCCTTTAGGTGAGAAAACCTGCATATCTCTACAGAATTCTAAGGAATATATGTATATACCCTACCAATCCGCATTGGAGCAGCGTGGTACTTCACTCCAAAAACGGAGATAGGACTAAGCCCAGCAGTGGGATAGTAAATGGCCATTACTTCACTTTACAGCGTCAATGGATTCTATAAAGAATGGAGTTCAGAAGCTTTAAGACGGTAGCTATTGGTTATAATCGCCTAGTTGTATATTATTCTTATACTCATGATGAATAATATTAAATTAAATAAAAGAGACTACTTACCCACCAGTACTTAGTAACGGGCTGATAAATTTTTATACGCATATAAATAAAAGTGTTGTTGTAATATAATATGCTATAAAATATGTAGATGACTTAAAAAGATATACAATAGAAAAATACTTACACTTATATAATACATATATCTTTAATATTTAAATGAGTTAATCTTGTATATGTGTATATATATATATGAAATTGAGCATGTAGGGGGGAGCAAATCGATCTAGCTAGATTTTATTTTTTTTAAATTCGTTCGTTTTGTCCCTGGTTTTGAACATTAAAAAATACTAAAATTAACATTGAATATAAAACACTATCATCATCATCTTCCTGCGCTTATCCCACTCTTAAATGGAGTCGGCACAACATTTTATAAACATGTTGTCATATGATTTAGCTACGTATTTTAAGACCGGCCGCCTGCCTGACATCAACTTATCTTAGTCGTATTTTACGACAGCTCGGTAAGAACAAAGAGAAAGAGGGTGGTCTATTCTACTTAACTGGATACCACACGGTGGTATAATACACTATATTTGCAGTAAATTATCAAGTCGGCGTAGCTTATTCGGGGAACGAGCGGTCTCGAGAAATGAAAATACCTACGATCGAGCCCCGAGCGAGCTACCCAATTTATTAACAAAATCTTCAAGTAGTCATTGTTTAGAACAGGGCTTCTTTAACTGTGGGTCGCGAGACTACTGAAAGCAAAGGCGTCGCAAAGATCTGATACTTTTCAATCATTATTGATACAACTACATGGCTGCAGCTGTCCTTTAAAGAAATTTTCTAACAAAGATTTATTGATATTTCTCCTTCTAATTAATTAATTGTTTCCTTACAACTAAATAAGCTTCATAAAGCTTACAATGGAATACCAAAGCCTTTATAAAAAGCTTTTTAGTCGAAAAGACCGAAGCCCATGTCATCGTCAGACTCCTCAGGTTCTTCCTCTTTCTTCTCTTCCTTGGCAGCTTCAGCAGGCGCTGCGGCCGCGGCAGCTGCAGCCGGCGCACCACCGGCGGGGGCAGCCCCCACGCCGGAGCCGATGTTCGTGATTAGATCGCGAACATTGATGCCTTCAAGTGCCTTAGCGAAAAGACCAGGCCAGTATGGTTCAACATCAACATTGGCCGCTTTTAAGATGGTAGAGATTTTCTCGCCAGTGACGGCAACATCATCATCAACAAGTATAAGAGCAGAGTAAACACAAGCTAATTCAGCCTTTGATGCGTGCCAAAGTGGTCGGCCTCCTCGTGGCGCACCCTGGGCAAGCTTAGTCTTGGCGAACGGACCACTGAGGGGTGGCCAATCCAGTTATCCCTCTGATTAGCAGAGGGCAATCTGGACGGGCCGGGGACTTCGGTGGGGTTGGGGTGAAGTCCCTAATGAGCGACGGGTCCAGTTGGGCTTACTCTAAGTCTGGCTGGACATGGTTACAGCCACCGTCGGCGAAACCCGGAAGCCCAGCAATGGGAACGGGGACCTTCGGGTTGCGAGGAAGAAAACCTCTATAAAAAATTACCCGGTGGGGGCGGAAACGCCCACCAAGGCGTTGGGGCCCCTACTTGGGGCGCGATCTCTCCCTGTCGACCGTGACATAGCAAACACGGTGGGCAGGGAGCGATCGTGGGCAGCGATGGCCTCCCTTAGCTCTGTGGAGGGGGGTGGAGGGAGGCGGCGGAGCGGTTCCACGAACTGTTGTTCTGGATCCAATCTGCTGCTGGTGAGTCCAGGTGTTAGTGACTCGCCCAAGCCCATCGTCTGCCGCCCTAACTGGGGACCTTCGGGTGTTCCGAACGGGGTACATCGGACACCTGGCTTACAGGTCCCCGAGGCGGTCGGTGCATCTGGTGCTCCCGATGCACCGGTTAGCGGAGGGGGGTTTCTCTTTCGAGGGGCCCCTACCTGGAGGTGTTTATTCTCTGGGATCAGAGCTGTCGGCGGGATGGGGGCAAAATGTACAATGATACCCTGTCCTTGCCATCGGCAGCGTGGTGGAGCACACAGGTCGTTTTAGTCGGTGCGAGTCCGACATAACCGCCGCCTGTCCCCGTCTGGCGGCGGTACCCATAAGGGGTTTTTTCCTGTATAATAAAAAAAAAAAAAAAAAAAAGCCTTTGATGCCATTTTTTAAATAATTTAGTGCAAGTCGCCAAATGGCCTTAGCTCAGAGAGGACAAGCACGTTTGACTTGGAAATTTTTTTTTTAAGTTCCTTCATTACCCTTTTCATTAAATTTAATTAAATAGATTTTATTAAATTTATGATTGGTTAGTTTACAACAATTATAAATCAAATTTTAAAATTAGTATACACACTACGTACAAATATAAATACAAATAAAAATCATACAAAATACTATTTTAGTTTTATTATAACTATTTTTTGAATAAACTGGCAATGCAAAACTGTTATTTACATTGTAAAATAGTGCGATATTACATCTACATCTACGGTTAATATATATTTCATTATATGGAGGAGGGGGTCGTTTAAAATTTCCTAAGCTTGAAGGGGGTCGCTATATAAAAAAGTTTAAGAAGCCCTGGTTTAGAACAACCGTATAATCAGCCTTAACAAACGATCCCTGCATCCTGACAATTTTCCAAGTGAATAATCTAGAACAATCGAGTCGGACACTTCGTCACCTGTTTCCAAGTGAGCAAGTCACGCTTTAATAGATACAGAGCTAGGGTATGACTGCCGTATATTTTACACAAATTTGAAAGTCAATTCAGCGGATTATAATCCACATTAAAAGTAAAAGTAGTGATAGAATTATTTCGCTTTAATACCCATGAAAAAATGATTCTATTACCTATCCGGCTGAGTAGAAAAAAAAATTAGTGGGTCATATTTACAATATTTTAACTCAATTACGGTCACAATAAACCAGGTCAAAACGAACTTAGGTCATAGGTATTTTTTTTTAATATCAAAGTAGGCACGAAAGATCGCTTACAGTGTTCTACCACGCGAACGTACTTCAAATTTGTTCCTAATTATTACATAACTATGTATATAACGCCATTTTACTTTGTTCATTAGTTAGCGGCTTTCCAATAAGTGCGTATATTACACAAGTATTTAATTAACTTCACATAGTCTCGAAACATATAATCAACCGTGTGGTATCCGTTTGAGTAGAATAGACTACCCTCATTTCTTACGTGTTGTAAAAGGCGACTTAAGTAAGTAGAATCACGGTGTGGTATTCGGTTGAAGAGGATAGCTTCCTCATTTCTTCCGAGGTTTCGTAAAAGGCGTTAACCCGCCGTGTGGTATCCAGTTGAATAGAATAGATCACCCTCATATTCTTACCCAGGTGTCGTAAAGGGCGACTAAGGTAAGTTGACCCGCCGTGTGGTATCCAGTTGAATAGAATAGACAACCCTCATTTCTTACCGTGATGTCGTAAAAGGAGACTAAGTAAAGTTGACCCGCCGTGTAATATCCGGCTGAGTAGAATAGATCACCCTCTTTCTTACTGAGGTGTCTTACAAGGCGACTTTAGTAGACATCAGGCAGGCGGCCGGTCGTAAAATACCTAGCTGAATCATGTGACATGTTAATATCATGTTGTGCCGACCCTACTTAGAGTGAGATAAGGTTCAGGAGGCTGATAGTCATTAAAAATATAATATCAACTATGTAACTTAAACGAGGAATCACGCACTCACCATAAACTTTCACCACACTATTTTCACATCATGTGCTCGCGGGCATTGTTACAGCCGAAAATCGTTTGCATCACGTCATACGTAGATTCCATAAATGATATAACCAAACGATAAAAACTTTCTATTGTCCAAGCAAACAATTTTTTTTTCGAATTATCAATATGCCTTAAGTCCTACGATATGTGATGGACGAACGCAGAAGCATCGTCGATATATACTCGTAATAACAATATCGTTGTTCAAGAAGAATGATGCAACAACTAAAACTAAAATTTTATAGGATACCCAAAAAATATGAAAATTTTTATTTGAAATACTAACAGTGAAAATTCAAATTCAAAATATTCTTTATTCAAATAAACTTGTAAACAAGTGCTTTTGAATCGTCAACTCTACTGCTTGTTCGGAAAGCTGTTCGTACCGAGAAGAGCCAGCAAGAAACCCGGCGGTTGCTCTTTTTAAAAATATAATTCTTAATACTATTTACATTAGGTCGTTACTGTCTTCATTGTACAGGTTCAAAGAGAGCTATATCCACACATTCTTATCATCTAAGTAATCTTCAAGAGTATAGTAAGTAGCCTTTCTGTATCAGCCTCTTTTTAACAGTGTTTTTAAACTGCTGTAATGGCAAAGCTGAAATTGATTGCGGAATTTTATTATAGAATCTTATACCCAAACCCACAAACGACTTTCGTACTTTTGCAAGGTACAAAGCAGGAGCCACAACCTTATATCGGTTCCTGCTTTGTCTATTATACATCACCTATCGTTTTATAATTCTTTATATTTTTATGTTCATAAATTAGGTTCCTTAAAATATATGAAATAATAAATGAATATGAAGTGTATAGAAAAATATGCTTACTTTTATGATTATTTTTTTTCTTTTATTGGGTCTCCTATAAAATTTTAGTTCGAGCAGTTGGGTCATTGTGTGAAACAGCGATAAATATAATCTGTATAGAGGAATTTTCTTCATTATAATAGCAATTTCAATATGCAAAATGAACTTGATATTTAATAATTTCAATTCTTTAAAAACGGTATTTTGAATTTATTATTTTTAGGGGAAAATAAACAATTATAAAAAACTTAAATAAATTAAAACTAAATAAATAAATATTAAACTTATGGGGTAGACAGAAATCAACTAGGTAAGTTTCCAGTGATACAATTAATTAAGAAATTGCTATTTGTGTCAAGATTATCTTTAATCTTTAATATTTAAATGAGTTAATCTGGTATGTATCACTACATATTATAAAACAAAGTCCATATTTCCGTATGTACGCATTAAACTTTAAAACTACGCAACCGATTTTGATGCGGTTTTTTTTAATAGATAGAGTGATTCCAGAGGAAGGTTTGTACGTATAATAACATTCAATACGAAGTAGAGAAATACTGTAATTTTTGAGGTTTCTGTAAATAATTACATTTTTTTCCGCTTACATTGCAAACGCAGCCTAAACCCTACGAGATTTATCAAAATGATGTACTAAGTATTTGTACTCCTTAAAAAGGTCTACAGAAAAGTCCGCGATGGTATGTATCTATCTCTTATGGATAACCCACAATAGCAGTTTTTTTCATTTACTTTTTACGAATAATGATGCCTTATGTTCAAAGCAATTTTTATACAATACAACATTAATCCTTATCCAATTGAGTACCTTAAATAAATTGTTGATTTAATATAGATCAATATTGCCGTTTACAGCATGTAATTTAAGTGAACATTTTCGGAGATATTACAGATTTAAAATCCCGCGAGGAAGCCGCGCTTCGACCTATAAGCACTTCGACTTTAGCAGCGACCGGAGGCGCAACTATACCTTCTTCCAAGTTTATATTGTCTAATGATAAGAAAGCTATGAATGTTGTATGTAAAGACATGGTCTAATCAATTGTAAAAATAAATAATATCACTACATATACATAAGGTACCCGCCCTTTGTACATATACATAAGGTTAAGTTCTGTTTTGTTATTTTGTATATTTTAATGTGTATGTGCAATGAAGTTTTAAATAAATAAATAAATAAATACATAGTATAAAGCAAAGTCGCATTCTCTGTCTGTCCCTATGTCCGTATATCCCTATGTATGCTTCAATCTTTAAAACTATGCAACAGATTTTGATGCGGTTTTTTTTAATAGATAGAGTGATTTTAGAGGAAGGTTTACATGTCTAATAACATTCAATATGGAGTAGAGAAATACTGTAATTTTTGAGGTTTCTAATGTGATGTCGTAAATAATTACATTTTTTTCCGCTTACATTGCAAACGCAGGCTAAACCCTACGAGATTTATCAAAATGATGTACTAAGTATTTGTACACCATGAAAAGGTCTACAGAAAAGTCCGCGATGGTATATGTCTATCTCTTATAGATAACCCACAATAGCAGTTTTTGTCATTTACTTTTTACGAAAAATGATGCCTTATGTTCAAAGCAATTTTTATACAATACAGCATTAATCCTTATCCAATTAAGAACCTTAAATATATTGTTTATTTAATATTGATCGATATGACCCTTTACAGCATGTAATTTAAATAAACAGTTTCGAAGATATTACAGATTTAAAATGCAGGGGCCGCGCCGCGTGCCTATAAATAGCGCGTCGGAGGTCGCGGTTCGATTCTTTTCTTCTCGGCGATGCTTCTGCGCTCGCCCGTCTTACGGTGACGCTGTCAAAGCCATTAGGGCTAACAGCATTAGTCATATTCAAAAAAAAATCGCGGTTCGCCCTTTAACCATCTGAATTTAGCAGCGATCGGACGCATTTATGATCGGAGATCTCTAGCGAGGAAAATAACAATACTTTATAAAAACGTGCTTTTCAGCGCGACAACGTATCCGTACTTATAAGTACGTTACAATAAATAATTGTATGATAGTAGTTTAAAAATTAGTGAATTCCTTTTTAAGACAAAACGTGCTTTTCAGCGTGTCATTTTTCTGGTCGTAGTTTAATTTATCACTACATATTATAAAACAAAGTCCATATTTCCCTATGTACGCATAAAACTTTAAAACTACGCAACAGATTTTGATGCGGTTTTTTTAATAGATAGAGTGATTCCAGAGGAAGGTTTGTACGTATAATAACATTTAATACGGAGTAAAGAAAGACTGTAATTTTTGAGGTTTCTGTAAATAATTACATTTTTTTCCGCTTACATTGCAAACGCAGGCTAAACCCTACGAGATTTATCAAAATAATGAACTAAATATTTGTACACCTTGAAAAGGTCTACAGAAAAGTCCGCGATGGTATATGTCTATCTCTTATGGATAACCCACTATAGCATTTTTTGTCATTTACTTTTTACGAAAAATAATGCCTTATTTTTGAAGCAAATTTTATACAATACAGCATTAATCCTTATCCAATTAAGTACCTTAAATAAATAGTTGATTTAATATAGATCAATATGGCCGTTTACAGCATGTAAATTAAGTGAACATTTTCGGAGATATTACAGATTTAAAATGCCGTGAGGACGCCGCGCTTCGCCCTATAACACTTCGACTTTAGCAGCGATGTCGCTCTTTCAAGAGTTTGTTTAAAGACATTCTGTAATTAATTGTAAAAATAAAATATATAGGGAAAAATGTTAAAATAAATACGCAAATATGTACTATATATGAATTTAGATATTCAAAGATAGCAGGAAATCTTCTTGGAATAGGGAGAGGGAAATTGTTTTTCTCCAAATTTAACTCTTGCGGGCCACGGGCAGTAATGAATAAATCAAAACTACTGGATCGATTTTAATAAATTTTTTTCACTGAGTGACATGGGCTATATACTTTATACCCGTGCGAAGCAGGGGCAGGCCGCTAGTCTAGTATATAAATATATTTTCTGAATCTCGGAAACGGCTCCGATTTTCGATCGATCGAAAAATCGATCTAGCAAGGTTTTTTTAAAACTCGTTTTATCCCTGTTTTTGTACACAAAACTACGAAAATAGCAACTCATAATTAGAGCTGTGAAATACAAAGCGGTTGGTAGTATGTGATTGAATAAAAAATTTATTGGCCTGTATATGTTTACGGCCAGCTTTCACAATCGTACACTGCTATAATCGTACTGTTTAAATTTGTTTATTATAAGCATTTTAGAATCCCACAAAGAGGTAACTATTAGACTGTTACTATGCAATATTATATAATCTCGTCCACGACACTCGACAACCGATAATAGAAGTGATAAGAGATCGAAACGATAAGTAATCTTGGAATGATAATAATACGACTGTACGGCAAAATATAGCAACATGATGAATAAAGCAAAATGTTTTCAAGCCAATGATAATGTAGCGTTAGTTTATAATACACGCTAGTCAATGTCATTATTCTTTTTATAATAGAAACGAGTATTATTAGTCATAACCACTAGACATCAAGGGATATATGAACTAATATTAGATTTGGTGCTCTGACAGCTTACGCCGCTATCCATATTAATTGATACTAATATATAAAGCTGAAGAGTTTGTTTGTTTGAACGCGTTTAACTCAAGAACTACTGGACCGATTATGAAAAATTGTTTGAGTAAAAGATAGTCCATTTATCTAGGAAGGCTATATGAAGATGAATAGCGGAGGAGCAGCAATAAATAATATTGTGAAAACGGCAAAATATAAAGGTTTCCTTGCGTGCGCTAAGTAAATGGTGAAAGTTAATTAAAAATCTCTTATAATTAACTAATTTTATGTTCAAAATTTCAATTCGGTAAAAAAATTGTGACACACTGAATTCCATGCGAACAAAGCTGCTGGCACAAATACTACTACATATACGTAAGTTTTACTGTCTGTATGTCTAGTTCGCTTGCACAGTAAATCTTCTGGACTAATATTAATAATATCTGGCACAATTAAATCTCACATTCTGGGGAAACATATAGGGTTTCGTCCGAGAACACGAAAAAATAGTTCATTATTAAGGGTACTTAAAAACTGAAATTAGCGCGAAAGAAGTCACAAAATAGTATACAAAAAGGATACCCTATCCCATAGAAGTATGGTATGGTACGAATGTGATTTAATGGCATACCTTACGGCACCATGAACGCATAGATATGCGTAAACGCTGACATTGATGAAATCTTGCATTGATATATATGGTGTTCCGTTTCCCATCGCCGCGCCGTAGTGAGCGCAAAAAGTGAACGCAGATTGAGTTTTCTCACGCGACAGTTACCCTACACACCTGTTGCGATGAGTGTTCCGTAAGTCTACTAAAATATAGTTATTCTTCTTCCATGCTCCTCTATCATTCGTCAACTCTGGTGCCACTCCCTAAACATGCATTTTTCACGCAATCCATCCATCTTTTTTTCGGCCTCCACCTAGCCATACATCCATCCACATTCATATTTAAAACTCTTTTGGTCACATGATTTTCATCCCTCCTCATTACATGACCGTACCAACTTAGTCTCGCACTTCTCATGCACAACATAATAGAGTTTATATAATCTTTGTTACCATAACACCTACGCATATGTTGCGCCATGCCAAACGTGTATTAAAAAATAAAACTTTTACTATTAAGCAATTTAACAAAAGAATAACTTGTAATTCGTGTTTTAGTTTAATAATGCGGCGGTAGCGGAATGGTTAGGGTAACGGATTTGCGATCGAGAGGTCGTGGGTTCGAATGCCGGCTATTATACTACCGACGTGAGCGCACTAACACAAGCATTAGGTTAGTTGGAGGGGTTAACAAGTTTACAAGTAATTTGTAAAGTAAATTCCTAGTATCTTCAAAAATCTTTTAAATGTTTTAAACATGTTGTTACATGTTTTAGCTAGTTATTTTACGACCGGCTAACTGCCTGATGTCATCTAACCTTTGTCCCCTTTCACGATACCTTAGTAAGAAATGAAAGTGGTCTGTTCTACTCAGCCGGATACCACAAGGCAAGAGTTTCATCTATCCTCTCATTATTTATTGAGACACTCTCTTTAGTAATTACAACTCTATGAGACTACTACAATATCAAACATCTTTGTTATGAATTCTCAACCACATGAGTCATAGCGTTGTTCATCGTTTATGGGGCAGTTGACGAATCGTAATACGACGCTGCGATGATTAAACCGCAATTAGTCTTCCGGTTAAAAGGAAATAATAAAACGATTCCATATTTGTAAGATGCAAATTGTATAAATAAATATGGATTTTATTCACGGAACTGTGTTTACTATGAAAGTTCGTAATATATACAGCGTTGGCATGTAACCGGTCTAAATATTTGGAATATTTATCGAAAAAATCAATAGTTTTATATTTTTAATGAACCTGTTTTGCATTTTCGCCATATCATCGATGTTATTGACTCTATTTCGTTTTTGTTTGATATTTGTAAACGCTAATAAGCTATTTAGTTATAAGAATAAAATTTAAACTTTCAAAATACTAAGATTTAAAAATAAGTTATTTTAATAATAATATGGGCGGTACCTTGTTTGCAGGAGAGAGTTGGTCATTATGAAAATAAAATTAATTAAACATTATATTTATAATATTCAGTTTTTCCATAATCTTTACTAAAATTATAAATGCAAAGTCTGTCTGTCCGTTACGTTTTCACGATCAATCTACCGAATAAATATCGATGAAATTTGGCACAATTTATGTTAAAATACCGGGTAACATATAAAAAACGTCAAGAAAGTTATTTTAAGAAAGTTTTTATATATTTCGGTTTTTGTTTATTGAATAAATTTAACAGAGCTATTTTAATGTTGATTTCATGTGTCATACAAGAGTTATTTATTAAAATTATCAAACTGTGCTCTCGAAAAAACGATAAATCTCTCTTTCCGGATCGATTTGATATTTGGGATGGATTTTGTGATATTTACAGGGTTGGTGAGAAGCTACTATTAATTCCAAGACTTAAGTCCACGGAAACGAAGTTGCGGGTAAAAGCAAGAGTTTTATAAATATTGAAATAAATCCCATTGAAATGATCCCATGCGGTCGAGCAAGCTGTACACACGTTCAAGTCAACTTAAATATTAAAATACCTACAATAATAAAGAATATGTGTACTTCCTATACTCGAAGGAAAAACGGTAATATCCTACACGCTGGAATGTAAGACTCAATTTTACCAAATTTTATCTATTTCTTATGGAGGTGTCGTTAAAGGCGATTAAGGTAAGTTGACCCGTCGTGTTGTACCCTGAGTAGAATAGACCACCCTCTTTGTTACTGAGGTGTCGTAAAAGGCGACTAAGTTGACGTCAGGCAGGCGGCTGGTCGTAAAATAACTAGCCGAATCATGTGGCAACATATTCATAACATATTGTGCCGAACCCACTTAGAGTAGGATAAGGGCAGGAGGATGATGATGATACTTTTTTTAGTTAAACTCTTGCACCATTAATAACAAAACAACTTTGTGGTATTCAAGAGTATTACGTAAAAGAATTCTCCACGGTATCGTCAGGCACGTAGAGTGGTAATCTCACGTACAATAATTTCGTACGCGCCATCAAACTTTACCAGATTGCTGTGTGAATGACCGGTACTCTAGTAGCGAGTCTTCTGATCTCGGGGACCCGGATTTTTCAAATATAACTAACTAGCTTTTACCCGCGACTTCGTTCGCGTAAACTGTTGTAGCTCCATCTATTATAAACCTATCAAGCTTTTTAATGTCATCATTAACAGGTTTTCTATAGCCTATATGTGATACTGGTGTATAAGGAATAATTGTGCCATATTTCATCGATATTGGTTCAGCGGATTCGCCGTGAAAGATTTACAAACATACATCCATACTCACAAACTTTAGCATTTATAGTATTAGTAGAATTTATAGAATTAGGCGTTTCTTTGCGGAGATTCATAATACAAAAGTAATAATAAAATTATTTTACTATAATCCGCGATAAAATTGTAGCGATCAGGATTATAGAAAAATACCTTTATTATTACTTATGTATTATAACGCCGTGTGGTATCCGGCTGAATAGAATAGTACCACCCTCATTTCTTACCGAGGTGTCGTAAAAGGCGACTAAGGTAAGTCGACCCGCCGTGTGGTATCCGGCTGAGTAGAATAGACCAACCTCATTTCTTACCGAGGTGTCGTAAAAGGCGACTAAGGTAAGTTGACCCACCGTGTGGTATCCGATTTAGTAGACTAGACCACCCTCATTTCTTACCGAGGTGTCGTAAAATACGACTGAGGTTGACGTCAGGCAGGCGGCCGGTCGTAAAAACGCAGCCAAATCATGTGACAGCATGTTTATAACATGTTGTGCCGACCCCACTTAGAGTGGGATAAGGGAAGGAAGATGATGTATTATGGAACTCCGCAAAGTAACGCTTAATTCTATAAATTATTTGAAAAATAAATTGTATATATTTTTGTAATCAGGTATTTCGGATAGTAAACTTAATATGAAATTCTTATTTCTATTGAACCTTTTTGGTTGAGTTTAAATGCATACCACAAAAAATATCTTATACATTCACAGGTAGTACAACCGTAAAGGAATGCCATTGTTTGGCTGTTTGTGTCCAAAATACTCACGCTTTTTGTTACAATTGTGAAATCCTCACAATAGAATGGGACATTAAAAGTTTCGCAACTTAATCGTATTACACGACCGTATATAATATACAGTACTGTTAAAGCTGCGATAGCCCAGGGGTGAGACCGTACGTTTCTTTCGAGTGGTCACTGATTCAAACCCCGCGCAGGCACCAGTATGTTTTTCTGTTAAAAATGTGTCTTATTGTTAACTGCAATTTATCACACGCTTTTCGCTGAAGGAAACATCGTGAGGAAACCTACATATCTCTAGAGAATTCTGGAGTTATGTGTAACCTACCAATCCGCATTGGAACAGCGTGGTAGGTCTTAGCTCCAATCCTTCTCTCCAAAAACGGAGAGAAGAGGCCTATTTTCAGCAGTGGGGAGTAACAGGCCACTACTTTGTTACTTACTACTTTTATACTTTATATAATATACAGTATTGTTAAAGCTGCGATAGCCCAGGGGTGAGACCGTGCGATTCTGTCGTTTGGTCACGGGTTCAAACCTCGCGCAGGACCAATGACTTTTTCTGATAAAACTATGTGTCTGATATATGCAATTTATCACACGCTTTTCGGTGAAGGTGCATCTATTTGTATCTTTTTTATGTGTGATTAGACTAAGATGAAGTATACAAGTTTCATCTTCCCTCTAATCATTTCCGTTATACAGACGTGAATAACTTAACAAGTCCAAAACGAGTTATTTAATTATTCACAAGTTAGTATGTGCTATATAAAAGACTTGTCGACTTCATTGAAATATTCACCATATACTCGTAAATTAGGTTATCCCAATACATGTTATGATTAAAAATATAAAAGGACGTAAGTCGAATTATCAGCATATTTACGCCTGGTGGGGATTTAATATGACACTCTCACTTACAAGCTTGCTCTTCATACTCTAGTATAATAACTGTTTATTTTAAGATACGTTTTCAATATTAATTTTTTTGATCTATGAATTTTTTTTATAGTTATTGCTATGTTTGAATGACGCAACCATCTGAATACAGTATTGCGTTTTAGTGACGTTATTCAGACCCCGACTAATTACTATCATTATTGCTAAACGTAATAGATATTCAAAATTGTTCCGTTTCATTTTTTAACCAATGCGTAATCTTATACTATTAATTTTAGAAATGCAAAAGTTTGTGAGTATGGATGTATGTTTGTTACTCGTTCACGGTGAATCCGCTGAACCAATATCGATGACATTTGACATTTTTAGACAAAGTATACCAATTTCATCTTCCATCTCATTATTTATTGCATCACTATTACTTACATGTCTATGGCTATTACTACTGCCCTACTCCAGTAGTTATAACTCTATGGATTAAATACCTTACACGTTAAAACTATTTTAAAATTAAAATTACCTTATTACATTTAAAATCCAAGATTGGATTCTTCAAACGAGATTTAATAACATTCAAAGTTAATAACATCGTAAGAAAATGCTTTAGGCTTATCATCAGATACGTGATTTGTAACGTAGTTTTTATCACCTGACGCACAACTTTGTTATGTTTTTTTTACAGCCGAGAAACCACTTTAACACCTGCCGGGAAGCCGACGTCGTTACGTAATTTAAGAACGATTAAAATAACTCCGTTACTGGAATTTAAAAAGTTAAAGCATCCTTCGTAGCTTTGATAGGCTCTTTTTTCTGAATTACGGTTTTGTTGTTTTTGTTTGTTAACAAAAACTTGTCGTGACAAGTCTAATTAAAATTCCAATCTATCAAATCTATTCCAAGAATGACTAGCAATCGCCAGCAGCTCCGCCCGCGTGGATAGATTAAAACCGTAATATAGGATAACCAAAAAATGGTTACAGTGGGTTAACCTTAAAAGCTAGACATATGTTATCACGGACTTTTATTTAGACTTTTAGAGGGGAACAATTTTGTAATACATGATTTTTGAATAGCTTTCCTCGATAAATGGACAATTTTACACTGAAAGAATTTTTCAAATGGGTCCAGTAGTTCCTGAGATGAGCGCATTCAAACAATCAATCAATCAAACAAACTTTTCAGCTTTATATATTAGTATAGACAAATTGTGTTTGTTTATCCTTCTCTATGTTGGAACGGGGCATAAGATAGTTGTGATTTTTTATATAGATTGAAGCGCAAAAATATATACTCGTAGATACTGCTTTTTATTTAAGTACTAAAGTCCGCGCCGACTAAGAAAAGAAGCTAGCGATTAATATTTAACATTATGCTTATTATAATGTTCCATATAACATGCGTTACCGGTTTGTAAGTAATTTTATTACTCATGTGATGTGATGAACTCGAGGCACGAGCGTAGAAAATTTTAATACTATTATTAGATGTTCGTAATAATTGTCCGATCTAATGGTTTTTTAATTACAGGATATTTTAGTAAATCGTTTTTTTTAATTTTAGTTAATTATAAATATGAATAAATATCAAATACAAGCACTATGCAATTCAAGGATATTATGGTTAGGTTGTAAATGCTTAACAACGCCAGGGATCTTTCATAGTTTAATGGGATAAGTGTTGACTTTTGTAGTATTGACTTTTGTAGTGTCGACTTTTGTAGTGTTGCCTTTTGTAGTATTGAATTTTGTAGTGTTGACTTTTGTAGTTTTGACTTTTATGGTGTTGACTTTTGTAGTTTTGTAGAATTGTTTAGCATTGACTTAATGAATTTATCAGCAAACTTTTAGCGAATTTATTAGAAAATTTCCACTTGCACGAGATATGTACAATATTTTAATGACGTTTCGCACACCCAGACGCATTACCTTCTGTAGCCGTAGCAATAATCACAGGGGAAAGTACAGAATTAAATGCACGGAAGACACGGTATATAATAAAGAGAAAGCCTCTCCCCACTTACCATTCTAAATAACGAATACTTCAAATCCTTCAAGTTGCACAACGGACTACAATCGAATAAAACCAGAAAGGGATTAAAAGGAGATTATTAAGGCGCGGATTAAAAACCGGCTGTAAAAAAAAGAAAAAAACAATTAGGTAGTTGGGATCGATACTAGGTATTTACATTTCTCAAGACTACCCGTTCCCTGAATAAGCTACGCTGACTTGACATTTTATGGCAAAAATAGTTATAATATAAATTTTAGTATTTTTTTATGTCCAAAAACAGGGATAAATCTTTTTTTTAAATTTTTTTTACATAATTCCTAGCTAGATCGATTTTTACCAAAACCCCTACATGCTGAATTTTGAAATTATTAGTAAGGTAATTCTAATTCATAATGTTTGATATTTGCGTACCAACTTTTCTTAACTATAAATTGTCTCACTTCGTAGGTTAGCTGACAGAGATCTCTGTCATAGGGATAAGTTGTACACATTTTTTTACCAATAATGTTTTTTCCAACATTTTTTATGGTACATAAATAAAAAAATAAATGTTAGTGCGAGTGTGGTAGGTTGCTAGGTAAGGTATCGGCCTGTTACTATCCCACTGCTGAGAATAGGTCTCTCCTCTTCGTTTTTGGACATAAGGTTTGGAGCTAAGACCTACCACGCTGCTCCAATGCGGATTGGTAGGTTACACATATCTCCAGAATTCTCTAGAGATATGCAGGTTTCCTCATGATGTTTTCCTTCACAGAAAAGCGTGTGATAAATTGCAATTATCAATCAATTATACACATAAGTTTTAACAGAAATACTCATTGGTGTCTGCCCGGGTTTGAAACCGGGATCTCCTCGAAAGAGTCGCACGGTGTTACCGCTGGGCTACCACAGCTTAGCTATTACGCTGCAGATGTTTAATACAGTAAATGTTTTCTCTTAGCGCAGTGTAAACTGGAGTGAATGCCGCTTTCGTCTTATTATACTGATGACGTAATCGTCACTCAGAGATCGATGACTGCATATACAAGTATCTTTAATATTTAAATGAGTTAATCTTGCGATTAAGGTAAGTTCGACCTGCACGTATTTTACCCGACATTAGCACGTCGGGGGTTATGGTGGAGAAAAATCGATCAAGCTAGATTTTATTTAAAAAACAATCATTTTCCCCCGTTTTTGGGCTTAAAAAAATAGGTACTAAAATTTATATTGAATATAAAACACATTTTTTTGCCATTTCAATTTTTTGAATTTTTGCCATTAACTGTCAAGTTAGCGTAGCTTATTCGGGGTACGGGTGGTCGCGAGAAACGAAAATACCCAGGGATCGAGCCCACCTACCCTATTATTTTTTATTTTATAAAAAATTACCAAACAAGGCTCAGTCACCCAGATATTGATTATGATACAAACGAAAATAATGGTATACGAATCATTGGTTGTTTGTGGAAAGGAAAGTAGTTACTAAGTAACTATTATTATAACAAGGCATGCTTGAACGCATGTCTTGTTTGAATGTGTGAACGTGTGTACTGCTTGTGTATTGTGGTTGCGGTGGTGGAGGTTTGTGCATGTGTTTTTATAAATCCTGCATGTATCGGGTATAAAAAAGTCCACTCTACATTTAGCATTATATATATTTTCTATTTACATTATCGCGGGTTATAACAAAATCATTTAATTATTACTAGAGTATACTAGAGGTATTTTTAGACCCCTAAATTATAGGGGTTACCCACCTCTAACGTTTTTTTTTTTATTGTTTGGACATTTTTTTAAAATTTACAATAAAAATTCCCTTACTAATTTAATGGCAAAACAATATTTGCTCGGCCAACTAGTCCTACTATTCCTATCCTATCCAACTAATACTATAAATGCGAAAGTTTGTGAGTATGGATGTATGTTTGTTACACTTTCACGGTGAATCCGCTGAATCAATATCGATGAAATTTTTGACAGATATTTCTTATACACCGGAATAAATATAGGCTATAGAAATCCTGTAAATTCTACAGGATTAGGATGTCATTAAAAAGCGCCATCTGTTATCAACCTATCACGCTGGTAGCGGGTAAAAGCTAGTAATATATAAAGTAAGTATTTTTAATACAAAATCCTAACTATAGAGAATGGGAACCTTGCAATCACGATTACGAATAACGACCGATGCAGTTAATGAGTTGAACACTGTTATATCGTCAAGGTGAGACGACACGATCTTAGAATGCGAACTCTGAGAAGAAATATCGCATAAAAACTGCACTCATCGAGGCCGATAGGAATTGTTCAGTTATACGGGTATTTTTATTGAGAACATGTTTTCTATAGTCCTTACATACTATTTATTTAGATGGATCTCCTGCCCTTATCCCAATCCAAGTGGAGTCGGCACAACATGTTATAAACATGTTGTCACATGATTTGGCTACGTAGGGTAAGGTTGCTTAAGTTGTACCCGTTAAGAAAAGAACTGTATCAAATAAATAGAAATTAAATGTGTTACTCAACACTGTGTTATAAAAATGTTAAATAATTTGGTTAGGTATTATACTATCGACCGCCTGCCTGACGTCAACTTACCTTAGTCGCATTTAACAACACCTCGGTAAGAAATCAGGGTGGTTTTTGGGATCTCCAAAAGCATTACATATTAAATAATCGAACAAATATCCTATTGTTAAATTATGTACCAATTATAAGAGATCAAACATTTTTAGTTAAGTACGTAAACAATTAAAATAACAATAAATTTATAGAATCAACGTTATTTTGCTGATATCCATAAAACAAAAGTAATAAAAAAATATTTTGCTATAATCCGCGACAAAAAAAAAACAAAACAAGCGTCGTCCTTCCTCATTACATGTCCATACCATCCCAATATTGCACTTTTCATCTTTCTTATAGCGGGCGAAAGTTCCAGACTTCCCTTTATATACTCATATCGTATATTAAAATACATATAATCAACTATAAAAAAAAATTTGCAACATAAACAGGGTGTAGCCTTGAACATAAATTTAGCATCTGCAATATAATACCATCTAAACATACGCATCCTGTTCCATATTTACGACAAACTCAAAAAAATATGCCAACTCACCTATATACGGACGAAGCCAAACAAAATAACTTCATCCAAACCACATTAAAAACAATCGCATAACAGCGAGTCCATCACGAGTTTTATATCCAACACCGTAATACAAAGGGATGCCCAATTTACTTTTTATTATAAAACCGGCAATGAATATGCCGCTTATGTGCACCATCTTAGCTTGTGATGCTGAAACCGAGTGGAATGTCAGATGGTTAGCGTTGGCTTTCGTCAATAGGTTGGCCAAACAACAAATATTTTTCGGGACAATTTATAGAATTAGGCGTTACTTTGCGGAGGTCCATAATACAAAACTAATGAGAATATTATTTTGCTATAATCGATAAAAGTTAACGATAAAAGTTTCTTTTATCGCGGATTATAAATAGATTCAACTTTAAATAGGTTAATATAAGCTGAAACGAAATGTAGATGAATGCATGAACGAGATAGAATGTCGGAAAACGTAGAGAGAGGTAAAAAGATGAACAACGGTTAGATATGTTAGTCGTTATAAAGTTTAACGTCAAAATGAATAGACAATCGATGTAATAATTTTGAAGCCATATCAGCAACTTAAGTTTGTTACTTATTATACTCTCGATTATGCATTATTATTTTATCCTCTGTATAATAAAAACAAATTTATTTTGTCTCACATCTTAGCCAAGTATATTAGCTTTAATCGTACCAAATTTTCGCAGTGGGTTAGTCTTACAACGTAACGGATAGACAGATTTACTCTTACACAATATTAGTATGGATTAATATAATCATGAAAACCTATTTATCGTCCTAAATCAATAATGACGTTAAAGTCGAGTTTCTTGGTGGCTCTTCTCGGTAGGAATAGCTTTCCGAACCAGCAGTAGAGTTGACGATTCAAAAATAAAGGATAAAGAATATTTTGAATTTGAAAAGGTCGCAAAGGATGGCCACTCAGACTGGAAGCCTTAGCCTCACTGCCGATTTTCAGTGGTCTTCAAATAAATAGACTTAACCAATTAACTAACGCAGGATCAGCTGGAACATAAAACGTTTAAAATTTAAGCTGATGCCTCAGTATATTTTA
This sequence comes from Morpho helenor, assembly GCA_029227775.1. Classification (NCBI taxonomy): domain Eukaryota; kingdom Metazoa; phylum Arthropoda; class Insecta; order Lepidoptera; family Nymphalidae; genus Morpho; species Morpho helenor. Next base: position 14,561,746 of record JARGCU010000034.1, on the reverse strand, counting down.
AGTGATCTAATTTTTGTATCTGTGTGCTTAGTGCGAGTTTTTTAACCTACTCGATCGCGTTAGCGTAACGCCAATTTATATGACGCTACAACAGCGACATCTAGTGATTGCTATACATATAACAAATTGCGTTACGCTAACGCGATCCCGTACATGACACCCCCCTGGACTTGACAATATCACGGATTGACTCTCCCTAAACTAGACACCCCACCACCAAGATACCACGTGAAGAGAAAACCATTTCTCCCCGGATTATAACCGGGTTTTTTTTTTCTTCCTATTTTGAGTGGCTCTATGGTGGTGTTTTTTGAGCCACTGGTGAGAAACGCCGAACGCGTGGCCAAACTTGCTACAGGTAAGGGGTGTTATACCCGTGTTTTCAATGACCTGCAGAGGTCCCCCTCATACATGGATATCCCCTAGGCTCAAGCCAACAGGCGAGAGCCCTGGCCAAAAGTCCTAAACAAAATCCAGGCGCAATCCTGCGAGGAACAGCCCGGGTAAGGAGGTTCGCCTCGAGGCCCGTACCCCAATTGCCTTCGGGCATTGAGAAGAACCTTCGTCGTAACGCGATCGAGTATGTTATAAAAACTCGCACTACGCACACTGATGGTCACCGTACCAATGAACAGGTTTTCCCAGTATCAGGTTTAAGGTACCAGACGTTCTACGTTACGTATGCATCGTGTCCGCTTAATTTTATAGCGCATTGTTCCACCAACTGGTTTATTTACTTTTATTTTGCTTTCAAAGTTATAGCTTCAATGAAGTGCGTTTATGTTTGTATTGTTGCCATTAAAGAAATTCCACGAAAATATCAAATTAAAGAGCATTTTAAGAACTCTACGAACGAGTATTGTTTACTTAGATTTTCGTAGTTTTTTTAAATATGGTGTCCCATAATTTTCCAAATTCCAAACGGTCGTCCGTCGCCAAAGTAATATAATAAACTAATAGTTGTGTTATAGATTCCGGAAATCTGGTAAATATATACATATATAATTTTAAATAAATTCTACAAATATTATAAATGCTAAAGTTTGTGAGTATGGGTGTATGTTTTATCACGGCGAAACCGCTGAACCAATATCCATGAAATTTGGCACAATTATTCTTTATACACCGGATTAACAAATAAGCTATAGAAATCCTGTTAATTCTACAGGACTAGGAAGATACTAAAAAGCGCCATCTATTCAATAAAAAATATATTAATTCTAATCTATTATCAACCTATCACGCGACAATAGTTCACGCTAACGAAGTTGCGGGTAAAAGCTAGTACTTAAATAAACGAAGCAACAAATTGTTTTTAAAAAATTTGGCTCTCAACGGGAAATGAACCCGGGACCTACAGGATCTAAAGGCAGTGTCACTGCACCAATGGATCAGTCCAAGGCCAGTTTAAGGGTATCAGACACAAACCAAAGTCAGTTACCTCAAAACATTGAATGAAAGACCCTATCTGATAAAAATATAGCTTCTAATAGCTATAATCGTTACTGATAACTTATCGATTATTATATCTTACATTAACATATAAACACTTAAAACATTATTAAATTGAAGATAAATCAAAAATACATCACTCGCTGCTGTATAGCTATTCAAGGTAACATAATTTTTTAAAAATTGCCAAACAATTTATAGAATTAGGCGTTACATTGCGGAGACCCAAAAGTAATAATAAAATTATTTTTCTATAATGCGCGATAAAGTATATAGATAATATATATATAATGCTACATAATGCTATAGTGGACTATACCGTTTTTATACCCGATACACGCAGAATTCGTAAAAAAACATACACAATATTCCACCTCCACCACCATAATACTCAAGCACTTAAACATAGGGTAGACTTGAAGTAGAAAAAATCGATTAATAAATAATCGATTATTTCGTATCAGTATAATCGATTTTTTTCTGACTATTTCAAAATTTGCTTCTTTCAATATTAATAATTAATCAGAACAAAGTCTGATTAAAGTGAACAACTACCGATAAATAATAACAGATGCGCTGTTTATGAAATTCTATTAAAATGTGTTTAGCTACATTGGTTTCATCCAACAATGTATATATATTATCATAAATAAAAAAAAAGAGTGAAAAAGAAAAGAGGATGATTAAAATAATCGATTTTATAAAAATCGATATTTTATGAAAAAATCGATTTTTTTTATAATCGATTCTTTTAAAATCGATTTGTTTTTCACATTCCTACTTACACGTACACTACAACAAACTCAACAATCGTTTTGTCCCGTAACCGAAGTATCAAGAAGAAATAGACTCCACGACAAACACGCAAGGATTTGATGCTTCGGTTGCGGGGAGTTGGGGGGGGGGGGGGCGTTGTGATAGAAAATGGAAGGATAAGTAAGGCTGAACTCACCATGTGGGATTGTGGACCACCACCAGAGATCACCATTTTGAGAGAGATACAAAAGTAACGATAGCAATATTTTGCTATAATCGATTAGATTTAGATTAGATTAGATTTGCTATAATCGATTAGAGAAAATCTATGTAATGCTAAAACAGTTTACTATTAACATGAAAGTTGAAATGGTAATAGTTATAGAGAAATCACATAATTATATGCCTAGAACGTAGAAAGTCAAAAGTTTACAGACAGTCGTGTGCAGATCTAATGTAACTTCATATATTACATCTTTATCCAGATTACAGGATACTTTACTAAACCATCCTCCTGCCCTTATCCCACTCTAAGTTGGTTCGCCATATGTTATAAATATGTTGTCACATGATTTGTCTACGTATTTTGCCTGCCTGACGTCAACTGATGTGATTTTATGACAGGCCGCCTGCCTGACGTCAACTTACCTTAGTCGTATTTTACGACACCTTTGTAAGAAAAAGGCTGGTCTATTCTACTCAGCCGGATATCACACAGCGGGTCATCTTAGCTGAGTCGTATTTTACGATGCATTGATAAGAAAAGGGTGTGGTCTATTCTACTCAGCCGGATATCACACGGCGGGTCAACTTACTTTAGTTGCCTTTTACGACACCTAGGTAAGAAATCGGGGTGGTCTATATTACTCAGCCGGATACCACACGGCGGGTGAACTTACGTTAGTCTTATTTTCCGACGCACCGGTAAGAAATGGGGGTGGTCTATTCTACTCAGTCAGATACCACACGGCAGTTTAATAAATAAATCTACATGGTACTTTACTAAAATAGAAACTAAATAATTTTAAGTAGTAAGTTTCCCATCCCACTTCTGATATTCTCCGCGTCACTACAACGTCCAATCTGGCATATCGTCACGTGCGACCGATACTATTAAAGCAACAGATCAAAGACCCATAATTAATGCCCGGCAAGCTGAGCTCTACGAAATGATCCAACCGTTAGTAATAGAATATATTTTTATCTCTTTTATGCTTATGTAAGAGCATTAAGAAAAAACAGGACACACTGATAAATAAACAAGGTAATACGATTGTAAATACTATTGCGTAAGCTTAGATAAGATAAAATTTGACTGTCAGCTTATATGAAATTTATGCATGGAAACAATTTTTATTTTATATACTAGTATGTTTCGTAGTTACATATAATTATACAACAAGTGTATTATTATACAATCATAATTATACAACATTTTAAACACAAGTCAGGTCAAGTAACTAACAAGTTAAACTGTGTGGTTTAAGACTTCCCTATAAATATCTTATATTACAGAATAATTTACGTTGAAAGTCAAATGTGTAGTAGCAGATAGTAGTAAATGGTGTTTGCAATTGAATATTTCCCTAATAGCTTTGCCATTACAGCACTTTAAAAACACTATTAATGAAAGGCTAATACAAAAAGCCTACTATACTATTGAGGAATACTTAAATGATAAAAATGCGTGGATGTAGTTACTCTTCGAGCCTATTACAAGACATTAATAACTAATGTAACTAGTAATAAGAATTATATTTTTAAAAAGTGCAACCGCCGAGTTTCTTGCTGGCTCTTCTCGGTAGGAACAGCTTTCCGAACCAGCAGTAGAGTTGACAATTCAAAAGCACTTGTTTACAAGTTTATTCGAATAAAGAATATTTTGAATTTGAATTTGAATATAAACGAGGACTCGATATGACTGTAAGTTTTTATAAAATGTGCTGGTTAAATTTACGCCTATTTTGAACAATTATTGAATAATTTATAGAATTAGGCTTCACTTTGGGAAGGTCTTTAATACAGAGTTAATGAAAATACAACATATAATATGACAATTGTTGTGGAATCTATCTTCAGATGATGCTTTGGTAACGATTGCTGAGTTTATGGTAGTAAATGTGTGCAATGCTTTTGCTTTGTTGGGTTATTGGTTGTTGGTAGGCATGAGTTAAGGATTCTGCATGTATGAGAACGGATAGTACACTCTGCAATTAACTTATTAACAATATTTTATTTTATCGCGGATCAATTTTAACAATTGAGTTTCTTGTTAGTTCTCAGTCGGTAAAAAGATCTTTGTAAAATAATTGTTCTGATTATTTAATTTCAAATTAATTGTAACTATACTATTTATTTAAATAAGCTGTGATAGCCCAGCGGTACGGCCGTGTGAATCTCTAGAGACGATCACGGGTTCAAACCCGGGCAGACACCAATAAGTTTTTCTTTTAAAATTTATGTGTCTAATTGATATACTGCGTCCATCATATTATCAGTCTTTTGACAGCTCACGCTCATTAAGTTTTGTATTGCTTACGTACAAATATCATACAAATAATATTTGTACTTTATGGATGGGTACCGCCCACTTAGTGATGTCACACATAATGGTTACTATAACGATTATGCCACAGATTAAAAATAATCGGTAGAAATCGATGTTACGAGTATTAAAAGACATTTAATAACATTATATAAAGTTTTACTTTCTTCTTAGTTAATACATGAATACAAATAAAACAATCAGGATATTTTAATTTATTTTATTAGCACGAGTCGTCGGAATGATAATCAACACTAGACTCCTCCGATGAGGAGTCTTCAGTAGCAGTTATTATTAGCTCTTGTGTAGATAATATATTATCAAACGCAATATCACGTTCCCAATCAGAGAATATTACTCTTTTAGTTCTTTCCACCACACTTGCCCAGTTCTCGGCCGTTACGTGGGTGCAAGCATTTTTTAGCAATTGCAACATTTTATTCGCTGTGAATGGAGGGCTTGTATTGCATCTCGCAGCATGCCCTTTTACTTGTGCCCATATAAGTTCTATTGCGTTGTACTGGCAGTGGTATGGAGGAATCCGAAGAACAGTATGGCCATATTCTGCTGCCATTTCATTGATTACATAGCGTTTTGCTCTCTTTTTGGTTTTTAATATTTTTATTAATTCAACTTTTAACATTGAGTCGTATACATTTTCTCCATTGTCCCGAAGCCAATTAATTATTTCATGCTTTTTATTAGCCTGTGTTGGCATTTTGTCAATTTGACGGGAGTGGTAGGGCGCATTATCAATAAAAATTATTGATGGTTCTTCCAATGAAATGAGCATTTTTTTGAACCACTCTTCATACACATTTGCATTCATCTCTTCGTGGTAGTCATTTGATTTCTTCGATTTAAATGCCAACAGTGCGTCTTGTACAAATCCTTTTGCTGTACCTGCATGGCAAATGATTAGGCGCTCACCTTTTCCCATTGGTACTGAGGAAGTGGAATCAGCAGTATCATCAGTCCAGAAACGAGATAGTGTGTGGTTAGGGCGTTGAGCCATGTTTCATCCGTGAAAACAATATTTGCCCAATCTTGTATTTTCTTTGCCTCTCTTAAAAAATCACAACGTGCTATAGCTATATCTGTGCGTTCCATTAATAATTTTCTTTTATTTAACTTTTTATATGAAAAGCCAATTGTGTTCAAAACTTTGACCAAAGAAGATTTTTCACCATGAAATAGACCACTTCTTTTCAAAGAAACAATAAGTTTTCTCAAAGTTGGAATTTCTTTTCTCAAGTAGTAATCTAGTTTACGTAGGTTATCATTAATCGAATTACTTAGGTACGTAATTCGATTAATGATAGTAGGTACTATAATCGGAATGGTATCGCATACGAGAATCTTTAGGACATCACTATCGTCAATCTGTCAAAAGATGGTTAATATAATGGACAGTCTATAATTGCAATTTATCACACGCTTTTCATTGAAGGAAAACATCGTGAGGAAACCTGCTCTCTCTAGAGAATCCTAGGGATATGTGTAACCTACCAATCCGCATTGGAGCAGCGTGGAAGGTCTTGGCTCCAATCCTTCTCTCCAAAAACATTTACACTCACATATACATTCCTTATCTCAAACATATCTATATTTCATTTTAATCTATAACATACATCAATTTCCTTCCAATCTCCAATGCACAGTTTACTTATGCTATACAAATAGACGTTTATATTTTTTTTGAAAACAGAATTTATGATTCTTTAATAGATTTGGAATGTCAACCGCCGATTTGAAAAAATGGTTTTACCGAAAAAATCCGTCAAAAAACGTTGTTTCTTTTCAAAATATAATTCTTACGAGTAGTTTTGTCAGCAATCCCATGCAAGGATTCAAAATAAATTTTACGCATTTCAAGCCACTATACATATAAGCGTTTTAATCATATTTATTTTTAACTGATTAGCAATGGGTTTTGCCATTAAACCGTAAACGAAAATATCGATAATATTTTACGTTAAATACTCATTTATATGTAAAAACATCAACACTATTAGCTGCACGCGTTATAAACAAAGAAGTGATTTATAAATTATCAATATAATAGGTACAGCATACATTAAACTCAGAAAATAGGCCTCAGTCATTAATGTAAACAGAGTTTAACAGAGCGACTCGTATCGATTATAAACAAACACCGATAACCCGAATAACGATACAAAGGTTAAATTTACATAAAATAGTTCCACCAAATTGTAAGCCGATGACGCATAACAAATATGTCCTGGCGGTCCTTGTTTGTAATCTAACCAAAACTATGACGTAACGCGCATGCGATATTCAATTAACAGACAAGTCACATACAAATCGCACAGTAACATTCCAACCTCTTTATTAAACAGTATGTATTACAATTTTTTTCTCTATTAATTGTATTAAATTGCAACTAGAAATCTAATATATATTTCTCTCTAATAACAGTTATTTGCTTACACGCAGTCAGGACTAACGGTATCGAATGCTAACAGACGCTGAGAGAAAGCGGCGAGGATTCCATTCGAGTGAAAGCCCGACGCCGGTGTACAAGTCTCTACGTATAGCATAACCTTAAAAATGCTCGTGATAACGTCGTTTGTGATAACGATAACCGTCGCCTCAGGGATATACTGGTACGTGAACAGGCATAAACCGATCAAGCATATACTGAGCGAGGCGAGATGCTTTATGGACATGCAAGGGGCAGGCGCTGGAGGCCTAATCGATGACTGGATAAGCGTATGGTGGAACAAAGTAGAGTTGCCAGACGCGAAAAATAAAATCGCCGTAATAACAGGGGGAGCTCGCGGCATCGGCGCCGAGGTAGTTAGAGGTCTCTTGAAATCCAACATGACCGTTATAATGGGCGTCAGAAACCCTGACTCCGTTAAACCATTAATCGAAACTATGGAAAACGGCGATAAAATTCAAGCCTATCCATTAGATCTACAATCGCTGAAATCAGTTAAGGTGTTCGCTGATGCTGTCCTGGAGAAGTTTCCAGAATTACACATCCTAGTCAACAACGCTGGGATAATGTTCGGTGACTATAAACTTACAGAGGACAGAATTGAAACTCAGTTCGCTGTTAATCATCTGAGTCATTTCTATTTGACGCATCTATTGTTGCCCGCTCTGAAGAAAGGAGGTAGTATGGATGAACCAGCGAGGGTTGTTAATGTCACTTCGTGTGGCCACTTTCCGGGGAAAATACATTTTGATGATATCAATATGAAGGAATATTATGATACCACAGCTGCATACGCCCAATCTAAACTAGCTCAGGTAATTTATTTGAATAAATTTTAATATTAACTTCTATAACAGTTCATAAAATTTTAATCTTAAACTATAAAAAATTGTTGTCCATTTATAATAGAAAGGTAACTTACTAAAACAACAAACTGTAGGTTCTAAATTTATTACTCAGTTGGTCTGATGTAATTATCATTATTTTTCTATTATATTATACAAAAAAAAAGGTTCCAGCTACTGTATAATATTTAGAATAAAAAATGGGAAGTTTTAGTCCAGCTGTGCTATCTCTTCCAGTATATTACATTACCATTATATTACTTTATTACTTTACCATCAAGAATGGTTGAATGTTCATAGTAACCTCCCATCATGAGATAAAGATGGGAATATTTTTATGAACAGCAGGCTATACAACCAAGATTCTTTTCCTACAAGGAATTAACAAAATTTAACATTACTTAAGAGTTGTTTAAATTATAAATATTTTTTTACAGTTGCTAGTGCAAGTTGTTTTTTTATATTTATATATAATTATTATAGTTATAATTGTAATTTTTTGTTTCAGTTAATGACAGCTAGGTACGTCAATAAGCTTATGGAAGATAAAGATTGTCCAGTGAAATGCTACTCAGTGCATCCAGGAATTGTCGATACTGATCTATTTGAGAAGTCAAACTTTTCTAAATTTCCATTAATTAAAAAAATATTCTTCAAAACACCTGAGAAAGGAGCTATTTCGATTCTTTACGCGTGTTTCAATAATGACATTTTAAAAAAAGGTGGTCTATACATATCTAATTGCAAAGCAGGTTTTAGCAACAACTTTTCGAAGAATGAAAAGTATCAAGATAAATTATTCAAATTATCTTGCGATTTAATCGGAATTGATTCAGAGAAATTTGGAAGGAACTAAACTTGACCAGATTGTCCGAGATTTATCGCTTGCATATTTTATGTCATAAAATGCTTCCTGGCAATTATTTTAGACCTGAAATTTGGTTTACTTTTGGAACTTTAAATTTCTACAGAATATATTTTTATATGCTTGTATACCTCTTATAGTTCTAAATTATTTATTGAACATTATACTAATAACAAAACATCAATGGTTTTTTTTACTACCTACCTACAAATAAGTTAATAAACTATCTAATTTCGGGGACGCCTGTCGGTGCAGGGCGGGTGGTCAGCTCCTATTCCGGACTATTCCACCCACGTCTATGGGTGGAATAGTCCGGAATAGGAGCTAATAAACTATACTTTACTACTGTAATAAAATTTAAATTTAAGTGTATGAAAATAAATTCAAATTATCAAAAAAATCCTAGCCCCTTAAAAGAATTAAATTTTTTTATTAATGTACTGTAATTTTTTTTATTATTTATCTTACCTAGTTGCATACGAATTGACCTATGAGTTCTCTAAATTCTGTATACATGAACAAACAAAGATTGTAGCGACAGACTATATAAAGATATTGTCTATGCTACAAAGAACTGAGTTTCATAATAAAAATAGTTTACAATTAAATGTAGTGTTTTTGAGAAACCAAAAAGAATAAGGAAAATATTAAGGAAGAGAACTGTATAAAAGAAAACGAAATAAGTAATACATATTTCACCTAAACTAAAAGCATCTTATTGTGAAGAATTTAGCTAAAATACCTTGTTCAAATTAGAAAAAATTTAGAAAATGATATTCACTATTTATCTTATAAATATGTGTTTGTGAACATAAATTTCAAAGATTAACTTAGTAGTTTATAAGTTGAGTTGACACTTAATTTGATAATTTTAATACATCTTTACTTTTAACATAACCATTTACATTATAATATCAATAAAATTAAACTAAACATATCACTCACCTGCTAAAAAACCCAGAGAGCCCTTTCTTCTTCAACTTCCCATTCTCTTGAACAGCGCCCACCTCAGCCAAGTCATCTTTAGACTCACTGGATCCCAACGAACACTCAGACAAACTCGAGATAGTGCTTGAGAATGATCCACCATCCTTGCCACGCTGATGACCACTAACACTTCCTCCCCACTGAAGAGTACTCTTGGGAGAATCACTGGTGTCACTTTTCTCACATGTTGATATAGAAAAATTGCCTTCGTCGCTAAAACTACTCTTCTTGGACAACTTATCAATGTCATCAGAGATCTCAGCAGCTTTTTCAACTTTAGGGCTCACAAAATGCAACTGCTTCGTTATTGGATTATAAGCTAGTTGTATATTATCTAAAGCTTCACTAAGGCGCATCCCGCCTTTTTGGCACGGCGTCGACATTGCAGAGATTCAAATATCGAACTGCGTTCATACACATCCATTTTTCATACAAACGCACACAATAGTTTCCGCACTAATGCCATCATCTACCATAATGATAATGATTTGTAAATGTTAGAACTACAACTAGTTATCTTAATTCGTTATTTACAATAAACATCACAAACGAAAACAATCGATGTAAATAAATCATTAACTTTTTTTTGGAAAATAAGTAGAAATTATTTTTGCAGTTTACACATACATAGTTGTGATTTATTAATTAATTTATACTATATTTTTGTTATAGTCAAAAAATAAAAACTGTTTGTATTACAACTAATCATACGAAATTAAAATCCCAAAGCAAAACCGCACACCCACCACCTTTTCCTTTCTACTGAAAATAAATTGACATTTCACATTACACTGCAGTTCGTAAACTCTATGTAAATGGTAGATCCTGCCATCACGGAATTTAATGTTATTCGACTGGATAAGAATGTCTTACAATTACAAAGAAGTTCATTAAAATTTTGTACATTGTAACTTTGTCGTATTATACAATAACGACGTTCCTAAACGTATTTAATACTGTCATTGTCATCCTAATGCGTTTAGTTATTGCTAGTTTATTTAATTATTATCTTTATTGTTATTTGATTTTTTATTTATTATAAATTAATATACTTTAATCAATAATCTATTTTCATTATCACAAATATAAACAAAGTTATATAATGAGACGATAATTTTATCCATACTTTATTAAATAAAATCTAGAAGTTAACACAGTCATAGCATTAAATGTTTACAAATATAATGCGGTTAAGGAAACGCATGATTTAGAATTGATGCCGAAGCCATTTTAGTAATGCGACAATTAATATTCAACCCCTATGTATTCATATAGCAATACTAAAGAGAACATAGAGAGTAAACATTACTAAGTACTCTGTGCGAGTAAAATTTAATGAAAGCATAATTATAGAATGCAAATTTTTTCAAAAAAAAAAATGAATTTTTGGTTCAGAATATTTAGTTTTTCTAAATAAGGAAATATTATTAAATTTAATCAATGTATAGAAACCGGCTATACTCACGTGTTATTTTATAGAATGATGAGAATTTCGTAGAAAGCCAGGCTAGTTTCTAGCCCATATGGGGATCGTTATTCATGAGCTCTTTATGCGGCAAATATATTATTTTCTTAAGAAATATTTATAGGTAAATGAGTTCAAACAAAAACAATACCAAAATATGAAAATAATTTATTTGGTGTTTCATTCCTGTTACAAATATTCAACCACGACTTTATCACAGATCAGCGTCGCGGACAACTAAATGATTACAAAAATATATATTTACTATAATATAATTATAACTATTTACAATAAAATATAAATTACGCACAAAGTTAACAAAAAACGAAACAATACTAAGAATCACTCACGATCACTCGCAATTTACAATCTGTAATAAATAAACTAAGAAATACAATTTCAACTCTTTTTCGTATTGGGATCTTTGTTATGCAATTCAGGAAATAGCTCCAATATGCATAGATCAAGCAAGTTGTACACCAGCTGAAAGAAAAATTTAAGTATAATAAAATGATTTATAGCATTAGGTGTTATACTAAGGAGATCTATAATACAAAAGTAATAATGAAATTATTTCAGTATGATCGGGGGAGAAAAATCGACGCCGTGTGGTATCCGGCTGAATAGAATAGTACCACCCTCATTTCTTACCGAGGAGTCGTAAAACACGGCTAAGGTAAGTTGACGTCAGGCAGGCGGCCGGTCGTAAAATACGTAATCATGTGACAACATGTTTGTAACATGTTGTGCCGACCCCACTTAGAGTGGGATAAGGGCAGGAGGATGATGATGGGGGAGAAAAATCGATCTAACTAGGTTTTACCTATTTAAAAAAAATCTCGTTTTTTCCCTATTTTTGGGCATTAAAAAAATACTAAAATTTACATTGAATATGAAACATTATTTTAAATTATCAAGTCAGCGATTTGGGGAACGGGCGGATTCGAGAAATGAAAATACCTAGGATCGAGTCCCACCTACCCTAGTTTTTTTAAGTTTATTTTTTTATTTTGTAAAAAGTTACTGACCAAGGCTCGTCACCTAGGCACTAATAACTATGAAAGTTAGTAATCTAATCATCATCCTCCTGCCCTTATCGCGCTCTAAGTGGGGTTGGCACAACATGTTATAAACATGCTGTCACAGGCAGACACCTCGGTAAGAAATGAGGGTGGTACTATTCTATCCAATCGGATACTACACGGCGTGAAAGTTAGTAATCTAAATAAATAAATAAATATATGGGTTCACACACACGGTCGTCTGTCCCCAAAGTAAGTAACTTAATACTTGAGTTATGGTAGACAGACAACTGGTGAATATATACTTATATAATTTTAAATACATACTTAAATACAAATATACACCCAGACTCAAAGACCAACAAATTCATTTACAGAATATGTTGGCCCTCGGCGGGAATCGAACCCGCGACCCGCGGAGCTGAAGGCAGGGTCACTACCCACTGTGCCAACGGGCCAGTCAAACTGATTCTGTGTACCTGTTTGTTGAGCTGCGGGTTCTGTATTAACTCAAAGGCGGTAAGGGTGGCTGTTGGCAGTCCAGCTCCCAATGTCAGGGTGGCTATAGGAGGTATCACTCGGAGCAGCTGATTCCTAGCCAACTCACGCTGCTGCACTGGATCTGTGCGTGGAGTGGATTTCTTCCCAAAAAGAATACCTGAAACATAGACCAGAACTGTTAATAACTTGGTCATGGTAAATAATTTATAGAATAAGGCCTATGGAATTTGAATTATAGTGGCTTTGGGAGATACGAGGTACTCAAGGTTGCAAAATTCCGAATTAATTTCGTCATAGTATAAAGATTGATCTTTTGATATTACCTTTAGAATAATATTAAAAATCACGTCAGTCAATGCCAGACACTTAGCATAGTGGAAACCCCCTGCCAGACACCCTTAAAGTTCATGAAATTTGACTTCTATTTACGTCATAGTATAAAAGCTGATTTTAATATATATTACTGGGATAAGAATAAGATGATGTTTCCCCTTTAGCCAGACATTGTCCATAGTTCCTACCCAGCCAGACAAGCATAAAAGGTTGCGGTTGGAAAGAGCGGGAAGTATGTATACGGGTAGGTGCGAACGAGATGGCGAGTTAGGTCGTTACGTACTCGGCAGTTTTTTTATACGCTATTTTCAAGTATTGTTAATTTAATATTTTAACAACACCATTCCATAAAAATAAGCTTGCATAATATAAAAGCAACAATACAAAATTAATAATAAAATTATTTTGATATAATAAGCGATGAAGTAAAATTAGTAACTATTTATTAATTTTACTTCATCGCGGACCACCGCCACCACAACACACAATATGCAAAGCGCTTTGCGATATTGTCGTGAAGTCTATCTCCTGATGATGCTTCGGTTGCGGGGCGAAACGATTGTTGAGTTTGTGATAGTGAACGTATATAGTGCTTGTGTATTGTGGTGGCAGTGGTGGAGGTTTGTGCATGTGTCTTTACGAATACTGCATGTATCAGGTATGAAGACGGATTGACTCTACATTTAGTATTACATATATTTTCTATTTTACTTCATCGCGGATTACATCAAAATAATTTTATTATTACTATTGTATAATGGATCTCCGCAAAGTAACGTCTAATTCTATAAATTATTTTAAAGCAATTAATTATTTTTCAATAATCTGAGGTTACAGATAATATATGTAATTCTGAAAGTAGAGTGTACTAGCCGTCTAATAAATAAGTATATTGGACACGCTTCTGAATAAGACACGCTGTCCTAAAGCATATATTAAATTAGTTTAACACGGCATTTGGATTAAAAATGCCAAATATGCTCTTTTTTGCAATGCAAAGATTTGCTTGCATGATTCAATTGCCGCTAATGTGAAACACCTATTTACTAAAACTATCCTGAGGAACGTCCAATTTCTCTCGCAAAATATAAGATATACGAAATTAAGTTGGTATGGTCATGTAATGAGGAATAAGGAATAAGGGGAAGTCTGAAAGTTGCGCCCATTATAGAAAAGACGAGAAGTGCAAGATTGAGATGGTATGGACATGTAATGAGGAGGGATGAAAATCATGTGACCAAACGTGTGTTAAATTTGAATGTGGATGGATATGTGCCTAGAGGGAGGCCTAAAAAGAGATGGTTGGATTGTGTGAAGTATGATATGCATATAAAAGGAGTGGCGCCAGAGTTGACGAAAGATAGGACAGAATGGAAGAGAAAAACATGTTGTGCCGACCCCACTAAGAGTGGGACAAGGACAGGATGATATATGGTCATGTAATGAGGAGGGATAAAAATCATGCAACCAAATGAGTATTAAATATTAATGTCGATGGATATGTGTCTAGAGCGAGGCCTAAATAGAGATGGTTGGATTGTATGAAGTATGAGGCATGCAAAAGGAGTATCGCCAGAGTTTACTTATGATAGAAGAGAATGGAAGATAACACGAGCCGACTCCACTCAGAGTGGGATAAGGGCAGGAGAATGATCCAATTTTCTCACCATGTCCCAGTCGTATCAGATGCGCTAATCTCTGCTCACTAAGGAGGCCATATTGGAACTTATTAAGCAGCGCGTTGAACATGTCGTCTGCCAGTCGCCGAGACATGCCGACGAAGTTCCCAACGATGCCTGTCACGACGCCCCGACCCTTTATCACTTTGGACACTGAAATATATTCAAATTCAAATTCAAAATATTCTTTATTCAAATAAACTTGTAAACAAGTGCTTTTGAATCATCAACTCTACTGCTGGTTCGGAAAGCTGTTCCTACCGAGAAGAGCCACCAAGAAACTCGGCGGTTGCTCTTTTAAAAACATAATTCTTAATACTATTTACATTAAGTCGTTACTATCTTGTACAGGTTCAAAGAGAGCTATATCCACACATTCTTATCTTCCAAATAATCTTCAACAGTATAGTAGGCTTTCTGTATCAGCCTCTTTTTAACAGTGTTTTTAAACTGATGTAATGGCAAAGCTGAAATATTGTAATATTAACGTAATATTGTAATATTAACGACTATTGTATTGTATTGTATATACGAATATTGTAATATTAACGACGTACATACATTACTTTTTTGCCTTAAAGTAGTAAATAACCTATCCAAGATTTGAAGGCAAGCCGACAATACCTAAAGTAAATAGTTTTTACTGTGCCTTCGATGACAGAATTACTACTGGTTTTGTATGATTTTAATTAAGAATACTTAGTTATAATTTAATATTTTTTCTGTATAATTTTGTTAATTTATTTAAGTTTGTATTCTGATTATTTGTTTAAGAGGAACGTGCAATATCCAGACAAGTCGTCAAGGCTTAAGGATACTAAGAAATAAATTGTAATAAATATTATGTATTTGAATAAATAAATAAATAAAATAATATTCTTTTCAGCTCTTTGATTACCTCAGTTCTATCATAGATGGATATCTTATAGCTACTCTAAATATAAGGACTAATCAGTTAATTTAACTACAATTACTGATTGTGGACTCCACATAAATATTTATTTACTGAAATGTATTGTAAAATGTATAATTCTATGATGACTTACATAAGTACATGAAACACTGCGAAAATCCAACAACAGTGTCCTGGTACTCCATATCGCGTTTCATCACAACCGGTTCAGTGTCGAAATTGTTCAAGAACAATGGCGTGTGTATGTTCCGTACGTTGGATTGTCGTTTTGTCGCCTTAATTTCTAGTTCTAATTCGTTAACTTCATGGGCTTCTTCCACTTCCTTTGCAGTACCTTGTTTCCTGAAAGAAATACCGATTTAATTGATTAAAATTTACTAAATCACATAATTCTATTATTTGATTTAGTGAATTTTAGTATAACTTCAACACGTAATGTCAACAAACTGCCCGCAAATTTTACTTATAAGTCAAAAAATAAAAATAATAATAATCTCGTAAATATATTATACTAGCAGCCTGCCCCTACTTCGCACTGGTATAAAATATATGCCTATGCCCATATAGCCCAAGTCACTCAGTGAAAAAAAATATTAAAATAAATTCAGTAGTTTTGATTTATTCATTACTGCCCGTGGCCAGCACGCGTTAAATTTGGAGAAAAACAATTCCCCTCTCCCAAGAAGATTTCCTGCTATATCTAAGATCTAAATTCATATACTGCATATTTATTTTTTACATTTTTCCCTATGTATTTTATTTTTACAATAAATTACAGAATGTCTTTATATACAACATTCACAGCTTTCTTGTCATTAGACAATACAAACATGTTTTCTTTAGAGGTTACCCTTGAAAGAGCGACATATAGCTGCTAAATTCAAAATGCTATAGGGCGAAGCGCGGCCTCCTCACAGCTTTTTAAATCTGTAATATCTTCGAAAATGTACACTTATATTTCATGCTGTAAACGGCCATATTCTTAGATCTATATTAAATCAAAAATGTATTTAAGGTACTTAAAAGGATAAGGATTAATGCTGTATTGTATAAAAATTGCTTCGAAAATAAGGCATTATTTTTCGTAAAAAGTAAATGACAGAAAATGCTATTGTGGGTTATCCACAAGAGATAGACATATACCATCGCGGAGTTTTCTGTAGACCTTTTCAAGGAGTACAAAAACTTAGAACATCACTACATATTATAAAACAAAGTCCATATTTCCGTATGTACGCATAAAACTTTAAAACTACGCAACCGATTTTGATGCGGTTTTTTTTAATAGATAGAGTTATTCCAGAGGAAGGTTTGTACGTATAATAACATTCAATACGAAGTAGAGAAATACTGTAATTTTTGAGGTTTCTGTAAATAATTACATTTTTTTCCGCTTACATTGCAAACGCAGGCTAAGCCCTATGAGATTTATCAAAATGATGTACTAAGTATTTGTACACCTTAAAAAGGTCTACAGAAAAGTCCGCGATGGTATATATCTATCTCTTATGGATAACCCACAATAGCAGTTTTTTTCATTTACTTTTTACGAAAAATGATGCCTTATGTTCAAAGCAATTTTTATACAATACAGCATTAATCCTTATCCAATTGAGTACCTTAAATAAATTGTTGATTTAATATAGATCAATATGGCCGTTTACAGCATGTAATTTAAGTGAACATTTTCGGAGATATTACAGATTTAAAATCCCGCGAGGAGGCCGCGCTTAGACCTATAAGCACTTCGAATTTAGCAGCGACCGGAGGCGCAACTAAATGTCCTTCTTTCAAGTTTATATTGTCTAATGATAAGAAAGCTATGAATGTTGTATGTAAAGACATTGTCTAATCAATTGTAAAAATAAATAATATCACTACATAGTATAAAACAAAGTCGCATTCTCTGTCTGTCCCTATGTCCGTATATCCCTATGTATGCTTCAATCTTTAAAACTATGCAACAGATTTTGATGCGGTTTTTTTTTAAATAGATAGAGTAATTTTAGAGGAAGGTTTACATGTCTAATAACATTCAATATGGAGTAGAGAAATACTGTAATTTTTGAGGTTTCTAATGTGATGTCGTAAATAATTAACTTTTTTTCCGCTTACATTGCAAACGCAGGCTAAACCCTACGAGATTTATCAAAATGATGTACTAAGTATTTGTACACCATGAAAAGTTCTACAGAAAAGTCCGCGATAGTATATGTCTATCTCTTATGGATAAGCCACAATAGCAGTTTTTGTCATTTACTTTTTACGAAAAATGATGCCTTATGTTCAAAGCGATTTTTATACAATACAGCATTAATCCTTATCCAATTAAGAACCTTAAATATATTGTTTATTTAATATTGATCAATATGACCCTTTACAGCATGTAATTTAAATAAACAGTTTCGAAGATATTACAGATTTAAAATGCAGGGGCCGCGCCGCGAGCCTATAAATAGCGCGTCGGAAGTGGCGGTTCGCCTCTCGGCGATGCTTCCGCGCTCGCCCGTCTTATCGGTGACGCTGTCAAAGCCATTAGGGCTAACAGCATTAGTCAAATACGAAAAAAAAAACGCGGTTCGCCCTTTAACCATTTGAATTTAGCAGCGATCGGACGCATTTATGATTGGAGCTCTCTAGCGAGGAAAATAACAATCACTACATATTATAAAACAAAGTCCATATTTCCCTATGTATGCATAAAACTTTAAAACTACGCAACAGATTTTGATGCGGTTTTTTTTAATAGATAGAGTGATTCCAGAGGAAGGTTTGTACGTATAATAACATTCAATACGGAGTAGAGAAATACTGTAATTTTTGAGGTTTCTGTAAATAATTACATTTTTTTCCGCTTACATTGCAAACGCAGGCTAAACCCTACGAGATTTTTCAAAATAATGTACTAAGTATTTGTACACATTGAAAAGGTCTATAGAAAAGTCCGCGATGGTATATGTCTATCGCTTATGGAACCCACTAAAGCATTTTTGTCGTTTACTTTTTACGAAAAATAATGCCTTATTTTTGAAGCAATTCTTATACAATACAGCATTAATCCTTATCCAATTAAGTACCTTAAATAAATAGTTGATTTAATATCGATCAATATGGCCGTTTACAGCATGTAATTTAAGTGAACATTTTCGGAGATATTACAGATTTAAAATACCGTGAGGAGGCCGCGCTTCGCCCTATAACACTTCGACTTTAGCAGCGATGTCGCTCTTTCAAGAGTTTGTTTAATGACATTCTGTAATTAATTGTAAAAATAAAATACATAGGGAAAATATAAAAGTAAATAAGTAATAATGTACTATATGAATTTAGATATTCCAAAGATAGCAGGAAATCTTCTTGGTATAGGGAAAGGAAATTGTTTTTCTCCAAATTTAACGCTACGGCCACGGGCAGTAATGAATAAATCAAAACAACTGGATTAATTTTAATATTTTTTTTTACACTGACTGACATGGGATATATATTTTATACCCGTGCGAAGCAGGGGCAGGCCGCTAGTTATTTTAATAAATCTCGTAGGGTTTAGCCTGCGTTTGCAATGTAAGCGGAAAAAATGTAATTATTTACGACATCACATTAGAAACCTCAAAAATTACAGTATTTCTATTCCATATTGAAGGTTATTATACATATAGACCTCTTGAATCACTCTATCTATTAAAAAAAACCGCATCAAAATCTGTTGCGTGTTTTAAAGATTTAAGCATACATAGAAGGATATAGGGACGGACAGAGAATGCGAATTTGTTTTCAACTATACAGTGAAGATTCTTCTAAAGCTATAGGTAGGTTGAAAGAGTGATAGTTTGGACATCAGCTAAACCAATGTTCAAAGAAAAAAAGTATTTCCTATCTTGGATACATTATTAGATTTTATATAGCTACCTGTAAGTTAAAAAATGTGACACTATTTGGACACCAGTAAATCCAAAGTCCCAATAAAATGGGCAAATGGGTGAAATGTCTTTAATATTGATGTATATCCATTTAGACCCGTAAAATACAATACTAACAGTGCTTGGTATCGTTCCTTGTCTGACGAGATAAGGAAGTTCCTCAGGAAACTCTCCAAATGCTGCCCTTTCTCTTTTCTCAATTTGTGGGCGACGGACTGGTAGATGTTGCCGAGGTCTGATGCTGATGCGTTCAATGTTGAAGCTTGTACCACCTGTTGATTATAAACTAAAAAAATTATGACGATATATGCTGCATAATCAAAAGTATGATAATCTGTGCGGGAGACGGAATGAGCTATGCTTTGGAAGTCTGTACAATCAAAATTATGATAATTTGTGCGGAAGATGGAATGAGCTTTGCAAGGAGTTTCTGCGTGGTCAAAATTCTGACAATATATGAGGGAGACGGAATGAGTTTATTTATTTATATCTTTTATACATATAGTTAGATAAAAGTAAAAAAGCAAATGTATAGAAGCGGACTTATTCCTAAAAGGGATCTCTGCCAGTCAACCTTTGAGTGACAGAAGGAAAAGAAGTGAAGAAGAAAGGGAAGACGGGTAATAACGAGAAAAGGAAAAAGAAAAAGTTTATATAAATGTAACTATTTTAATCTATTAATTAGTTTTGGTAAAATAAATAGATGAAATGATGTTACTAATATATAATTATTTAATACAAATATGTTAATGAGTTTAGCTTAGTTTCAGGATGATCATAGATATCTGAGATGTGGAATGCTAGAGTGTCTTTACAACAGAAGGATATTATAAGAATTCGTAGAAGATCAATGTGTATAAAGTGATTTAACTTGGTGTGACGCTGAAGTTGCGATAGGCAAGAAACATATTTTGACAATATGATGGACGTTGGCTTAAGATTTTAGAGTGGGGATTCAGCAACGAAAATATCAGATAAACATACATTGAATAATTTATAGAATTAGGCGTTACTTTGCGGAGATCCATAATACAAAAGTAATAATAGAATTATTTTGCTATAATCCGCGAGGAAGTAAAATAGAAAATATATATAATGCTAAATGTAAGTGGACAATCGGTTATCATACCTGATACATGCAGGATTCGTAAAAACACATGCACAAACCTCCACCACCGCCACCACAATACACAAGCACTATATACGTTCACTATCACAAACTCAACAATCGTTTCGCCCCGCAACCGAAGCATCGTCAGGAGATAGACTCCACGACCAAAATCGCAAAGCGAAGCAATACCCAAATAAGTTTAGTTATATACTAATCGGTTCAACCCCACCCTTTATTTTATTTTGCCTGCAAACAAGTGTAACAAGCTTGAACTAGAAACATTTATTTGCTCGTTAATGAGGGTGCCATTGTTATGTTTAATAATCTCAAGGTTTTCCAATAGGCTCAGCTTAAGGCCTTTATTAGAACACGTGTGCAATACTTCGAAACTATGGTCATTAGGAACTTTATGACCGCTTTCTATCAGATGTTTAGCGAAATTTGAATTTTGTGGTTTGTTATTCCTGAACGCGGCCATATGTTCTTTAAAACGAGTTTCAAAATTACGACCAGTCTGACCCACATATGTATCATTGCATTCAGGACATTTTATTTTATAAACACCACACTTTTTCGCGCTTGGTAATTTATCTTTATTATTGCACAGAATCTTTTAAGAAAGATTTATTACTTTTAAGAGTTATTACTTTTTTTTTACTTATTATTATTTAAAAATTCACACATCGCGATTAAGAAATTAAGAAATTTGAAAAGAAGAAGCAGGTATGCCTGCATACCTGCTTCTTCTTTTCACCCCTGGCAACACAAACTTGCCGCCTTTCACAGTCATATACATAGACTTTTATCAGTCCCTCTTTGCGAGAAGAATTTTAACAAAGAGCTTCAAATAATCAGCCAGATGGCGCATTCTAATGGCTATGATAAGCAAGTAGTACATAACATATTAAAAAATAAACAGAAGTTGCAATTGGCAAAACACTTGTACGCGGTGCCACATTACAAAGATAATAAGTGCAAAGCCAGTCTGACCTATTTTGGAGCATTGTCAGAACGAATTTCAGCTATATTTAAATCCAAATCAAATATAAAATTAGGTTTTAAAAGTAATAACTCTTTAAAAAAGATTCTGTGCAATAATAAAGATAAATTACCAAGCGCGAAAAAGTGTGGTGTTTATAAAATAAAATGTCCTGAATGCAATGATACATATGTGGGTCAGACTGGTCGTAATTTTGAAACTCGTTTTAAAGAACATATGGCCGCGTTCAGGAATAACAAACCACAAAATTCAAATTTCGCTAAACATCTGATAGAAAGCGGTCATAAAGTTCCTAATGACCATAGTTTCGAAGTATTGCACACGTGTTCTAATAAAGGCCTTAAGCTGAGCCTATTGGAAAACCTTGAGATTATTAAACATAACAATGGCACCCTCATTAACGAGCAAATAAATGTTTCTAGTTCAAGCTTGTTACACTTGTTTGCAGGCAAAATAAAATAAAGGGTGGGGTTGAACCGATTAGTATATAACTAAACTTATTTGGGTATTGCTTCGCTTTGCGATTTTGGTCGTGGAGTCTATCTCCTGACGATGCTTCGGTTGCGGGGCGAAACGATTGTTGAGTTTGTGATAGTGAACGTATATAGTGCTTGTGTATTGTGGTGGCGGTGGTGGAGGTTTGTGCATGTGTTTTTACGAATCCTGCATGTATCAGGTATGATAACCGATTGTCCACTTACATTTAGCATTATATATATTTTCTATTTTACTTCCTCGCGGATTATAGCAAAATAATTCTATTATTACTTTTGAAACATACATTGCTTCAGGAGGGGAAAAAACAAAGTACAATTCTAGATGTGAATCAGACATTATATAAACTCACCATGGAGAAGTCACCGTCTACAGTGAGGAACAAATGGAGAAGCTCGCTACTCTGAAGAAGATTTATTTGTATGAGCCGCTGCAGAAAATCCTCGTATTTATAGCGGAGCGTTTCCAGAGGGCTATTGTCTCTGTAAAGAAAGTAAAATAACGGCCTGTTATTATCTTACCGCTGAGCATATCCCTCCTCCCTCCTTTTTAGAGAAAAGAGTAGGGGCTTAGATTCACCATGTTTCTCCAATGCATTTGTAGGTTAACATATATCCTAGGATTTCTCTAGAGATATATAGGTTACTCTACAGTGGTTTTCTATTAGAAAGAGAGTGATAAATTGTAATTAATTAGGCACATAAGTTTTAACTGTGGCCCCCAATTAAGCGGTACCCTGTATCGCACACACAGCCACAGTCAATTAATAAGGAAAAAAAGGTGGTAACGATCTTTGAAATCTTCTTATTCGGAATCTCTGAATTACCTGAGAAAGCGTTACGGACATACAGGCTAACTTTTCCATTAATAATATTAGTATGAATTAGAGTTTTTATAATATACTCTTAACTTACCTCCTTGATGGTAATGGCAGCTCCGCTAACAACGCTTCCCCGTGGAACTCCAACAATTTGCTTCGAAGCAAGTGGAAGTCGTGTTCGCTTCGATCCAAACTGAATAGTGTGGGTGGTAGCCCGCCACGGACGCGGTGCACTGTTAAAGTGAACACTCGGACCGAGCCGCGACGTGGTGGTGGTTGCTGGAATACCACAAATATGGCTAACTCTAAAATCCGGTTTAAACAAAACGAATATAGAGCTAGAGCAATAACATTTTTCGTCGATTTTTTCGATTTTCGAAAAGTTAATATGTAGTATATGAATTTAGATATTAGATATAGCAGGAAATCTTCATGGTATAGGGAGAGGAGAATTGTTTTTCTCCAAATTTAACGCGTGCGGGCCACGGGCAGTAATGAATAAACCAAAACTACTGGATCGATTTATATCATTTTTTTCACTGAGTAACATGGACTATATATTTTATACCCGTGCGAAGCACTAGTTATAAATAATTTATAGAATTAGGCGTTACTTTGCGGAGATCCATAATACAAAAGTAATAAAAAAATCATTTTGGTATAATCCGCGATGAAGTAAAAAAAAAAATATATATAATGCTAACATTTAGCAAGTGACTTAGAGTGGACAATCGGTTATCATACCTGATACACGCAGGATTCGTAAAAAACACATGCACAAACCTCCACCACGCCACCACAATACACAAGCACTACATACGTTCACTATCACAAACTCAACAATCGTTTCGCCCCGCAACCGAAGCATCATGAGGATATAGACTTTGTAGTGTATGTTGTTGTCAGTTATGTAGGTAAGCAAATAATAAAGTCAGTCACAAACAAGCAAGCGTCGTTTCATTACAGACTTCACGACAAAATCGCATTACGAATACTGCATGTATCAGGTATGAAAACGGATTGTCCACTCTACATTTAGCATTATATATATTTTCTATTTTACTTCATCGCGGATTATAGCAAAATAATTTTATTATTACTATTGTATTATGGATCTCTGCAAAGTAACGCCTAACTCTATAAATTATTTCTAATGAATTGATACAGGATTTTTCCCATGAACAGGACAAATCCAGTATGGACATAATACAGCATGTTCCACTGGGGGAAATCCTTCATGGATTATTACTATTATTTCATGGATTATTATTTTATTATTACTGTTGAATTAATTATAAAATAAAAACACTCACCAATCTTGTTTCAACGTTGGTCAACACGACTTTGTATGTACTTAAATGATCCATCGAGTCTTCCGCAGCTAAAGAGTCCAGGTACTTCAGGATGTCCACGTTGTCCAAACTCTCCTCATCCTGCAGATCTGCACTGATCGACTCCAGGATATGTCCGTCTATCAGTTGCGGTCTTAATGAGTTCTTTAATTTAGCTCCTAGCTTTAAGATATTTAATTTTTCTTGAGGCCTGGAATGGAATATAACGTTTTTATAAAAATTCCACAATATATGTCGGACTTGCCTTTACACAAGCTAAAAAAGGAAATCAAAAAGATATTTGTTAACAAAGCTCATTACACTCATTATCCTCCTGCCTTTAAGTGGGGTCGGCATAACATATTATAAACAGTTGTCACGTGATTTGGCTGTGTATTTTTACAACGGACCGCCTGCCTGACATCAACTTACTCTAGTCTCCTTTTATGACATCTCGGTAAGAAATGAGGGTAGTCTATTCTAATCAGCCGGATACCCCACGGCAGGTCGACTTAGCTTAGTCACCTTTTACGACACCTCGGTAAGAAATGAGGGAAGGACTATTACACTTAGCGGGATACCACACGGCTAAATCTAGAGTTAAACTACATTTACTATTAAAAGGCTTTCTTTCGGTAATCCGGCTGGATTACCGAGATGTCGTTAAAGGCGACTAAGGTAAGTTGACGTCAGGCAGGCCGTCGGTTGTATAATACCTAGGCAAATCATGTAACATGTTTAAAAAATATTGTGCCGACAGTGTTGTGTGGGATAAGAGCAGGAGAATACTCATCAAGTGATAGATTTATTATTTATTTTGTGTTTTGATATTGTATATTTTAAATATAAATATAATTATACAGAATTTTTATATAATTGATCGTTCAATATAAATAAACCTAACACTTAATGTAGCAAAGACTAGTAGTGTTATTTGTGTAAATGATAAATCTCTTACCTTTTGGTCATTTGTTTCTGATAGCCAATCGGTATTCTGGGACCAATGTACATTTTGTAGAACTGAAAATAAAGTAAGCTGTTACTATTATCACTGAATTATGCCATAAGTATTCAAATTCAAATTCAAAATATTCTTTATTCAAATAAACTTGTAAACAAGTGCTTTTGCATCGTCAACTCTACTGCTGGTTCGGAAAGCTGTTCCTACCGAGAAGAGCCAGCAAGAAACTCGGCGGTTGCTCTTTTAAAAACATAATTCTTAATATTATTTACATTATGTCGTTACTGTCTTGTACAGGTTCAAAGAGAGCTATATCCACAAATTCTTATCTTCTAAATAATCTTCAAGAGTATAGTAGGCTTTCTGGGCGCCGAGTTCGACACGACGCTGCACACGCTGTCCAGCTTGGGCGGTACTTGTTGCACAGGTAGGGCAAGATCTTGCCCATCGTGGTTCGTGCCATGGGGGAACGGGAGGGCTTGTGGACAGCGATGGCCTCCTTCTGGGAGGAGGGAGGTGGCGGAGCGGATCTGGAAAGTTAAGTCCTTGGATCCGATCCACCACAGACGAGCGGTGCGGAGGCAACTGATTTAAGTCCGTCGCAAGTCCTAATAGGGACCTCCAAGCAATCGGAAAGCGGTTTTTCAAATGCTCGCTGGAGTTAGGTCCCCGAAGTCGATGCATCTGGTACTCCCGATGCATCGATTAGCAGAGGAAGGGGGCCACTGTTTAGAGAAGCCCCGACCCGGATGCAACGCTCTCCGCGATAAAGAGTGACTGTTGGTGAGGATGGGGACAATGTGTAAAACGGTACCCTGTCCCCGCCACCAGCAGCGTGGTGGGGCACTGTCAGGTTTTTAGTCGGTGAAAGTCCGACATACCCACCAATTATCCTCGTCGGGCAGCAATGAACCATAGGGTTTAAAAAAACTGAATTACCATTCACGAAAACGAACATAATAAATAGGGTTTAAATAAATTAAAAAACGCCTTCAAACTAAAACAGAGAAAAACTTTAGTATTAGTATGAAGAAAGCGTGGGTTACTCGATATATATATACGAAAAACATGGCCCAAAGCATTCCCCGCATTTTGGACACTAAAAATAATATTTTTCAATCGCCTAACTTTCGAATTTATGATATAAGTATGGATTCTTAAACACAAACTCACGGATTAAACTTTTAAACTTAACAGTGCTTCCAAGAATCTAAGGCTTTTGTGTAACAATGGAATACTTTACCTCTTCACTGTGTAGAAATTTAGGCAACATGATCTTCTCCAAGGCCCCGTGAGACTGCCGAGCGGCCTGGTACAGAGCTCGACTCGTTTGCAACCTGGGAATATGCAATACGTCATACCATATTCAAATTCAATTTTAAAATATTCTATATTCAAGTAAACTTGCTTCAAAAACATGTACTTTTAAATAGTGAACTGCTTTTGAAATCTGCTAAGAAAAGCCAGAAAGAAACTCGGCGGTTGCTCTAATTTCCGCAACCTTGCTCGTATGTCAAATTGCTCGTAGCTCAAATCAATTTAAATATCACGCGATAAAAAAGCAAACGGATAATATTGATGAAATTTCTTAATTTCTTAATCGCGATGTGTGAATTTTTAAATAATAATAAGTAAAAAAAAAGTAATAACTCTTAAAAGTAATAAATCTTTCTTAAAAGATTCTGTGCAATAATAAAGATAAATTACCAAGCGCGAAAAAGTGTGGTGTTTATAAAATAAAATGTCCTGAATGCAATGATACATATGTGGGTCAGACTGGTCGTAATTTTGAAACCCGTTTTAAAGAACATATGGCCGCTTTCAGGAATAATAAACCACAAAATTCACATTTCGCCAAACATTTGATAGGAAGCGGTCATAAAGTTCCTAATGACCATAATTTCGAAGTATTGCACACGTGTTCAAATAAAGGACTTAAGCTGAGCCTATTGGAAAACCTTGAGATTATTAAGCACAACAATGGCACCCTCATTAACGATCAGATAAATGTTTCTAGCTCAAGCTTATTACACTTGTTCGCAGGCAAAATAAAATAAAGGGTGGGGTTTAACCGATTAGTATATAACTAAACTTATTTGGGTATTGCTTCGCTTTGCGATTTTGGTCGTGGAGTCTATCTCCTGATGATGCTTCGGTTGCGGGGCGAAACGATTGTTGAGTTTGTGATAGTGAACGTATGTAGTGATTGTGTATTGTGGTGACGGTGGTGGAGGTTTGTGAATGTGTTTTTACGAATCCAGCATGTATCAGGTATGATAACCGATTGTCCACTTACATTTAGCATTGTATATATTTTCTATTTTACTTCTTCGCGGATTATAGCAAAATAATTTTATTATTACTTTTGTACCTTGCAACGCATTCAGGTCCAGCGTCCAGTAACTCCTCGAGCTCAAGAAGTAGGGCATCCGGCAGCTGAACTCTTGGGAATTGTGAGGACATATACCGCGAGAACAACTCGCACGCCTCCCGGTGCAGCGATGCTTTTTCTTCAACTGTTAATTCGGGGTTCAATATTCGAGTTTGGAATGACTCTGAAATCAATAAATACGTCCTTTAGTTTATTATACTCAATATGGGATGGAACAAAATACAGTTCGAGAAAATAATAAGAAATAATGGTGAGTCTTTTTCATAGATCAAGATGAAATAACACTAGGACAAAATTCTATGTATACCGATAGAAAAAGAAGGATGTATGTGTTGTGAATGCAGCCATAACATTTTTTACTTTTATATATATACGGCCCGCCCCGGCTTCGCACTGTATAAAATATATAGCCACAGTTAAATTTTTTTTATTAAAATCGATCCAGTAGTTTTGATTTCTTCATTACTGCCCGCGTTAAATTTGTAGTAAAATAATTCCCCTTTCCCTATACCATGAAGATTTCCAGCTACCTTTGGAATATCTCAATTTATATACTACATATTTACTTATTACATTTTTCTTTATGTATTTTGGTATTATAATGAATTACAGAATGTCTCTATATACAGCGTTCACAGCTTTCTTGTCATTAGATAATACAAACATGTTTTCTTCAAAAGTTTATCTTTAATATAGTTGGCCATGTGAAAAACATAAACGCGTCCGATCGCTGCTAAATTCGAAGTGCTATAGGAACATATTGATCTATATCAAATCAACAATGTATGCTATTGTGGGTTATCCATAAGAGATAGACATACACCATCGCGAAGTTTACTGTAGAGGTTTTTAAGGTGTACAAATACTTAGTATATTATTTTGAATAATTTATAGAATTAGGCGTTACTTTACGAAGGTCCATAACACAAAAGTAATGAGAATATTATTTTACTATAATTCGCGATAAAAGAAAACATATGTAATGCTAAATATAGAATGTACTATTCGTTCTCATACCAGATACATGCAGAATTTGTAAGAACTCATGCACTTCCCGACACAGAGGACACAACAATACACAAGCACTGCACACATTCACCACCACAATGTCAACAATTGTTTCGCCCCGTAACCGAAGCATCATCAGGAGATAGACTCCACGGCATCTCAGTCGCCTTTTACAACACCGCGGTAAGTGATGAGGGTGGTCAACTCAGCCAGATACCACACGATATGTGGGCAGGAGGATGAAATAACTTACTAATGTCCTTATAGAACTGCAGCAGGTAGATGTCGGTGGTGGTCTTCAGGTGGTGCAGCAGCGCGTAGAAGTGGTCCTGGCTGCTGAGCAGCAGCTCCAGGTCCATCCTCAGCAGCTTGGCGCGCGCGCCGTACACAGACTCGTTCTGTCTCACGAAATTCTCCAACAATTCTACCTGTTGAGGTCATTTTCAATAACTTTAAAATAAATAAATATATGGGACACTTACACATAATCGTCCGTTCCCAAAGTAAGTAGCTTAATACTTGTGGTATGGGTGAGATACAACTGGTGAATATATACATATATAATTTTTAAATACATACTTAAATACTAATATACACCCAGACTCGAAGACCAATAAATTCATTTATAGAAAATGTTGGCCCTCGGCGGGAATCCAACTCGCGACCCGCTGCCCGCCCGAGCCAGTCAAAAAAATTATGTTAAAATTATGATAATTAAAATAAACTATGCTCCGAATTATATTTTGAACGCTATGATTTGAGTTACTCTAGTTTTTTGGACATTATAACAATTAACTGGACCATTATTGATAAAGTTAATATTTTATTGTACCTGGTTGAGTATAATAGACCACCCTCAAATGTTACCGAGTTGTCGTAAAATGCATCTAAGGTAAGTTGACAACAAGCAGGCAGCCGGTCGTAAAATAACTAGCCAAACCATGTAACAACATGTTTAAAACATATTGTGCCGACCCCACTTAGAGTGGTGTAAGGGCAGAAGGATCATGACTGTCATAAAGTATATATTATTAAAAAAGTCCAAAAAAACGTGAAAAAACCCGTTTTTTAAATTGACTAATGATGTTAGCTCTAACTGCTTTAACACTTCACTGGAGAGACAGAACGAGCGCAGAATTTTCAAACCATAGAAGTGTAAAATTCTAAATCCATAAAGTATCACAACGGATTATTAAGGGATCTAAGTAATATAGGATGGCGAGAAGATAAAAAAATGGACCTTATAATTAGGTGTGGCGGGCAGAGCTGCCATGGTCTCGTCACCAGTGGCCAGCACTATCAACGTGTTCAGTATATGAGGATCGGCCAACACGTCCGTGAGCGACAGCAACACCCAGCCCGCGAATATCTCACGGATCAATACTCGAAACACTCTGGAATGCAATAATAATATTCTAAAAAAAAGTAAATGTAGAGTGGACAATCGGTTATCATATCTGATTCATGCAGGATTCGTAAAAACATATGCACAAACCTCCACCACCGTAATAAAGTCTTTTGATAACTATATGGTTACCTATCATTCCTACTCTAAGTGGGGTCGGTAATGTTCCATTCTTATTAATCACTAGCAATCGCCGCCCGCGTGGAATGGTTAAAACCGTAATAAAGTCTTTTGATAACTATATGGTTACCGTAATAAAGTCTTTTGATAACTATATGGTTATCAAAAGACTTTATTACGGTTTTAACCATTCCACGCGGGCGGCGATTGCCAGTGATTAATAAGAATGGAAGATTACCGACCCCACTTAGAGTAGGAATGGTACGCCAATGATGATTTTGTTGGTTTGTTTATATAACTTACGTATTTTGGCACTCTACACTCCTCAGTAAATGCGGCAACAGGGTCTCTGTGACGCATCGTAGGTAGCGCAACTCAGCGGTGCGGTTGCTCGCCGCCACATGTATAGTGTGCGTTATACCCGCTGTACTCACAGAGTAATGTCGCAACGCGCATGGCACTAGGCGCTCGCATATAAACTTAGCATAATTTATCTGTAACAAGGTCCCCAAAAGGCTCTATGTGATTGATTTCGTCAAAATCTAGTGAACGGATATTTCAAAAGTAATAATAAAATTATTTTGCTATAATCCGCGATGAAGTAAAATAGAAAATATATATATTGCTAAATGTAGAGTGGACAATCGGTTATCATACCTGATACATGCAGGTTCACTATCACAAACTCAACAGTGCAACGGTGGAGTGCATGTGTTTTTTACGAATCCTGCATGTATCAGGTATGATAACCGATTGTCCACTCTACATTTAGCATTATATATATTTTCTATTTTACTTCATCGCGGATTATAGCAAAATAATTTTATAATTACTTTTGTATTATGGATCTCCGCAAAGTAACGCATACTTCTATAAATTAATTGAACGAATATTTGTGTTACTTAGAGATAGTGCAATTATTCCGAAAAGTCGATTGTAGATCTACAAAAATACTACAGATAAGCCCGCGATAGCATGTCTCTATCTATGGTATATTATGGTAATGTCACAATAACTACTTTTATGTTCAAAGTTTCAATTAAATATACACACGGTTACTTTTATATTAGTATGGATTTGCTTTCTCATTTTAAACATAATGATGTCATAATAAACATAGTCATCTAAACTGTATACATTCTTGATAGTCAAATCAATCTTAAGAATTTGAATTAGATATGCTACGGTTTGCTCTATACTACTAGTATTATGATATTTATAAAAGGGATGTCACTTGAAGTAGAAAAAATCGATTAATAAATAATCGAGGTTTTTATCTTTAGAAAAAAACTAATTTTAAAATCGAATAATTCGTATAAAAAGAATCGATTAATAATAATCGATTTTTTATTACTATTTGAAAAGTTTGCAGTTACCCTTTTTGTATTATTAATTAATTACAATAAAGGCTAATTAAAGTGGACAACTACCAATAAATAATACCAGATGCACTGTTTGTGAAATTCTATAAAAATGTGCAGTTTTGCTACATTGATGTCATCTAACAGTGCATATGTTATTTTAAAAAACAAGAAAAAAGAGTGACAAAGAAAAAGAGGATAATTAAAAAAATCGATTTTAAAAAAATTGACTTTTAAAAATCGATTTTTTATAGAAAATAAATCGATTCCTTTTTCACATCTCTAATTTATAATTACCTTAAGAGCCCGCCTTATAAGAGAGGCAGATGCATATCTAAGTTGATGTCGGAGCTCATCCACAAAAAATGGTTGTATTGTAATCTTGCTATACCATGTATTTATAAATTGTTCCAAAATTGTGTTATAAAACTGAAAATTAAAAAAAGTTTAAGTTATTAGGTAATTACGTTTATGAAATAATCATATAGATCATTGTGTGCATCATACATCAACTATTAACACAAAACAAATGAAAATATTATTTTGCTATAATCAGCGATAAAAGAAAATATATGTAATGCTTAATGTAGGTACTTTTGATAAATTGTAAAAACTCATGCACTACAAGCCACCAATAACACAACAATACACAAGCACTGCACACATTCACCACCACAATCTCAACAATTATTTTGCCCGTAAAGAAGCATCATCAGGAGATCGAAGAGAAACCCGATAGGTAATGCTTTGCTTTGCAATGGTAATGGGTTACGCACCTCCGCAAAGTAAGCCTAATTCTATAAATTAATTATTAAATCCCTAAACATAGTTGCAATGCCAAGAAGATATGGAACTGGTCATGTGACAATATAATTACAGAATGGCAACATACCAGTCTCAACTATATCTCATAGAGTATAGAAATGTAAGGACAAGGATAATAGATATAATTGTCCTTATTATAATAACTTTCAGTTATAGAAATAACATTTCTACTATGAATGAATGAACTATATTTTCCCCATGTTAAAGGTACACAGTTGAATTTAGTTTTGTTGCACTTGGGTATCAGAAGATTAATAATATTTTTTTTACAACCACTTACATCTTCTATAGCCTGGTCCAATTGTTTATGTATCTGCAGGCCTGTCCAAGGCTCTGCAGATATCTCTGGATCATGTCGATTGCAATCTTTTGAACCGCATGTATCGCAGTTCTGAAATAATATGAAATATTTCTATTTTTTTTACACTCCCAAACACTCTTGTCTGTCCCCAAAGTAAGTAACTTAATACTTGTCTTATTGTAGGCAGACAACTGGTGAATATATACTTATGTATTTTTTAATACATACTTAAAAACAAATATACACCCAGGCTCAAAGACTAACCATTTTTAGAACAAAGCCAAGAATCGAACCCACGAGCTGAAGGTAGGGTCACTACCCACTACGCCAACGGGCCAGTCAAATCATGTTTTATTGCTTACAAATAAAACATTATTAATTAATGAACGACCATTAAAGTGCTATCTTAAGAGGTATCAAAATTTCCTCTACAATATTTCAATAAGGTTCCTGAATTAAGGGCACTGTTTATAAAAAAGTCTCAACTCACTGTGACAGGAACATCGCCCACATCGTCTGTAGGCAGGCTTTTTGAAAAGTGACATGTTATTTGTTCCACGAACCTTTGCAATATATTCAAATTTAAAGCATAATAACAAGCCAGACAGCCGAATACATAGCTAATAATTATTGTGACCAAGTGAAATCTGTAACAACAACTTTCGTGTAACTAATCAACTGAGCACAATTATTTAATATTTTTCGATACCTGTACGTATCACACCTGTAAATATATAAAATAGCGAATAAAGCAATTATAATTCCTGAGTATATAATATAATTTTGATTATCAATTTTTTCTTTGAACTTCGTTTGACATCTTTCAGTCATGGTTAAGCGAACAATGACGTTTTTAAATGACGTTAACAGTTTATGTTGCCATAAAGCGTTTGTATTTCCAATACGTGTATGTAACGAGCTCGTTACAGCAAAGAAATGAACTTATAGAAAATTGAAATAGATATTTATTATTAACTTGCTGAATGGGTAATAATTTAAATGTAATACAGATAATTATTCACAATAATATAATGTTTATCTGAATGATACTTTAATGTTTTACTCTGAGGTTATTAAACATATAATGCAGCTGTTAACCTCAAAATAATGTTTGTTTTAAGTTTTAACATTTTATATTGAATGTTTAATACTTGAATCTTGATTGAGCTTAAGAAAGTATCAAGATAATATTAAATAAATGTTTGAAATTCTGGCTCAATGGTTTATGTTATTTATTAATACCTAATATAATAGACGTAAAACCTTTTTGTTTATGTTTACTTAATTTGTTATATAATTTTTATTTCATAATTTACTTTAATATCATTAGCGAGTTGTGCCCCACATGTTTAACTGAGAGACAAGCATTAGATTGACACATATATTTAAAAAATAGCATTTTTATATGCCCTCAATTATGATTGTATTTAATTAGTTCATAGGTCATCATTATCTCACATATTTACTGAAGTTATCAAAGTGTGCTCATTAAAATAGTAAGTTCTTTGTAATTTTTCTCATATTTAGAGTAGATACCAATTTGTTACAAGCATTAAAACAGGTTAAGTGTAATATTTAAATTGGGCTTGCACTCACTACTTTAAGGGGTAAGAGAGAATTTCTATACATATTGTTTGAGAGTTTTTAATCATAGCCAACATTTGTTTATTTAAAAATGTGATAAATAAAGTTCTCTTTTATGTAAAAGTAGTTTTTATTTCATAAGACCACAACTTAAGTAATATTTGGGTTTTTTGCAATTAATCTACTCACGATTTTTAAAATTTACATACAATAATTTCTAATATCATAGAATTTTCTGGATTATATTTTTTTTCCATGATTTAGCTAGAAAGTTCTTTATCTAATCAAGGGTAAAGTGATTCTTGAACTTTATCTGAAAAACTTAAATAGTATAAATATTACTTTTTATTTGTATTAATAATGCAACTATTGTTTATTTTCAGGAAAATAATGATTCTTCAAAGATTTTTCTTTCAAATGACCAAGCAATGTATTATAAGACAGACTATTCTTCAATCAAATCTTAAGCAATCATATTGTAAATTACATCATAAATACAGTAGTACAGCCAAAGATCGAAAATTCACAGATCGACATGAGTGGGTGACAGTTGAAAACAACATTGGAACAGTAGGAATAAGTAGCTATGCACAAGAATCTCTAGGAGATGTAGTTTTCGCGCAGCTTCCAGATCCTGGAACAGAAGTCAAAGAAGGTGAGGAATGTGGAGCTTTGGAAAGTGTAAAGGCAGCCAGTGAAATATACTCTCCAGTTAGTGGCACTGTCACTGAGAAAAATGTTGATGTTGAAAAGAAACCTGGTTTAATTAACTCTTCTTGCTATGATAAAGGTTGGCTGTTCAAATTAAAGCTTTCTAAGCCTGATGAGCTGAAAGAACTGATGTCAGAAGTGGAATATGAAACGTTCTTGAAAACAGACAAAGAAAAAGACCATTGATTTTTTTGTAGTTGAAAATATTTGTATTTATGTTGTTTAGTCTGAATATAAGTTATTGAAAAGATGTTTTTTTAAATTATCTCCTATCTATATTGATCATAACCTATTACAGAATAAACAATAATAAAATCATTTTGCTTAGCTGTGTGGTATCTGGCTAAGCAGAATAGTACCACCCTCATTTCTTACCGAGGTGATGTAAAAGGCGACTAAGGTAAGTCGACCCGCCGTGTGGTATCTGGCTGAGTAGTATTGACCACCCTCACTTCTTACCGAGGTGTCGTAAAAGGCGACTAAGGTAAGTTGACCTACCGTGTGGTATCCGGTTTAGTAGAGTAGACCACCCTCCTTCTTACCGAGGTAAAAAATAAAACTAAGGTAAGTTGACGTCAGGCAGGCGGCCGGTCGTAAAAACGCAGCCAAATCATGTTACATGTTGTACCCCACTTAGAGTGGGATAAGGGCAGGGGATATAATCATTTTGCTATAATATGTAGAATACCACAAAGTACTTCTATAAATTGCCTATAGTCTTTGAACATAATTAAGCCTTACAGTTAGCACAGCTCCATTTTGGGGAAAAAGTTTTAGAACTAACCATAGAGCACCATAAATGACCTTAATCAGTATTTCGTTAAAATTTAATTATCTACATCATTAAAATTAAAATAACTTTTTTAAATTAGTTCAGTATGTTTTTAAACACCTCCAAGGTATTTATATTTTTTAATGAATGTCTACTAGAAGACTAAAACTTTCTTTTTTAAACTCTTCCCCGCACTAATATGATCAGTGTTTTAATTATTTATATAACTTTATATATTTGAATACATAAATATTCTTCATATATCCATTGTAAAATAAAATATAATTAATTTATATGCCAGTACAATAAATAAAAAGACATATAGTGCAATAATACATTTATTTTAGTGCATTACCAACTAACTATCACAACAATCATATTTGATATAAATGCTGCTTTATTTCAAACAATATAAATAATTTGTCTTTATTTATAAAAAAATATCACAAATTAAATCCTTACATATAATATTAAAAAGGGCTACTACAAATATTTATGTTCCTCAGTATCTGATATCTATGGTATCTTGAGGATTTAAAAAAATTTGAACAATTATCAATTTTATCAAAAAGTCACAATGTCTTGATATTATTGTAGTCAATAAAAATTTCTACAAAAAAAAACTATCATAATATTTTTAATAGGAAGATGTAGATTTATCGTTACGAATTGAACTATTCGCTTACATTCACCAATATTCAATATTAAAAACATTGATACCTAATACTAAGTAACACTAAAATCCTTTGAAATACATATTAGGTATTTAATTTTTATTTCATTGCAGATAATTTTAATTATTACCATGTAAGAATGTTGGTGTTCTTGAATATTCTAATATCTTTATTACTCTCCATGTATAAATTGCGAACTTTAGTTGCGGAACTATAAATTATAGAAGAATGTCAAAAACAGTGTAAAAATCACTCTGGTTTGCGCGTGTTCAATATTCAATAAAAAAAATAGGTTTCATCATTAATATATCTAAAGTTATACTGAGCTAAGCTTGCTACTTTACACACTGAATATATGTTAATGAATTTATTACTAATATATGTTTATATAAAGACATTTAGAATTTAAAACTTGCAATATACATTTTATTAAGGTCTATGTTAAACTTTTTTAATATTTTTACAGATTGTTGGTTGCAAATATATTTTTTCTATTTAACACACGCTTAGAATTCCGTATTATAACTAATGATTGATGATTAATCTATTTGTTAATTTGTAGCAAAAATAAAATTGATAGTCTGTATATGTAAACACATAAATTAAAATTTTATTTTCTTGTATATTTGAACACAAATAATTAGGTACATAAAATAAGAGAATCGATAGGTAGAAGAATATAAAAGCCACGAAATAACTTTTTTAAATTTAAACTGATCCATTTTTTTAAATCTAATTATTTTAAAGATGAGTATACTGTATAATATAATAGTAATTAAATATCTTTAAATAACTATATAATTCAATGTATTTATTAAATAAATATAGTTATATGTCAAAGATTTAAAAAATATAATAAAATAAAATCAAAAACTTTCTAAATGTTTAATATTACTTTCGTACTAATAATGGCTTTTCTTGTACTATCGGTTAATATTATATATGGCACCAACAATTCAGAAAGACTAACTTTTTAGCTCAATAGTACTTCTGAAAAATAAAGAGCAAGGATTTTATATACTAGCAACACTAATAGTATGAGTTACCATTAGCGATATAATTTTAGGCACCATTGCTACAAATCTACAATCTTTAAATTAAAAATGAGAAATTTAGACTTTACACGTAAATTTAAAAACCTTTTGGAATTAAATGTTAAATTTAAGTTCAATCGTTTATAGAAAAAAAATAATTGATTCCGTATTAATGGATACAACTGAGAAATTATAATATTGTCAGTTTAATACGATTGTCGGTACAGATATAAGTAAAGAAATAAACGTATAATCTAACTAAACTATTAGAAGCACTTAATATTTTTTGTATTGTATTTAAAGTACAATACAAAAATATACACAAGTACTTGCTTGCAGTTAGGTTGTATGGATTCATGTCTTTTTATATATCAGAAGTGCGAACGCACAATTATATTGTGATAAGTAAAGTAAGTAACGGCCTGTTACTATCCCACTGCTGGGCATAGGCCTCCTCTCTCCATTTTTGGAGAGAAGGGTTGGAGCTAAGACCTACCACGCTGCTCCAATGCGGATTGGTAGGTTTGTGATATACAACTACTAAATAATTTTATTACATATTATTATGTAATAAAATGACATACAGAACGTAAATATATATGTAGAATATAAAAATCTATTCATTAAAAAATAATTTGTATTTTATAGATAGCAGTTTTTAAAAAATATGTAGAGAAGTATATAGCAACGTTAATTTCGAAAAAGAATGATTATGTCAATATTGTCTATGGTCTATATTATTTTATATTGAATATATCCGGTCCTAGTAAATATCAAAATACATTTATAATATAAATATAAACTTATGACTAGAACATTATAGAAACTTTTACTTACTTTAATATATGTTATACAAACTATTATAATTGGCATAATTTCTCACTACACTTAAATGGGTCTAAATATGATGAGATCTTATTTATAATAAAAATTATTCAGATTTTTAAATTTTTTATAAAGTACACGCACAGAAATGTTATTTACAACGTTAAGGTAATTATAAAAATGTATTATATTTTAAAACCTTTTTTTTTATAAATATATGGGTCACTTACACACACTTTTGTCCGTCCCCAAAGTAACTTAATACTTGTGTTATGGTCGACAGACAACTTGTGAATTTATACTTACATAATTTTTAAATACATACTTAAACACTCAGATACAAATATACCCAGACTCGAAGACCAATAAATTGATTTATAGAAAATGTTGGCTCTTGCAGGGAATCGAACCCGCGACCCGCGGAGCTGAAGGCAGGATCACTACCCACTGCGCCAACGGACCAGTAAAGTGAACCTTTATATGCTCCAGGAAATGGCAGAATTTATAAATTCAAAATTTCTACTTTTCCAAATTAATATTGCAATATTCATAATAAAAGCAACAAATCATATTTGTACTCTTAAATAAATAATACCAAAAAATTACCAAATAACATTTCAAAATTCAAAATATCATATATTAGTTGTGCTTGCGACTTTGCCTGCGTATTTAATTATCAGTGTATTTAATTGAAATTTTAAACATAAAAGTGGTTTATGTGAGTTAACCATAAAAGATAGAGACATGCTGTCGCAGACTTTTTTGTAGTATATTTGTAGATCTACACTTCTCTAGTACATTACATGAGTGTATCTCATTTGGTTTACGCGGCGGACGCGATTAAAGTTCCCAGCGAGATTTAAAAAAAAAAAAAAAATTTCCTTCAACACAACTTTTATAAAACCGAAATGTACTACTAACTTAAACCTTCCGGAAGAATTGCACTATTATTTTGTAGAAACCGTACAAAAACGCGTTAAGTAGATTTTGAGAAAATCGATCATATAACAGACATACAGAGTTTTATAATAATCTATATAATAATAATTTATATAAAAGCTGAAGAGTTTGTTTGTTTGTTTGTTTGTACGCGTTAATCTCAAGAACTGGACTGATTTGAAAAATTCTTTAAGTGTCAGATAGTCCATTTATTGAGGAAGGCTATATAACATCACGCTAAATGAATAGAAGAGGAGCAGCAATAAAAAATATTACTTAAACGGCAAAATTTAAAGCTTTCCTTGAGTGCGCTAAGCAAACTATGAAAGTTATTTAAAAATCATGTATTACAAAATTGATCCTCACTAAAAGTTGTGACTAAAATAATTTATAGAATTAGGCGTTACTTTGCGGAGGTCCTTAATACAAAAGTAATGAGACTATTATTTTGCTATAATCCGCGATAAAAGGAAATATATGTAATGCTAAATGTAGAGTGTACTATTCGTTCTCATACCTGATACATGCAGAATTTGTAAGAACTCAACTCTGGCTTTGCGATTTTGTCGTGGAGTCTATCTCCTGACGATGGTTCGGTTACGGGGCGAAACAATTGTTGAGATTGTGGTGGTGAATGTGTGCAGTGCTTGTGTATTGTTGTGCCATCGGTGTCGGGTAGTGCATGAGTTCTTACAAATTCTGCATGTATCAGGTATGAGAACGAATAGTACACTCTACATTTAGCATTACATATATTTTCTTTTATCGCGGATTATAGCAAAATAATATTCTCATTACTTTTGTGACTAAAAGTTGCGACAGCATATGTCTAGCTTTAACCATTTTTATGTTTTAAAAAAAACTATATTACGGTTTTAATCTTTTCACGCGGAGCCGATGGCGATTGCTATTTATAGATATAGCTCTTTTAATTTCGCTAATTTATTGAATTTACTAAAAAAACTAGTATTTCTGATTTATTTTTTTACCCATTTGACACTGAAAGACTTATCCAAAGCAAGGTTTATACTCGCTATGGTGAGGACACCGTTTTTGTTGATGAAGAAATTAGTTTCCACGTTGTTTATGGTGACAGATTTGATGTTACTTTGACCGAGGACTCTTATGGTGTTGATGGTAGGCACCCCATAGCCCCACCATTGCACTACGCTGACCAACTGGTTCTCTTTAACCTTGAAATCGATATGGCTGTATTTTTTCTCTTCATAAGTATCTGTAAGCAAAATTTTGAATTGAAAGATATGTATAGTAGTAAAAAAGTTATTCTTCTGCCCTTATCCCACAGTGGGAGGCACAATCTGTTATAAACATGTTGTCACATGATTTTGCTACGTATTTCACGTCAACTTACCTTAGTCGCCTTTTACGACACCTCGGTAAGAAAGATGATGATCTATTCTGCTTAACCGGATACCACAGCGCGGGTCAACTTACCTTAGTCGCCTTTTACGACACCTCGGTAAGACAGAGGATGATCTATTCTGCTTAACCGGATACCACAGCGCGGGTCAACTTACCTTAGTCTTATTTTACACCTCGGTAAGAAAGAGGATGATCTATTCTACTTAACCGGATACCACACGGTGGGTCAACTTACCTTAGTCGTCTTTTACGACACCTCGGTAAGACAGAGGATGATCTATTCTGCTTAACCGGATACCACAGCGCGGGTCAACTTACCTTAGTCGCCTTTTACGACACCTCGGTAAGACAGAGGATGATCTATTCTGCTTAACCGGATACCACAGCGCGGGTCAACTTACCTTAGTCTTATTTTACACCTCGGTAAGAAAGAGGATGATCTATTCTACTTAACCGGATACCACACGGTGGGTCAACTTACCTTAGTCGTCTTTTACGACACCTCGGTAAGACAGAGGATGATCTATTCTGCTTAACCGGATACCACAGCGCGGGTCAACTTACCTTAGTCTTATTTTACACCTCGGTAAGAAAGAGGATGATCTATTCTACTTAACCGGATACCACACGGTGGGTCAACTTACCTTAGTCGTCTTTTACGACACCTCGGTAAGACAGAGGATGATCTATTCTGCTTAACCGGATACCACAGCGCGGGTCAACTTACCTTAGTCTTATTTTACACTTCGGTAAGAAAGAGGATGATCTATTCTACTTAACCGGATACCACACGGTGGGTCAACTTACCTTAGTCGCCTTTTACGACACCTCGGTAAGAAAGAGGGTGGTACTATTCTATTCAGCCGGATACCACACGGCGTAAAATTTTTATTTAAAATTTAAAAAAATATATATTTAAAATTTCTTCGCGGATTATAATTATTTTATTATTAATTTTGAATGCAGTTTAAAGATAGATAGATAAAAACTTTATTGTATTTTTTTGTATAGCCGGTTTCTATACATTAACTATATACAAAAAAAAATTATAAATAAATAAAATAAATATAAATATATGGGACACTTACACACACGGTCGTCCGTCTCCAAAGTAAGTAACTTAATACTTGTGTTATGGGTGACAGACAACTGGTGAATATATACTTATATATTTTTTAAATACATACTTAAATACAAATATACACCCAGGCTCAAAGACCAACAAATTCATTTTTAGAAAATGTTTGCCCTCGGCGGGAATCGAACCCGCGACCCGCGGAGCTGAAGGTAGGGTCACTACCCACTGCTCCAACGGGCCAGTCAATTGATATTACATGATAAACTTACTGATACTATCTCCATCGTCCCAATAAAGCTCCCCCTGGGCCTCGCCATCAACATCCGGAACCACTAGCAGTTGTAGTGGAGCGCTCCGGGTAATGGCTGTGTTGACCGGACCTTTGGATGGGGG
This sequence comes from Morpho helenor, assembly GCA_029227775.1. Taxonomy (NCBI): domain Eukaryota; kingdom Metazoa; phylum Arthropoda; class Insecta; order Lepidoptera; family Nymphalidae; genus Morpho; species Morpho helenor. The sequence goes on along the minus strand of JARGCU010000034.1, from coordinate 14,519,479 downwards.
CTCTTGGAGAGGAATTATAGCACCACCCTACAAAAAATGTATTTAATATGTTTAGAATAAAACATCAAATATTCTGCGCTGACCCTTCAATATCTGTTATTATATAAAAAATTTAGCAGTCAAATTTAGCTATGAAATAGTAAATAGTATCTAGTGTTTTTACTCTCTATTTAACAGGTTTGATGTAATACATTTATCCTACCGCGTTAATAATGTTTTTAATTGGGTACATATTAAAGTAACTTTAACTACCTAATATAAAATAAATTACTTGTTAGAACTTAACTTGTTGTTAGTTACCATTATGTTTCTTGATATAATCTAAACAACAATAAATGTAATACTCAAGAATGTGGTCAAAAGCTTAATATGTTCAACCATAATCTTTTTCATTTCCGGACTATGTTGCCTAGTTTGTTAAGTATTTTTATTTATATGATATTGTAGTAGAGATTCAATTTTCAGGTATGACTTAATGGACTTGGTTAGTTGTCATTTTTAAGTCCATGTTAAAAAAGTGTAGCCATAGAGTTGTACTCGAGTAGGGGACCCATAAACAGGCCTGTAAGAGTGTCAATAAGTAATGACATGCAGCTAAACCGTAAGTGACATTGACAAAAAAGTCTTAACTTATTTTATTCCACAACAAAGTAAGCTAAACCACAAACATCAACGTATACTATATATATACAACAGTATTATAAATAAATAATTTGTTATGTTTATTTATAATATTGTTTTTAAATAGTGTTTATTAATATTAGCTCTTTAAGGGATGTCGAGCTTATTTGAATATGGATTGTGTTCAATAAATATATATGGACCAATAACAGATATGATTGTCCATCCCCAAAGTAACTTACTGTTTAATTAAAATTAAATTTAGAAAATGTTAGCCTTTATTTATTTATTCTTATTTTTTTGTTATTCTTTATATATTTCAACAGAGTGTGTTGTCAACTTAATTATAACACAAATTTGGAAGTCTAACGCTGCTCTATTTATAGGTGGACACAACATGCTTTAAAAACAGTACATTTGGATGTCTTTGCTAGGAATCGAACCTACGACGTCAGGAGATGGAGGCTAATGAATGCTATATGCACCAATGGGCTTGTCCAATGTCAATGAAAGACTATAAAGTTATATAATCTTATTTATAATTTTATTTTTAACACTACAGCTGACCTTTGTTAAACCCGTAGAAAGGGGGGGGGGGGGCACAGTGGCTTAGGGGGGTATATAGCATCTATGGGAGCAATCGCTAGAGCATATGTTCTAGAGTTCTCAAAATGTTACATGAATGTAGTTATCATTACATATTATAAATACACCTCGCCGCACCTTTATAATTGATTTGAAATTGATTTAATTAAACTTACCCGAATAGCAACGATATCTTTGTCAGTGATGTCCAGGGATTTGCCCTGGGCTAGCAGCCGCCCATCAGCGAAACTGTACCATGGATTATCCCCCGGGAACAATGCGTTAGTGGTGTTAGCACCTTCTGTTAGGATAGCCGAGATCAGGACGTTGGGACCTATCAGGAATTGCTCGTCTATTGGGTACACCGCTTTATTATCCAGGAATCTGAAACATTGAGATCAACTTTCTTTGAGAAAAAGCACAAACTCTCAAGTACTTTATAATAAAAGTTATAAGTACTAACATTTCTGTGAATTAGTTAAAGATTATAAACTAAGAATTATGTATTTTTTTATAGATTATGCTGAACCAATATCGATGAAATTTGACACAATTATTCCTTATACACCACTTCTCTACAAAAATTCTACAAAAATAGGATGACATTGAAAAGCGCCATCTATTATCAACCTATCAGGCGATAACAGTCCACGCAAACGAAGTTGCGAGTAAGAGCCAGTATTATAAATATGAAAGTCTGTCTAGAGAAGATAGATTGACAGATATAGATAACAGAATATTTTTACACAAAATACATTTTTTCTATAATTCAGGCCCGGTAGAATTTCTTTAATTTTTTTCTACCCGGTCGTTATCTTTATTGTTTAAGTCTTTGGAGACTTTTTCAATTAAATTTTTCCATCGAGCCCTGCATTCTTGAATTTTATGACTTCCCATTGAAAAAGTTAGCCCACCACTGGTCTAGATCATTAGGCCTAAACGCATACCAGGTAAAAATCTATGAGACCCAGGCACCAAATTCACCCCAAGCACCTTCACTACACTTACTTTTGGGCAAGTGAAAAGACCGAGAAGTTAGGATTCCTACTCACTCAAAGAACAGAGGTCTCGCCACAGTCCTTTGGGTCGGTAAGAAGACAGAGGAGTTTGGATTTCCCTGAACAGCATGTGGATGTGTCTTTATGATGTGTACTCACTCAAAGAACAGAGGTCTCGCCACAGTTTCCCCATAGAGGTGCGCCCGCCAGAATAGAGTGTAATAGTATGGCAGGAGGCGATATCGCATCATCAGGGCGGTGCGGCTGGCGCGGACCACCTCCGGACCCATGCTTACCGGGTCTTGGGGCTGGGAATGGAAATTTTTGCTTCATGATAATACTAGGTCACATTATAATCTGGGGACTCTCCAGAAAGTCACTAGGCTTGGGAATTTTGACCCATCCACCATACTTCCCAGACTCAGATTTATTTCAGATTCTCTATCTCTCATTCTATATCTCAGATTTCCCAGATTTCAATTATCTTGAAATCAAATCAAAATAATTTTTATTCAAATAGACTGGCCCGTTGGAGCAGTGGGTAGTGACCCTGCCTTCAGCTCCGCGGGGCGCGGGTTCAATTCCCGCCGAGGGCCAACATATTCTATAAATGAATTTGTTGGTCTTTGAGCCTGGGTGTATATTTGTATTTAAGTATGTATTTAAAAAATATATAAGTATATATTCACCAGTTGTCTGTCTACCATAACACAAGTATTAAGGTACTTACTTTGGGGCGGACAACCGTGTGTTAAAAAAAAAAAAAATTAAAAAAAAAAATTCTTTCGCGACCGCAGACCCATTGTTTAAGAAGCTCTGGTGTAGGCGATAAGACTGCCTTTGCCTTTTGTAATTTCTGCCCTATGTTGCCATACTATCACGCTCACTGCATTCCGTTTGAAGCATCCATCCAACGTTCCATTCCACATTACCTTGGCGTCGTTAGTGTTGTGATTCCTGGAGAAGGGGTAGAAGGCGCCCAGCTGCATCCACCTCTTGCAGAGTTCCACGGTGGTGTCCTCGATGAAGCCGCAAATGTCCGTCCCCATCATGGGCACACCAAATAGACTGAAGCTCAGCAAATCTGCACCAAATTTTAGTATGAACAATTCATATAATGGACATTTCTTATTAATTACTAACTACTACGCATGGTATCCGGCTGAGTAGAATAGTCCACCCTCATTTCTTACCGAAATGTGGTGAAAGGCGACTAAGGTAAGCTGACGTCAGGCAGGCGGCCGGTCGTAAAATACGTAGCCAAATCATAACATGTTTACCCACTTATTGCTTATTGTGGGATAAGGGCAGGAGAATGATGATGTTATTAGTCTAATCATTTTCATAAATTTAAGTCATTATCCTCCTGCCTTATGCCACTCTAAGTGGGGTCGGCACAACATGTTACAAACATGTTGTCACATGATTTGGCTCCGTATTTTACGACCTGACATTAACTTACCTTAGTCGTGTTTTACGACACCTCGTTGAGAAAGAGGGTGGTCTATTTTACTCAACCGAATACTACACGATGGGTCAACTTACCTTAGTCGCCATTTAAAACACCTCGGTAAGAAAATGAGGGTGGTACTATTCTATTCAGCCGGATACCACATTCCATACATCACATACACATACATACCATCATAAACATAACTATTTTTTTTTTGTATACCTATTACAAAATACATCACAATGGAGGTACCTTATTGTAGTCACAATCTAGCCTTAAGGCTAATAAGCAACTTAATTTTAACCTAAACATATAAATTAACTTAAATCTAAAAAATATTTATTTATTTATTTATTGGAACACCAACAAGAATGCATTTAAACTAAACTTAAACATAAACATTATTGTATCCTGCTATAATTACATCCTTACAGGTGTACACAGCATGTGTACTTATGGTGCTATACGCGCTTAAACATTTGAACGAAAACTAAATATTTAAATTCATATTTTAAAAAGTAACAATAAATAAAAAAAGAGAAATAAAAAGGCAATACTTAAGCTAAAAATAAAAATATAAAAAAGTAGAAAGATAACTATTAAGTGTAAATAACTTACCGGGTATGGACATGCGAAGGTCGTGCCATCGGCTGAACACGTCCCCACTCCAATGCCCGGACCAGCGTCCCAGTCCCGGGAACGACGCCCGGGACAACACAAAAGGCCGCTTGCCCCGGATCTCAGCCATTGCACTGCGAACAAAACAACAAAAACGGCGGCAAAATAAAAATGCAACATCTAACACTACAACAAAGATTTATGATTGACATGGTTGCTCAGCATACATGTATAAACATATTTGTCTTTATTTATGTTTTTATTTATATTTTCTTTCCCTTTTATTTTCTTCATTTATTTAACCCTAGTATAATTCATGATAGTATAATAGTAAAAAAAAAAATTGATATAATATTAGGAGACTTTAATTAGTAGATTTAGAAGTTAATTAGTAAAAATAATAAGTTAAATAAAATAAATAAGTAAGTAGTTATAGTTTATGTCCGTGACGTCATCTGCTGGGCGTCATCTGAAAATCAGTGCTGAATGTCTTAATTTGGACATTCAGCTCATACTGAGATGAAGGCCCATTCAGATCTGCGTACTGAAGGTAATAGACATTAGGTTTAATGATAATAGGTAGTATATAATTAGATTTATTTGTTTTTTCTGTTACATTTAGTACATAGAGTTGAATATATTCTTTTTCATTTCATTTCATGATTTATTCTATTTTATATAGTACTAGCTTTTACCCGAAACTTCGTTATCGTGGACTGTTTTTGATGGCGCTTTTCAATGTCATCCTACCCCTATAGAATTAACAGGATTTCTATATATAATTTATAGAATTAGGCGTTACTTTGTGGAGATCCATAATATAAAAGTAATAATAAAATATTTTGCTATATTCACGATGAAGTAAAATAGAAAATATATACAATGCTAAATGTAGAGTGGACAATCCGTTTTCATACTTGATACTTGCAGGATTCTTAGAAACACATACACAATATTCCATCTCCGCCAATACAATACTCAAGCACTTACACGTAGGGTAGACTTGGAGTAGAAAAAATTGATTATTAAATAATCGATTTTTTTTCCTTTAAAATTAATCGATTTAAAAAAATCGACGCTTCGGTCGCGGTGCGAAACGATTGTTGAGTTTGTGATAGCGAACGTAAGCTTTCCGAACCAGCAGTAAAGTTGACGATTCAAAAGAACTTGTTTACAAGTATACTTGAATATATGTATATCCTCCTACCCTTATCCCACTTTAAGTGGGGTCGGCACAACATGTTCTAAACATATTGTAACATGATTTGGCTGCGTTTTAACGGCCGGCCGCCTGCCTGACGTCAACTTACCTTAGTCGCCTTTAACGACACCTCGGTAAGGAGGGTGGTCTATTCTACTAAACCGGATACCACACGGCGAGTCGACTTACCTTAGTCGCCTTTTACGACACCTCGGTAAGAAATGAGGTTGGTACTATTCTACTCAGCCGGATACCACACGGCGGGTCGACTTACCTTAGTCGCCTTTTACGACACCTCGGTAAGAAATGAGGTTGGTACTATTCTACTTACCACACCACACGGCTAAGTTTACTTGAATAAAGAACATTTTGGTTTTTAAATTTGAAAACTACTCACTTGTGCGTCGGTATAGCCTCAGCGAGCGCATACATGTTGTGCACGTCGTAATGTCTGCCTACAAAGTGTTTGGCGTCCATGCAGAGTGTCTTATACTTTAGCCCTTCCTCTGGGATGGAGATGGGTTTGTATGGCAGATCTTCCGCCTCACATTCACCGTACAACGAACCGGAGAGGAAGTTGGATGGTTCGTTCATATCCTGGAATAGGCAGTAAGTAAGTAAGTAACGACCTGTTACTATCCCACTGCTGGGCATAGGCCTCTTCTCTCCGTTTTTGGAGAGAAGGATTGGAGCTAAGACCTACCACGCTGCTCCAATGCGGAATGGTTAGACATATCTCCAGAATTCTCTAGAGATATGCAGGTTTCCTCACGATGTTTTCCTTCACCGAAAAGCGTGTGATAAATTGCAATTATCAATTAGACACATAAGTTTTACTAGAAAACTCATTGGTGCCTGCCCGGGGTTTGAACCCTAGACCTCCTCGAAAGAGGCGGACGGTATTACCGCTGGGCTACCACAGCTTCAGGATAGGCAGTAAATAAAGGAAAATTAATGTCCCGTTAATGACTGGCCCTTTGGCGCAGTGGGTAGTGACCCTGCCTTCAGCTCCGCGGGTCGCAGATTCGATTCCCGCCGAGACCCAACATTTTCTATAAATGTATTTGTTGGCCTTTGAGCCTGGGTGTATATTTGTATTTAAGTATGTATTAAAACAATATATAAGTATATATTCACCAGTTGTCTGTCACCCATAACACAAGTATTAAGTTACTTACTTTGGGGACGGACGGCCGAGTGTGTTAGTGTCCCATTTTTTAATGTTTCATTTTATATCCATATGCATGAATTATGACGCGTGGTATCCGGCTGTGTAGAATAGATCACCCTCATTTCCTACTGAGGTGTTGTTAAAGGCCATTAAGGTAAGTCGACCCGGCGTGTAGTTACCGGCTGAGTAGAATAAACTACCCTCTTTCTTACCGAGGTTTCGTAAAGTAGGACTAAGGAATTTGATTTGAATTAAATTTTGAATTTGAAATTTGAATATCCATATGGGTATCAAAGTCATCTAGCCAAAATAAAAACAATAAATCAATAAAACTGTATTAACTCACTTAATTTTTGTATTTAATATCCAAAAAGGACACTAGTAAAAAAGTGAGTGAGTAAAACTTTTGAATTTTCATGATTTTAAGGCTTTATATAATACAATTTTATTTTTGTACATTATGCCCGTTGTGAACTTTGATCAAATCAATTGTGTGCGGGACAGTATAGTTTATGTGCGGACAATATAGTTTTAAATAGATATATAGTTTGTATAAGTTCATAGTTATAAGATAATAGGCTAAGAATATTTGTAAATTATATAGGAAAGCAATAATAGTTATAGTATATAGTAAATAGAAAACGTTTAGGAGGTCGCGCAATTAGTTATCATAATAATTAATTGTAATAGATTTTTCACTCGTTAGCGGCGCGGCTCTCCCTACGGTATAGCCCAAGTTTTAAAGACCGGTTAGGGTGCGGCTCTCCCTACGGTATGACCGGAATCATAAAGACCCCTGTAATTATTCGAAGCTAATTTCGAGCGAAATTTGTATAAATACGGGCCATTTTGGCCCGAATAGTCAGTCTACATTCGGCGGCCGGCAGAAGCAGTAATAAATAGTAAGCTTGAAGAAAATTGTAAGTGTTTAAGTTTAATTATAGTAGACAATAGACAGTAGTGACTTATTTGTGTATTAGACTATAGTGAAGTGAGTGTAATAAACAGTGTAATTGACTGTGACTCTTTGTGTAACCTCCCCTCGCCCCTCGCACCCCGCGCAAGAATTCCACGAATCTCACGTGTGCAGCTCGCATACGTCAGAGTTTTCCGGTGCCGAAGAGTGACCGGCATAGTGTAAATGTGACATAGCGCACATTGGATGGTCCTTCGAGCCGGATCACCTGATTATCTGGAAAACTCAGCGAGCCTGGAAGAACTTCGCGAACGATCTGCGAGTCATCGTCGAGGTATAGAAAACTCATCGAGCATAGAGTCGTCGTGTATATAGAAGATCGGGGAACTCTGGAAGATTCTGGGACGGCCCGAGAACTTTCTTCTGGTCAATAGTGTGCTTCGGGAACAATAGAAGACGGAAGAGACTCCGTGAAACACCACCAATAGGGTGTTTAAGTTCTTCGAAGACGTTCGAGCATCAGAAGAATGCCCATTACACGAGGACAAGAGAGTAAGAAATCTTCAAGCACATCAGAAGCCGCGACTACATCTGCAACAAGCGGCGGCAGCAACTCTACAGCAGCGGGTACCACCACCACGGAATCAACAGTGAATAATAGGGGTTCCGAGATGTCTGCGCCCGCTACCGCGCCGCCTGCTATAGTAAAGCCGAAGACTCAAGCCGACCGAACCTCGGTGACCGCTTCTACCGCGCCGACGCTGCCAGTCGACGCGACGCGGACGATGCCCCTCGCCGCATCAGTAATAGAAAGGGGACATCGGGATATAGAATCATCGGGAAATCGGGATACAGAAACATCGACGGTGAAAAGGAAGGCCGTCAACCAACAGGAGCCGAGACAGACAACTCGCGCCCCCGGCAAGAGGGGGGAGGGGAGCCAATCATCGTATAGCAAGTCAAAGGCTCATAGAATAGCAAAGGCAAAAGAAGAACTGCTACGACTTCAAGTGGAATTAGCTGCAGCGCGCCTCGCCACCATAGAAACAGAAGACCTCACGGATGAGGAAATAGAAGATCAAGACTCCGTTCATAGCAGAACAGAAGTAAATGAACGAGTCGACAGCTGGTTGGATAATCAACAGCCACGCCCCTTGTTGGCCATCACCGATGCACCACAGAATAGAATAGAAGCACCGGTGGATCAAGACTCGGGACAACAGAACCAGCCAGAAGATAGGAGATCACCGGCGGGAGTGCAAGCAGGAATAGTGGAGCTAGCAGAGGCCATCACGAAAGCAGTCAAGGTAGCTCAAGGACCCAAGTATATAGAGCTACCTTACTTCGGTGGATCACAGAACGACTGGTTACCTTTCCGTGCCGCGTACTATGAAACGGAAGGTATGTTCACGGCGGTGGAGAATACGAACCGTCTGAGAAGAAACCTTAAGGGAAGAGCAAAGGAAGCCGTGGAGAGATTGTTGATTACCAGTGCATCGCCTACAGAAATAATGAAGACCCTGGAATCAAGATTTGGAAGACCTGAAGCAATAGCAATAGCAGAAATGGACTCGTTGCGTGCCTTGCCGCGCCTAACAGAATCGGCTCGTGACGTGTGCATATTTTCGACGAAAGTCTCCAACATCGTGGCAACATTGAAGTCTCTCAACTGCGGGAACTATTTATACAACCCTGAGGCATCAAGGACTGTCGTGGAGAAGCTCACACCGACGCTGCGGTATAGGTATTATGACTTCACAGAATCACAGCCCAAGGAGGATCCAGAACTTGTGAAGCTAGAAAAGTTTCTCAGGAAAACGGCGGAACTCTGCGGACCGTACGCGCAGCCCGAACAAGTGTCTACAGCGCCACCAGCCACTCAACATAGAAAGCCACCACAGAAGATACATAACGTCGCCGAGAAAAATGATACAGAGAAGACGTTAACAGAGCAGTGTCCTGTATGCACAGCAGAACACATCGCAACAGAATGTAAACAGTTCAAGGGCTTGGATGTGAATAGAAGATGGGAACTAGCCAAGTCCAAGCACTTGTGCTTTCGGTGTCTTCAGCACAGAAATAGAACACATACATGTGAAGCAAGGGTGTGTGGTATAGATAGTTGTACGAAAGTCCACCACCGCATGTTACACTATGTTAAGGAAAAGAAACAGGAAGACAACGAAGCAACAGAAGTAATCAACTCAGCGTGGACTGCCCAGAAGAAGCAGTCGTTCCTGAAGATCATACCAGTACAGATTAAAGGACCTAAAGGACGAGTCAACACCTTCGCATTGCTGGATGATGGATCAACAGTCACTCTAATAGATAGCGGTGTGGCTGACCGTATAGGAGCGACAGGACCTATCGACCCGCTGAGAATAGAAACAATCAATGATATGAAGACTTCAGAAACAGCATCGAGAAGAGTCAACATCAAGCTGAAAGGTCTCAATAGACATGAAGAGCAAATACAGGCCCGAACAGTGAAGAACCTTCAGGTGTCGTCGCAACGTGTTCCTAAGGAAATAGTTGAGGAATGCAAGCACCTAGAAGACATTAAAGATTCCCTGGTATACGCTTACGTCAAACCAAGAGTATTGATAGGTCAAGACAATTGGCACCTTCTATTGACTACAGAAGTGAGAAGAGGAAATAGACAACAGCCAGTAGCCTCTCTCACGCCGCTCGGGTGGGTGTTGCATGGAAGCCGAACTAGGACGATCGGTCGCAGCATCGACTTCGTGTCACATATCATGGAAGGAGAAAAGGATGACCTCGAAATAATGGTGAAACAATACTTTGAGATGGACACGCTCGGCATACAGCCAAGAAGGCCGAGAACAGATCCTGAGGAAAAAGCACTGCGTATACTTGAAGATAGAACAAGGAAGTTAGAAAATGGGAATTATGAAACTGGACTCCTCTGGTGCAAGGAGGAAATCACGTTTCCAGATAACTACAGCAATTCATTGAAGCGGCTCTTCAACATAGAGAAGAAAATAGATCGAGACCCTCAGCTGAAACAGAAGTATACAGAACAGACGAAAGCCCTCATCAGTAAAGGATACGCTGAGTTGGCTCCGGAACAGAAAACCGAAAATATAGAAGATGCCGTGAGAAGCGTCAGAGAAGTACACTCCGAGGCGAACTTCGAATTGAAACAGTGGAAGTCGAACTCAACAGCGCTACTGGAAGCTCTAGGAGAACAGGCACCAGTAGAAGATATGGAGTTGGGCAAGACAGAAGACAGAACTGAACGGGTGTCAGGTGTCAATTGGAACCTCAACACTGACGAAGTTACGTTTCACCTCAATCTAGAATATGGGTTGAAGATACAGGCAGCGGTTATGGGAACGAGACTCGCCGATACAGTTATAGAAGAACACGAGAGGAAACCGGATTGCAAGTTTTTCTGGACGGACAGCAAGACGGTGCTCACGTGGATAAGAAATGGGTCACGCTCTTATAAACCGTATGTAGCACATCGACGTGCAGCTATAGAAGAATCTTCGAAGGTGAACGAATGGCATTGGGTTCTGACCAAGTTAAACGTGGCAGACGACGCTACGCGTGACGTCCCGGCAACATTTGGGAAGGATCACCGGTGGTACAGGGGACCTGAATTCCTACTTGAAGACGAAGAAAATTGGCCAGTCGAAGGTGCAATAATAGAACAGCAAGAGCCTTCTGGAGAAGAACGAGTCCACCACGTCACCAGAAGCAAGATACAGACTCTCGCAACAGCTCTACCTGATGTCTCTCGATTCTCAAACTGGGAGAGGCTCCGGTATACAACAGCTCGCGTTTTACAGTTTATAGATCTTTGCAGGTTACATAGGCAAAAGGTACACTACAGAAGAACGCGAAAGAACAAAGAAGACGACCCGAGTTGGAAGAGGACGAGCAATCCCGTGGCGTCACCGCAACAGAGGAAGCAGAAGACCACGTCACTGGGCACGAGGTTCATCGCAGTCTCCGCGGAGCAGTTGAGGCGAGCGGAGGAACTCCTGATGCGCTCGTCCCAAGAAGAATCCTTCGGCAGGGAGCTGCAGGACCTGAAGGAGGGTAACAGTACCAACAGGGAGAGTCGATTACATCAGCTAAGTATAGAATATGTAAATGATACCATTAGGCTTCGGAGCAGAATCGGAGCAATAGAAAATATAGCTGACAGTATAAAGAGCCCTATAGTAATACACGGCGAACACCCTACGACTAGATTATGGATAGCAGCCGTACACCGTCAGCTACATCATGCTGGCGTTGAGGCAACAGTCAACGAGTGCAGACAGCATTATTGGATACTTCGCCTGCGACCGATAACTAGAATAATTATACGAAGGTGCTTATATTGCAGGATGAAGTCACAGACCCCACCGCATCTCAGAACAGGAAATCTGCCCGCGTGTCGTCTAGGCCACCACAGACGACCATTTACATTTACGGGAGTGGATTACTTCGGTCCGCTCTCGGTGGCTGTAGGTAGAACGCGGCAGAAGAGGTATGTAGCCATATTTACGTGCCTCACAATGCGAGCGGTGCATTTAGAAATAGCTGGCTCACTTAGTGCCGATTCAGCGATAATGGCACTAAGAAGAATGATAGCACGTCGTGGGTGTCCGTCGGAAATTTGGTCTGACAATGGGACCAATCTGAAAGGGGCTGATAGAGAACTTAGAAAAGCAATAGATGACTCCACAGCAGAAGAGGCAGCCAAGAAGACAATAGCATGGCGCTATATACCGCCAGGAGCACCGTTCATGGGTGGTGCATGGGAAAGACTCGTGCGATCAGTCAAGACCGCACTGGCAGCCACTCTGCATGAACGGCATCCAACAGAAGAAGTGCTGTCTACTCTGCTGGCGGAGGTCGAATTTACAGTAAATAATCGTCCGCTGACACATGTTTCAGTTAGCCCAGAGGATCCGGAGGCGCTGACCCCCAACCACTTCTTGCTCGGCGGCCCGGGACGAGTACCACTCCCGGGGACCTTCAGCGAACGGGACGAGGTCTCCAGGGCGTCGTGGCGCTCGGCTCAACGGCTGGCCGACATCTTCTGGTCGCGTTGGGTGAAGGAGTACCTCCCGGAGTTGCAACACCGGCGGGAGGCGCATGGACGAGGCCCCCCAATAGACGTCAACGACCTCGTGCAAATAGTCGACGCTAACCTACCCCGAAACATGTGGCTGCGAGGAAGAGTCATCGCAACGTACCCAGGACCTGACGGCATCGTGCGCACCGTGGACATCCAGACCAAAGGCGGAGTGCTGCGGCGGCCGGTGAGGAAGCTGGTGGTCCTGCCCGTGACAGTCGACGAGCCCGCACCGAAATAGTATTCGACGAGGTCGAACGGCGGGAGAGATGTGCGGGACAGTATAGTTTATGTGCGGACAATATAGTTTTAAATAGATATATAGTTTGTATAAGTTCATAGTTATAAGATAATAGGCTAAGAATATTTGTAAATTATATAGGAAAGCAATAATAGTTATAGTATATAGTAAATAGAAAACGTTTAGGAGGTCGCGCAATTAGTTATCATAATAATTAATTGTAATAGATTTTTCACTCGTTAGCGGCGCGGCTCTCCCTACGGTATAGCCCAAGTTTTAAAGACCGGTTAGGGTGCGGCTCTCCCTACGGTATGACCGGAATCATAAAGACCCCTGTAATTATTCGAAGCTAATTTCGAGCGAAATTTGTATAAATACGGGCCATTTTGGCCCGAATAGTCAGTCTACATTCGGCGGCCGGCAGAAGCAGTAATAAATAGTAAGCTTGAAGAAAATTGTAAGTGTTTAAGTTTAATTATAGTAGACAATAGACAGTAGTGACTTATTTGTGTATTAGACTATAGTGAAGTGAGTGTAATAAACAGTGTAATTGACTGTGACTCTTTGTGTAACCTCCCCTCGCCCCTCGCACCCCGCGCAAGAATTCCACGAATCTCACGTGTGCAGCTCGCATACGTCAGAGTTTTCCGGTGCCGAAGAGTGACCGGCATAGTGTAAATGTGACATAGCGCACAAATTGCGTCAGTAAAAACTGCGCTGCAATGCCAAATATATAACTAAACAAATTATGTTATTACATTAATCTTAAATAAATAATATTGTAGCATACACTGAAAATGTTGAAAAGGAAATAGTTACGATATAATATTTCGCCCCAAGACCTTCTGGGCTCGGTTTTAATATTATTTAACAAGTGAATTTAAATATATGATCATAATTTAACTATGTATTTGTGATCGCGCATGTGTAAGTGCGTGTAATAAATAATAATAAATAATAAATATATGAGACACTTACACCACGGTCGTCCGTCCCCAAAGTAAGTAACTTAATACTTGTGTTATGGTATACAGACAACTGGTGAATATATACTTGTATAATTTTTAAATACAGACTTAAATACAAATATACACCCAGGCTCAAAGACTAACAAATTCATTTATAGAAAATGTTGGCCCGCGGCGGGAGTCGAACCCGCGCCGCGGAGCTGAGCACTGTCAGTACCCACTGCGCCAACGGGTCAGTCAAAATTTGAAAAGTGTATTTTAATGCATTTTTTTGTTCAGCTGCGGTGATACGTCTCTTTTTATGTCGCGGCATGTGAGATTAAAGTTGTGGAAAATGTTGGAATTAAATGTGTTATAATATAAATTAAAGTATAACTCACAATCCAAGCACCGTCGTATTTAACCTTATGATGGAAGTCAGCGAGCATGTCCTGCCAGTAAATCGATGCGTTGGGATGAGTAAAGTCAGGCCAAACTGTAGACACTGGGTTCCACACCTGTGGAACATTGAGAAACATAATATAGTGTTCACTAAATTATCATTAAGTCATTGAATTATCATCAACTTACTGAATTATCATCAACTCACTGAATTATCATCAACTCACTGAATTATCATCAACTCACTGAATTATCATCAACTCATTGAATTATCATCAACTCACTGAATTATCATCAACTCATTGTATTTTCATCAACTCACTGAATTATCATCAACTAACTGAATTATCATCAACTCATTGTATTATCATCAACTCACTGAATTATCATCAACTCACTGAATTATCATCAACTCACTGAATTATTATCAACTCATTGAATTATCATCAACACATTGAATTATCAGCAACTCATTGAATTATCATCAACTCATTGAATTATCATCAACTCATCAACTTTTGGGGGTTGGAGTTACTCGCGTCCGTAGGTTTAAACTAAATACAGGATCTTGTCTTTACAATCCTCAAGACCCTACACGTGATCCCCGGGTAGTGCTAAACGAGTAACCATTTTTAGGTGGTAGGCTTCGGCCGTGGCTATTGTTACCACCCTACAGGCAAAGCCGTCCCGCCAAGCGACTCGTCGCGTTCCGGAACGATGCTTGTAGTAGCTATAAAGATGGAAAACGGATTTGTACATCTTCGCTGCATTTGATAACAGGTTCCAAATTGCACTGTCATATCGCCGGACGGCTCAATATGGAGAGCAGCGGGATCCGAAGCACGGTTCACCGCTGGCCGACCGCAGGTTATAGGGGGCCCAATTAGTAGGAAAGCCACCTACGAAAGGCTGCCCCGCTGCCTCGCGAAAAATCCTGGAATTGCTCCATCGTGCCGGTTGGCGACCGGAGAGAGGACCCGATGGCGATCTCCAGGGGGGTTCGGGCGTCCCCGCGGTCTCCAATTGAGTCTACCATCAGCGCTTTAACAGATGCAATCGCGTTGTTTACAAATGTAGCATCCCCTACAAATTCGTTTTTCCGTTCCTATTCGCCCACTTAATATAAAATGATAAAAAAGAAAAGGAAAGGTAAATTTTTACAGCGGCTGCACTTCCTCTCTTTCAAAATCCACCAAGCCAACATTCGAGGCCTACACTCGAATCTCTTTGCAGTCCATCACCACCTGGAGACTGACAAGCCGCACTTGCTTTTCCTTACGGAGACGCAGATTAACACCCCAGCAGATTTATCATACCTGCTTTACCCGGGTTATACCTTGGAGCATAACTTTAAGCCCCATGCAGGGGTTTGTATGTATGCTCGTAACGACATCTGTTATCGGCGTCTCCGTAACCTAGAGGTACCCAACTTCTCCATCTTGTGGTGTTTGATAGAAACAGGGATGGATCAAACGGTTTATGCTTGTGTTTATCGCTCGCACAGCGGTGACCAGGAGACAACCAAATTATTTAAACATCTCAGTGAAACGGCCGACACTGTTCAACATCGGTATCCGTCAGCTCAACTTGTGCTTCTAGGGGACTTTAACGCCCATCATAAGGATTGGCTGTACCCCTATCAAAAACCGACCACGCTGGAAGAGAAGCTCTTAATTTAGCTCTCTCTCTGGACCTTTCTCAGCTGGTCAAAGAAGCTACAAGAATACCGGATGTTGATGGTCATACACCCAGTTGTCTGGACCTTCTGCTGACTACCGACCCCGACCGTTTCTTGGTGTCAGTTGCAGCCCCCTTGGGCACTTCTGATCACTCTCTGGTAAAGGCGGTTTCGAACCAGTATCCGCCTGATCTAAGTTTAACTGGGACCAGACGGGTTTGGCGATATAAGTCGGCAGACTGGGACGAGATGCGGCACTTTTTCGCATCTTATCCTTGGCAGAGAATATGCTTCTCTTCTAATGATCCGTCGAGTTGTGAGAATGCTATATCGGAGGTGATTCGTCGAGCTATGGAATATTTCATAACTTACTCGGATGTACCTCTGAATAGTAGGACTCCCCGATGGTACAACGCTGAGTGCGCCACTGCAGAGGCCATTAAAAATTCGGCGTTTGTAGCCTGGGTTGAAGCCCGATCTCACAAAACTCCCGACATAACAGCTAAGAAGAGAGCATATAACATTGCTGCTAAGTCCTACAAGAGGGTCCTTAAGAAGGCTCGATTTAACCGCATTAATCGAATCGGCATCAAATTAGCATCCTATCCTCGTGGTAGTAAAGCTTTTTGGTCGCTTGCGAGGTCGGTTGAGTCGAACTTCTGCCGTTCAACGCTGCCGCCATTGCTCAAGCCAGATGGGGCTCTGGCCTTTTCTGCAAGTGACAAAGCGAATTTGTTAGCTAGGTTGTTTGCAGATAACTCACGTCTTGATGCAGGAGATGCCTCTCCACCTCAACTACAACCATGTGATACTGCCATGACAGAAATTCGTATCCATCAAAAGGAGGTGTTGAGAGCGCTTCGCAACTTGAATGTGAATAAGGCCAGTGGTCCGGACGGCATACCAGCAATCGTTCTGCGAAATTGTGCCCCAGAATTGTCTTCTGTTTTGACTCGTTTGTATCGCCTCTCATTAGAAAATGCTCATGTCCCAAAAGCATGGAAGACTGCCAATGTACAACCAGTACCAAAAAAGGGTATTCGTGCTGATCCGGTCAACTATCGACCTATAGCGATCACCTCAGTGCTTTGTAAAGTTATGGAGCGTATAATAAACAAAAAGCTCCTGGCATACCTAGAAGAAAACGATCTTCTGTCGGATTACCAGTTTGGTTTTCGACAGAATCGTTCTACTGGAGATCTTCTAATGTATGCCACTCATATCTGGGGTGAAGCTATTGAGAGACATGGTGAGGCTCTCGCCGTGTCCCTTGATGTCTCAAAAGCTTTTGACCGTGTCTGGCACGATGGTCTTCTAGGCAAACTTCCGGCTTATGGGCTGCCTACTACACTCTGTAACTGGATATCTGATTTCCTGAATGAACGATCGTTCAGAGTAGTCATTAATGGCTGCTGTTCTGATCTAATGACCACCAATGCTGGTGTTCCTCAGGGATCAGTTCTTTCCGCGACGCTATTCTTGCTGCACATCAACGATCTGCTAAGTCCCGCTATCTTTGGGTACGCAGATGACAGCACTGTCACGGAGAGATATATGTCCAGTTCCAGAGCTAGTAGTGCAGAGATTCTCCAACAAAGAGAGGCCATGGTTGAGCGCATTAACTTGACTCTGAAAGAGGTTTCCGACTGGGGTGAGGCCAACCTAGTCAAGTTTAATGCTGCCAAAACGCAAGCGTCTCTGTTCACCGCCAAACGGAGTTCCTTCACATTAACTCCTACTTTCCGAAATATATCCGTACCGATTACCGATAGTACAGAGCTTCTGGGTATTGAAATAAGTTCCAAGCTCAACTTTGGTAAATGCATCGAATCCAAAGCAAAAACGGCTGCTAAAAAACTTGGCATCCTCAACAAAGTCAAGCGGTACTTCACACCGAATCAGCTTCTAACATTGTACCAAGCTCAAGTACGTTCGTGTATGGAGTACTGCTGTCATTTGT
This sequence comes from Morpho helenor, assembly GCA_029227775.1. NCBI lineage: Eukaryota > Metazoa > Arthropoda > Insecta > Lepidoptera > Nymphalidae > Morpho > Morpho helenor. The sequence continues at coordinate 14,501,593 of JARGCU010000034.1, read as the reverse complement.
GGGACGGATCTGCCAAATACCAGTTAGATGCTTTGGATTCGGTGGATCGACGCGCCAGAAGGCTCATTTCGGACGAAACCCTGACCAATGCCAAATTACATAGTCTTCAACATCGGCGAAGAGTTGCCTGTCTATCGGTCTTCTACAGGATATATTTCGGAGAGTGTGCTGAGGCTCTCCATAACCTTGTTCCTCCATCGCCTTTCTATTATCGCACCGCAAGGCACCGGGAGAATTTCCACCCCTACATCATCGATCTCCCACGAAGGCGCACAGAGCGCTTCGCGTCCTCTTTTTTGTTGCGTACAGCAAGGGAATGGAATTCTCTCCCGGCATCAATATTTCCCACTTCATACAATATGGGCCTCTTTAAAGCTAGAGTGAATAGGCATCTTCTAGGCAAGCGTGCTTCATCTTAGACTGCATCATCGCTTACCATCAGGCATGATTGCAGTCAAGCGCTCGCCTATTCTGCAATAAAAAAAAAAAAAAAAAAAAAAAAACAAAAAAAAAAAAAAAAAAATTATCAGCAACTCACTTAATTATCATCAAATCACTGAATTATCATCAACTCATTGAATTATCATCAACTCATTGAATTATCATCAACTCACTAAATTATCAACTCATTGAATTATCACCAACTCACTGAATTAACATTAATTCACTTAATTATCATCAACTCATTGAATTTTCATCAACTCACTGAATTATCATCAACTCATTGAATTATCATCAACTCACTGAATTATCATCAACTAACTCAATTATCATCAACTCATTGAATTTTCATCAACTCACTGAATTATCATCAACTAACTGAATTATCATCAACTCTTTGAATTATCGTCAACTCATTGAATTATCATCAACTCACTGAATTATCATCAACTCACCTTCCCAATAAAGGGCTGGTCTGTAGAGTTTTTAACGAAAACGTCCATTTCAAGGCCTCGGTCGAACGGCGGGTACTCGCCCGGCTTCTCTGACGCACTCACTCCCGGGTCTAAAATAATAATTTATTATCCATAAAAAAGTTACATGTCCCATGTTTAAGCATAGAAAACACAATAAAGAACACGGAAGCACCATTCTCCTGCCCTTATCCCACTTTAAGTTGGATTGGCACAACATATTATAAACATGTTGTAACGTAATTTGGCTAGGTATTTTATGACCGGGCGCTTACCCGACGTCATATTACCTCAGTCCCCTTTTACGACACTTCGGCAAGAAATGAGGGTGTTGCATTCTACTCAGCTATATACCACACGGCGGGTCGACTTACCTTAGTCGCCTTTTACGAAACCTCGAACTAAAGACCTAAGATATGAGGATGGTCTATTCCACTCAGCCGGTTACCACACGGTTGGGAAGAACGTGTAAGCATGACAAGTTATAGAATAGCGACCTCGTCACCAGAGAACGAACCTGCTCTTTGATTCGAAGTACCGAAATTTTGTACTGAAAGCTGAAGTAAAGTACTTATCTAATCACCTTCATCTTTAATATTTAAATGAGTTAATATTGTATGTATGTATGTTTATATATATACATATATATATATATATATATATATATATATATATATATATATATATATATATATATATATATATATATATCTCTTTCTCTCTATATATATAATCTCGGAAACGGCTCGAACGAACGTTGAATTTTCCTGAAATTAGCATGTAGGGGGTTTTGGGGGAGAAAAATCGATCAAGTTTTATTTTTAAAAATGTCGTTTCAACGCTCTTTTCGGGATCTAAAATTTTTTTGAAATATACGTTTAATACAATCACAATTTTTCGCTGTCAAACGTAAAGCATGGTAGTTCATTTGGGGAACGGGCGATCTAGAGAGGTGAACATACATAGGATCGAGCCCCACCTGCCCTATTAGTCTTTTTTCTTTTCAATTTTTTTTTAACTTAATTTTTTTTATACAATTTAGAAATTACTACTACTACTACTTAATTAAATTAGCATAGATTTATATACGATTTTTTGCATTATCTCTCTATATACAACGAGCACTTACCAACGAGTATGACGTAATGCATTCCGTGACTGTGCAACTGTTCAACAAACTGAGGCAATCCGGCGAATTTAACAGTGTCGTATGTGAAATCGTTCGCCGTGCTCATATAGTCCAAGTCATTCCACTGGACGTCCTATAAAATTTTTTTTGATGTATTGTTTATTCGATTATCAAATCCGTGAATAAAAAAAAACGAGAGAATACAATATGATCTATCTGAATATGGCGCCTTCTTCGTCATGTATGGATAAGTAAATGATAATGGGCGAAAAAAAAGGAAACGCAAAACCCAAACACAAAACTCTATATTCAAATTCAAATTCAAAATATTCTTTATTCAAATAAACTTGTAAACAAGTGCTTTGGAATCGTCAGCTCTACTGCTGGTTCGGAAAGCTGTTCCTACCGAGAAGAGCCAGCAAGAAACTCGGCGGTTGCTCTTTTAAAAATATAATTCTTAATACTATTTTCATTAAGTCGTTACTGTCTTGTACAGGTTCAATGAGAGCTATATCCACACATTCTTATCTTCCAAATAATCTTCAAGAGTATAGTAGGCTTTCTGTATCAGCCTCTTTTTAACAGTGTTTTTAAACTGATGTAATGGCATATAAACTTCCAACATTTTGCGTAGGTACGTTTTTGGTAATAAACATACTTAAAAGACAAATCTATCATATACTAGAGTAAAAATTGAACATAAAATAACTAGGAAATGGCAACGGTAGAAATTCCACCCGCGTGGAAAGATTAAAACCTTAATATAGTATTTTGATAACCATTAAAATGGTTAAAGTTGGTTTACTTTAAAAGCTAAACATATGCGGTTGCGGACTTTTATTTAGAACTTTTAGATGGAACAATTTTGTAGTTTTCACCATGATTTTTGAATAACTTTCTCCGTTTACTTAGCGCACGCAAGGAAAGCTTTTAATTTTGCCGTTTTCGTAACATTTTTTATTGCTGCCCCTCTCCTATTCATCCTAGCGTGATGTTATATAGCCTTAAATGGACTATCTTACACTCAAAGAATTTTTCAAATCGATCCAGTAGTTCCTGAGATTAGCGCGTATTCAAACAATCAATCAAACAAACCCTTCAGCTTTATATATTAGTATAGATTAGTTATTAAAGAATAAATCCAGGATGGATGAAATGACGGCAGGATTCAGGAATATGTAACCCCGATGTCTTTTAAATTGAAGCGGAAAATCTATAATGCGGCTATAGGACGTATCGTATTGTATGGATCAGAATGTTAGTCGAAAATACGGATGAAAGGGGCAAAAAGGATTAAAGAAGAGTGCATGAAAATGAGATGATGTTAAGGTGGATGTATGGTGTGATATGACTAGATAAAATACGAAATGAGTATATAAGGAGAAGTCGAAAAGTTAAACGCATTATAGAAAACAGGAGAAGTGCAAGATTAAAATAGATTGACAATTTATAGAATGAGGCGTTACTTTACGGAGGTCCTTAATACAAAACTAATGAGAATATTATTATGCTATAATCAGCGATAAAAGAAAATATATGTTATGCTAAATATAGAGTTTACTTCTCATACCTGATATATATCCTTCTGCCCTTATCCCAGTCTAAGTGGGGTCCGCACAACATGTTATAAACATGCTGTAACATGATTTAGCTGCGTTTTTAAGACCAGCCGCCTACCTGGCGGCAACTTACCTTAGTCGTATTTTACGACACCTCGGCAAGAAATGAGGGTGGTCTTTTCTCCTCAGCCGGATACCACACGACGGGTCGACTTACCTTAGCCGCCTTTTACTACACCTCGGTAAGAAATGAGGGTGTTGCTATTCTGCTTAGCCGGATACCACACGGCTTCTCATACCTGATACATGTAGAATTTGTAAAAACTCATGCACTACCCGCCACTGATAACACAACAATACACAAGCACTGCCCACAACACCACCACAATCTCAACAATTGTTTCGCCGCGTAACCGAAGCATAGGAGATAGATTCCAAGACATAGTCGCATTTTTTTATAGATTAAGATATAATGAGGAAAAAAAATCATGTAACCAAACAAGTGTTAAATATGAATGGTATATGTAACTAGAGGGAGGCCGAAAAGAGATGGTTTGAGTGCGTAAAGTATGGCATGCATATAAAGGAGTAGCGCCAGAGTTGACGAATGATAGGAGATTGGAAGAGAAAAACATGAGTTACAGTGGGATAACAGTAGAATGATGACTTACAAGTGGTATAACTTCTCTGTTCTTCTCCATAACTTCTCTAGTCGCATTCAAACTGCCGTAATCGTACCTTGAAGGATATATATTATTAAATATTAATAATTAAAAAGTTATGATAAATTAATTCGTCCAGGCCATGTGCCCCGAACACCACACGGCGCCGTGTATGCGGGCCCCGAACACCACACGGCGCCGTGTATGCGGGCCCCGAACACCACACGGCGCCGTGTATGCGGCCCACGAACACCACACGGCGCCGTGTATGCGGCCCACGAACACCAGACGGCGCCGTGTATGCGGCCCACAAACACCACACGGCGCCGTGTATGCGGCCCACGAACACCACACGGCGCCGTGTACGCGGCCCACGAACACCACACGGCGCCGTGTACTCGGCCATGCACGTGTCCACGGCGCCGTGTATTTGGCATTGAATGTGTTAAGTGATAAAGATGCTATCAACCTATCACATGACAATAGTTTTAGTTTAAGATAGGATGTCTTTATTTAAACAAACCAGTGGGGTAGCTAGTATATTTGGGGCCCGGGGCTAATTGTCACCTGGTGCCCCCCCCCCTTTTAAACAGTCTAAATAATTTTAGATTTCAGAACGCAATGACTTTAATATATAAATTTAAATTGGTTCAAAAAGATAATAACTATATATAAAACAACATTAGATTATGATAAAATTTATTTAGAAAATTTAAATACGAACTTTCCTCGCTTTTTGAGTGGCAAAGTCCGTTGTTTCTTCATCGAGCTCTGCAGCTAAGAAACTTTTTTATTTTTATTGTAGACAATATAAGTAACGGCCTGTTACTATCCCACTGCTGGGCATAGGCCTCCTCTCTCCATTTTTGGAAAGAAGGATTGGAGCTAAGACCTACCACGCTAGGTAGGTTACACATATCTCCAGAATTCTCTAGAGATATGCAGGTTTCCTCACGATGTTTCCCTTCACCGAAAAGCGTGTGATAAATTGCAATCATCAATTAGACACATAAGTTTTAATAGAAAAACTCATTGGTGTCTGCCCGGGTTTGAACCCACGATCGTCTCTAGAGATTCACACGGTCGCACCGCTAGGCCATCACAGCTTAACTTAGTAGACAATATAATCATACAAAATCAATGTGCAAAAAGTTGAATAAGAGTCTTATACAGCTTTTCTGAAATGATTTCATTATACATCAAAAAAAAATTATTATCAAGTTTGGCGCCCCCCTCCGTTGTGGTGCCCTGGGGCGACCGCCCCTCTCGCCACCCCCTAGCTACGCCACTTAAACAAACCAAATGTTTCTCACTTGCACAGATGGAAGCCGAGTGACCAATATGGTGGCATGAAAGGTCTGCCGATGAGTTCGGTGTACTGCGCCACCACATCACTGGGAGTGGGGCCCAAAAACACGTAGAAGTTCAGAACACCGCCGAGCACCCTGTATGTTATAGCCGGTGTCGGCTGTAACACTATATCTGAAATTGAATGTATAATTTATTTAATCTGATACTATAATACAAAGATTATAAAACTCATCATCTTCCTGCCCTTATCCCACTCTAAGTGGGGTCGGCACAACATGTCATAAACATGTTGTCACATGATTTGGCTACGTATTTTACGACCGGCCTGACGTCAACATATCTTAGTCGTATTTTACGACACCCCGATAAGAAAGAGGGTGGTCTATTCTACTTAACCGGATACCACACGGTGAGTCGACTTATCTTAGTCGCCTTTTACGACACCTCGGTAAGACATGAGGGTGCTCTATTCTACTCAGCCGGATACCACACGGCGGGTCGACTTACCTTAGTCGCCTTTTACGACATCTCGGTAAGAAAAGAGGGTGGTACTATTCTATTCAGCCGGATACCACACGGCATACAAAGATTATTAAACTGAAACCAAAATTCTTATAACAAACATTACGTACAGTAATTTATAGAATTAGGCGTTACTTTGCGGAGATCCATTATACAAAAGTAATAATAAAATTATTTTGCTATAATCCGCGATGAAGTACAATAGAAAATATATATAATGCTAAATGTAGAGTGGACAATCGGTTATCATACCTGATACATGCAGGATTCGTAAAAAACACATGCACAAACCTCCACCACCGCCACCACGATACACAAGCACTATATACGTTCACTATCACAAACTCAACAATCGAAACAATTGTTGAGATTGTGGTGGTGAATGTGTACAGTGCTTGTGTATTGTTGTGTCATCGGTGTCGCGTAGTGCATGAGTTTTTTAGGGATCCTGCATGTATCAGGTATGATAACCGATTGTCCACCCTACATTTAGCATTATATATATTTTCTATTGTACTTCATCGCGGATTATAGCAAAATAATTTTATTATTACTTTTGTATTACGTACAGGCCAAAAAGAAAAAATTACAAAGTTTTATTACGATACAGGTCTTATATGGACACCTGTATTATAATATAACTTTTTAGTCATAACAATACACCTATACAACCTCCAGCTGGACCAAGGAGATTGAACCTCTACTTTAAAATAAAGGTTTCAATGAACGAGTCCGCGGCGACGCAACACGCATGCGCAATCGATGTTTGCGCCTTGGCGCTAACATTTGACATTTAAAATTTTTTTAAATATTTAAACAAAGTTTGGTTTTTATTAATATTGCTTTGCGTATTATAGTATGAGAGTAGATAAAGTAGAGTATGACACTGTACATAACTTGGTCTTATAACACTCGTGTGATACTATATAAATATACTATAAAAAACTCGTGTTATAAGAACCCTTATTATGCAACAGTAACATAATCTACTATTATTGAATAAGGTGTTACTTTTCTGTGATCCAATATTCAATACAAAAGTAAAAATAACATTATTTTGTTATAATCCGCGATGAAGTAAAATAGAAAATATATGTTTTGCGATTTTAGCTTTGCGATTTTGTCGTGGAGTCTATCTCCTGATGATGCTTCGGTTGCGGGGCGAAACGATTGTTGAGTTTGTGATAGTGAACGTGTGTAGTGCTTGTGTATTGTGATGGCGGTGGTGGAGGTTTGTGCATGTGTTTTTACGAATTCTACATGTAATATAGAAAAGTGTATAGATAGTAAAATAGAAAATATATATAATGCTACATGTAGAGAGGACAATCCGTTTTCATACCTGATACATGCAGGATTCGTATAAGCACATGCACAAACCTCCACCACCACGAGAATTATTGAGATTGTGGTGGTGAATGTGCGCTGTGCTTGTATATTGTTGTTATCGGTGTCGGGTAGTGTATGAGTTCTTACAAATTCTACATGTATCAGGTATGATAACGAATTGTACTACATTTAGCATTACATATATTTTCTTTTATCGCGGATTATAGCAAAATAATATTCTCATTAGTATTGTATTACATACATATATAAAAAATATATATAAATGTATTTACCCATCGCGTGCGAGTTGAAAAGCAGTACACCATGACTGTTACCATTATTCTCCAATGCCACGTAAAATGGTTGTGTTCCGTACAGATTGACCTAGAATTTATAAAACAAATGGAAAGGTAAATTTTAACGATAATCATCATCTTCCTGCCCTTATCCCGCTCTAAGTGGGGTCGGCACAACGTTATAAACATGCTGTCACATGTTTTGGCTGCGTTTTTACGACCGGCCGCCTGCCTGACGTCAACTTACCTTAGTCGTATTTTACGACACCTCGGTAAGAAAGAGGGAGGTCTATTTTACTAAACCGGATACCGCACGGTGGGTCAACTTACCTTAGTCGCCTTTTACGACACCTCGGTAAGAAATGAGGGTGGTACTATTCTATTCAGCCGGATACCACTCGGCGTAAGACATTCTATAATTAATTGTAAAAATAAAATACATAGGGAAAAATGTAAAAAGTAAATATGTAGTATATGAATTTAGATATTAGATATAGCAGGAAATCTTCTTTGTATAGGGAGAGGGGAATTGTTTTTCTCCAAATTTAACGCGTGCGGGCCATGGGCAGTAATGAATCAATCATAACTACTCGATTTTAATATTTTTTTCACTGAGTTACATAGGTTTTATATTTTATACCCACGCGAAGCAGGGGCAGGCCGCTAGTACAGGTATAAATACTAAAATATTGATAGTTATATACTAGCGAAAAAAAAATTAAGGGATCCAAAAAAAACTAATTTTTTTTTAGATTTTTCAAGTGACTGTAATTGCTTCAAAAATGGTAGAAACATAGTTAACCCTATACAGGGTTCATAACTACTAATTTACTAAACTAAAAGTAAAGGTCTATGGTTATCTCACTGCCAAGCACATGCTCCAAAAGGAGAACCTTTTGGTGCTTTGACATACTTTGCTGCTTTTTTAATATTTTACTACCTGGTTGACCGAGCTTTGCTTAGTAATTTTTTACAAAATAAAAAAAAGAAACAAATATTTATGTAATTGGAAATCGATCCTAGGTATTTACATTTCTAGTGACTGCCTGTTCCCCGAATAAGCTACGCTGACTTCAAGTCAGTCAGTTTATAGCAAAAATAGTATTTTATACTCGATATAAATTTTAGTAATTTTTAATGCCCAAAAACAGGGATAAAACGATTTTTTTACCTAAAACCTAGCTAGATTGAATCTTCTCCCCCAAAAGCTCCAACATGCTGAATTTCAGGAAAATCGTTGGTGTCCTTTCAGAGTTTCCGAAAATATATATATAGATTTATACATACAAGATTAACTCATTTAAATATTAAAGATAGTAATTACTTAAACATGAAAACGCTAAACTCTCGATGTAACCTATTGGATGTTATGTTTTTATACAAAATATTGCGTAATAAAATCGACTGTCCACATCTTTTAAAAATTCTTTAGTTTTCGTGTCCCTCAAAAAAGTGGAAAAATAGACATTTTCGGTGATTCTTTTGTTACCTTTAAGAATAAAATCAGTCGACAACTCTAATACACTTTGTCTAACAAAAAAAAAAGAAAGCATTGCATGTTGTGTTTACCTTTATATAGTTAAGTAATTAGCATTAATTTAGTATATATTATTATAAACATGTAAGATTATATTAACTGCTGGTAAGCCTAATAAAGAGAAAAAAAAATAAGGTAACGTTTGGGCTAATCGTTAAAGTTGGGCACTGTTACTTTACGCCTATAATATTAATAAAATAAAACTTACATTTTCCGAAGGCGGTATATCCCTATTGAATATGGTGAATGTTTTCCAATTCAAATCGTTCATGAAAGCCGCCTGCTTCTCTCCCAGCCCGTACAAATGTTCCGACGATAGAAGAGAGGAGATTTGCAAAAACTTATCAGACAGAATAAGTCCGCCCACATTTTGGGTATCGATTCTGTAACGAGAGTAAATTAGTCAAAAAAATATTAAAACTATTTTTATTATATGTCTTATAGTATTATATGCAGTGTCGTATCCTGCTGAGTAGAATAGACCACCCTCTTTCTTACCGAGGTGTCGTAGAAGCCTTAGTTAAGTTGACCCGCCGTGTGGTATCCGGCTGAGTAGAATAGACCACCCTTATTTCTTACCGAGGTGTCCCAATGCCTAATGTAAGTGGACCCGCCGTGTGGTATTATAGAGCATACTCATTTGTTACCGAGGTGTCGTAAAAGCTTTAGATAAGTTGACCCGTCGTGTGATATCCGGTTGAGTAGAATAGACCACCCTCATTTCTTATCGAGGTGTCGTAAAAGCCTTAGTTAAGTTGACCCGCCGTGTGGTATCCGGCTGAGTAGAATAGACCACCCTTATTGCTTACCGAGGTGTCGTAAAAGGCGACTATGGTAAGTCGACCCGTCGTGTGGTATCCGGCTGAGTAGAATAGACCACCCTCATTTCTTACCGAGGTGTCGTAAGAGCCTTAGTTAAGTTGACCCGCCGTGTGGCATACGGCTAAATAGAATAGACCACTCTCATTTCTTTCCAAAATGTCGTAAAAGGTGACTAAGATAAGGTGACCCACCGTGTGGTATCCAGTTGAGTAGAATAGACCACTCTCATTTCTTTCCACAATCTCGTAAAAGGCCACTAAGGTAAGGCGACCCGCCGTGTAGTATTCAGCTGAGTAGAAAAGAGCACCCTCTTTCTTACCGAGATGTCACAAAAGGCGACTTCGGTTAATTGACGTCAGGCAGGCGGCCGGTCGTAAAATACCTAGCCAAATCACTTCGAAGGGGATAAGTGCAGGTGAATGATGATGTCTTGTTTTGTCTCACTCGCACCTGTACTATTACTTTTTAGGTCAAGGTTCCATCATTTTGTTAGTGAACGGTCATTGATCTCTATAAATCCTTTGGCTAAAATACCTATTTCACTGAATTAACTGATTATTTACAGCAACAACAACTATGGTTATTTATGTAGCGTTCTAAGATGTTTAGGTACAAAAAATACTCACAGTGTAACATTATCCTCGTTTCGTATAACCTTAAAACCAATAGCGGAGCTGTCTACTTGCACACGATACTTCAGGTCCGATATCGGACCCGACACCATAGGAATCTCAGGGTACGTAGGTTCGAATCTCTTTTGTTCCGCATCGGAAATCTGTAGGCAATATATTCTCATTTAAACAAAAAAAACACAATAAGTATTTTCATTATTATTTTTGTTTATTTCTAGAATTAGGCGTTACTTTCCAGAGGTTTTGCTATAATCCGTCATTAAAGAAGGGATAATCTATGTAATGCTAAAATTAGAGAAACCACGAATTTACACCATATGCATACAGGATTCTTTAAACCGCATGCACTATAAACGAGCTCCACCACCCCATTATGCTCGCACTTCACACATTCACTACCACAATATCAACAATCGTTTTGCCTCGTAAACGAAATGTCAACTATGCGATTTTGTTGTAGAGCCTATCCTATTTGCGACTGAATAGTTTTTTTTGGACACTTACACACACGGTCGTCCGTCCCAAAGTAAGTAACTTAATACTTGTGTTATGGTGAAGTATATATAAAGTAAAATATATATAAGTATATATTCACCAGCCATCATGTGAATATATACTTATATATTTTCCAAATACATACTTAAATACAAATAAACACCCAGGCTCAAAGACAAATAAATTCATTTATAGAAAATGTTGGCCCTCGGCGGGAATCGAACCCGCGACCCGCGGAGCTGAAGGCAGCATCACTACCCACTGCGCCAACGGGCCAGTCAACAAAACAGTCAGCAAAACTTTCGTTGGTCTGAGTATTCGCTTATACAATAAAATTCCGAAAGCAATATTAGACTTGCCAACAGAAAGGTTTAAAAGAAACGAAGTGTAAAAAATATTCTTATATATTGACTGGCCCGTTGGAGCAGTGGGTAGTGACCCTGCCTTCAACTCCGCGGGTCGCGGGTTCGATTCCCGCCGAGGGCCAACAATTTCTATAAATTTGTTGGTCTTCGAGCCTGGGTGTATATTTGTATTTATGTATGTATTTAAAAAATATACATGTATATATTCACCAGTTGTCTGTCACCCATAACACAAGTATTAAGTTACTTACTTTGGGGATGGACGACCGTGTGTGTTTATTTATTATTATTTATTTATTATTTATTTTACATAAAGTTTATAACACAATAGAAGATTATATGAATGATAAAAATAATTGGATTTGAAAATTGTTTTAGCTTCATACGGGACAGCGGTTTAATAATGTTAATTGAATATGTTTAAAAGATAGATTGCAAAGTTTCTTGCTGCTTCTAGGTAAATATTCATTAAATCTAGTTGATCCTTAAAAATTCAAAACTACTTACATGAACTTACTTGAATAAACATTATTACAAGAAATATATGTATATCCCTTAGTATTAAAGTGACTGAATTAAAAAATAGTTGTTTTGCGGCAAATTGCAATAATGCAATATAAGCAGCGTAATGCATACAAAAGTCACGAGTTTTAAAGAGACCTATAGCTTGGAAGAGGAAGAAAACACTATTTCTTTTAATAGTTCATAGCGTAATCTCATAGATGGCATTGAAAAAAGGATTATTATGTATCCAGATCCATTAATTTCCAAATTGAATTCAGTCGGTTTAAAATAAGCATGTGACATAATTTATGAGTAATTTTTGAATTTTTTTAATTTTGCCTGGCCCGTTGGCGCAGTGGGTAGTGAGCCTGCCTTCAGCTCCACGGGTCGCAGGTTCGATTCCCGCCGAGGGCCAACATTTTCTATAAATGAATTTGTTGGTCTTCGAGCCTGGGTGTATATTTGTATTTAAGTATGTATTTAAAAAATATATATGTATATATTCACCAGTTGTCTGTCTACCATAACACAAGTATTAAATTACTTACTTTGGGGACGGACGACCGTGTGTGTAAGTGTCCCATATATTTATTATTATTTATTTATTATTTATTTTACATAAAGTTTATAACACAATAGAAGATTATATGAATGATAAAAATAATTGGATTTGAAAATTCTTTTAGCTTCATACAGGACAGCGGTTTAATAATGTTAATTGAATATGTTTAAAAGATTGATTGCAAAGTTTCTTGCTGCTTCTAGGTAAATTTCATTAAATCTAGTTGTAATGTAATGTAACAGCCTGTTACCATCCCACTGCTGGGCATAGTTCTCTTCTCTCCGTTTTTTTTTTGGAGAGAAGGATTTGGAGCTAAGACCTACCACGCTGCTCCAATGCGGATTGGTAGGTTACACATATCCCCAGAATTCTCTAGAGGTATGCAGGTTTCCTCACGATGTTTTCCTTCACCGAAAAGCGTGTGATAAATTGCAATTATCAATTAGACACATAAGTTTTACTAGAAAACTCATCGGTGCCTGCCCGGGGTTTGAACCCTAGACCTCCTCGAAAGAGGCGCACGGTGTTACCGCTGGGCTACCACAGCTAAATCTAGTTGATCCTTAATAAATCAAAACAACTTACAAGAGCTTACTTGAATAAACATTATCACAAGAAATATATGTATATCCCTTAGTATTAAAGTGACTGAATTAAAAAATAGTTGTTTTGCGGCAAATTGCAATAATGCAATATAAACAGCGTAATGCATACAAAAGTCGCGAGTTTTAAAGAGACCTATAGCTTGAAAGAGGAAAAAAACACTATTTTTTTTATTGCGTAATCATAGATGGCATTGAAAAAAGGATTATTATGTATCCAGATCCTTTTATTTTATTTTATTTTTTTATTTATTTATTTATTTTTTTCGAGTAATTTAATGACTTAAATTAACAATTAAATGTAGTACCTACCTATACCTATACCATTAATTTCCTAATTGAATTCAGTCAGTTTAAAATAAGCATGTGATATAATGCCTACCTTAATCTGCAATACGTCATCAGAGAGGTAGTAAAAGTCGATACGGGCCAAGTTGAACTGTTTGGGGTAGCCGGAATCCCTTCCCCTGCCGTAGTACACCCTCATGCTATGCTTGTTCTCCGTGCTGTTGATGAACTGGTAGGTGTCGTAATGGGGAGGGTAGAAGCAGAAGGGGGCGCCTGGTACGTTGGTCGCTTTCCAGCAACAGCCTTAAAAGTGAAAAGTGTAATGCTCAGCAATTTTATAGAGCTGGTTGAACCAAATGGGAATGCGACACAATATTTTGGACTACGATCATGGAATTCATAATGAATAAATAGATTTAAAAAAACTAAAAATATAAAATTTTAGGTTTTATTTTAATAAAGTAGACTAAACAAAAAAAATAAAGTAAAATACATTTTTTTTAATTCATTTTGGATCACTCAGGTCATATCAGGTGTTAGGAAGATATCCATTCTTTACGGCAGGGCTTCTGTAAACTGTGGGTCGCGCCCCCAGTGGGGTCGCGAAACTACTGAAAGGGGCGTCGCAAAGATCTCATACTTTTCAATCATTATTGATACAACTACATGGCTGCAGCTGTCCTTTAAAGAACTTTTCTAACAAAGATTTATTGATATTTCTCCTCCTAAGTTCCTTCATTACCCCTTTTCATTAAATTTAATTAAATAGATTTTATTAAATTTATGATTGGTTAGTTTACAACAATTATACATAAAATTTTAAAATTAGTATACACACTACGTACAAATATAAATACAAACAAAAATCATACAAAATACTATTGTAGTTTTATTATAACTATTTTTTTGATAAAAGTGGCAATGCAAAACTGTTATTAACATTGTAAAATAGTGCAATATTACATATACACCTTCGGTAGATGTAATAACGGTATATTTCATTATATGGAGGAGGGGGTCGTTTAAAATTTCCTAAGCTTGAAGGGGGTCGCTATATAAAAAAGTTTAAGAAGCCCTGCTTTACGGGACACCTGTATATACGAAAAACATGGCATACAGCGCCCAGTGGTCGAAATCTGAACATAAACATTATTATAATTATAATAACATCATAATTATAATTGTCTTTGACATTTAGAAGTACCATAGATGAATAATATTGAGTTCCTCTTCTTCCTGGCCTTATACCATTCTAAGTGTGGTCGCCACAACATGTTATGAACATGTTGTCACATGATTTGGGTACGTATTTTACGACCGGCCGCCTGCCTAACATCAACTTACGTTAATCGCCTTTTACGACACCTCGGTAAGAAATGAGGTTGGTCTATTCTACTCAGCCAGATACCACACGGCGGGTCGACTTACCATAGTCGCCTTTTACGACAACTCGGTAAGAAATGAGGACAAATAATCAAATTTGCATGAAATGACACTTTTTTTCGTCTCTCTTTATATATGTGATTATTATATTATATAACCTTATATTCTTTTCTCTTATATTTGTTAGATACTCGCACTGCAGATATAGATATAGATACTGTTCGTGCGTGGGAGTATATGAGTGTTCGTGCGTGGGAGTATATGAGTGTTCGTGCGTGGGAGTATATGAGTGTTCGTGCGTGGGAGTATATGAGTGTTCGTGCGTGGGAGTATATGAGTGTTCGTGCGTGGGAGTATATGAGTGTTCGTGCGTGGGAGTATGAGTGTTCGTGCGTGGGAGTATATGAGTGTTCGTGCGTGGGAGTATATGAGTGTTCGTGCGTGGGAGTATATGAGTGTTCGTGCGTGGGAGTATATGAGTGTTCGTGCGTGGGAGTATATGAGTGTTCGTGCGTGGGAGTATGAGTGTTCGTGCGTGGGAGTATATGAGTGTTCGTGCGTGGGAGTATATGAGTGTTCGTGCGTGGGAGTATATGAGTGTTCGTGCGTGGGAGTATATGAGTGTTCGTGCGTGGGAGTATATGAGTGTTCGTGCGTGGGAGTATATGAGTATTCGTGCGTGGGAGTATATGAGTGTTCGTGCGTGGGAGTATATGAGTGTTCGTGCGTGGGAGTATGAGTGTTCGTGCGTGGGAGTATATGAGTGTTCGTGCGTGGGAGTATATGAGTGTTCGTGCGTGGGAGTATATGAGTGTTCGTGCGTGGGAGTATATGAGTGTTCGTGCGTGGGAGTATATGAGTGTTCGTGCGTGCGGTTGTGCATGCGTACGGGTGCTTCTGCGTGCGTGCGTACGTGCGTGCATGCGTTTCCTAGGTACCTCGTTTGACGCAATCGTCCTCGCTCGCACCACTCTGCGGGTGGCAGTCGAAACGCATATTGTCCGGTAGTTGAGCGCACATTTCGCGTAAAACTTCGATCGGCCTTTCGGTGTATGCACTCTTTTTATTGTAATCCTTTTTGCGTTCCGCGTCAGTCAAGTCGATTTTGTTTTTTGTCGACAAATTGTTGTGGTCGTGATAACGATTTTCCGTTGGTACCATCTAAAAAAGATAATAAAATAGTTTAAAACCCCTGGTTCGAGAGCATAAAAGGTACATTTTTAAATATTTAATTAGTTTCCATACCTTTTCTATGATTGGCGATATATTTTGTGAATCGTCGGTATGAACGCGCTGCCAAAGCCTCCTAGAAAATAAATAAGGGCATATATAAGATATAGTCGTATATCAAATACACTTTCACTAAATTTAAAAGAATTGTTCCGATCGCCACCAAACAATCAATAGATTTGCTCAAAATTTCATTGAAATCGGTCCAGTCATTTCTGAGTCTACGAACATATGCTTTCTATCTTATATTCATAAATTATATATATCACTCACTTATAGTGGTCATCAGCCCACCGCCCACCGAGAGCACCACCCACAGCCCACCACGCACCCATGCACAGCACGCACAGCAAAGTGGTAGCCACCATCCCTGGGAACAAGCTGGTGCTGGACTGCCAACAAAGCCTCAGACAGCTACGGTTTGGAGAAAATCTTTCATATCTGCAACAATAACATACATCCCTTAAATTGTTACGACGCAACTGGAATCTTCCAGAATATTTGCGTAATATTTAAAACTGACTTTGAACTTCAAATCGTACAAACGCGCGTACCGTTGACCGCGGCCTTAAAACGAATGCGCGTGCTTTAACCTCACCAAGGACTTCTTGAAAATTCGTTAAGATTTTGTTAAAATGGCGAATTTCTTAATTAGAGATAAAAACGATAGCGAAGAGATTTGAAAACAAGTACAGGCGAACACATTTTCGAAATAAATAATAAATAAATAAATAAATAATATACTTAAACACACGATCGTCTGTCCCCAAAGTAAGTAACTTAATACTTGTGTTATGGTAGACAGACAACTAGCGAATATATACTTATATAATTATAAATACATACTTAAATACAAATATACACCCAGGCTCAAAGACCAACAAATTCACTTACAGAAAATGTTGGCCCTCAGCATCTTACACTCAAAGAATTTTTTAAATCGGTCCAGTAGTTCCTGAGATTAGCGCGTTCAAAAAATCAAACTATCAAACTCTTTAGCTTTATATATTAGTATAGATTAGTACTCACAATTCCGTAAATCAACTATTTAAAATTAAAGAACAATTTTTCGCATTAAAGTACTTCCAACGATGACCCTTGCAAAGTAACCAATAAAGCTTGAAGATATGTTATTTATTGAAATTTCGCTCATTCCATATCTAGAGTGGCTCTACACATCCTGATAAGTTTACAACCTCTGTGGCGCATTGGTTTGTGTCTCATTAATACTGAAAGTCCGGGATTCTATTCTGGTGTAAGATATATTTTTTGGCTATATTTTTCGAATCGAATATAATATAATCTTTTGTCTATAATATAATCTTTAAGTTATACTATCAAAGAATTTAGTGTTATGAAACGAAACATTAATGTTTTACTCATAACTCATCTCACAGGGATTTTCTGGAGATATACTGGTCTCTACACACATTGGATGTTATATGTTGTGTAAAATCCAACTCATCATCTTCCTCGCCTTATCCCTCTAAGTGGGGTTGGCACAACATATTATAAACATGCTGTCACATGATTTGGCTGCGTTTCTACGACCGGCCGCCTGCCTGACGTCAACTTACCTCAGTCGTATTTTACGACACCTCGGTAAGAAAGAAGATGGTCTATTCTTCTAACCGGTTTAGTAGAATACCACCACACGGTGGGTCAACTTACCTTAGTCGCCTTTCACGGCACCTCTGTAAGGAATAAGGATGGTCCATTCTACTCAGCCGGATACCACACGGCGGGTCAACATACCTTAGTCGCGGTCTATTCTACTCAGCCACACGGCTCATATAGCATTATATACATAGCACTACAATTTTCAAACATGAATTAAACAAATTAATTTTGAAAGAAAACTTATAGGTCCTGACTCAGACATAGAAAGTTTAACCCAGTCAAACTGTATATATAGCCATCACACCTCTCAGGATGCTAGGTTAATATAATATTTAAATGATTGAATAAAATATCTTAATTACACGTCACAGAAATGAAAATGCTGAGATGATCTACGGACGTCACACTTCTAGACAAGATCCCCAACCATTACAGAAGGGGAACTTTTAAAGTGAGACCCATCGTGGAAAAGCTCACAACTACGACCTTACGACCACGTCTTAAAGAGACCAGTGGACCATATGACCAGAGAAATTCTGGAACTCGCAGCCGCACCAAAAAGATGTGGGAGACCCGGTACTACATGGATAAAGACCATGATTGACGACCTTAATAGGGAAAACATAGATCGTCAGACGATCCAGAACCCTGGGGAAATTTAGTTAGGAGAGTCAACCCCAATTAAAAATGGGAAGAAGGCCAGAACATGATGATGATGATTGAATATAATACCTTGTTGTTGTTTTGTTTTTAATTTTTATCAACATGTGTACTTGAAGCACCATCATATGATAAGTGCATATTTCTACATTGACGTAAGTATTGAAATCATAAACATTATTATTAAAGGAAAATTTCTAAACCTCTTGACTTGAATACTGTTATGTAGATATCTTACCAATTTACTTATCATAACAAGAATCTTCAAATGTTTTTTGATAGCCAATATGCTTGCTCGATCTTTCCCAGATCTTATTATGATTATGGGTGTACTTAATAACTTTAAAAAAAAAAATTTTTTAATATTTATTTAAGGCCTGCCTATTTGACTCCTGTTAATTAATTTAAATTAAGATTTAGATTTAAGTTAAGATTTTTATACTTAGAAAAACAGTAAAATATCTCGATACATTGGAATAAGTACACAATTTAAATATACAAGAGTAATTTATAGAATTAGGCGTTACTTTGCATCTTTACCGATGACACAAGCATTGCACACATTCACCACCACAATCTCAACAATTGTTTCGCCCCGTAACCGAAACATTGTCAGAAGATAGACTCTGCGACAAAATCGCAAAGCCACTTGCTGGCTTTGGTTGTGACTGCTAGTGTCGGGTAGTGCATGAGTTCTTACAAATTCTGCATGTATCAGGTATGAAAACGAATAGTACACTCTACATTTAGCATTACATATATTTTCTTTTATCGTGGATTATAGCAAAACAATATTCTCATTACTTTTATTTTATATACAAGAGTCCAAGTCATTAGTTTTTTTTTAATTTGCTAAACAATACCTATCTTATAAGAATTAAGATTATATATTAACTGATAACTAAATACAATAAGAATAATCTGTTACCAAATTTTTTTAAATTCTATATTAATTAAACATACCTATTCATGTTTCACTTTTATGCACTACTTGTTTTAATAAAATACTTCTTTTAAATGAGGCAATTAACATTAATAATGTTTACTAAACAATAAATTATTGCACTATCAAAGATCAATTTACTCATATAATACATTATAACAATGCTGACTAAATATTGACCTTTAGAGCAAACAAAACAATCACATTTCATCATAATATATTAATTGATGATATATGATCAAGTACAAAGGCAGTAAAAGTAAAGTATATGTTACTTTACTATTACTTCTTTGAACATATTACTGTAATAGTAACAGTCTCCTCTCACTATCAAGTAAATTTGGAGTATAAACCCACCATGTTGCTTCAATTCATCTGTATTTAAATCTGGAGTGCAGTGCACTTAACTGATTGTTGGTGGAAAAAATAATAGCAATGCAACAATTTTTTATTAGCTGGCTTACATTACTTTTTTTACTTTTTTTTACAGCTATAGGTTTTATCTTCTGTTGAGCATTACAGTGGATGTAAATATAAGTTGACATAATAAAGATGTTTCATTTGGAATTTCGAACATTATATTTAGAACTGTAGAGGTGTTATAAAAAATTAATATAAATATATGGGACACTTACACACATAGTCATCTATCCCCAAAGTAAGTAACTTAAAACTTGTGTTATGGCATACAGACAACTGGTGAATAAATACTTATATATTTTTAAATACATTTTTAAGTACAAAGGCTCGAAGACCAACAAAATCATTTATAGAAAATGCGGGAATAAAACCCGCGACTCGCAGAGCTGAAGACAAGGTCACAACCCACTGCGTCAATGGGCCAGTCAAAAGAAATACGATAGATCTGAATTTTTCATGTAAAGTACAAAATTAATAAGACTATGATAAATATTTTTAATTTTAAAAAGTCCACCACAGATTGACAGTAGGAACAGCTTTCCGAACCAGCAGTAGAGTTGACGATTTAAAAGCACTTGTTTACAAGTTTATTTTAATAAAGAATAATTTAAATTTGAATTGATAATTGTTTTCTAATTGACACCTACCTGAGTTCTCTTGCCGACTCGGTATCCGTGCGAGGCTTTGGTATGACACCGCTGAACAAGGTACCGCGAGGTTTGTCAGCTCTTCCAAAAGGAGCGAACGATAATTTTCTTTTATACGACGCATTTTTTGGACCATTCAATGAAGTTTCAGTGTGCATACCAACATTACGAGTGGATGGTTCGCCTGTTTCTGCTACATTCGAGCTTTTGTCGCTCTCATAATAAAGTCTGTAGTTAATATTGTCGTTTAATGTTAATAAATCAGTCTTTGCGCCTGGCGACTTGTCACAAAAATCTTCAAAAGACACGATTTCGTAGTCCTCATCATTATCTTGGCATTTCTCCGCTTTATATGGAATTTTCGGCATTTTTGAATAACTTATGATTTGCGATCGAAATGCTTAAGAGTTTGTAGGAATTTCATTACAAAGTATAAAACGGGCGCATCATTTAGTTTAATTTCGTGTTTCCTGTATTCAAACAATTATCATTGGCACCAATAACTGAATTTACAATTTGGAACCGTTTACGATTGTCCTTCACAATTCACAAATTAAACACAAAATAGATTTATTTTGATTATGATATGGATTTAATTTCATTGATCTATATTCCATTGTCTCTGTGTTTTATAGTTAGTAATTTATGGTCTCTGTAGTCTGTTTTGTCGATGTGAAAAAATAATCGATTATTATTTCATCAAAATCGATTTCTTAAAAATCGTTTATTATAGGAAACCCTTTTTCTTTTTTTACTTTTTTTCTTGTTTTTTTAAGATTAGATATGCATTGTTGGATGAAACCAATTTAACCAAACTACACATTTTAATCCAATTTCACAAACAGCGCATCTGATATTATTTCTTGGTAGTTGTCCACCTTAATTAGGCTTTTTTGTAATTAATTATTAATATTAAAAAAGACAACTTTTGAAATAGTCAGAAAAAAACGATTTTTAAAAAATCAATTATTTCGTAACAAAATAATCGAATTTTTAAAAATCGATTATTTATTAATCGATTTTCTACTCCATGTTACATCCCTAGTCTGTTTTGATTTTATTCACAGATTATATTATATCTACAAACTACAGCTGCTGTAAAGAAATGGTATATAATGAATATTATAGAAATTGTTAAGATAATTTCATATATATGATATCAATATAAAACATTTTTAACTCTATTAAATTTATCTAGTAAGATTGTAAATAAGAACAAAAGTAAATTAATAATGTTTATAAAATAATTACGATAATGTAGGTAGGTTATTAAAAGTGAGCTATCAAAAACATATAATGTCAAATATTAAATGCGTGAAAATTATGGTGGAATATTGAAAGATTAGATTTTTATAATTAGAAGACCTCATAATGGACTGGAGAAGTGCAAAAATTCTATTAGTTTCTACAGCAGCAGTTGTAGTTGCTTCTCAAGTGGTTAAAAAAATATGCAATTACTTTTCTAACTCAAAAATAAGTTCGACAGAAAAACTTGCAAGCGATGAAGTGTGTAGTGATGAGATGACTATCAGGAACCGTGATATAAATGACGTTATATTATTTTCCGACGATGTAGCTCGTCACACTATAAAAGTGCCGTCTAACAAAGATTATATAATATGCCAAAGTAGAGAACTAAACTGTTTCAAATTAATTAAATACATTAAATCAGCTCGTGAAACTTTAGATGTTTGTATGTATCTTATAACGAGCGCTGAAATTACGGAACAAATAATAAGGTTGGGACAAAGGCATGTTTTAATTAGAATCGTTGTTGATAGTGATATGGCTTTCACTCCTCCATCGCAAATTAATAAGTTAAAGGAATACAGTAAGTCCTTATTATTAAACGTACATTTCAAATATGATATTATTATAATAAACATATCCATAATAAAATTATTTTGCAGGTTTTATACAAGTGCAGACGAATAAAAAATCAATTCTAATGCATCATAAGTTTTGCATAGTAGATGGACCAAAGGCTGTTAGACGAAAATCGATATTGAAATCACATGCAGAGAAATTAAATATTCATGCTAAATTTTCAAAATCTGCTACAGAACTTGCGAAAATGAAACATTGTAAAGGTTTTGTTATGTCTGGATCATTAAATTGGTCAACTCGAGCCATGGTTTCGAATAATGAGAGTGTTATCGTTACTTCACATCCGAACATTGTAAATAAATTTGAAAAAGAGTTTGAAAGTTTATGGATTGAAGACGAAGCTGTAAGTAGACATTAGTCTTTCTCTCGTTACTTATTTTTCAATTATTGGATTAATATATTTTTTTTGTGTTCATTTCAGTCTCTCCTTTCAACACTTTGACGAATACTTATTTAATTTTAAATAGACAAGCCTCGTTGAGTTTTAACAGAATTACATCGTGTGGTAAGTTTTAATATATAAAAGCATTTATATGAAAATTAACTTTAAGATAAATGACTAAGTTAGGGCGATTTTTATGATTTTAAAATTAATGTATGTAGAAAAACCAGGATTAAGAATGCTTTATTAGCTATATAATTTACACAGATATTTTGTTCATTAATTTGAATTAATTAAAAAATACCATTTTTTATACTCAGTCGTGCTTTTCGATCATAGATATCGATTCTCGTCTTGAAATGACAGCTGACTTACGGGGCCATAGACAATTCCATGTGCACTTCAATTCAATTTCGATCGATCATATGTTTTCTTTGTGTAGTTTTTTCAGCCGCTGATATTCGAATTGGTTATAAAGTTTCTGTTTAATTTTATTGCTAGAATCCCTTACTAGTATTTAAAGAGTATAACCTAGGTTCGGTATGTTGAAAATGTGATTTAAAGTTGTATTTTTTCAAGTTCCTATAGGTGTAGTTCTAAATGCACGTGCTTACATTTTTCAGTCAGTTTTTGAAATTCCGCCCAGGAAAGTACCCTGGAAGTTTTCGTAGAGAGCTAGGAACTTTATGTCCATCGTTTTAGTGGCTTAAAAGTGTAACTTTCGTCTATTTTTCGAAGAAAACGTGGTTTTTAAGTTAGGTTGAATTTGGAACTGTACTTTGGTTATTTTCAATTTAAAATTGTCAAGCTAAAATGTGTTTCTGGATCCGAAAGTACAAGAATAAAGTGATAGTGGTATGTATTAAATATGTTTTATTAATTATTAAAGTATAGAAAGCATTTTCGAAAAAAAAATTTTTTTATGAAGGTCATTCTAGGTAACTCATGTTATTTTTTTATGGTAATATTGTAAGTTGGCCTTATTAAGAATTATAAGTATATTGTTAAATAGCAAATTTAAACTGCTGTTATATAAAACATTGTGTTTTTGGCACACATTATCAATCTCATATTCAGGCACATTGTATAAAAATTAATAAGTAGGTTTCTAATATTATTACTCTACATATAACAATTACACCATAATTATAACATAAACCACAAAATTATTTTGAATAAAATCAGTGGAGTAAATTTATTTATGGAATGTACATGTAAATGTATGATACTTTACTACTGTATGTTAAATTATTTATCTTATATAATGCTTCATATATATTGAGTTTTAGCTGTATTCTATAATTAACACAGATAATAGATTTATTTGGTTTAGTCTTGAATAATCTTCAATAAAGTTAATGAGATTAGGTTTAATTTCATTTTGCTTCGAAACTTAGGTTTATAACAATTTTTAAATTATTGTTGCAAATGATCTATCAAATAAAAGTATTACTACAGCTTAAGAACATTAAGGTTATTCTAAGGGATTAGTTTATCAAATTTCAGTTAAAAAAGAAAATAATTCTTTAAAAAAATATTAGTTTGCAGTTGGTCAAGTTTCTCGGTTAGGTATATTTTTTCATAAATGTCCAGTAAACTAAGTTAAGTAAAAAAAAATTAAAAGTTTTGTTTATCTTTTCATAGTTTTACTAACCTCTTCATTTGTTTCAGATAATCGCAAAAATGATGCAACACCACATGTGCAAGTGTAAAAAGTATGCTATGAAATGTCATGTGCAGCAATATAAATACCAAAATAATAATTATAAAACGTGAAATCTAAATTATTGTGTCTGTGTATGTGTAAGTTACTGGCAGATATTGTGCTGAAAAAAAATTGTGTTTATGAAAAGTGCGCCTTGGATGCAGTGTTTTTTCATAGATGGCGTTGTTATCTTTGCTGAGCAAGTGAGGAGGTTTTGCTATTTGTCACTAGGTGGCGCTGGTATGTATAATTTTATTATTGCATTTCTAAACACTGCCATCTAGTGTTGAGTGGCTACAATGTTAGTATTAAGGTTTTTAATAGATGGCGATATAAGTTACAATCATAAGCATATCTTTAAAATTAACGCATTAAAATATTGACTAAAAATGGTTATAAGCCTTAAAGTCCATTGAAATGATCTTCTCTTTTCTCTAGAAGACAAACATTGTAATTTCTATTCATAAGGACTTTTTGTATGCAGATATTATGCAAGTTATTTTAACTGTGAAACACTGTTCTTACTTTTTTATATAACTGCAAATAATAACAAGTAACTTTTTAAGAAAATTCGGAAAACAATGCAGTCGTTCCTATGTAAGGGATCTTGCCTTTTAAGTAATCCTCACTAGGCTTTCTGTATCAGCCTCTTTTTAACAGTGTTTTTAAATTGCTGTAATGGCAAAGTTAAAATTGATTGCGGAATTTTATTATAGAATCTTACTAGCGGCCTGCCCCTGCTTCGCACGGGTATAAAATATATATCCCATGTCAGTCAGTGTAAAAAAAAATGATTAAAATCGATCCAGTAGTTTTCATTTATTCATTACAGCCCGTGGCCCGCAAGCGTTAAATTTGGAGAAAAACAATTTCCTTTCCCTATACCAAGAAGATTTCCTGATATCTAATATACTACATATTTTCATTTTTCCCCTATGTATTTTATTTTTAAAATTAATTACTGAATGTCCTTATATACTACATTCACAGCTTTCTTGTCATTAAACAAACTCTTGAAACAACGACATATAGCTGTTAAATGCGAAGTGCTATAGGGCGAAGCGCGGCCTCCTCACGGCATTTTAAATCTGTAATATCTCCGTAAATGTTCACTTAAATTACATGCTGTAAAGGGCCATATTGATCTATATTAAATCAACAATTTATTTAAGGTACTTAATTGGATAAGGATTAATGCTGTATTGTATAAAAATTGCTTCAAAAATAAGGCATCATTTTTCGTAAAAAGTAAATGACAAAAAATGCTATTGTGGGTTATCCATAAGAGATAGACATACACCATCGCGGACTTTTCTGTAGACCTTTTCAAGGTGTACAAATACTTAGCACATCATTTTGTTAAATCTCGTAGGGTTTAGCCTGCGTTTGCAATGTAAGCGGAAAAAATTGTAATTATTTACAGAAACCTCAAAAATTACAGTATTTCTCTACTCCGTATTGAATGTTATTATACATACAAACCTTCTTTTTGAATCACTCTATCTATTAAAAAAAACCGCATCAAAATCGGTTGCGTAGTTTTAAAGTTTTATGCGTACATACGATATACGTGACTTTGTTTTATAATATGTAGTGATAACCAGACCCACAAACGATTTACGTACTATCGCAAGGCGCAAAGCAGGAGCCGCAAGTTTATGTCGGTTCTTAAATGTTCTTACTTGGTTGGTTACTTACTTACTTGGTTACTTGTCTATTGTACACATCACCTATCGTTTTATAATTCTTTATATTGTTATGTACTAAAATTAAATTGCTTAAAATATACTGTGAAGCAAATGTAAGAATACCTATTTCCTTAAACTTGTCTCGCAGGAAATCACGCGGGTTTAATTTGTAAAAACAAACCAAATGCTGTTTGTCTGTAAGTAATCGATTTGCGATCGATTTTGTCATTATCCACTGAACATATATTTGTACAGTTTTTACTAAAAGGTGGTGAAATTCTTTCAGAAAGTTTAGGTTAATAGTACATTACGATTTTTTGTAAATTATGTTGAAGAGAACGCACAGTTCTAAAAAAACTCGCTTAGTGATAGCTTTAATAGCGCGCGCTGTATAAACCAACAGAGAAACACTAAAGTAATGTAATAAAGAATTGTAGATCTATAAAAATACTACAATAAAGTCCGCGACAGCATGTCTCTATCTCTTATGGCTAACTCACGATAACTACTTTTATGTTTAATATTTCAATTAAATACACTTATTTCCTTGCGGGCAAAGCCACAGGCACCAAGTTACATATATTTTCTTTTATAGCGGATTATTATTTAAGTGAAATATTATTTTTTGTTTACTTTTGAAAATTTAATATAAATATACCACATACTTTAAAATAGACCACCCTCATTTCTTACCGAGATGTCGTAAAAGGCGGCTAAGGTAAGTCGACCCGTTGTGTGGTATCCGGCTCAGACCACCCTCATTTCTTACCGAGGTGTCGTAAAAGGTGACTAAGATAAGTCGAACCGGTGTGGTATCAGGTTGAGTAAAAATAGACCACCCTCTTCCTTACCAACGTGTCGCAAAATACGACTAAGGTAACTTGACGTTGACGAAGTTGAAATACCTTAATTTTTTTATTTTATTATTAATAATGATAGGATGGATATACTATATATACTACTAGCGGCCTGCTCCTGCTTCGCACGGGTATAAAATATATATCCCATGTCATTCAGTGTAAAAAAATGATTAAAACCGATCCAGTAGTTTTGATTTATCCATTACTGCCCGTGGCCCGCAAGCGTTAAATTTGGAGAAAAAAAAACAATTTCCTTTCCTATACCAAGAAGATTTCCTGCTATCTTTGGAATATCTAAATTCATATAGTACATTTTTACTTATTTACTTTTAAATTTTCCCTATGTATTTAATTTTTACAATTAATTACAGAATGTCTTTATATACAACATTCACAGCTTCCTTGTCGTTAAACAAACTCTGGAAAGAACGATATAGCTGCTGGATTCGAAGTGCTATAGGGTGAAGCGCGACCTCCGCATGGCATTTTAAATCTGTAATATCTCCGAAAATGTTCACTTAAATTACATGCTGTAAACGGCGATATTGATCTATATTAAATCAACAATCTATTTAAGGTACTTAATTGGATAAGGATTAATGCTGTAGTGTATAAAAATTGCTTCAAAAATAAGGCATTATTTTTCGTAAAAAATAAATGACAAAAAATGCTATTGTGGGTTATCCATAAGAGATAGACATATACCATCGCGGACCTTTTCTGTAGACCTTTTTAAGGTGTACAAATACTTAGTACATCATTTTGATAAATCTCGTAGGGTTAAGCCTGCGTTTGCGATGTAAGCGGAAAAAATGTAATTATTTACAGAAACCTCAAAAATTACAGTATTTCTCTACTATGTATTGAATTTTATTATACGTACAAACCTTCCTTTTGAATCACTCTATCTATTAAAAAAAACCGCATCAAAATCGGTTGCGTAGTTTTAAAGTTTTATGCGTACATACGGAAATATGGACTTTGTTTTATAATATGTAGTGAAGATGAATATTATTATCATTACGTTTGAATATTTCTACGTAAAACTGCACTTATAATCCCTAATACCGGTCAAGTAGTTTACAATAATGCCGCTATATAATTTAATGGCTGACAGCTTGAACTCCACCGCTGGCTAACAACTTTCCTTTGATACCTCATTGTTAAACAAACAAAACGTTTTATTACAATAATATGCCCATATTCTGGGAAGGTGTTTCTATAATGGCGCAATACAAACGATGTTTAACGCGATAGCATACAAACTGCGCTATTTACTCTTCAATTTTAGCGTTCCGCGGTTGAACGCGGGAAAATGTAAAGACCATTTTCAGTTGAACTTTAAATTGCAATTTCTCATTACTATTGGTAGAGTCTAATTCTCATATATTATGTAAAATTTATCTTTAGTAAAAAGTAAAGTAGCGGCCTATTACTCTCCCACTGCTGGGAATAGGCCTGTTCTCTCCGTTTTTGGAGAGAAGGATTGGAGCTAAGACCTACCACGCTGCTCCAATGTGGATTGGTAGGTTACACATGTCTCCAGAATTCTCTAGAGACATGCAGGTTTCCTCACCAGGTTTTCCTTCACCGAAAGGCGTTTGATAAATTGCAATTATCAAATAGACACATAAGTTTTAACAGAAAAACTCATTGGTGTCTGCCCGGGTTCGAATCCGTGACCTCCTCGAAAGATTTTCATGATTCAGTATGTAGGTGGTTTCTGGAGCGATGAATTAATTTGACTAGGTTACGTTTTTGAAACATATCTTTTTGCTCCTGTTTTTTCCTTAAAAGCTGTTACAGAATTATCTGAAATAGAATAGTTGATTTCGCTATCAATCACAAAGTTCTAATAGCTCAGTTGGGAACAGGTGGATTTAAGAATTGGAAATAACTGAATTCAAGTCCCAGATATCACCAGACCTTTTCTTTTTTTTAATTTCATTTTTTGTACGGAACATAGATTAATAGAGTTTGACTTGACTTTATTTTTAATTCATAGTGTTCACATTTTTTTTAATCTTTGACCCAAAGCGGGAATGAAGAGTCGTAAAGATCGTTATCATAATAAAAGCGTGTGATACACTAATTCTATTTTTGACTTATTCAACAAAATAAAATAAAAATTATGGAAGGATGACAACTTTTATTGTCCCCTACTCTTTTTTTTGTTTGTTTTTCTTTCAGGGTGTATATCCACCTTCTAGATTCTATATTCGTATGAAGAGAAGAAATCTGTTCTTTTGCATCATTTCATCTAATCATGGAACCGATAAATATTTAATATTTAAATGAGTTTATCTTGTATGTATATATATATATATATATATATATATATATATATATATATATATATATATATATATATATATATATATATATATAAGTGGGGTCGGCACATCTTGTATTACCATGTTGTTACATGATTTGGGTATTTAACGACCGGCCGCCTGCCTGACATCAGCTTACCTTAGTCGCCTTTTAGGACACATGGGTAATAAATGAAGGTAGTCTATTCTACTCAGCCGGATACCATACGGAAAAAGCAAAAATACAAAAGATTTTAGCAAAAGTAATAATAAAATTATTTTACTATAATCTGCGATGAAGTAAAATAGAAAATGTATATAATGCTAAATGTAAAGTGTACAATCCGTTTTCATACCTGATACATGCAGGATTCGTAAGCATTCGTAACCGATGCATCATCAGGCGATAGACTCCACCACGAAATCGCATTGGGGTTACGGGGCGAAACGATTGTTGAGTTTGTGATAGTGAACGTATGTAGTGCTTGTGTATTGTGGTGGCGGTGGTAGAGGGTTGTGCATGTGTTTTTACGAATCTCTACATTTAGCATTATATATATTTTCTATTTTACTTCATCGCGGATTATAGCAAAATAATGTTATAATTACTTTTGTATTATGGATCTCCTGAAAGTAACGCCTAATTCTATAAATTATTTAAAGATTTTAGCATTTATAGGTATGAATTTTTAGCTGTTATTACTGTCATAAGAAAAAAAATAAGTGAACACTTAGTATGTGGCTTAAAAAAGCAATGAAAGAAAGAACACGCGCCTCCTATGCTAATAAATTACCGGAATAGCATAGCGCAGCTGTGGACCGCCGCCCTAACCCCTAAAGCCGTGTGACTCACGTACCGTTTTACATATTAAAATGTTTTTATATTTACAAACAAAGCCCAGAAGGGTAACAGCACCGGACGTATCCAGAAATGGATACTAAGTAAAGGAAGTTGGGAATAAAGAGGCGTTTTGATATGCGACTGATATTACGATAAGCGAGCGCACTAGGCGTTAGACGCGGCGACGTCCGCGTGGAAGTTTCATATAACACTAGCAATCATGTTACTTAAGTGTTACCTAGAACTTGCCTTATGAAATAGTGTATTAATAAGTATGTGTAAAATGCTATTGGCTTGTCATAATAAATAGATAAATAAATAAAATAAATAAATAAATAATTAAAATAAAATAAATAAATAAAATAGATAAATAAAATAAATAAATAAAATAGATAGATAAATAAAATAAATAAATAAAATAAATAAATAAAATAAATAAATAAAATAGATAAATGAAATAAAGAAATAAATCGCCAGCAGCTCCGCCTCCGCATGATTAAAACCGTAATAGTATTTTGATAACCATAGAAATGGTTAA
Organism: Morpho helenor; assembly: GCA_029227775.1. Lineage (NCBI taxonomy): Eukaryota > Metazoa > Arthropoda > Insecta > Lepidoptera > Nymphalidae > Morpho > Morpho helenor. The sequence goes on along the minus strand of JARGCU010000034.1, from coordinate 14,470,948 downwards.
AGTGGGTTAACCTTAAAAGCTAGATATATGCAGTCGCGGACCTTTATTTAGAACTTTTAGAGGGGAACAATCGTGTAATACATGATTTTCAATAACTATTACCGTTTACTCAGCGCACGCAATGAAAACTTTAAATTTTACCGTTTCCTTACTATTTTTTATTGCTGCTCCTCTCCTATTTATCTTAGCGTGATGTTATATAGCCTATAGCCTTCCTCGATTAATCCTTCCTCGACTATCTTACACTAAATTATTTTTTCAAATCGCTCTCGTAGTTCCTGAGATTAGCGCGTTCTAACAAACAAACTCTTCAGCTTTATATATTAGTATAGATACAAATGATAAACAGAATCATAATATTGTTAATATTATGCCTGCTCAAAAAGCTGTAATTGCATAAGCTTGTAATCGCAAAGGCTTTGCGATTTTGTCGTGGAGTCTATCTCCTGATGATGCTTCGGTTATGGGGCGAAACAATTGTTGAGATTGTGGTGGTGAATGTGTGCAGTGCTTGTGTATTGTTGTGCCATCGGTGTCGGGTAGTGCATGAGTTCTTACAAATTCTGCATGTATCAGGTATGAGAACGAATAGTACACTCTACATTTAGCATTACATATATTTCCTTTTATCGCGGATTATAGCAAAATAATATTCTCATTAGTTTTGTACTATGTGTTGTTCCCGAATTAAAATTTTCCCCAATAAAAAAAGGGGAACTTTTATATCACAGTACACACACAAGTCGCAGTATAACTGGTTACATAATAAATTTAGCTTGAAGTATATTAATATACCGCCCTATCCGAAGAATAAAGTTACATCTTCCATGTATAAGCATAGAAAATGTGACTTTATTCTTCGAACAGGACAATATGGTTAGTAAACCTGCAATGTCTACAAAATAATCCCAGCATATAACCTACCAATACGCATAAAAGCACTAAACGGAACTAATCTTCTTTGTCCATAGCCCAACTGTGGGATAGTAACAGGACGAACATACAGACAAAAATGTGCATTTTATTTAGTGCTTGGTACCGAAGGCCAGAACAATTGTATTGGAAAATAAATGAACAAAGACAAATACAAAGACGTGCGTTTACAAATATATGGAAATATTATTTTACCAAAGTCCATAATAATTTGTTGTTTCTGTGTTTGCGAAATACGCATAGTTAATAGTAAACAGTATACGAGGTGTGTTCAAAAAGTATCGCGAATTTTGTGTAATTTCAAAAACTATTTATTTATTCGTGAATATTTATTTTGTCCCCTTCAAAGTAATCCCCCTGGAATATATTACAATTGTGCCAACGTTTTTTCCAATCTTCGAAGCACTTCAAAAAATCATTATTTTGTATCTTGTTCAGCTCCTCCTTCGATGCCGTCTTTATCTCGTCAGTCGTGGCGTAGCGTCGTCCTTTCATAGGCCCTTTCAGTTTCGGGAACAAGAAAAAGTCACAGGGGGCCAGATCTGGGGAATAAGGTGGCTGCGGTATCATTATTGTGTTGTTTTTGGTCAAGAAGTCGCGTACAAGCAGCGTTGTGTGAGCAGGGGCGTTATCGTGGTCCATTTTTTTGAATAAGTAAAAATCGAAGACGAACCAAAACACGTGCAAGCAAAGCAGCTGTCAACAATTAACTGAAAATTCAAAATGGCCAAACTTGTCAGCATAAGTGAGGGACAAATGTACCAACATAACGCCACAAAAAAAAAAACGAAATTCGAATATACGTAACCCGAGAAAATTCAAAATTCGCGATACTTTTTTAAAAACACCTCGTATATCGACAATACTATAAACATTCCTGATTGTAAAGTCGGTTGAACGTCAGTCAATAGTGAATATACGAACATAAGAAATATGTCATTGTCTGAATCTGAACAGGGGCATTCGAATAGATGTTTCACAATTAAAAACTTCAGAAGTGGGATTAAATTTTTTTTGACCTTCATAGAACACCATTTATTACTTCGTAAAAATAGTCATAAACGTGCGTAACCAATTTAAATTCATATTATTCAGTTATTCGTATAATTTACGATCAATTTGCAAAAGTGTGTATTGCGAGAAACGCGCAAGAATATTTAAAGGTACCCCCCTGTTTTAACCGTCGCCGTTTGGCAACGAGATAAAAGATGTACCCGCTGTCAATAGGCGAATAATTGAATTCTACTTTTCTATAACAGTAACATCACCTGCGTGTATCCTTAGCTCTATTTTATATATACAGGGTGTGTGGTAATTTTTATTTTAGGTAATACCAATTGTTACTTGTTGAACTAGTTTTGCCGAACTCGGATATTTTGAAATTAATCGGGAAATTCTAACATTTACGATGTATACATAAAAAAACAACTTTATCTCTTATTGTAAACGAGTTTTAAAGACCGCTTGTGACCTATTTATTTCTTAGTAACTTGTCTTACATCGAAAATTCACATTCAAATTCTCTTATATAAACTTGTAAACAAGTGCTTTTGAATCGTCAACTCTACTGCTGGTTCGGAAAGCTGTTCCTACCGAGAAGAGCCAGCAAGAAACTCGGCGGTTGCTCTTTTAAAAATATAATTCTTAATTCTAATTACATTAAGTCGTAACTGTCCCGTACCGGTTCAAAGAGAGCTATATCCACACATTCTTATCTTATAAGTAATCTTCAACAGTATAGTAGGCTTTCTGAATCAGCCTCTTTTTAACAGTGTTTCTAAACTGCTGTAATGGCAAAGCTGTCATTGATTGCGGAATTTTATTACAGAATCTTATACCCAAACCCACAAACGACTTACGTACTTTTGCAATGCGCAAAGCAGGAGCTGCAAGCTTATGTCGATTCCTGCTTTGTCTATTATATTCATAACAAAATAACCTTTTGTTCTTCACGCCTTCTTAATATTATGTATATTAACCCTTTGCACTCCGTTGTCGCTGTTGCGGCGACACGGCACGTAGTATCTACAGCGGTGGCAACATTGCAAACACTTTTGGGTAGCTGATAGTCATTGTTGAAGTCACACGGGGTTCACAGTATTGTAAATACTTTAGGAGCAGCTACATACAATGGTCAAAATGCCTCGCATTTGTTGAAACGTCGTGCTCGGAGTGGAAAGGGTTAATATGACGCGTTGAAATTGTAAGTGATATTTGGTTTGAAATATGATAGTGGTATAAGTATGTCAATGAAATCTACAGATTGCTTATAAATATTATCCTCGACCGACGATTTTCACCCCACTATATGTAGTGCCACTTTGATACACTGGCTTCTTGACGTCCATTTCTTCTCAGGGCGTCGAGGTTCTACCCCTCCAGAGGCTGGTCTTCGCGGGCTTAAATGAAGTTTTACTTTAAGCTACAAGTCCAGGCTTGTCCTTGTCGCTTAGGTCTATGCATAGGCGGCTGGATGCTACTTTTTCAAATGACTTGATAGGGGTTAACCAACATTGCATATGTACCCTTACGCTTAGCCCTATATAAATAGATTATCCTACTTAAAAATAAAATCACTTTCGAATCACGCTGTATAACACTAAATGTCTTCTGCCATTATGCACTTAAGATCGGGGTTTGTGCGAGATTTATTTCGCTGCGGATTAAGCAATTAGGCCCCTATTTATTGGGGGGCAATGAAGATTTACGAGCGATAACATTTCGGTTGTTACGACCTTTTGGAGTGCTAGTTTCGTCCAGGTGCTATGAGTTGCTCGGATTTTTTTTCGAAAGCTTTGTTCGCGTTCCCGGGTTTGGTTTCTTTGTACAATGGCCTTAAGATTTGCACAAAGCGTCTTGTAAAAGCGATGCTATAGAAGAAACTGCACCTTTAATGCAATATTAGGTATATTTCATCTCGACGGGTGCCGAAATTGCATTTTCTATGCACGCAGCCTAATATCGGGTAGGTATGTATAAGTTTTCTACAAAAACTGTGCCTAATTGGAATTAGTAAATAACAGTATGTCTTCCATCATTTCATTGGATTGATTTGGATTTCCATCATTCATTAGGGTAAAGTCCACGATAAAATTGCAAAGCAACACATCATCTTAGGATTCAAATACCTATATTACTTGGCTACTCGTGGATTATAGACAAATCATATTACCGCCATTTTTCTTATCGGTGAAGAATTTAGATAGATTTAACAGTGTTGCTTACGATTTCTTTCACGTCAAATTTCGTCTTAAAATACCCTCAATTATGTATTAAGTTTTATTCCTCGTTCCTGAAGGATAACGTGTATTTTTATATTTAAGCCCCGTATATGAAGTCTAAGGTAAATTGGCCCATCATGTTGTATCCGGCTAAGTAGAATAGACCACCCTCTTTCTTACCGAGGTGTCGCAAAAGCCGTCTAAGGTAAGTTACGTCATGCAGGCCGGTCGTAAAGTAGGCAGGTCGTACCTAGCCAAATCATGTGACAACATATTTATAAAATGTTGTGCCGACCCTCCTTAGAGTGGGATAAGGGTAGGAGAACGATGATATGAAGTTCAACCGTATCAAATTTCATCAATTTTGATCCGGCTATTAGAGTAACAGACAGACTATCGTATTTATAATATTAGTATGGATGCATTATGTATTTCCCCTTATTTGTAAAATAAACTCGACTTTGTCGTATATGGGTTGAACGAAAGACCGGCAGGCTTTCAACAGACTATATGAATGGATATGTCCTAAAACAACATTTATTTAAAATCAAGCAAATATGGGACGGTTCGATAATAGAACTTAGAAGAATAAATTCCTTACCAGCTTGCTTTTGAAAATCCGACGTTAAATTTATGAATAAATAAGTAAACATCCTGTTATTATAGTTAACTAGCTGTGCCTGCGGCTTCGCCAGCATGGAAATTTGTGTGCCACTAAGTTTTTCCCGCGTAAATCCCTTTCCCACGGGAATGGTAGTGTAAATCTATGAACCTATAGCTTCCTCAAGATTTGTACTATCTTCTAATAAAAACAGTAGAAAAATCCATTTTGTAGATTTTGAGAAAATCGATCACATAAAGACAGACAGATTTTGGGAACTTTATTCTATTATATATATAGATATTAAACGGATTCCATTGCGCAATGATGCAGTTTATATTTTCCAAAATGACATCTCTTGTCTGTCCTTCTTTTCCTCTCTTCTCACTTTACTTATCATCAGGATCAACATCACAATATCATCAAGGATATCATCAAGATAACAGACAAGCGCAGGTCTGTGACTCATGAAAAATATTGTTCTACGCAAACGAAGTCACGCTTACGTTCTAGTCATTACATTACAACATCTATACTCTATACTTAATATAAAACAAAGTGCCCAAAAGTTGCCAGTCTGTATGTAATCGATTTTCTCTAATTTACTGAATGGATTTTTGTATGGATTTCACTATAAGAAAGTACAATTCTTCCGGAAGATTTATGTTTATATTACATAATGACTTTGTGTTTATATTACATTATGTTTATATTACATAATGACTGGCCCGTTGGCGCAGTGGGTAGTGACCCTGCCTTCAGCTCCGCGGGTCGCGGGTTCGATTCCCGCCGAGGGCCAACATTTTCTATAAATGAATTTGTTGGCCTTTGAGCCTGGGTGTATATTTGTATTTAAGTATGTATTTAAAAATATACATATAAGTATATATTCACCAGTTGTCTGTCAACCATAACACAAGTATTAAGTTACTTACTTTGGGGACGGACGACCGTGTGTGTAAGTGTCCCATATATTTATTTATATTTATAATAATTTTATGTAAATCGTGTTGACGAGGTCGCGCGGTTGTAAAAAACTCGCATGCTGGGAGATTTAAACCGTAAACGTAAATAAAACGTTAACCAGCAGAAGTACACTAAAGTAATGTAGTAGAGAGTTGTAGATATATAAAATACTACAAAAAAGTCCGCAAGAGCACCTCTCTATCTCTTATGGTTAACTCACAATAACTACTTTTATGTTAAAAATTTCAATTCGGAAAAAATTATAACATTGAATTTTTTGTGCGGTTCGTACTAAAAGTTATCTTTTAAATCAAACCTTGAGGAAGGTTTAAGTTAATAGTACTTTCTCCGGGACGGATAAACCAATTTTGATAGGACTTTTATTGAACATATTTATCTTATATTACATTCATATATGTTGACTATAGGAGCTACCTTTTATTCTTAAATTTCGCTGGGATAAATTTGATACTACTGATTTCTACGCGGGCAAAGCCGCGGTGAGAGCTAGTGAGTTATAAATTATGTTAGGAAGGAATTGTATATCAAATTAGCCGTAGAACATTAATTCATGTACAACTAATTGCATGTCCATGTATACTTTTCTTTCCGGTATATGAATCGTGTAACAAATCACCATCGATTACCGTGAAGCGTGGATTAATGGATATAATGTGAGTTCACGATGTTTTATACATAATCCAATTACGCCATTGTCGGCATCGCTTGCGACCGTTAATTCTGCTCGCTCCTCAAATACCACAAGTTTTCTCGCATGCGCGCGCGCCACTAATGCTGGGGCTATATTAGCGGGCGAAGATACGTGTCGCGTTCGCGAGCAAAACACCTTGTATCGCGAACACACGATGTTCTTGTCTATATTAGACGGGCGAAGATTCAGAAAGCGGCCTACAGCGATTCATTGTCCAGTTTTGTGTTTCCGAAACGATCAGTGTCTTTGCATTATATGTCAGTAAATTATTATTTATAACACTTTAATGAGTGTCAGGTACGAAATAATATGAAAATGACACGAAAGAGATAGTCGGCACAATATGTTACAAACATATAGTCACATGATTTATCTACGTATTTTACGACCGGCCGCCTGCCTGACATCAACTTACCTTAGTCGTATTTTACGACACCTCGATAAGAAAGAGAGTGATCTATTTTACTCCACCGGATACCACACGGTGGGTCAATTTACTTAAGTCTTACTTAAGTCGCCTTTCACGACACCTTGGTAACAAATTAGGGTGGTCCATTATCCTCAGCCGTATACCACACGGCGGGTCGACTTACCTTGGTTGCCTTTAACGACACCTCTACCACACTCTTTCACGATACCACACGGCGCATGGTGGATGACTACTATTCATAGAAAACGAACGTCAAAATCTGGACAGCACTGAAGTGACATAGGTGTGGCTACTTAAACGACTATTGGCGCGACAAATCCCTTTGATTCGCGCCAAGTTACCGACAGTGCCCCGATGCTACATCGCCTATGCACGAATACTCCGCGTTGTAAAGATGTACCCGGCCACATACATTGATGGTGCTTCGGTTGTGGGGCGAAACGATTGTTGAGATTGTGATAGTGATAGTATGTAGTGCTTGTGTATTGTGGTGGCGGTGGTGGGGGTTTGTGCATGTGTTTTACGAATCCTGCATGTATCAGGTATGAAAACGGATTGTCCATTCTAAATTTGGCATTATATATATTTTCTATTTTACTTAATCGCGCATTATAGCAAAATAGTTTTATTATTACTTTTGCATTGCCGTAGCCCCAATATTCGCCGTAGTCCGCTAATGTAGCCCCAGCATAATAAACATAATTTTATGTCGGACATAAAAAAAATGTTATTTACGGTAAAATATACGTCTGAAGAAACTTTAAACGTTCATCGCGATTCCTACCGGTCGAGATTCGAATATGGAAAGCGTGGAGTTGTTAATGGTACTTGTTTTTTTAAAATTCATTTTGGTGAGGCGATAACTTTAAAGTATCAATTGTTTTACACGATTACAGTAGTCGATATCGTTGTAGTACAGTAAGCAAATTGGATATTACAAGTTAATTTTTAAATAAAAAGGATTTTAAAGTAAGTTAAATTTATGTAAACATTTGTTTGAATTTTTCGTGGAAAATTTAAATAACATTATGTACCAGTATAGTCTTTTTTACCAAAATATCTGCATTGGTGGATAGAAAGAAGATTTTTATTTCATCATTAAATAAGGAAGAAATGGTATGTTTGATTTATCCTGTGTATTTAGCTTTAATCAACATGTATTGTTATATGATTTTTTGAGATTCTAATAGATAATGGAATGCTTAGGTAATTAAAATTAAAGCAAAAAGTTCTCATTTTACTTTGCTAATCGATCATACATGCATTAAAAAATAATACATAAATTACTAGTCGTAACCGCAACTGCGTTACATATTTAAGCGTTTAGTAAATAAAGCTAAGCTTTTTCCTTAAAATAAACTTTAACTGTGCTAAAGTTCATCTTTATATATTAGTCCAATATAGCCATGAAAAAGTAACAAACAGACAGACATTCATATAAATATGGATATAAAAAAAATGTAATTCGTTCAAAACAGATTAAGCAAAACAAATATAATTTTGTTGTTCAGTAAAAATGTTTATATATATTTTCTAAGATATATCTTAGAAAGACTGTAAATAAATAAAAAATAATAATTTCTCCACTCACTAGGGTCAGTATTCTTTGGTATGATGTAATTTTTTTCAAAAAAAAAGTACATCATACAAAAACACAATCAAAAAGACTCGCTCCGGCACATTAATTTCGCGTGCCACGCCACCACCGCATAGCCGACAAAGGGGTTTTCTATGTAAAATCGAACATTAAATAACGTATTAATGGTAATGCACATCGTTAGTACACGCGAGCGTCTAGACCGGAAACGAGGCCGTTTCATGCTAAATATAATCTCTCCCCAGTTTTGTGGCCTAAGGCTTCAAGATATTGCCTGGTTCAGCGTCGAATTTTCCAATTTTTATAGCTAGACTCTGATATAACATCCTGTTTGTTGAATTTCTTTATCAGAGGTTTTGCGATCCTGCAATTTGAGAATTAATGATGAATATATATATAACAATAAGCTGTTATAGCCCAGCGGTGTGACCGTGCAATTCTTTCGAGAGGGTCACGAGTTTAAACCCCGGGAGGCACCAATGATTTTTTCTATTACAACTTATGTGTCTAATTGATAATTGTAAGTTATCACACGCTTTTCGGTGAAGGAAAGCATCGTAATGATTTGAAGTGTTTTTATTGTGACCGTTAAAATATTTCACAGTTATGTTTAGTAAGAAAAGATAGAACTCGTTTCTGTGACATTATCTTATTTAAACTAGTATCAAGCATTATTCGAGCTAATTATTTTGTTAGAAAATTTGGGGAGTGTTACATATTAATTATAGAGTCGTAAATATGACTTGACTTAACGGAATACTTCGTTATGCGAACAAATTCTTCTGAATATAAACAATCTCGCCCCTCATAAGCCCCAAACGTTCCCACAGTTAATCTCTAGAAAAACATCGCAGAAAATTGCGATTGGAAATCGGGGTATCTAAGAATCGCGGCGCATCGCACAATGCAGCAACTATAAATACATCACAATAGCCCGATCGGTATCGGTCCAAAAAAAATGGTAAGATAGGGGCAATTGAAAGAAGAAGGGAGCCTGAGGTGCTTGGACATCTGCCGCATACGGTTAGGTGCCTTATACTTTACGACTAGGTTTACCATGCGTTCCGGTTTAACAGGAGTTATCCCAGTTTCACATTTTGGGCACACTGTACCGAATGGTTTAGGTACCCAATTTTCCGCTTGTGAATTTGAATTAAACGATATTGATATATTATTAATGACACAGCAGTATTCTAGTTTAGTTCTTTGATAAAATAATGATTGAATGCTGTGAATTGTGAATTGAATGATGTTTATTAAAAGGATAACTAATCAAGGATCACAAGTACAAGGGAATACGATTTATTCACTAAGCCCTTTTTTCATCTTTCATCTAATCTTTTAAAAGATTATTCTGCTCAGTAATTTATAAAAAAAGGAATTAAAAAAATAGAAAAATAAAAGCAAGGTGTCGGGTATTTTAACTTTTCTTGAAATGTCTTGAAAATGACAGCAAATTTAAGCTTCTGTTTCTATTTTTGCGTTTTTTAGTGCCCGAAAAAAGAGATAAAACGAAATCTTTTACAAATGAAACCTAGTGAGATCGATCGCCCCCGAAACATACGAAGTTTCATGACAATCGTTGGAAGCGTTTCCAAAATTTATAAAATACACACGCACACACATACACACACACAACACACAAACAATTATATAATTCACTCATTTAAATATTTAAATATAAATAATAAAAGTCAATGTGTCTCAATATTATATAAAACGCGGTCACCCTACAAAACTTTGCACGTTACGGCAAATCTAAACTATATCGAAACAGTCTGGCCCGTAATTTCTTTGGCAGCACGTGTTCCCTCCAGTGCAATTTGATAGAAAAAAAGCAACGCTCCCTTGTCTAGGGGACAAAAGTGGGATTATCTATAGCGCGATGCGTTGCTTCGACGCTTCGGTATATGTTATTACAATAATATACTTATCTCTATTTATTTTACCTAAATTATTTAATAGATTAAATATTTCAATTTATAGAAACTTTTTCTTTTTCTTTATATGACCCGTACTCTCTTTCTTCTTCAATTCTTGTCCTTTTCCTTCTATTACTCAAAGCTTCATTGGAAGAGATCCCTTTTAGGGATAAGTCCGCCTTTATACGTGTTTTTTTCTTTTTCTTTTGTTTTCTAAATATATGTATAAAAAGAAAAATAAATAAATAAAATACCTTCCTTATAATTTTTGATACGCGTTGTTAAAAAAAAATTATAATGAACAGGGTTAATTATATCGAAGATTACCGGTACATATTTTTATCAGTTATAAATATCTGTAATTAAGATTTGTCTATGAGAATATTAAAATAAATTTTATATACTAATTTCGTTCTATTAATGATAATAAATCCGTTGCCCATTCGAACGTGAAAAAAAATACAAATAAATAAAAATTATGCATTTATATTCCTACAGTGAAGTATGTTAAATTTAGAATTCCAGAAACTCCTTTTTTAGCTATTTTTATTAAATCTAGATTATTTTATTTAGTTTATAGATAGATGATGAATACACCGTGTGGTATCGGACTGAGTAGAATAGATCACCCTCATTTCTTACCGAGGTGTCATAAGAGGCGATTAAGGTAAGTTGACCTGGCGTGTGGTATCCAGCTGAGTAGAATAGACCACCCTCATTTCTTACTAAGGTATCGTGAAAGGCGACTAAAGTAAGTTCGACGTTAGGCAGTCAGCCGTAAGTAGCGGCCTGTTACTATCCCACTGCTGGGCATAGGCCTCTTCTCTCCGTTATTGGAGAGAAGGATTGGAGCTAAGACCTACCACGCTGCTCCAATGCGGATTGGTAGGTTACACATATCTCCAGAATTTTCCAGAGATATTTCCTCACGATGTTTTCCTTCACCGAAAAGCGTGTGATAAATTGCAATTATCAATTAGACACATAAGTTTTAATAGAAAAACTCATTGGTGTCTGCCCGGGTTTGAACCCATGATCGTCTCTAGAGATTCACACGGTTGCACCGCTAGGCCATCACAGCTTCGGTAGGCCATCACAGCTTCAGGCCATCACAGCTTCAGGCAGTCAGCCGGTCGTAAAATAATTAGCTAAAACACGTAACAACATGCTTAAAACATGTTGTGATGACCCCACTTAGAATGGGATAAGGGCAGCAAACTGATAGGTCGATGATGACTTGATGGTCTCAAGTTGAGTTGAACCATGGCATATCATATACATAGGCAAGCAGATAATGTTTTCGCGTCGTTTCTGAGAAAATACTTTGAACACCTAAAGCAATATATTCAGTAAATAGCACGAGCGTCTCGTAATATTTAGAAGGTTATATCAACTGTCAACATTCGTGTTAAGTCATGTAAAAGGTGGGTTTAGACCTAACGAACATAGAGAGAGAGCTAGAGTTAGAACAAGAGCGTTATTTCTCGATCTTTTAGTATAAACGAAACAACGTTGTTAGTTTTACACCAAAATATTAACGAGCAAGAATGAGAACCAAGAAACAATTCTTGCACGAAATTAGCCGAACGAATGCTTTTTTCTTTTTATCTATATTACCCGTATTTTTTTTCCTCTTCAATTCGTGTCTTTTTCCTTCTGTTACTCAAAGGTTGACTTTAAGAGATTCCTTTTAGGGATACGTCCGCCTTTATACATGTGGTTTTTGTGTGTTTTTCTTTCTCTTTTCTAACTATATCTATAAAAAGAAATAATAGATGCTCATTTCTGCATCCGCTCCGACAGCGAGTATGTCCGAACACTCAGGAACGATCTAATCATCTGTTCGCACTTCGCGTGCTATAGTACCGTTTACATCAAGCGGGTGAGTATCTAAAGGCCGGTTTACACCAAAAGAACAGAGCTAGAGCTTGAAAAAGAGCACTCTGTTTTGCTTTTTCTTTAAATGGAAGATCGTACTTAGCGTTTACATTTAAATATATTCCGTAGAATCTTTGCAAACGTGGAAAGAATTACGAATGAATGCTTAATGTCTGTTTCATAGAGTTTATCCTGGACTAGAATGTGTTTATATAAAAAAGAGAAAGCAAATGGGGATAGTTAGGGATAGGAGATAGGCGTCTCTCTTTTTTTGTGTGATTAGACAAATATATATAATAAGTATGCCTGTCTCTCATCTTCTCTCTCTTAATTTTTATTGGACACTCACTAATGCGACTAAAGTAAGTTGACCCACCCTGTGGTATCCGGTTGAGTAGAATAGACTGCCCTCTTTCCTACCGAGGTGTCGTAAAATACGAATAAGGTAAGTTGACGCCAGACAGTTGGCCGGTCGTAAAATACGTAGCCAAATCATGTGACAACATATTTATAGCATGTTGTGCCAACCCCACTTAGAGTGGGATAAGGGCTCGATGGATGGGCAGTCGCACTCACAGGCATATCTACGGCTCACCTCTATATGGTCTAATTAAAATTACATTATTTAGATAATAAGCAATGAAGACTGTGTAACACATTCATAAGGATACAGGCGGGCAGCGGTGGACGTATCCAATAGCGGAAGGCGTCACCCCTGACGTGTAGCGAGTTTGGCCACAAGGTCGGCGTTTCTCGCCAGTGCAAAAAAACAAACAGATCAGAGACCCACTTAAAGTAGGAAAAATTATAATTATAGTAACGGAATTTGATAGAGTGGGGATAGAACATTCGCTCGTCTGATGTAGCTCCGCCTTAACATAACAGCCAAAGATCTTGTTGATTTTATACAACGATACTTAGAAACTACAATAAACTTGTTACTATTGTATATTTGTACTATGTATATTGTAAAGCAACAATCGGTTAATATACCATCGCTAAATAAGAGGAAAATTGGTAGGTAGTTAACTTAGTGCGACTATTCTTAACTAAGTTATTAAAATATTGTAAATATTTAAATTAATATACTTAAATTAATGATGTCGTTAAAGTTGAGCTTCCCTGCCATGTCTTACTGAACCGAAGCTGTCACTCCTGTCAGTCAAAGACCGTGTGTGCGTTTCGCGTCGGAACGTCGCTTCACGCGTTATCACAAGTCAAGTTCGCGCCGAAATTTGAAATGAGAACGCGTGAGAAAACGCCCGCGGCCATTTTAACATACGTTCGAAAACTTTTTAAACGACTCTTGGTATATTTTTTGCTTTTACTTTAATCCCTAATTATTTAATTTAACAAGAGTGTTTTGATTTTTAAGTATAAAATACTAAAATAAGACTTTTTACTTATTTAAAATATATAGTATATAATTTTTTAATATTAATATGTTATGTTATGTTCTTATGATCTTTAAATAATTTTGACTGTGAGGATAGGATAGCATATGCACACAGTTTTATACAGTCGCAATGCCATCCTCGCAAATGTAGCATATATGTATATATAAATAAATAAATAAATAAATATATTATATATTTAATAATAAATTATATATTTAATTAGGATACAAATATATTTAAATGTTAAATATTGAGACAAAATTTTTTTTCCTTCTTTAACATAAGGACTTTTGTAGGTCATAACATTTTTCAATTTCATTACCATAAATAGTGTCACTCTTTTCCTACATTCTTAATTTTTTGATATTTTTTTTTCCTTTTTTATCCCGCTACACGGGGTCTGCTTTATCAGTCATGCGGCGCTATTCATCTCTACAGTAAGCATCTTTTTTGGTCTGTCGTCAACCAGCTGTATATGTATATTATTATGTTTGTAGTATATACTATGTATTAACCTTTTATATTATTGAGAATATTAATTTAAAAAAAACGGTTGTCTGTAAATTCGGTTTTACGGGCAAAGATTTTACGTGACAACGTCTTTTTAAATGTGATGGATTGGAGTGAGAGAGAGACGCAAGACATTCGCCAGTCCGGCGGGCCTCTCTTTCGCTCGGTGACTCATCGTAACAGACGTGAGCGGGCGTTACACTTTTTCATGAGTGACTCCAAGCCGCAACCTAATTTAAGATGTTGTCACGTGAAAAGCTTATGTGATATGTAAGATTAAGACGTACGCAAATAACGCGCTAAACCATTTTAACGTTAAAGTACAGACACACATACACACTAATAAACTATCATATAAATAGGCTACTTTACAATATCTGTCAGTAACATATTCTTATATAAAGACCGTGTGTAATTGTCTCATTAAACAAACAATGTTACTAAACCGTTAGGCTAACCTTACGCTACGACTTTCCTCAAAATATTTACACAAAATTTAATTACGTTCAGGGTTACCGCCGAGGAATAATAACACCGAAAATATCTCAGGGTATTTAAACGTTACAAATACAATTTCTATTATGCCTTCCGCATAACACTTATTTCTTTAGTCTTTAGATTTAGTTTTCTGTAGCAAATTTTTATATTGTTTTGTATTTGTTAAACGTAGGTTTTTCTTGTTTATCTACGCGTAGCTCAAGCCGGTCATTGTTGAGAATTCAGCATTCGAAATTGTGTACGAATATATATATTGTAGACGAATAAACTAGAGTTTAACTACCTCCTGCCCTTATCCCACTCTAAGTGGGGTCGTAACGTGACTTGGCTGCGTTTTTACGACCGGCCCCCTGCCTGACGTCAACTTACCTTAGTCGTATTTTACGACACCTCGGTAAGGAGGAGGGTGGTCTATTCTACTAAAACGGATATCACACGGTGGGTCAACTTAACTTAGTCGCCTTTTACGACACCTCGGTAAGAGATGAGGGTGGTCTATTCAACTCAGCCGGATACCACACGGCGGGTTGACTGAGCTTAGTCGCCTTTTACGACACCTCAGTAAGAAATGAGGGTGGTACTATTCTACTTAGCCGGATACCACACGGCTAAAACTAGAGTTAAACTACATTTACTATTAAAAGGCTTTCTGCACGGTCAGAATAAACCGCTCGCCAAGACCCTGACCCTGGTCAGGTTGATTAAAATGGGATAGTGTAGAAGTCGTTCGACCTGAGCGATATTAATTTGACCTTGGTCAGGAGAGCATCTCTCTCGACCAAGGTCACTTTGGTCGGGCGGTTTATCCTCACCTTGTAGAAGGCCTTTAAGTATTTCATATTACAAACCAGTATTAAAACAGATGGTGACTATGATGATGATGAATGCTTTTTTTACTATTACAATACAAGAATACGAAGTATTTAAGAGTTACCTACATTATATATAAAGTAAAAAAAGTTTAGTAATACATTATAGTGTAATAAAAATATACAAAAGTAAAATAATCATCATCTTCCTGCCCTTATCCCACTCTAAGTGGGGTCGGCACAACATGTCATAAACATGTCGTCCCATGATTTGGCTACGTATTTTACGACCGGCCACCTGCCTGACGTCAACTTATCTTACACAAGTAAAATAATATTAGAGTCAAAAATTAAAGAATGAAGTTATGAAGTTTAGTTACTTTGCAATAATAATTAATATAAAAATTTATTGTATACTTTCTCTAATTAGAAACAGTACCTGGGTTGGTAATTTTTTAAAAGATTAAAAAAATAAAAATAGAAAGAAGGCGCCGATGACATGTGGGATTCGAACCCAGGTTTTGAAAATTTTCGGTCCGCCCGTTACCATCCGGCTATCGCAACATTAACTCATTTAAATACTAAAGATTAAAGTAAGGAAGAGTGCAAGATTAACAATAATGACAAGCGACGTGACAAGCGTCCCTCCTCATTACATGTCCATAGTCCGTAACTAAATTTAAAATAAATATAAATAACTTGCATAACATCATGTAATATAAATAGCTTGCATTTTTCCCACGTTAGGACGTAAAACTAATTAGCTATGTAAAGTGATTCGGCAAGGACGCGCCGTCGGGTCGCTCAACGTGCGGTCGGCGTGGTGACAATTAATTTAACATATTAATGAGTGTCACCAGACGTCATCAGATGTCTCCAGAAGCGCTTCGGATGATGGTTCCATCAAATGAAGTGAATCCATGCACTTTGTACACAGATGTCAACAGTTAAAACATTTGTTTAATCATAATCATGATGTGTGGTATCCGGCTGAGTAGAATAGACCAACCAAATTTCTTACCGAAGTGGCGTAAAAAGTTTGTGACTTATCAAGCCATGGCAATTGTTGTCTATCCATAACATAACCATTGTATTATCATAGGATAATACTATTCGATTATATAAGAAAACATTTAACAACAAAGTGAAGCAGCAGCAGGCATTTTCTCGCATACTCTTGAAGGGTAGGCAGGGTACGAAGTACGGGGTCGAGACGAACATCTTTGTCCGTGCTGGTCCCCGCAGGCTTTGTGGCCTGGACCGTATTCGGGCCGTAGGCCCCAGTCACCTAGGTGACTTAGAGGTTGTCATGTTCGTTATGATGGTCTGGGATACCTCGGTGACCTCGGTGTCCAAATCGGGGGTGTCTTGTCCGGTGGTAGTGGTGTTTCGTTCGAGTGGTTGTGTCGTATCCGGTGGTGTAGCCCACTTGCCCGTCGCGTCGTCCTCTTCGTTACCGTGGTCCGCGTCGGGCCGCGGTGATCGTAGGAGCTCGCGAGGCAGGGAATTGAGGGAATTGGGGGGAAGGGAGGCAGGTAGGGAATACGAAGTGAAGTAGTGCTTAATTTGCACAATAATAAAAATCTATAGATGGCGTTTCCTGAAATTCAGCATGTTGTAGGTTTTAGGAGCAAAAATCGTTTTATTAAACAAAATCGTTTTATCCCTGGTTTTGGGCACTAAAACACTATTGTTGCCAAAAACTGTCGTCAGCGTAGTTTATTCAAGGAACGGGTGGTCTCTGGAAATGAAAATACCTAGGATCGAGCCCCACCTACCCTTTTTTTTGTGGTCTTTTTTTATTTATTTTTTTAAATACAGCAAGCCTCAGTCAACCAGGTTCTAATAATATTATAAAGGAGAGATTGCAAAGGTGTAGGATAATTAATGGACGGTACATTTATAATCGCTTATGTTAATAAAAAGACATGACACTGCAAATAACAATACAGAAATAGGCTTCCGACTATGGTTTGTAATTAGTTCATTTTCTACTAGGGAATGTCATAAGTTTAACACCGGCTCACCAGTTACAGGTGCCACCTGTATGATAAGCTTAAAGGTCAATGCAGTAGCTCGTACAGCTGGCATTCTTAGGCGGTCATTGGGCCTACCATGTTTGGGGTGATTTGTTTTTTGTTATATATAAATGTTGTTATTTCTGTCTACTACGCCGTGTGGTATCCGGCTGAATAGTACAACCCTCATTTCTTACCGAGGTGTCGTAAAAGGCAACTAAGGTAAGTTGCCCCACAATGTGGTATCCGGTTAAGCAAAATAGACCACCCTCCTTCTTACCGAGGTGTTGTAAAATACGACTAAGGTAAGTTGAAGTCAGGCATGCGGCCGGTCATAAAAACGCAGCCAAATCATGTGACAGCCTGTTTATAACATGTTGTGCCGACCCCACTTAGAGTGGGATAAGGGCAAGAAGATGATGTTATTTCTGTCTACTGTAGTGTTTTATTTATCATGTTCCGTTACGGGGCAAAACGATTGTTGAATTTGCAACAATCTCCAGACGTGCAATGTGCTTAAAAAGGGGTATATAGTTTTAAAATTCACGTATGAGCGTAAAAACAATTCACGATATGCGATTTTAATCTTAAATTATATAAATTACGTTTAATACAGTCTGCACTCTAAAATTCAGCATCAGTCCTTTGAACACAAGTTAAATAACGCTTTAACCGTTTACCCCAAGCGCAATCTTCTATTTAAAGTGTCACATTGAAACGGTTTGGGAAACTAAGCACGTTTCCTCGATAATATGGGCCCAGTTGTAACATTCGTGACCATTCGACCCTATTTAGGAGTTTATACGATTTACAATACGTTTATACTTGTTTGGGAATTAGTTGTTAAGCCTTATTTTTGGAATATAGAATACTGTTTGGATGGTGAAGGTCCTTACACTTTTAACAGTATCATCGGGAAGTTTGAGTTGAATAGTTGATAGTTGATAGAATGAAGATATCTTGATATTCTGGCATCGTTTTTAAGCTATGGAGGCTAGGATAGAGGCTCCTTGCGACCTTCTTGATGTCGTCTGTACACCATCGTCATCTAGCAACGCTTTCGTGTTGGATTGTTTTGGGGATTATATTCCAATATCTTAGGATTGTAATTGTTTCTTCGTACTATGTGCCCTGCCTAGTGCAACTTCAATTTCGCGACATATCGGTTATTTTGTTTCTTCTACGAAACTCATAATCTAGAGATACTCTAAGCATAGTTTGCTTCATATATTGATTTGTTTATGAACTAAAAAAACCTGATCTGATATCATCATTTTCCTGCCCTTATTCCACTCTAAGTGGGGTCGGCATGATGTAAACATGTTGTCACATGATTTTGCCTGCCTGATGTCAACTTAACTTAGTCAGCTTTTGCGACATCCGTTAAGAAATGTGGGTGGTGTATTCTACTCAGCCGGATACCACACGGCACTAAAAACCTGATCTGATAATGATATACGATTAGGATACTAGGATATAATGGAAGTAGTGGTATTTACACAATTCATCCTGTATTTTAGGCGCCAATAAAATCAACTTTGATAGTATATTTATGTGCGATAAGATTACTTTCTACAAACAGACTTTCTTCAGCTTTTTTGCTTCTACTATTTGGGTTGTTACTTTTAGGATATTCAAGACATGTATGGATTATGAATAGCTCCTACAAGTACTGAGTAGGAAAACTTGTCTCAGAATAAGATGTTTAAAACAAGGATTCCGTGTGGCCGGAATCTAATTTGTCTACGTTTATCGAGTAACTTGTGAGTTCAAGGCACGTATTTCAAACGCAATTATGTGTGTCATCGAAATATAACGGAAAGGGACTGAGGGAATAAAATTGTTCACATTTACAAACGAAAACGATAAAATTTGTCTGTATTTACGTTTTCAAGGTTAATCCGCTAAAGCAATGTTGATAAAATTTGGTATAATTAAAGCTTATATACGGGACTACCATTAAGTTAAATTATTTGAACTTTCTGATTGAATTTGGTTCTGACCATCTCTTGAGATCTCTGTAGTAAAGATTCTGTTTTATGCCGATCAAATTTTTAAGTGTTGACCAGAACAAGATAAGAGTTTACAAGAGTAAGGTTTAAACGCCTTGACTTAAAATGTATGTAGGTAATTAGAAGTGCTAATCAAATTTCTGACACATTTTGCGGAGCTCTACTGATCGTAACTATTTCATCAAACTTTTTAACACTTTATTCTTTATTTATAATTTAATCAATTTAGAATTTAATTGATTTATAATTTTATTATTTATTTATAATTTCTTTAAATAAGTTTTTTTAAAATAAATTTGATATGATACTAGCTACATACATGCCATCTAAATGCATCCTTTCATAGCTCAAAGTTTGGCTGGAAGAGATCCCTTATTGGGATAAGTCCGCCTTTGTACAATTTTTATTTTATAAATATTTCTGTGTCATGTATGTTTTTTTTTTATTCTTTTGTACAATACAGAAATTGAATAACAACAAACTAAATGCAAACACATTCAAATCCAGGGATAGTTTCATTTCCCTTTTTTGGGGCTGTAGGAAAAGAATAAAACATTTCATAATATATTGTATACGACGATCATGGAATATTAAATCTCTTAGCGGTATGACTATGCCAAAAGCTTAGTGAATGGCTACAGATATAGTACCCAACTTAAACTAGGCGTGGGTTAGACTTTGGGACGAGAAACTTTATGTAACAAAAGTAGGAATTAAAAATCTTTTCTTGTAGCTAATATGATTCCCTTTAATATTTTTAAAACTTTAATATACTAACAAACAATAGCGCTTATTTGAAAATTCCATCTTAAAAATTCAAGTCACGTATTGTCTATAGGTGCGAATCTAACCGCCGGGGGGGACGATTTAATCTTAGTGGAATGTCGGAAGCTCATAACGACTCCAGTTCTGAGTTATGGACCAATAAACACGAATGATTTGAATATAAAGCGACCAGACGGCGACTATCGCTTTGTACACGATGTAGAACCGCTATAAGTTACTAGAGAATAACGCAAGATGCTCCAAAGTATACCCTAGCTTATAGCTGGAGACGTATTTATGGATAGCTATTGGAATGAAATAGCTGTTCAATAAATATTTATTACTGATCTTTTATTTATAACATTGGTATAGTATATATGAAGACAAATGTCCTAGGTGATTGATTTGTCATCGTAAAGAGCCTTAACATCGGTACCTCTTATGGAACATGAAATTCATGGATTGGATTTTTATGACCATGGTCGCTTAGACGTCACTGATATTCCATTTCTATGGTGGTAAAATGACCTAATCATTGTGAAATAGAATCCTTAAATATCGGCCATCATTCCAGTGGCTAATTTCTTTGTAAGCACAACGCAATCATTTACAATTCTCTATTGCGAGCCGCTTTCACGACTAGGCCAATGCCATTTTGAACCCAAGTTTATTAATTTGTAAAATAGTGGTAACCGTGATTTCTATTTTTAAACTACGCTTATCCATGAACTTTATTGTCCCCGAACGAGAAAACGGGAATTCATCGTCTATGTTAACCCGGAATATAAGTTTCAATTTTACCAAAAGTACATTTCCATTTTTCCAATAGATTAGCAATGAAAGCGTCACGGACAGACAGACAGATATGCTTCCTCATTTACAATATTCGTGTGGGTTGCCATATAAAATTATTATTTATTATTTCCTCATCACATGAATGTGTGACGTAGCAAAATCTTGAAGAGACCGAAATGAAAGCATTGAAAGTTCAGCGATTGAGAAAGAAGAATCTTAGAAATGTAAAAGTGTGTTTGTAATTTCCTTCATCTCTTATCGGCTGATTGATGTGACTTTTGTGTGAGATTAGTGGTAGGGCTTAAGAGTGACATATGCTACTAATACAGTTACTGATGTCTACGCACATGAAATGCAGGCACAGGCTAGGTAATTATTAAAATATATATTGTTGGTGCAATATTTCTAATATATATTTTCGTTAGACATTTTTGCTACAATCTAAATTATTTATTAGATACATTCCAAACTTCCATAAAATAAATTGCGTAAATATTTTGCCTTTCGCCTTGTTCCCCCTCAAGGAGATAAAGCCACTAAATCTTCTTGTTGTTTTTCTGACAATGATTTGTCTAGACTTTTGGGAGTAATTTTTCCAGGCTATCTTTCAATTTAAGATATTCTCTATGAGTTAAGTTATTTGTAATGTCTGTCCATTTTGAACCCTTCTACCTAATGTCTGGGGCTTGCGCGCCCTTCAATGGCTTTTATAGCTCTAATCCCCCTCTAATAGTACTTATAACGACTTATTTCGTTCGGACAATTGCAAATTGTCGTGAACGACTCGCAATGAATTTTAATAGAGCAATATTTGAGCACATAACTTCTATTTTGACATTTCGAACGTGTCTATGTATAAAGTTTTAGAATTCGCTACGTTATGGAAAAGTTGTGATTACTTAGCGTTTACGCCCCATTCTTTCTTGCCTCCGATTTCAAAAGCTTTCAGGCTGGTTGACTTTTCTTTGAACAATATTTACTTCAATGAAATTCATCGTGTGTTTCGTAGGTATTTGAAAGTACTATTATATTTGAATATAATTATGGTGAACAACTTTCTTAAAAAGATATTTAAGAAAGTTGTCCACAATTATTAAATTTACAAACTAATGATACTACCAGTTTACAGCACTTATACTGAATTTATAAACAGTTAGGTTTTATTAGCTCCAGGTAAAGACTTTGTCGTTTACTTATTAAACAATTCGCGTTGATCGGGCTATAAAATATTTAATCGCTTAAGGGAATTATGCAGATAAGCTAAGGCGGCTGTTATACGCCATACATATCTTATGGTTTACATCTTAATAGATCGCTTTATTGTAATATGTTCCTATAAAATTTGATTTATATTTGGGACGGAAAATATTTGTTGATATCTAAAATTTTAATTTTTTAATAGCAATTATTATGTAACGATTAATCCAGCGATATGTCCAGCAGTGGACTAAAGTGGGCTGATAATGAGGATGTAACGATTAAATTAATAGAAATAGTTCTTTACTTACAACAATACCGAATCTGATTTCAATATCTCGAATATTGAATTTTTATTATTGATATTTTGAATTTTATTTACAATATTTTATATTTGTTCCACATATAAAATTAAGCGTCCTCTTTCATTTGTAACGTAGGTTTTAAGCTTACAACGTACTTTGATGCGGGTTGTAGGGTATATGTATATAATTTATAGAATTAGGCGTTACTTTGCGTAGGTCCATAATATGTTGTATATGTATAACTCGGCAATTCCAGAGAGCGGCGGCCAGAGATTCATGTTTTCTTTCATGGAGATCATAATGTCATAAAATGTCAATTCCACATATTATTACAAATTAGAATAACATTTGAAACGTTAATTATTATTATATGTTCTTTTATTTTTAGATCCGCACTGTACGTCACAGGTTAAAATATCATCCTCACCACCTGGATGCTTGGCGATCCACCACAGTGCGTTTCTCAAATAATTTTATTCCGCGCACCACCATTTATGGAACGATCTCCCTTTGGCAGTGTTTCCAGATCGGTATGACATAAGTACCTTCAAAAAACGTGTTTTCCACTTTTTCAAAGGACGGCAACGCACTCGCTCTGCGAGAGGTCGTGGGCGGCGGCGATTACTTTAAGGTAAACCGCATGCTCGTTTGCCATCCTATACCATAAAAAAAAAGATCATACAGGAATGGCAGAATCTTAGTTCTTTGGTTTTTCTCGAAAATGGCGGCTGTTTATTTAGAACAAAGTAGGAAGGAAAATTGATATAAAGACTATAAAACGAGCTTGAGACCCTCGCATATACGCCGACAATGGGGTGCTTCACATAAAAATAATCTCGTTTATCACTCTCCCCTAGACCTTGCAATTAGCTCGTGGGGTACGGAGACATATTGCCGTACTTTTCACCTTTTTTCAAGTGCCGACCTTGTAAATCTTTTTTATAACTACCCACCATAAACATGGCTAGACATATTAACATCCAGCCGAATTACTTTTGTCTCGGCGATATGGCAAAGTTATTTCCATTCCCTTTTATGGTTGAATGTTGCTGTTTATTCCTCATAGCCGGATATTTATGGTGAACAAATAACCAATTACGATGATTAACGGCCCCCATATCTCCTGCTCTCGGCAGTCTTATACATCTAGAGATTAAATAATAATGATGTAAATACTTTTTTTTATGGTGGTATTACTAGGTTATACAATATATTTTGTCATAACGGATGACTTATTTCGATATGTATTTGTAGGATCTCTCTTAAGAAAATGCCTAAACAAGAAGTCAAGATCTTTTTCTCAAGGTTATACGTAACTAGCTGTGCCAGCAGCTTACCAGCATTAAAATTGTGTGTCACAATTTTTATTTCCGCAATGAAATTTTGAACATTAAATTAGTTTTAGTGAGTTAATTATAAGAGATTGTTGAATAATTTACACCGTTTACTAAGCGTAAAGGAAAGCTTTTAATTTTGCCGTTATTGCAATATTTTTGATAGATAGAAATAATGCGATAGAAGATACTCCTTTGTTTGATTTGCTTCGTGATGATATAAAAAATTAGCAGATCAATAAAAAGTGACTGATAATTTATAGGAGTAGACGTTACTTGCGGAATTCCATAGTGCAAATCCATAACTTTTGTAAAAAGTGACTGAATAGCATCATCGGTCACGACGATAAGACGGGTTGGGGGAGGTCAAAAGAGCCTTAACGGTAAATGCGTTGGTAAATCTTCCACAAACATTGAAGGTCCGAAGAATCATATGGATCTAAGAGGCTCAAGATTATTGGTAAAAATTCCTTTAAGTGACCTAAATCTAGCAAAAGACGTCAATTGCTGGAAAACGAAGAAGAAGAAATCAACTTCTATTACTTGTTTATTAAAAAAAATGTCTTTGTTTGTAACTAGAACATAAGGTCGAAACAAAGGTTCCAATAAAGTAATATTAATAGGAGGAAAAGCTTGTTGATAAACCTAAAGGTTTCCGATCGTGAGCACGTAGGGCGGTCGATACTTCATCTAATTCGGTGACCAAATATTGTTCGAGCGCATTTCTTATACAGGAAGTTTGCTCGAGATATATTGGCCCTAATCCCTTTGCATACGGAGATTTTGGAATCTTGTTTATTTTTAATTTTGACGATTTCAACTTATTGGAACATGACAAAAGGTACGCTCTATATGGATGTGTCTAGGTAGTTAATTATAGGTGACGCGCGTCTTGTTTTTTCAAGTAAATAAGTGGTCCAAAAGTAATAATAAAATTATTTTATTATAATCCGCGATAAAGTAAAAAGAAAATATTAATTTATTTTCGCCTATTTTATCCGCACCACGGATACTAAAAATGCAACTAAACCTACGCAATTGTAATAATAATTAGCTGTGAAAGAGTAACAATCACACAGCATACTAACAAACTTTCGCATTTATAATATTAGTAAGCAAGCAATTATGCAGCAACTAATCTTACACTTTTTACACGTTTAGATTTCTTAGAAGCAATTAACACCTCACCCCCCGGGTGCCGGATGTTTGTTTCAAATCTGATAATATTTTGGCAACTACCTGCTTATTTTTCTACCTGCCCGGTCTTTAGGTGAATCTCAAGAAATTATTGGCTTGGCACGTTATTTACAGTTTCTTGACATAACAATCAATATTAATTAATTTGTGAGTGATGAAGTCTGAATGTTGCGCCCATTATAGAAAAGACGAGAAGTACCAGATTAAGATGGTATGGACATTAATGTAGAAGGATAAAAATCATGTTATTAAATATGGATAGATAGATAGCTGGATAGTTATATGACTAGAGAATTCAAAAAGAGATTGAGTCGTGAAGTATGAAATGGATGTAAAAGGAATAACGTCAGAGTTAAAATGGAACGTTTTCAAATAGTCACAAAGAATAACGGGAGGTCGGAGCCCGACTTATTTCAACTACCATTACGTCGTCAAAGAGTCTTGTACCAGATATAAACTGGGTAGTACATAATTATCGGAAACTGCTCGGGATGGTTTGCTTAGAAAAAAAATGCTTTGACTGCTCGCCTGTCCCATATCGGAGAGGGTAGAAGAAGCCATTAGCGAACTCATCTCAAACTGACTCTTCGGTGCAAGCTACAACACAGACAACCTCGATTAACTAGCATTACTCGACTTTGGATGACTGAAGTTTCAGTGTTCGGTTATTTTACTACCATAAGTCTACCGCCTAGCTCAATCTCCTCTATTAAAAAAGCGAATGATGCAGCCTAAGGTGGACCGCGTTTGCCTATTATTCAATGTAACTATTATTTTCTTTTAATTTTGCAAATCGTAGACTTAGTTAGATGTTGGAAGGGAATTCGACATGTTCGCATGAGATAAGAAGAGTCAAAGCGCTTTTTGCGTATTTTAGGTATTGCAGCATCTTCTTGTTTCCCATCAAAACTACCATCTACTTTATCATCATCTATCCATTCTACATTCTCTGTACCAGTGCTTTCATCTTTGTATAACAGCTCTCGAGCTCGTCGAGCTGCGAGTTGGTTGTCTCAGCAAGAAACCTCCTCCCCCTCTTGAATGCGAACGCATTTTATGAACAGCCTCTTACTGTCTTTCAAGAAGATTTACTAAGTGGTAAGCAGTCGGTACAACTTTGGCATTACTGTTGTTGCTGCTTGTTTTTATAGGAACCATAATAATCGAAGTAACGAATTTTCTCTGAACCCACCAACACACTACGGAGTTCAAATTAAAACGGTCACCATAACTTTTGCATAACAATGGAGATAGCCATCACAACAAAACCGGGAACTCAATCCATCTACTGATTTGATAACCGTTCGAATTGCACCGTAAAACTCTGTCGTAAACCCTCGCACTTACATTGTTATTAAGGAGTCGTTTGTTTTATGAGCGCATATTAAACACAACTTCAAAATATTGCGAATCTCCGCTGAGGGTCGGCACTTTGCTAGAATGAACGATTAGGTAATCCATTTATCTTGTATACAAATCTTTGGTATATATCTATTGTTGAAACAATGCCGTGTGGTATCCGACTGAGTGGAATAGACCTCTGTCTTTCTTATCGAGGTGTCGTAAAAGGCAACCAAAGTAAGTCGACCCACAATGTGGTATCCGGCTGAGTAGAACAGACCACCCTCATTTCTCATCGTTGTGTCGTAAAAGGCGGCTAAGGTGAGTTGACGTCAGGCAGGCGTAAAATATGTAGCCAAATCATGTTTATAACATGTTGTGCCTACCCAACTTAGAGTGGGATATGGCGTTACAAAGAACCACCAACACAAATTACACTAGCAATGCACAATTTCATTACTACAAGCTCACCGTTTGTTTCACTTTGAAGCATCATCAGGATATATACTCCGCGAAAAATTTTCAAAATTTTAAAATCTCCGTAGGCATAGCTTTCCGAACCAACAGTATATTTTTTATAGCTAAGGTATAGAACCGGCTATACTCACGTCTTATTCTATGGGGTTAGCCCGACTAGTTTCGAACCCATCTGGGGCAGTCATGAGCTCTTCACGTCTTATTCTACTGGGCTAACCCGATAGTATAAGACGTGAGTATAGCAGGTTCTGTACATTAACTAAGAATACTACTCACGATAGTTTAAATTTAACTGAATTGAGTTTACGATTCAAAAGCACTTCAAATATTCTTTATTCAAGTAAAGATATTGGAATAAAGAATATTTTCAATTTGAATTGATTAAAACCTTAATATCTCTTTTGTATGAACACGTCCTTAAATATTTGCTGACTCATTATTTTTAAATGGATAAAAAATGCAGTTGCGAATATAATAAAAAAATACTTACTTACACATTAATTACGTTGTGATTAAAATGTCAAGAATTGAGGTTTATAATGTGCTTTAACCTAATCCTTTAATGGAGCAAATAATGTTTAACTTTGGTTTTAGATTCCTTAATTTAATGGTAATTTTTTAAAAAAAAAGATCACTGATCATCCAGTTCATTAGTTTAAAAAAAATCTGCATGTATTAGGTAACGGATAGTACACTCTACATTTAGCATTAAATATATTTCCTTTTATCGCGGAATATAGTAAAAGTTATCAGCTCAGCTCAAATCAGCTTTGATAGCCCAGCGGCAACACCGTGCGACTCTTTCGAGTAGGTCACGGGTTCAAACCCGGGCAGACACCAATGAGTTTTTCTGTTAAAACTTATGTGTCTAATTGATAATTGCAATTTATCACACGCTTTTCGGTGAAGGAAAACATCGTGAGGAAACCTGCATATCTCTAGAGAATTCTGGAGAAATGTGTAACGTACCAATCCGCATTGGAGCAGCGTGGTAGGTCTTTGCTTCAATCCCTCTCTCTAAAAACGGAGAGAAGAGGCATATTCCCAGCAGTAGGAGAGTAACAGGCCGCTACTTACTTACTATAGCAAAAGTAACTGAATGTTAATTTTATGTTACGTAGCGTGACCTCTAATGAATTTACCTTACATGTGTATAATTCCACGTATTTGAAATCTTTTTGAAAAACTTTTATTATTACATTTTATATGTATAAAAAATCGGCTTTATGACGATGTTTTAATGTAATGTTTTTATCGTGTTCCGAGTTCTTTTATTAATGGGTTAAATAAAACTTTTAATTGCTGCCAAACTTATCTTTGTGTATTTTTGGAAGTGACTGATAAATCAATCCTTAATGTTATAGGTCCAATACCCTATACGGAGCAATCAAATATTTTTTTTTGGTCCAAGTGTTTCTACGTATGCAAACTTTTTCCGCATTTTCCCAAAAAGTTGTTTTGTTTTTAAAAGGTTACTAACAATTTGGGTTACAAATTAGTAGTAAACTTGTTAACTTTTCCAGCTTAGCGAAATGCTTGTGTCAGGAGTGGGTTCACATCGCCAACCCAATACCTCTCGATGGCAATTCCGTTACCCTAACCATTCGCTTACCGCCGCTTTTTATTTTATATGCTACTACCATTTGACACTTGTGATCATTTGAGATCAGTGATGGAAATTACTCGAATCATTCTCTTTTAGCCATTATAGACCCCCCCCCCCCCAACGCCCATCGGTTCTAGGTACTACGTGCCCCGCCCATTGCCACTTCAGATTTGCAATACGATGAGTTATGACGGTAACTCTGGTTCTTCTACGGATCTCCTCATTTCTGATTTGATCACTTAGAGATACTCCGAGCATAGCCCGCTCCATCGCCCGCTGAATGACTCTGAGCTTTCTTATGAGGCCTATAGTCAGCGACCACATTTCGATCCCTAAGTCATCACTAGCAACACGCACTGTTCGAAGACATTGGTCTTTAAGGACTGAGGTATTCGGAATGGAAAGATCTCGCGTAGCTTCCCAATCCATTGGATTCGGCGACTAACATCTTTCTTAAAATTGGACCTACCTACCTGGACCGTATGTCCCAGGAGTGATATATTAGCATTGACATTTTCGTAAAAATATGATTTGTTACCAAAGATATAGACACGTTTGAACATTAATCAAGATTTTTTGAATATAACGGCGCTAAAAACTGTCAGATGCATAAAATATATTAATACAATTTCGAAAACAGATAATCAAACTCAACAACTTTACCTAGAACCGGACCACACGCGTCTGAACTAGGCAGTGTTGATAAATATTAATCGCCTTTCCGACAATCTTACAACAATTACTGGTCCATGGCCTGCGAACGAGACAGGTATATACAGTTTTAATTAGCGGGAAAGAAATAAAAGTATAGTCTGAAAATATTAAGCGTGTGCCTGCCTGGCAGACACCTGGAGCGTGAAGTGATTAATATAGCTAGGGTTAGCACCTTGCGTAAAATAGATCTTGATACTATCTTAACATGGCAGGCACATAACTTTGACTAGAAACATTGCAGACGTCCTAGGGCTGACAGAAATGCGGACGACTTGATTTTGATTTATTTATTAAGACTGGAGCATGCACGGAAGTGCGAAGATTATGGAGCAGCTCTAACAGCATCCTGAAATTAATGGCTGGAAGACTGGACTGCAGATATATAAGACATTGCTGCGCTATTTCGAATGTAATAGCGCAGCAATGACCCGAATTATTTTATGGATGTGTGTGTATGCGTGCATATGTATGTGTGTGTGTATATATGTATGTATATATGTGTGTATGTATGTACAATAATTTAAAAAATGAAGTGTAGGTTAAGGTACTAACATATATGTTAAGCTACTAACAATTATTGTGAGTCTATGTTACTTGATATAATTATAACAAATCAATAAATAAATAAAATAAAACTTGGAAATAAATAAAATAAAAAATGGACATCGCAGAAGTCCTAAGGTTAACAGAAGTGATGGTGACTAGATTTTGCCTTTTTTATGTATTGTAGAAGCGTGCAAGGTGCATTTTTTGTATTGTTCTCATTTATTAAAGACAAAGACTAAGCTGTGGAAATAATTGTTAATAGAACCTTTGGTATGTGGATAGATGATTCCAAAAATTCATCTGAGGGAATGTCTTAATCGATTAGTGTATTAATCGATCTAGCTAGGTTTTATTCAAAAAATCTAATTTTATTCCTGTGTTTGGGCACTGAAAAAATTGCTACAATATTATGAGAAAGCAAAGGTTAATTGCGCTGTCAATTTCAAAGTCTTGATAGCTTACGTAACAGGCGGTCTCAAATTCAGAATACCAGGATTGATTCCAGATAACATTTTCTTTTTTTTATTGCATGTTTTTATATACTTGTATTATATGTTTTTATATATCGATCACTCAGGTACTAAATATAATGTCTTCGAACATACCATAAAAAAAGTTATGCGAACTTTGTGACAACCCTGAAGGCATTTATTTTGCAGTCAGATCCGATGCTTAGTTAATGCAAATGAGATTAACAAAGTCGTCCCGACCCTCAGCGCAGCGGAGCGTCCAGCGTGGTTAATTGATAATATCAATAAATAATCCCTTCTTACCTCCTTAAACCATAAACCGGCTACTCAGTTTGTATTGAAAACATGCTGCCTGAATTATAATACAAAGTGTCTTTATTTAGTACTATTTGCATTCGGTTTGCGTTAACTTAAGCGTTAAAATTCTTTTCTTCTTCCTGCCCTTATCCCACTCTAAGTGAGGGCGGCACAACATGTTATAAACATGCTGTCGCGTGATTTGGCTACGTATTTTACGATCGCCCGCCTGCCTGACGTCAGCTTACCTTAGTCGTATTTTAAAACACCTCGGTAAGAAAGAGGGTAGTCTATTTTACTTAGACGGATACCACACCGTGGATCAACTTACCTTAGTCGCCATTTACGACACCTCGGTAAGAAATGAGGATAGTCTATTCTATTCAGCCGGATACCATACGGCGAGTTGACTTACCTTAGTCGCCTTTTACGACACCTCGGTAAGAAATGAGGGTGGACTATTCTATTCAGCCGGATACCACACGGCGGGACGACTTACCTTAGTCGCCTTTTACGACACCTCGGTAAGAAATGAGGGTGGTCTAATAATCGTTAACAAACGTAAAAACTGTGATACTGTGTTACTCTTTCTAGGAAGTTACGAGTTCAACCTTCGGGCAGAAACTAATGAGTTTTTCTGTTTACTGATATTTACAATTTATTACATGCTTATATGTCCAGGAAAACATTGAATATCCTGAATATCTCCAGATAATTCTTGGGATATATATACTTAGCCCCATTTGCTTCAACAATAAAATTCCGCAAACCATACTAGACCAGTCTACAGAAAGGTTTAAATTAAGTGTGTGAAATATAGTTATACGTAAAGCATATTTCGAAATTGAACGTTATTTGAATGATAAAAATCCTTCAGCTTCATACAGGACTGCGGTTTAATAATGTAAAATTTAAAATGTTTAAATGATTGACCGCCGAGTTTCTTTCTGGTTCTTCACGGTAAGAGCATGATTACGTATTAGTTGTAGCTTCATTATCATATTGATTGACGATTCAAAAGTCCTTGAAAGAGCTTATTAAAAGAAAATTGATTTGATTTTGAGTGGTGTGGTTTGTCAAGCTCTAAAAGCTATCAATCGGCATTAGTTGGTCAAGCTCCAACCCTTCTCTCTCAAAAAGAAAGGATGCAGCTTATGCCCATCAGTGGAATAGTAACAATCCATTACTTTATGTAAAAGAAATCTATAGTATAGTTTTCTTTTTCCTAATAGTTTTAATCAACCAAAGTATCAACCAAAAAAAGAACTACCAACCAACCAAAATAACCAAGTAAGTAACGGCCTGTTACTATCCCACTGCTGGGCATAGGCCTCTTCTCTCCGTTTTTTTTTTTCGGAGAGAAGGATTGGAGCTAAGACCTACCACGCTGCTCCAATGCGGATTGGTAGGTTACACATATCCCCAGAATTCTCTAGAGATATGCAGGTTTCCTCACGATGTTTTCCTTCGCCGAAAAGCGTGTGATAAATTGCAATTATCAATTAGACACATAAGTTTTACTAGAAAACTCATTGGTGCCTGCCCGGGGTTTAAACCCTAGACCTCCTCGAAAGAGGCGCACGGTGATACCGCTGGGCTACCACAGCAAAATAACCAAAGTAACGCCTAATTCTATAAATTATCGAAACATTTTTTTATACTTCTGTATATAAGTTTCAATTGAATCACATTTTAACAACGTTTATAAAACGCCGTGAAAGCATGATACTAGTATGAACTAGTATGGACTGTTGAATACATAATACATCTTGATGATGCAATCATGCGATTAATTACCTCGCACGGACAATGGTTACGATGTCCGTTAAAACAAAAGCCATAGGTAAATGCCCCTTTAACCTTTACCGCATCAGACCAGACGTCTAGAGCGTTTCTATATCAAAGTATCATAAAATCAGGTGAAGCAACTCTTACGCGCAATATTGCCGTACTTTAAAATAATTCTACTCAGTGTTGCAATAAACAAAAAAAATCACCTACAAAGGTTCAATATTTCTTTTTCATTATCAACTTTTAATAACTTTCTTTCCTACTTGTACCTGCGGAATATCTTTGCATCAACTTGTATCCTAAAATAACTCCATTAGTTCAGTTTTTTTGACCTGCCGTGTGGTAACTGGATGAGTAGAATAGACCACTCTCATTACTTACCGAGGAGTCATCAAAGGCGACTGAGCTAAATTGATTCGCTGTGTGGTTTTCGGCTGAGTAGGATAGACCACCCTCTTTGTATACCGAGATGTCGTTAAATACGACTAAGGTCAGGCAGGCCGGTCGTAAAAAACGTAGCTTAATCATGTTACAAAATGTTTATAACATGTCATGTCAACTCCACTTAGGGTGGGATATAAGCAGGAGAATGATGATAATGATTGAAAATATTTTCCTGACTTTTTTTTTCACAGCGCCACATAATTATTATATGTAGATTTAACAGTTTATTTAGGATTGGATTGTTAATACAAAAAAGATATTCATTAACAATGTAATCCCTGTATCTAAAAAATCATCATCCATTAAATTTCAACGAGATCATTAACTGTCTCATTTTTGAAAATTATCATAAACGGTTAGTTATAGCAATTTGTAGCCTTAACGGGCCTTCTAAAACGCTTACAAAGATCACTACATCAGTCAACAACCTAGCAAGACGCGAAATTAGGCAATTATATTAAATTATTCCGATTTGCAGCTTAGTCACAATTTATAAAACATTCCATTGTTTAAATAAAACAGGAAACTACGTAGGATGTAATAAGCATTAAAATTTTTCTATTTATTATTTGTTATTACCAATTTCAGGAACAAAGATACAATGTTTCTAATTTGTATGCATTTATCTGAATCTACTCGTCAAATGTGTTTAATCCATATTAAAATCTTAATACTGCACTATTTATTAAGCTGTGATAGCCTAGCAGTGAGATCGTGCGACTCTTTTGAGGGATCTCGGGTTTATACCCCGGGCAAGACACCGATGAGTATTTCTGTTAAAACTTATGTGCCTAATTAATAATTGCAACTTATCATTTTTTCGATAAAGGAAGTGAGGAAACCTGCACATCTCTTGAGAATTCTGGGGATAAGTGTGATCTACCAATCCGTGTTGGAGCCACTTCGTAGGTCTTTGCTCTAACCACTTCTATCCGAAAACACGGAGAGAGGAGTCTTATACCTTATTGTAAACTGTTAAACAATAACGGCCCCAAATGTCTCTCTTGCGGAACACCTAACGTGTTTATAAACATATCAGATTTGTAACCGCCGATAACAACTCTGGACGTCTTTGACATAAGTATGATTCACGCCTGTACAATACAAACAAATTCACACTATAATATTATGATTATGATAAATACGCTGTTTATTTTTTGGACGTTTCGAAATGTTCACACGATGTCGGCTTTCGTTACACAGTTGGTCAGAAATTATGATTGTTATAAAAACCGAGTCCCATGACAAATGTTGGGACAAGAACGTCTACTAGTTTGAATGTAAATCGTTCGTAACTAGCTTTCGCCTATGGTTGGGCCTGTAAACGATTTATAATAAAATATAAGGGCAAAGAATTGTTTTCCCGTAATCCCTAGAAATATTAGTAATCCATATATACCTGGATGCCCTTACTTTATTTATTGTGTTTTGCAATTTCGCAAATGAGATCAAAAAATAATAATAAGTTTGTTGAATCGAGAAACAACATAACAATCACCATCTTTAGCCGGTATCATATTAGTCAAAAGTAGGATAGTTGCCTATAATAATCAATATAATCTATTACAATAATCATAGAATTGAATCAACGAACCTTTGATTCCGTAAAATCATCGGTAACTGCTCCAAATAATTACCTGATTCTACCATATTTGTTAGTTTCCTCTTTAAAAATAGATAGTAAATTACTTTCGTAATTAGTGACTACAAAAAAATGATTAAAAAAATGGCATTTAACAGCAAATATTAATCATCATTGAGCAAGTATGGATCTTACGCCCAACAAATTCAAAAGCATATGAAGCAAGGAAGTTTAAAACCCCCATGGAAAAAGACCATGAAATTTATTACCGGTAACAGAGCGATAAACTGTAAGAATAAAGTAGGTGCCTGGATAATAGATGATCGAGTTTTTATATTTTCCGAGTTAACTTCGCAAATGGGATGGGAAAACGACAATTTTTTCTCGAATTTATGGACCGTGACCTGCCCGTGTAGAATAAGATTAAGTAGCCACTGTGAATGTAGTATTACTTCGTCATTATATCGTTCAATACGCATATTTCGCATGTTCATTTCCTTATATTCGTATTCATTTAAAAAAAAATCATTATAAGTACAAAAGTATTCATTTAAAGGCTTTTAAAAAAAGCCTTTAACGAAATCTCATGTCTTTACTGTTAACTATTGAAGAGTTCTTTCGTCTCGAGCCAATCCTGACTGTAGCATCAGGTCATGCTTATCATAAACATGCATTGTCATCAAGACTGGACCAGTATGTCAAAATTGCAAGTCAATCGGACAACGGGAAGTGGGTCAAATTTTTTCTTCTTTAATGAATTTTTCTTCTTCTTGTTTCTAATTCCTCTTCTTTAATTTAATTTAACTTGCAAGATTCTATCGTTACATACATACATTGCACGTTTAATAAAGGCTGAATAAGTCAACTAGTTTACGCCTCTTAGTCCAGATCTCAAACCAGGAGTGATAAAATCTTCAATGAATATATACGTAGCACTTTCAAAGTTGCGCCAACTACGGAAAAACTTACCGAAAACCGCCTCAGGGGTATGGCCATGTAAGAAGACAAGAGGGTGACGATGTGGTACAGTTGGCGCTAAATCTACCGGAACGACAGAGAGGTAGGGACCGTCCGCATCTATCTTATTGGTCCAATATTAAAAAAGAACTCGAGAGAGCCCAATTGCCAGACCTGACAAGCCAAGACCATCAAACTTGGCCCAAAAAAGTGAGGAGATCCGATCAAATAATGAGATAAGAGTGGGACAAAGAACAGAAGAACTAGTTTCCGCCTTTATTAACGGTGTCCTTACCAATATTATAAATGCGAAAGTTTGTGAGTATGGATGTATGTTTGTTACTCTTTTACGGCGAATCCGCTGAAGCTTATACGCCGAGATAACATATAGGCTGTAGAAATCATTTGAATTCTACAGGAATAGGATGACATTGAATAGCGCTATCTATTATCAAGCTATTACGCAACATCAGACTACGCAAACGCAGTTGCGGGTTAAAACTAGTATAATATATCTGGAAACATTCATGTTTATCCTGCAGGACCTCCGATTCCACATAGGAATATACTAGCAATGTTTGTAGAGAGATTATGTGATTTTCCCATACATATCGATATCAACAACTTGAACAAAATTTCCAGAATATTTTTCTGAGTAACAGCAAATTTTAGCAAAAATAATAAATGGTCGGTTTAATAAAAATTCTATAATTAATAATTCATTTTGAGCTACCGAAATTTCTACAAGTCATCCGACGTCTTAAAGGCATGAAAAATGATCTAATGGTTAGGACAGCCGCCCGGGAAAATCAGTCGATAATTAGCAACGTTCGCTAACATGAGATGCAGGTTCTGTTTAGCTGAGCAGAGCTAGAAAGAAAATATATAAATCATCATCTTCCTGCCCTTATCCCACTCTAAGTGGGGTCGACACAACATGTTACAAACATGCTGTCACATGATTTGGCTGCGTTTTTACGACCGGCCGCCTCACTGACTCTGTCGTATTTTACGACACCCCGGTATGAAAAAGGGTGGTCTATTCTACTAAACCGGATACCACACGGTATTTGTCAACTTACCTTAATCGCCTTTTACGACACCTCGGTAAGAAAAAATTAGGGGGGTTGTATTCTATTCAGCCGGATACCACACGGCTAAAACTAGAGTTAAACTACATTTACTATTAAAAGGCTTTCTGCACGGTCAGAATAAACCGCTCGCCAAGGTGATCCTGGTCAGGTTGATAAAAATGGGACAGTATAGAAGTCGTTCGACCTGGGCGATATTAATTTGACCTTGGTCAGGAGCGCATCTAATCAAAATATATAAATTAGGCGCTATTTTGCAAACATCCATAATACATAGGTAATAATAAAATTATTTTGCTATAATCCGCGATTAAGTAAAATAGAAAATATATATATATTGCCAGGATAGTATATATGATGGACTCCACGACAAATGATCTCCTGATGATGCTTCGGTTGCGGGGCGAAACGATTGTTGATTTTTTGATATTGAACGTATGTAGTGCTTGTGTATTGTGGAGGCGTTGGTGGAGGTTTGTGCATATGTTTTTAAAGAATCCTGCATGTATCAGGTATGAAAAAGGATTGTCCACTCTATATTTAGCATTATATATATTTTCT
The DNA here is from genome assembly GCA_029227775.1 of Morpho helenor. Taxonomy (NCBI): domain Eukaryota; kingdom Metazoa; phylum Arthropoda; class Insecta; order Lepidoptera; family Nymphalidae; genus Morpho; species Morpho helenor. The sequence continues at coordinate 14,433,974 of JARGCU010000034.1, read as the reverse complement.
ATTTTACTTCATCGCGGATTATAGCAAAATAATGTTATTAATACTTTTGTAAAATAAATAAAAGTAATTCCAGATTTCTTTGAAAGTTAGTTTTATTAAAACGTTCACTCACAATAATTTATGAAATTTGAAACTATTAAAGCTTATATCGTGCTGTCATTAATACATATTATGAAACAAAGTTCCCAAAACCTGTCTGTATGTGATCGATTTTCTCAAAATCTACTCAACGGATTTTTGAACGGTTTCTGTACACCAGGTTCAATTCCAGATAAAATAGTTTTTTTTTATTTTATTGCATTTTTTATATACGCCGTGTGGTATCCGGTTGAATAGAATAGACGCCGTGTGGTATCCGGTTGAATATAATAGTACCACTCTCATTTCTTACCGAGGTGTCGTAAAAGGTGACTAAGGTAAGTCGACCCGCCGTGTGGTATCCGGCTGAGTAGAATACACCAACCTCATTTCTTACCGAGGTGTCGTAAAAGGCGACTAAGGTTAGTTGACCCACCGTGTGGTATCCGGTTGAGTAAAATAGACCACCCTCTTTCTTACCGAGGATTCGTAAAATACAACTAAGGTAAGTTGACGTCAGGCAGGCGGCCGGTCGTAAAATACGTAGCCAAATCATATGACATGTTTGTAACATGTTGCGCCGACCCCACATAGAGTGGGATGATGATTGCATTTTTTTATATAAAAATTACCGAACAAGGCTCGGTCACCCATTTACTATTAATTATACAAGCTACCACACGCATGATTAGACATTTGAGTTCGTGTATTGAATTAATTTAACTTAAAACTTTGCATGTAGGCAAATAAATGAAATAAACAGAAACGCATATATACCGCGAGTAATTTGTATCTCGCATTGTAATAAAATGTTGTAAATGTGTTCTATTTAAAATGTCGGTTATCACTAAGGCGAATTTCCCAACTTATCTTTTTATTCCGCATTCCGCTGGTTTTGCTCCAAATAAAAGAGTCAGTAAATCGTCTACATTTCGTCCCACGTAATGTGTGTTAAGGAGAAGCTGTGAACTGAAAAATTACTTTAAACATGCATGCATACCTTAATAACTATTGATTACAGTGTGATGTGCAATTTATTTTACATCTAAAAATATTTTGCTCTTTGGTACGTGTTTTTAATAAATAATTCATACTTTATTACACATAAAATAAAGTAATTAAGTTAATTAACCCATCAATTTACACGTTCGACATTCTCCTGCCCTTATCCCAATCTCTACTAGATTGGGATAAGGGCAGGAGAATGGTTGGCACAACATGTGAACACTTGAAGTAAATAAGGCACTTAATACCTAAAAATTAAAATTCGAACTAGGTATGCAATTCGGTTCTAAAAGGCTTTTAGAACCAAATTGCATACTTAGTTCAAATCGAACTTTATTTTAATAAACGATGTTTTCCTTAGAAAAGCGTATAATAAATTTCAATTATCAATTAGACACAGAATTATTAACAAAAATTCATTGCTGGCCGGAGTTTGAGCCCGTAAGGTCTCGGCAGAGTCACACGATCTCAACGGTGACCTATCGCAGCTTTTATGTACTTGCATGATTATTAACGAAATTGGTAGGTAACTATATAAAATTTAATGCCATTCATATTATACTGCTATTTCTATTACTTGACACATCTGACAATATTCCATACACGTATGTGTTATTCAATTATAATTTATGGTATATTTATATTTACACGGTAGTAAAGTTTACTTTCACCTGGTAATTTTTATGAGTGTCATTAACTTTATACGCGTTATAGACGTATAAATTAATGCGTTTTTAACTAGTGATAAACGCAAATTCGTTCGTGCCGCCTTTAGTTAAGTAAAAACGAAAGAAAAAGGAAAAAAGATATTTATTCGAAGTAATTTATTACTTACAGGCTAACTCATAAACTTATACTAAACATGGCTTAACTACTAATAAACTAACTATCGTCACTAACAATATGAGTTTCTTCACTGTTCCCAAAAGAGAAACTTTATTTTTTTTCTCTTATAAGTCATAATATCAAATCAAATCAAAAACCTTTTATTAACAACTGTCACACTTACCCTACATGAACATTTACACTTATAAAATAGACAATACAAAATAAAAAATTCTACCTATGCAGAGAAAAGTGACGTTGCAAAAAGGAACACCACTCAGTATAAGTTGAGGTGGCCCCCAACACTGGTTTTCAGTGGCGACCATACCCTAAAACTAAACTAATCCGCCACCAATTCCAGCGACAGCTTAACAATGAAATGTAACTTTGTACATCTCATTGTTCACCTATTTACAACATATTATAATAGTGAATGTAGGAAATTCTTGATAGGTAGGAAGACTGTTTAGGTATCACTGCATATCCTACCTAGTACTTTCGTACAATAAAAGTCTTTAAAGATTGCAAGTACTGTATTTTGATATGTAACAACGCAGCGCGCTAAAAAGGTGTGTAAGGTGACCGCGCTGATCTTCAATTGACCTCTCGGTCCATGTATTCGTCCGGCTAAACAATTTAATAAGCCTGCACTCTTATAAAAGCAATTCCGCAGTTGCTGCTTTTGTCCGCCGATCACTAATAGGCGTATACATAAACTCCCCCCCTGGAATACCCGAGGTATTCAAGTAATCATCTCAACTCGGAGTCTGAGAATAACGGGCATATCCGCGTGAGTGCTCGTCGCACTTGGCCCCTACGTGTTACGATGTCGGCGACTCTGACTACACCGTCGATACCCGGATAGATGTGCGTCACTCTTCCCATATTCCATTGAAGAGGGGGACTGTTGTCCTCCTTGATGATAACAAGGTCTCCGACACGAAGATTATTGTCATGATTCTTGCGCCATTTTGACCGCTGCTGCAGCTCGCTGATATATTCAATTTGCCAGTGCTTCCAAAAGTGCTGGCGGGCTTGCTCGATGCGTGCGTAGCGCTGGAGGTGGCTGGAATTCTCTTCACGAAGATCAGGACCCGGAAGCGATGTCAACGGCCGGCCAATCAGAAAGTGCCCTGGAGTGAGGGAAAGAAGATCGTGAGGAGAGGAAGACATGGGATACAGGGGGCGGCTATTTAAGATAGCTTCCACCTGCGTGAATAGTGTAGAGAGTTCCTCATACGTTAAATTTAAATCACCAATTACACGTTTAATATGATGCTTAGCTGACTTGATACCACTCTCCCACAGGCCACCGAAATAAGCAGCGTAAGGCGGAATGAAATGAAATTTTATGTTTTCGGTAGCAGCAAAATCGGATAGAGAGTCAGAGTTTTCTTTAAAAAAGTTAGCCACTTCCTTAGCAGTAGCAACAAAACTGCGACCATTGTCAGAGTAAATTTCCAACGGCTTGCCCCGTCGAGCGATAAATCTCCGCAAAGTCATAATATAAGCGTCCTTTGACAATTCAGTCACTGCTTCCAGATGGACGCACTTAAACCTAAAACAAATGAAAAGGCACAGATAACACTTGAAAGTTTTTGCGCCTCGACCCTTCCTATTTAAAATAGTGAATGGACCTGCAAAGTCCACCCCCGTAGTCTCGAAAAGAAACGCAGGCGTTATACGTTGTGATGGAAGATGACCCATCATCGGTGTTATGGCTTTACCTTGCAGGCGTCGGCATCGTACGCAACTGCGCACTGTACGTCTTGCGAGGTTTCTACCACCTACTGGCCACACGTAATTTCGTACTGTATATAACAACAGCTGAGGTCCCGCGTGCATCTGTCTTATATGTTCGTACCGAAAGAGAAGTAATGTGAAATGATGCTTAGAATGCAAAATAATGGGGTGTTTTTTATCATAGTCGTAATTTGAACTATTCAACCTACCACAGACACGCATAACACCATTTTTATCCAAGAATGGGCTAAGAGACTGAACGTTGCTCTTAGTTGAGATTAGTCGATTTTTCTTTAAAGCATCATACTCATCTGGAAATGACTGAACTTGAGCAAACTTACAAAGATAATTAAATGACGTAGCTAACTCATCTACTGTAAGAATACTGTTACGTTTATTTTTAGAAAATCTAGAATTGTGTATAAATCGAAGCAAATAGGCAAATGATCGTTTAATCCGCATAAAATTAGAAAATCTCTGAAATAATATTATAGGTTCTTGAACTTGAACTAAGTGTGACTTTATTTCGGGCAAATCGTGCACATCGTCTTTAGGAAAAGTTGGCCATTGAGATTCAGCAGCAGTCAAGAAACTTGGACCTGACCACCACAACTCCGATAGCTGAAGATGGCTAGCTCTCGTACCCCTTGAAATTAAATCGGCAGGGTTGTCATTTGTGGGCACGTGACGCCAATCGGCTGATGCAGTAGTTTCGCAAATTTCGACAACCCTGTTGGCCACAAAGGTTGTAAGTTTGCTTGGTCTAGTATTCAACCACCCTAAAACAACACTAGAGTCACACCAGTGTACACATCGCGATATTTTACAGCGCAAAGAATTTATTACTAATTTACATAACCGAGCTGCCAGTAAAGCTCCTAATAGCTCCAGACGCGGGATGGTTATAGGCTTGCTGGGGTTGACCTTCGACTTTGCGCATAGTAATTTTACAAATATAGTTTCATCAGAACTTATTGATCTTAAATAAAGACAAGCTCCGTGGGCTGATATGGCTGCGTCACAAAATGTGTGCAGTTCGATATATACGGGTGAATCGCATAATACCAACCTAGGCACTTATATCAACTGTAAATTTAATATTTCTCGCTTTAGTTCGTTCCTGTAGCTCTGTAAATCGGAAGGAACTGGATCGTCCCATGCGATATTTCGACGCCAAAGTTCCTGCATGAGCATCTTAGGTTGAATTGTACACGGACTAAGCAGACCTAAAGGATCAAAAACCTTAAATGAATGTGATAAAATTGATCTTTTTGTACTTTGGTTACCGCAATCATTTGGAATATTTGTTAATACGTGTAATGTATCGGATGACGGCTTCCATTGTAAACCTAAAGTGCTCGTAGACTCGCTAAGTGTTAACGTTTCTTGGGGGTTTGTTGTTTTTATGTCATCAAAAATAGAGGGCGCATTTGATTTAAACTTGCGAATAGGAAAGCAACCTGAACGCAGGACGGCTATAATCGAGTTCAAAATAAATTGCAACTGTGATAACGAATCCGCGCCTGTTAGCAAGTCGTCCATATAAAAATCGTGTTGAATGATTTTCCTTATTGTCGTATCCTCGCATTCATCTCCTAGCTGCCAATTACACTTAGTGCTTAAATAACTGGCGCTTGCGAAACCGTAAGTCACCGTATTAAGTCTTAGCGTCTGAAGAGGCCTTGACTCGTCTTCTCTCCATAAAACTAACTGCAAATTACGATCTGATTCGTGCACTTGAATTTGACGAAACATCTTCTCGATGTCACCTGTCAGCACGTACTTATGTTGACGAAAGCGTAGAAGAATGGAGAAGAGAGAGTCTTGAACTGTAGGGCCAATCAGCTGCAGATCATTCACCGAGACACCAGAAGAAGTGCGAGCAGATGCGTCAAACACCACACGTAATTTGGTTGACTCACTGCTTTGTTTAAATACTGCGTGATGGCATAAAAAATACGAAGGATCTAGTCTTCGTTGATCTAGAATAGAACAATGACCTAATTTTAGATATTCGTTAATGAATTCAACGTATTGAGCCTTTAGCTCGGGGTTTACCCTAAATCGTTTTTCTAAATTGAAGAAACGCTTTCTGGCCATTATATATGAGTTACCTAGACATTTGGGTGAGTCTTTGAGAGGCAAGCGCACACAAAATCTACCTGAAGAATCACGAGAAGTGTAAGTCTTGAAGTGCTGCTCACATGCTTTCTCGTCTTCGCTGAGCAAATCCTTTGGTGGCAGCTCTTCTAGCTCCCAAAATCTGCTCAGTAGCTTATTGACATTTTCTTCCTCTGAGGTAGATGTTAAAAAATTGCAATGGATATTCGAAATTCTAGATTGTAAATATAATGAACCAGATAAAATCCAGCCAAATTCTGAATTAATTAAAAATGGTTTACTAGAACCGAGAGAATGACGTTCACTACCTACTATGGTCCAAAATAGATCAGCGCCGACCAGCACATCTATTGGTGATGGCTTATAGAAATTAGGATCGGCTAGCTGAAGACCCTTAGGTATGGTAAACGCTCTCGAGTTAATAAGTGACCTTGGAATGTCACCTGTAAGCTCAGGCAGTACCGGACAAGTCAGCTTCACAACATAGTCACTGTGTAACGATTTTAATTGAAATGAACAGAGTTCTTTTACGCAGTGAGAAGCAGAATTTCCGATTCCTATGACCTTGACAGGCTCCATAGAAAGAGACTGTAGGTCTAACCTAGCTTGTAGTTGCTTAGATATAAGACTAGACTGACTACCGCTGTCAACTAACACGCGCGCTAATACACGTTTACCGGTTAATGGATTGACAGCTTCGACTAGAGCGGTAGATAAAAATGTTAATTTACTATAATTATTTGTTGCAAAATTAACTGTGACATCTGTTTGCACGTCGGACGTCACGGTGCACAGATTGTCTGTAGTATTACTTTGAACGGCATGTTGAGGATTATTGTTACAAAGTAAAGTGTTATGCCGTTTTTTGCAATTGCGACAAGATCCGAAACGACAAGTGTAAGCATTATGCCCTGAACGCAAACAATTGCGGCAAAGCTTTAATGTAGATACTATGCCCTGCCGCTGTTCAATGGTTTTCCTGTCACGGTGGTCCTGTCACGGTCGCCACAATTCCCATGTAGGAAATTCTTGATAGGTAGGATATCTATGTTTCACTGTATGTCCTACCTAGTACTTTCGTACAATAAAAGTCTTAAAAGATTGCAAGTACTATATTTCGATATGTTACAACGCAGCGCGCTAAAAAAGGTGTGTAAGGTGACCGCGCTGATCTTCAATTGACCTCTCGGTCCATGTATTCGTCCGGCTATACAATTGAATAAGCCTGCACTCTTATAAAAGCAATTCCGCAGTTGCTGCTTTTATCCGGTGATCCACTCTAGGCGTATACATAAACTCCCCCCCTGGATTTCAAAATTTAAAAGTGCATTTAAATGGCTCTTAATTAATAATCTTTTGTTATCATAGCGGTCGCACAACAACTCCCAAGCTTTATTGTAGTTTTCTTCAGAGACTTCGAGATTACTTATCACCCGAGCGGCCTCCCCTTCCACGTATGAATTAAGATAGCAAAACTTGATGGGCACCGGAATCCGCTTATTATCATGAACAAGAGAACAGTACAAATCCCGAAACTCGAGCCACTTGTAATAGCTCCCATCAAATTTCCCTATTTGCAGTGTAGGGGGTTTAAAACCTATCCCGGAATGATCGTGACAGCATGAAGAAGACGAGTTATGAGCGTCAGCAACATGAGATGTGTTTGTTTGGTTGTATTTCGTTTGAAAGCTTTGTGAAAGTGCAATAAGACTGGCAAACTCCATCTCAATCAAGTCGCGTTCTTCAAGCTCATCATCCAACTCTGATGAATTTAAAATCTCTATCTGACCTTGAATCTCCTCAAAAGAATTCGATAAACTTTCTATCTTTGTTAACTGAAAATTTAATTTAGAAATTTCTACGTCTTTTATAGATTTTAAAGACTCAAATGTAGCTAAAAAGTTCTTAAATTTCGTTAAACGGCCCTTAACGGAGCTACGTTTAGTATAAAGTTCCCTTAATTTCGCGTCAGACATGATTTAAACAATTACAAATGACGTAAACAGCGTAATAAATGTGTCGTCAAGCGATTTTACGAATCGTCTTATACGAACGATACAAATAAAGTCTTTAATAACGTGTAATTCAAATAGATATTATTTCTTACGATACTCCTTTGTATAAAAACCGGTTCGCTATTCAACCCGAGCGGCCGCTGCCACGGGTCGGTTACCTGCTCGCTTAAACAATGGGACGACTGATAACAAGTCAGCTGATGCACCTGTAATTGCAAATTAAAATGCTTTGAAACGACTACGTAATAACTATCACGGAACAGAATATGCTGTAAATAAAACACAATTAACAAAGCTAAAACACTATGAAATTATTATATTTGATATATTATTAATTTTTAATTAATTTGTTTAATATATTGTTTTATTGTAAACGTTTACGTAATACTCAAATATATTCTAGTTTATTTGCACTATTTGGTCAAAGAAATATGCAGATTAATTTTAATAAATTATATAGCTATTAACTATAGAAAATACGATTTAGTGCTGAAATTAAAGTAGACTAGACACACAGGCTGGAAATTAACTTAAAGGGAGAATAGAAAACTTTGAAAATTGAAAGGAATAAGAAGGAACACTTAGCTGATTTTTGGCCCCAGCGCTGCGATGCGAAGTCCTGTCACGGTCGCCACAATTCCCATGTAGGAAATTCTTGATAGGTAGGAAGACTGTTTAGGTATCACTGCATATCCTACCTAGTACTTTCGTACAATAAAAGTCTTTAAAGATTGCAAGTACTGTATTTTGATATGTAACAACGCAGCGCGCTAAAAAGGTGTGTAAGGTGACCGCGCTGATCTTCAATTGACCTCTCGGTCCATGTATTCGTCCGGCTAAACAATTTAATAAGCCTGCACTCTTATAAAAGCAATTCCGCAGTTGCTGCTTTTGTCCGCCGATCACTAATAGGCGTATACAGTGAATAATCAATAGTAAGTGAATAATGGTCTCATATATAATGGATAAGAAAAGTCCAAGACCGTCGGGGAGTGGAGGAGTTTGGAGAAGGGCTATGTCCAATATTGAACAGTGAGCCGCTATAGATAGATAAGTTATATGTTAGCTCGGTATATAAACTTTAATTAATCCAAATTTTAACAATATTGGTTCAGTGATTCTGGCGTCAAAACGTAACATACAGGCTTTATAATAATATTAGTAAGTATTAGGTATTAGGCTCGCATTTATAATATTAGTAGGTATAGATGTGGCCGTAGCTTTGCCTTAATCAACACATATAGTATCATTTATATATACTGGGCAGAAAAGGGTCAACCACTTACCTTTACGGGATCGGGACTCAATTCTGGATACTCTGGACACTTTCACAATAGTTTCTGGTCACAAATCACAAGGTTTTCAAAACTGCTGTTTCAGCGCGTACGTTGCGTTTTGCGAGTTGCAAGCGGTGTGAAGAGGGGTAGGCGGGGTAGGAGGGGGAACAAGGGATAATGGCCGGTGGTTGCCATTGACCACTCAAATCTGAACCTTGAGCCGCGAGATCTGATACTTTGACTTAACATATACTATCGTTTATTTAGCATGGTATTTTAAGCATAGGTTGCGTAAGAATTTTATTTCTTAAACGCTTACGTATTCTCATCTCGCCTTTATTCTGATTTCAATTCAAAATATTGTTTATTCGAGTAAACTTGTAAACAAGTGCTTTTGAATGTACTGTTAATTCGGAAAATTGCTTCGACTGCCCAGAGCCAGCAAGAACCTCTGTGGTTGCTCTTTTCAAACCATTAGTAAGTGTTTATAAGAATTTTTTTATTAACCTGGTATTATTCAATGCTCAGCTGCCTTACTCCTTTCTAGATTTAAGGGATATTATAAATGCGAAAGTCTGTATGTAACGCTTTGACGGTAAAACCACTGGGTCCAATATTATAAAATTGGGAACAATTGAACCTTATATACTGAGCTAACTTATAGGATAGAAAAAAGAAAGTTTGTTTTTGGGGAATGGGAAGAAACGCATCATTTAAGAAGTTAATTATTAGTGAAGCCATATTTTATATTTTATATGTTACCCTCATCATCATCATCATCCTCCTGCCATTATCCCACTCTAACTGGAGTCTGCACAACATGTTACAATCATGTTGTCATATGATTTGGCTACGTATTTTATGACCGGCCGCCTGCCTGACGTCAACTTACCTTAATCGTATTTTACGACTCCTCGGTAAGAAAGAGGGTGGTCTATTTTACTCAACCGGATACCACACGGTAGGTCAACTTACCTTAGTCGCCTTTTACGACACCTCAGTAAGAAATGAGGTTGGTCTATTCTACTCAGCCGGATATCACACGGCGGGTCGACTTACCTTAGTCGCCTTTTACGACACCTCGGTAAGAAATGAGGGTGGTACTATTCTATTCAGCCGGATATCACACGGCGTATTTTATAAGTTTTACCCTGTAAGTAATAAATTATTTCGAATAAATATCTTCTTTTCTTTATCTCATTTAATTTAAGAATTTAGCCGGTTACCACGCTACTTACCTTCATTTATGAATGAACAGTATAAAGCGGTTATCTTATCGTCCATTCTAGCACTTCCTCGCAATTAAAACCGGATCCTAATAATAGGACCGGTTCAATGTGGTTACGTCTCCTTAACTAGTGGTATGCATAATTGGGCCAGGATGTCGGGAATAACCGTCTGACTCACAGTGTGACACGCGGACGCCCACCAATAGACTTTTTGCTATTTCACTTTGTCAACTTGTCATCAAATGTGACTTTGTGATAGATACAAATACAATAAAAATAATTTATAGAATTAGGGTTTACTTTGCCGAGGTCTATAATTGAAAAGTCTTCTTCTTCTTCCTGCCCTTATCACACTCTAAGTGGGGTCGGCACAATATGTTGTTACATGATTTGGTTACCTATTCTACGACCGGTCGCCTGCATGACATGAACTTACCTTAGTCACCTTTTACGACACTTCGGTAAGAAAGAGGTAGTTAACCGGATACACGGTTTTTTTTATGTCAGGAAAACCCATTATGGGTCGTCACCGGCCGACCGGGTATGTCGGACTCCCACCGATTAAAAACCTGACAGTGCTCCACCACGCTGCTGGTGGCGGGGACAGGGTACCGTGGGTCAACTTACCTTAGTCGCCGTTCACACCTCGATAAGAAATGAGGGTGATACTATTCTATTCAGGTATGCTGCTACCCGATGCTGGAACAATATCCCACCCCCCATAAAGGATCTAAGGAGTATCAGTAATTTTAAGAAGATATTAAAGATATTTTTGCTAAAGAATCAAATGTTTTACGAGCAGTATACCATTGAAAATTCTATACTTTAGTAATATGAATATAAATATAATAACGAATATGCTTAATATTTATATATTTATTTTTTATCATTTACAATATGTATTTATTTTTTGCCCATTAATATTTATTTATTATTATAAAATATATTAAAAAGTATGTATTTTCTGTTTATTTATTAAATATATTTATCAATATAGTTAATTAAAGTATTTATGTATTAGATATTTTGTGATGCTGTTAATCTTTTATTCTATTTTATTTTCAGTTTAACCGTGACACAATCCATCCTGGCTGCAGCTGAAAATCAGTGTTGTGTGACAAAATTTTGTCACTCAATTCATATTGAGCTGTTTGCCATTTTCCTCTTTCTGTGCTATCCAGTATATATATTTATGTATGTGTATATATATACATATATTAGGTTTGGTATTATTATAGTTATAAGTATTATTAAGTGTTTAGGTATTATTATAGTATAAGTTACTGCATAAGTGTGCTGTGTAGCACAGTAAGTTGAAATAAATGTTTTTTCTTTCTTTCTTTCTATTCAGCCAGATACCACACGGCGTGTATATAATATAAAAGTAATGATAATATTATTTTGGTATTCGTGATTAGAGATAATCTATGCTAGCATTGCATTTATATATTGCAAATTAGAGTAAACTATCCGTTTTCCTTATGCATGCAGGATTCGTAAACCGCATGCATTATTAATTACCACCACCACCATGCTATGGTTACTCACCAGTACCATGATGTATTTAATATCGCCAGTGGGATAATAATTACACATATGTGGAGATTAGAATAAAAAATAGCTGAATCCTAAAGTCACAATCAAATTAAGCTAATTTTAAATATTTGTATTATAGTTTGCAGGAAACGTTAAGATAGATTGATATTACTTGAATCAGTGTTTAATATTTTTTATTTGTCGAGGAATTAAACACATAAAACAAAATTTTCATTTTACTAAATTTAAATTATTTTGGATATAGCTAGGTTTGATTCTTACCCCCTGACATACAAATTTCAAAATTCGGGCGTTTATAAAACACAACAATGTTATATATCGGAACCAATTTCTACGACTTTAAGAGTATTTGAATAAAAAAGTATATCTATAAAACAAATATTATTTCTAGAGATTATCCTGCCTCAATTCAAATGTTGAAAATGTGCCAGTTTCATGAAAATCTATATTTCCCAAGGTCTACTGTGAAGTTAATTTATTCCGTATTCATAAACATGTTTCGATTGTTTTAAAATCCATTACTGCTGAGTTATGGATTCCTTGCGAAACCGAGATGAGATGCAATCAAATATGATTGGTAAATTGGTGGTTTGCCTGACATGAACTTAACCTAATTACTTTTCGAACCATCATGGTCCTCCTGCCCTTATCCCACTCTAAGTGGGGTCGGCACATCATGTTATAAACATGATGTCTCATGATTTGGCAACGTATTTTAGACCGGTCGCCTGCCTAACATCAACTTACCTTAGTTGTATTTTAAGACACCTCGGTAAGAAAGAGCGTGGTCTATTCTACTCCACCGGATACCACACCACACCACACCACCACACGGTCGTGTGATAGGTCGTGGTCGATAATAGATAGCGCTTTTCAATGTCATCCTATTCCTGCAGAATTGCAGGATTTCTTTAGCCTATATGTTATGTTACGGTGTATAAGAAATAATTGCCAAATTTCATTGATATTGGTTCAGCGGATTCGCCGTGAAAGAGTAACAAACATAAACACAATATAAAGTAGGATAATATTTAAATAATTAATTTAATATTTAAATTATTAATAATATGTTTTTAAATTATTAATAGTATTGAAATTAAAATTGAAAATGTTACAAGATTGACCGCCGAGTTACTTTCTGGTTCTTCTCGGTAAGATCAACATTCCGAACCAGTTGTAGCTTCTTTAATCATATTGATCCTTGACGATTCAAGAGTGCTTGTAAGAGCTTATTTGAATAAAGATTAATTTGATTTGATTTGATTTAATTAGTAATTATTAGTTCAAAATCCGATAACCTTCCAGTTTGGATGCACAGATTTATTTTTATAGCGAGTTATACCAATTAATTGTATCATTACTCGTGATCACCGTAATCTTAATCTATTTGGCACGAGAGAAACATTAGTGATGCAGTGAAAGTGGCATAGTGGATTACTTTGTTGCATGTGTTAAAATGTCATTTGTCCTAGACGCCGACTAAAATAGCACTGGGATTCTGGCAAGTGACACGCTCTGTCTGCGATGAGAGACGTCGTCAGTCGAGACTGCGGTTGCAAGATTTTTTTTAGTTTACTAGGTTCAAATAAAAAGAGTAAAAAAATAGATATAATATTTTTTTTTAAGTAGGTAAAAAATATATATAATTTTCATCCACAAATAATTCTAAGGTATCCGTAAAACGTTCCTAAGACCGATACGTCTAGAAGCATAAAAGTTTGTTTAATGTGAAAAACGAATTTTTAATATATATCCTATAACTTGTAAGTTTTAATAATTTGCAGGCGAAAATCGTTCTTATTGAAATTAGGAGTATGTGATATGAGGGAGGTTTCTGATGACAATTCGAAACCAAAGTTTTGATGTTTTCTTATATTCATTAAATTTATTACCACATATATTACGAATGAGAACATTAAAAAAAATAATGGCAAGTTTATATCATTCTTTAAAAATTCATACATATCCGGGAATCGTCCTTGCGAATCCTAGCTAAAGATCACGCTCAGTGTTAAGCCTTGAAGGTCTTTTGGATAAATAAATATATAGAACACTTACACACACGGTCATCCGCGCTCAAAGTAAGTAACTTAATACTTGTGTTATCGGTGACAGATAACTGGTGAATATACTACTTATATAATTTGAAATACATACATATATATACACCTAGACTCGACGAACCAAAATTATATTAAATGTTGTCCCTTGGCCGTCTAAAATTTAAAAAAAATTACCATCTGTTCTCTAATTTTGTGACAGAGCTCCTTAAGCAGTTCTCCAAAACATTTCTATGACAAACTAGGTTTTTAGGCAAAATAGGTTTTCTATGACAAAATACGTGAAAGAGCTCCTCAAGCCGTTCTCCAAAAACATTTCTATGACAAAATTGGTTTTTAGACAAATATATCGTAACAAATCAAACATTTGCGGTGTAGCCACACCATTATTTTCGCATTATTTAGAGGTAATAAAAGACAAAAGTAACAAAATTTATTACGTCTGGCAACAATACATCGTTTTGCTTTTTAAATTGTTATTAATAAACTTTTTCCTCAAATAACGGTAACGTGAACTTATGAGTGATAATTATGGTGCAAGTGTGCAGTAATTATTTGGTGCGGGTAATTAAAATCGGTATTTCCGCATCTCATGCGGGCACCAGGCGCCAACCTTGTTGGCAGCGCTGTATGTGACATTTTAGACTTAGATAAAAAACAACTGCAGTGTTTTAACTTATTTTTACAACTTTTTATCATAATTATTTATAGGTGACCAGCTTTTACCTGCAACTTTGTTGGCATGTACTCTTGTCACGTGACAGGTTGATAATAGATGACAATTTTATATGTCATTCTATTGTTGTAGAATTAACAGGACTTTTATAGCCTATATGTTATACGATGAAGGAATAATTGTGGAAATTTCATCGATATTGGTTCAGCGGATTCGCCGTGAAAGAGTAAGAAACATACATACTTACAAACTTTTATAATACTAGTAGGATTAGTACGATTCTGATAAATAATTAAGTGGTACCATATTATACTAATTCGGGTGTGTCTTGTTAAAAAAACATTTTTTTATTACAACCCCACACATCCTTGTATTTTAACGTTTTACGTTTTTTTTTATTGTCACTCCGAGTTTTCATTCGAGTTCTAACGATCTTCTTCTCTATTAGACTTCGGTATTATTGTTTAATAGCTGTAATAGCGGCTTCGCCCGCGTGGAAATCAAAAGCTTTCCCGAATTGAAATTTTTAATTGAATTTTGAGCATTTTATCTAGTATTTTTTGTAAATCTATAATTCTCTTGTACATTACGATAGTGTGTTTCTGTTGGTTTATGTAGCGCACGCGACTTTAACTGACCGCAGGCGAGTATTTTTAAACGTGCCCGAACTCTTCAACAAAATGTACATAAAACGCTAATGTGCTATTTACCTTAACCTTCCAGAAGAATTACACTATCTTTTAGGGAAAACCGTACAAAAATCTGTTCAGTATATTTTGAGAAAATCGATCACATACAGACACACAGCGTTTGGGGACTTTATTTTATAAATATTTATAGATAAATTATTTTTCCTATGTTCTGGTCATTGAAATTGGATGTCGCAGATAAATGGCAATTCTCTCATACAATATTAATGTGCAAAATTACATTTGTCACTAAATTGCTAGAGGCTATTAGCGGGTAAGTGGCTAAGATGCTGTCTATTTTGGCATGGTGCCAATTTTTGTAAACCTTTAGTAGTTTAGCAACGTCAGCGTTACGTGTATAGTTTTTTATTTTCAATTTGTACCTAGGATTTCGTTCGCGTTATCTTAAGTTTAAGCTAACATTATCTTTTTTTCGAATTGACTAATACTGTTAGCCCCTAATGGGTTTGACAACCTCACTGGAAGGATGGGCGAGTGCAGAAGCTTCGTCGGTTAAAATCGGTAAGAGCGAGTGCATTGACGCACTCTCAACCCCATGGGAGCGTCGCCTTTTTTTCGAATTGAATTAGCCCTAACGGCTTTTACAGTGTCACCGGGCGGGACGGGCGAGCGCAGAAGCATCGCCGAGGTTGCGAAATGCGAAGAGTAGAGCGCAGAAGCTCTACTAGCGTCGGGGAGCGTCGCCTTAAGGGTGTCTCCTGCGAGGCCGAACCTCGGCTTAATGCGGTGCGTTTTGGAGGACTATTTTTGACCATTGTAACATTGAGATATTCTCCCGTTTTCAAATCGGAATTTTTCTATTCAATATGTTGGCAGCGGTAAATTCAAGGTGTCGTAAAAGATTACTAAGGCAAGTCGACCCGCCGTGTGGTATCCGGCTGAGTAGAATAGACCAACCTCATTTCTTGCCGAAGTGTCGTAAAAGGCGACTCAGGTAAGTTGACCCGCCGGTTTTGTAGAATAGACCACCCTCTTTCTTACCGAGGTGTCGTAAAATGCGACTAAGGTAAGTTCATGTCAGGCAGGCGGCCGGTCGTAAAATACGAAGCTAAATCTTATGACAACATGTTTGTAACATGTTGTGACGGATAAGGGCAGGCAGAGATGTAACATTTAGATATTCTACTGTTTTCAAAAGCGGAATTTTTCTATTTATTATGTTAGCGCGATAAATTATTTATTTATAAACTTTATTAAACAATACTTACAATATGTGTATATTCAAATACTTGTACAAAAGGCGAACTTAATGTTTTGAGCATTAACTCCCAGCCAACCTTCAGGAGTGAATAAAATGCGTATGTAAGCGTGCTATATGATAATTAAATATAAATAATAAAACTAAGGAAATAAATGTATACATATATACATATACCAAGACTAAAACAAAATGTGTATATAACGGAGTATATAGGAGAATATAACGTAATTAGGTTTAAATGGATCAAATTTTATCAAAACAGATCGTGGTTACTCGTGAAAGCGTAAAATAAAAACAGTCTTTTCCAATTACTACATAATGATTTACAAGGGTTTTACTTACTTTCGAATTGATAAGATCAGTATGACAAAAGATCCATACTAATATTATAAATGTGAAAGTCTGTCTTTCTGTGTCTGTATTCTGTGCTTTAACAGGTAATTAAAGCGAAACAAAACCACCGGAAAAATAATGATTAAATAATGGTAAAATTAAACAATATATGTCGAGTTAATGTATAGGTAAAAAATATTGTCCTTAGGTAACTGGAAATAACATTTATACGAGTACAATAAAGTCCAAAAGCCGTCTGTTTCTTTTTGATTTTGAGAAAATCGATCATGTGATCGATAGTTAAAAAACATAAAATCCGTAAGATCTATGTAGATCTTACGGATTTTATGTTTTTTAACTAAAATATTGTTCTTGAGTAAAGTTTAGGTTCATAGTACATGTGCCGAAACGGTTCAACCGACTTTGATGGGACTTTCACTGTATGATAGGTAATGAAGAAACTTTGTAATATACTGATTTCCACGCGCAGTAGTAGTATGCAGTAGTGTTACATAATTAAAGGTGTTTTAGCAATTAAGTTGCGAATGTAGTCGCGGCTTATAAATAAATAATCTTGACCTTTCATCTTTATAAAAAACACAGATTATATCTGAATAACAACTGCAGAAATACAGTCGCGTAACAAACACAAGTGTGAATTATTACTGTTATATTCGTTCCATGTGCTAATTCTGCCCTCGTTAGAAAAAGTGCACGTGAGTCGTGATTTCAGCACTTCCTATGTTTGTTCGTGTATTGCTGGCACAAATGCATATTATTATAGTCCAATACCTAGTTAGAGCCTCTGCAGACGCTCGAACTAGATATAGATAGTACTGGATATATATAGAACTAGACAAGATATAGATAGAACTAGACAAGATATAGATAGAACTAGACAAGATATAGATAGAACTAGACAAGATATAGATAGAACTAGACAAGATATAGATAGAACTAGATAGGTAAAAACAATTTCCGAGTGTGAGATTATGAGAAGAATACAGCTAGCTGGGCAGCATTCGGCAATTTACGTCTAGTCTTCTCGTCACCCATACCACAGAGTCTAAAGACTTAATTTTTCAACCAGTGTGTCCTACCTGTCATGACTTACGGTGCCGAAACGTGGACAATAACAGTTAAGGCGATCCACAAGCTTAAAGTCGCTCAGCGGGCTATGGAAAGTACTATGCTCGGGGTTTCTCCGAGGGATCGTATTCGTAACGAAGTAATCCATCAGAGAACTAGGGTCACCGACATAGCTAAGCGCATAAGCAAGCTGAAGTGGCAATGTGCCGGCCATATCTGAAGCGATGATCGTTGGGGTAGACGTGTTCTGGACTGGAGACCGCGAATCGGGAAACGTAGTGTAGGACACCCTGATCCTCGATGGAGTGACGATATAAGTAAGACAGTAGGCAGTGGTTGGAAGCAGAAAGTCCAGGATCGGGATAAGTGGCGAATAATTGGAAAGGCCTATGTCCAGCAGTGGACTAAGTAGTAAGTAGTAGTCAGTAGCGGCCTGTTACTATCCCACTGCTGGGCATAGGCCTCTTCTCTCCGTTTTTATTTTTTATTTTTTTTGGAGAGAAGGATTGGAGCTAATACCTACCACGCTGCTCCAATGCGGATTGGTAGGTTACACATATCCCCAGAATTCTCTAGAGATATGCAGGTTTCCTCACGATGTTTTCCTTCACCGAAAAGCGTGTGATAAATTGCAATTATCAACATAAGTTTTACTAGAAAACTTATTGGTGCCTGCCCGGGGTTAGAACCCTAGACCTCCTTGAAAGAGGCGCACGATGTTACCGCTGGGCTACCACAGCAGTGGACTAAAGTAGGCTGATAATGATAGTCCAATATAGAATAACTGTGATAACTGAGCGGTAGGACTTTCTTCTTCTTTTCTCCGTAATAGAGGAGTACCTAGCTCATCAATAGGATAATAGTTAGTACTATCTTTCCCATTGCTATGGATGATGTTGATTATTTTATTCACTTTATTATTTATGTATGTTTAGTATGTTTATGTATGTTTATTTATAATTATTATTATTATTCTTTTTTATACATATATGTATATCTACTATTTCTTTGTCTATATGTATTTAATATAGTATAGTAGGTAAGTAACTATTAATGTATTTTAATTAAATATTAGTATGTAAGTTTATGCACCTCCTACCCGACTCATTATAATTTAATTTCTTTCTCCGAGGTTGTCTGGTAGAAATCGCTGCTAAGCGATAAGACCGCCTCTTTGTACATGTCTTCTAGATTTAAGTCTATTTTGTACTCTGAAGTTTTGGTGTGCAATAAAGTATATTAAAAAAATATAAATAAATACTTCTCTTAATGGTCTATGCAAATATGACATTGATTAAACAATAACTTTCTCAATTCATTCTGTTAAAACTTAAATATGTTAGCGAACTCTTTCTACAATAACACGATATAATAGAATACCACTATTCCCGCTGTGAGATACACTTCTCTTGAGTGACGAACAAAGACTTCATGCAACTGAAACGTTTTAGCAATATATAGGAAGACTCCACCGGAAGCAACACGACACAGTGCTGCCACCATTTCAGTCAAAAGGGCGCGATAATCGTTTCATTACGGTGTCGCTATAAAATACAAAGCGAAAGTCATTGGCGACAACAAATATCTCTAGAGAATTCCTGAAATATGCGTAACCTCACAACATTTTTCTTCACCGAAAAGCGTGTGCTAAATCGTAATTATCAATTAGACACAAGGTTTTTTGGTGGTTACTTTAACCACAGGTACCAGAAATCGGCTTGTATCTTTAGAAAAATTGCAAAATTCAGATTGCTATGCTAGACTTGTTTTGCGTTAATACATCGATAATTTGGAAGTAAGTGTTGCATTGTATCTTAGCTTCTTTTCAGGTATGATATATAAGTTATTATAGCCGTATGGTATCAGACTAAGTAGAATAGACCACCCTCATTTCTTACCGAGGTGTCGTAAAAGGCGATTAAGGCAAGTTGACCTACCGTGTGGTATTCGGTTTAGTAGAATAGAGCACCCTCTTTGTTACCGAGGTGTCGTAAAATATGACTAAGGTAAGTTGACGTCAGGCAGGCGGCCGATCATGTTACAGCATGTTTATAACATGGTAGTTCATTTGGGGAACGGGCGATTAATTTTATTGTAACTTCTATAGCCACGTACTACTAGAACGTGAATTACGCAATTTGTCTATAGGTTTGGATAGGCCGAATGCTGGTATCTGTGGTTAGGGGTAACGGAAAAAATAGAAAAGTGCGTCATCGAGTTGTAATAGTCGTGTAGTTACGTGAGCGTCACGCGCGCGTTGCGAAATGCGCGGGCGCCGGCCCGCTAACTCGGTCAGTGGGCCGCGCACGCGCCTCTACGCACGTGCTGCATTCGATGCTACGTCTAGGCGGGAAGATTGCTTTTTTTGGCGGGAGATTAATAGGTATCGGAATACCGTCTCACTCTTAAATGTGTAAGTTTTAGTATTATACTAAAAATAATATATTCAAGACAGAGACATTATTGGTCTAGTTTAGTTTAATTTAGTATTAGTACCTGCTGGAGCGAGCCTTGCTCGGTAATTTTTTTACAAAAAATAATAATAATTAGGTAGTTGGGGATCGATCCTAGGTATTCACATTTCTCGACACTGCCCGTTCCCCGAATAAGCTACGCTGATTTGACAGTTTATGGGAAAAACAGTGTTTTATATTCAATATAAATGCCCAAAAACCGAGATAAAACGAATTTTTTTACATAAAACTTAGATCGATTTTTCTCCCCCAAAACCCCTACATGCTGAATTTCAGGAAAATCGTTTGAGCCGTTTCCGAGAGTCCGAAAATATGTATATGTATAGATATTTATATATATATATATATATATGTGTGTGTGTGTATACATACAAGACAAACTCATTTAAATATTAAAGATACTAAAAATAATATAATAGTCCGATATGCTAGAGAAGCTGAAGCCCGCGACAAATTGCATTACAAGAGCTAAAATAACGGATGGAAAGCATCATCAACCACGACCAATCAACTCAACTCTGTCAAGAGTAAACGACTGACGAAGAAGACTAAAAATGATAAATTCAAGACAGAGACTGTCCACACTATATAAATGCGAAAGTGTCTGTCTGTCACGTATAAACCGCTGGTAATAAAACTAAATAGTGATGAAATTTGATAAATCTTTTATAACGCATTACCGTTATCTCTGCTGGAAAAGGAACTGAACATAAAGTTAGTGCCAACCACTCTATGGATTCAGCATGGATTATGTCCAACTCGCACCGACTAAAACTTAATAGTGCTCCAGAACTCTTAATTTGATGCGCGCGAGGTTGTGGGTTGTAACTATTTAAATATAAATACTGTTATCAGTGATAACAGATTAGAATGTAGAGTTATACATTTAGACATGTCTAACTTTACTTTTAAAGAAAAAAATAGAGTTAGCTTCACGCTGTAATCAATACTCTAATCGGTCGTACGACATGTTTACTTAATTTATTATGTACCAACGTTATGTTCTTTTAGCTATTAAATTTGAAATATGTATAAAATTGATCACAGAATCTTGTTTTCCCGCAACACGAAACCCAAACCCCTCAGCACTATTATACTCGTGTCTTATGAAATAATATAATAATGTTAATATAACTATTCTTTTTAAAATTCTTTTGTATAATTCTATATTTATTCTCTAGTTCATCAGCGTTTGCCAGTCTATTTTAGTCCACGGACCCTTAGGAAATTAAGCACAGTATTCACGGACCCCCTTATGAAAATAAATAGCAAAAAAAAACAATTAGGTAGGTATTTATTTTTTTAAATATCGTGTGCTTAGATCACATTTTTCGAATATAACTGGTTTGCTGATTTTTCGTATTGCGGCCCTTTTGCATTTAATGAGCGATTTATGAATGGTCCAGAGAACATACATAAATCGCTCATTAAATGCATCTCTGGAAGATACCGCGGACCCCCATACTTATACTCGCGGAGCCCCAGGGGTCCGGGGACCACAGGTTGGGAAACACGGCTCTAGATAAAATCCACGAATTGCTTTAGAAATGAAATCGAGATTACTTGCCAAGAAAGTGTATGTTTTTTCCTCAATTTTTCAAGATACTTATCGCGTTGTTAAAGAAATTGTATGCAACGTTCAACTGCAGATGGGAGGGCCAATATAGCTATTAGTGGGCGCTGCGATGTCCATTATCGATAACGGCTGTACGGAGGGGGAGATGCTAGGGTATCACTAAATCGGGCTTATTCTAGGACATGGCCTAGAAGTAATTCACTAAAAACTATTGTTCTTTGAGCAAAACTATAGCATATTATGACTTATTAGTTAATAACTAGCAGCTCAGATAATTAGGTGCTGTGAAAGCCGAACGGTGAGACCGGTGATTCTCGTTAAGAAGTCCCGGGTTCAAACCTTCGGCAGGCACCAATGAGTTTTTCTGATAAAAACTTGTTTCTTAATGATGATTGCAATTTATCACAGACGAAGGCATCGTGAGAAAATATGCATATATATTTAGTGAATTCCGGAGATATGAATTACCTACTAATCCGCATTGGTAGATCTTAGCTCCAACCCTTGTCTCCGAAAAATGAGAGAGGGAGGCCTACGCCCTAATAAGAAGCAGTTACTTTACTTGTATAACGAAACCCATACATGCCAAGAATCTAGAAGTCGTTGCAACAGTTTTCTGAGATTACTATATGTTTCATGCAACGTTATCTTATCCTTGTTAACATTATTAGAAAGACTAAATGTAGTCTAGAATGCGTCGAAGGTGATATAACTCCACAATCTGTACACATTGGTGGAGCACATAATGTAAAAACCCTATCTTTAATATTTAAACGAGTTAAGTATGTATGCATGTATATATTCAAAATCTGCTCCAACAATTTTTCTGAAATTCAACAAGCAGGAGAGGGGTTCTTTTTGCTTTTTTAAATAGCTTTATCCCTGATTTTGGGCAAAAATACGAAAAATTACATATATAAAACACTATTTTAGCCGAAATCTGTGAAGTCAGCGTAGCTTTTTCAAGGAAATGAAAATACCCAGGATCGAGCCCCACTTTCTCAATTATTTTTTTCTTTTATTTTGTTAATAATTACCGAGAAAGGCTCGATCAACCAGGTACTCTTTTTTAAGTGACATAATTAGTTGTATATTCTACTAGCATATTAAAGTTTTTCAATCTATTTATGGTTACCCTAAATCTGAAGACGAAGGATAACACAAGCAATTTGCAGATCTAATAGCGGTTGTCCCAAAATTATACGCACAGGGGTTAGAGAAGGTACATATATCGTATCATAATAAACTATTTAAGTTATTTAAAACAATGAATGACGAAAAGGAAATTTCTAGTGTTTATTTGATACAAGTTCGATACCATGTTGTAATAAGATTTGGCAAAGTATTTCACGACCGGCTGCCTACCGGACGTCAAGACGCCGCGCTCACAATAGAAAAAAACGACTAGTGCAATATGGTATGGTCATATAATAAGGCGGAATGAAAATCATGTCATCAAACGAGTAATTAATATGGATGTAGATGGATATGTGACTAGAAGGAGGCCGAAATAACGATGGTTGGATTGTGTGAAGTAGAAATACATCTAAACATAGTAGCCAGAGTTGACTTATGATAAGAGAGAATGAAAGCGAAAACCATGTGCCGACACTACGTAGAATGGGAGAAGGACAGGAGAATGATGATTTGTTACATGTTTATTGTAATGTGTTACATACATCATGGCCTCACTGGACTGGACGTTAATCTATACCGAAATTCGGCCTCAAAGGACATAAGAAGGCGACATTCTCTACGCTAGTAGAGCTTCCGCGATCTACACATGGTATTTCGCGATGCTTCTTTGCTCTCCCCCCCTTCCATTTAAGCTTCATTCGTATAAAAATTTCATTGATATCAGTCCGTCTGTTGTGAAAGCCTAACTAATCGATAGATAGACAGACTTTTCGTATTTACAATATTAGGATTCACCTAAATTATAAAGACTAAATATGTTGCTAAAAACCTAAATAGCTCGCTAATCTATCTAAAATATATATACACATCTGAGTTGAATTAACTTATACCTTTCTTGTATTTGTTGACCATTACTGATCCAACCATATTATAGGGGATGTGAGGCAATTTCGATGGGCTTATCAGAGTTTCGGGATCATTCGCTAATGGTCAGGTTCGATATTAGAATCAGATCGAAACGCGAAAGTGAATTTAGTTTATGATATCATTTTTTTGTGTGTGGGGAATTAGATATTCTATGGAATATTCTAACGCCAAATTTTTCAAAAAATTAGTTGTATCATATTTGTATACAGTTTATTCTCACGTGTGCAGGATTACCATTTTTTTAATATGCTACACAATTAAAAATTAAAAAAATAATTTTGAACTATACAATTTTTAAATAGCAATCTGTTATTGTTGTGGAACGAAAGTAATAAGGTTCACAACCACCACTACACCAACGCGACTTGACACACCACCGGTCTTACGTCAGTGTGCTAAAACCAAAGTCTATGAACAATCCGTTATGGTGTAATAACTGATTCCGAAGTTTGTTAACTATGGCCCTCGTAAGAAAACTCAGATTTGTTCAGCGATCAATCATTCTCAATAAGGAGATAAAGAACCAAAATTATATAGGTGTTAACTTCAACTCTATTGCTTATTTTAACCAAGACAAGTTCTAAGATCGTAAAAGTCAAGCTTTACAGCAAGACTACGATGAAATGATCTAACCACATAAGTGTCTAATAACTGTATGAGTAGAGTTTTATAACAAGATTCGCCATGGCAAGCTCAGCCATTTATAGACAAACGAGACTCTTCCTAGAGACCCATCTATTGATCACGTGATTATTGCGTTGCCAGTACATCCGGTATTAAAAAGCACAGACTTGATATTTGACTATTTCGGTACAATACAATATTGGCTACAATTATAATATTGGCTAATGCGAAGGTCGGTTTATCTATTCGGTTCCCCGAAATTATTCGATCTATTCGAAATGATTAAAAGTCTCGCCTCAACACATTGATATTTCTCTTTGTGAGACAACTATTTAGTCCGACCCAGAAGGAATATGTAGTCGTAGAAGGGATTTACTATATTAACTAATTCAAAATATTGAGAATAAATAAAATCTATAAAACCGGTAATAAAGGATCAAAAGACTATAAAATTTCTATGAAAATAATAACTAGAAAAATTACTTATTAAATTAAGTTTATTTAGTATCATTTATTTTTATTATTGTAAATGATTTATTTCCCATATTGTTAGCTTTTATACGTTCCATAAAATAATGGAAACTTTTTTGGTTAAGGATCTATATATTTTTACAAGCTTTTAAGTCTTAACATGTACTGTTTGTTTCCCTTGAAAAATAAATTCATTAAAAGTTTTGAACAGCTCATACAATTGGAATAAGTTTGGATAAAAAAGTATTGTCATAGCTCCATGTAAAGTAACGTCTGAATTAGTTTATAACGAGTCCGCTCATTTGTTAGCGAACCCTCTGGTCGTCCTTAAGTAAAGTTGGTCGTTCAATTAATTGTCCAACGTCCGGTCTAGACTTGAATACTCAGACGTTAGATGTTGAAGAACTTTATACATTGTAAAGAAGTGGTATAACATCAATGACTCTTAGTTAGATCCTTAAGAAAAGCGTATTTTTTATACTAGTGATACCAGCAAATTCGTCTATCTCCTGATAATGCTTTTGGTTGCGGGGCGAAACGATTGTTCAGTTTGTAGTGAATGTGTGTATATGATGGCGCTGGTGGAGGTTTTTAGTGCATTTTTACGAATCTTGAATATATCAGGTATGAACACGGATAGTTCACTCTAAATTTAGAAACACATATTACAAACGGATATTACAAGAGGTCGCTGCTATCGTGCGTATTACCAGTGTAGCTGAGCGTCCTACGAACACACCCGAGTGTCGGCGTAATGCGCAATAACAAATGGAGGTTTCAATGGCAACGGAATAACAAGCCATCTTGTGTGATGTGACGTTTGCTTTGGGATATGGTATTAATTACGAGTGCGATAATACAAGTTGAATTATAGTTCAGTTTAATTAATACTCACTTCTGGACCTTCTTTAACAAAATATTCGTAACTTGCTTTATCACGGATTAGAGCAAAATATTTTCATTATCACTTTTGCATTTATACAGGATAAATTTTCCGATCTTCCTTCGGGAACAGGAATAAGTCTAACCTAATTAAATGGTAATTAAAGATTTAGTTATTTATTTGTTAATTGACACCCAACTATAGATACATTTTATTTACTTAAATTAAATTACTCTGATCTCATTATAAATGTTCAATTAATTACAGGTTATCTCGTCATTCGTAATAATAATAAAAGCTACATGTCAATTAAAATGTCAATACGAAGTCATCTATACTAATATAATATAAAGCTGAAGAGTTTGTTTGTCTGATTGATTGAGTGTTTGAACACGCTTATCTCAGGAACTAATGGACCGATTCGGAAAATTCTTTGAGTGTAAAATAGTCTATTTATTGAGGAAGGCTATAGGCTATATAACATCACGCTAAGATAAATAGGAGAGGAACAGCAATAAAAAATATTACGAAAACGGAATAATTTACGGCTTTCCTTGCGTGCGTTGAGCAAACGGCAATAGTTATTCAAAAATAATGTATTACAAAATTGTTCCCCTCTAAAAGTTCTAAATAAAAGTCCGCGGCAGCATATGTCTAGCTTTTAAGGTTGACCCACTTTAACCATTTTTATAGTTATCAAAAGACTATATTACGGACTTAATGTATCCACGCGGGCGGAGTCGCTGGCGATTGCTAATAAAATAATAATTTTATTAAATAATATTTTACATTATAAATTAATAATACTTAATAATTTTATTAAATTTACATTGTTTTACTTTTTTATTTCATATTTAAAGTTGACGAGAACGAAGTCACAGCTAGTGTTTGCGGATGAAACCACAGGGCGCATCTAGTATTAAGATTTACGTAACCTCAGACGTGTTTTGGATGACCTCCCGTCGTACCTAAAAATAGTTTTTGTTTTTGTGTAATTATACACGAACCCAAACAAACACAAATTCAAGGGCACCAATAGCGTGGTTTTAAATAACTCGTTTAGATCGAAGTCGGATACATCAAACAAATAGTACTGTTTATTTACACCAGGGGTGTCAAACTCGCGGCCCGAGGTGAATATTTTAGAGGCGATATGTTGACGAAACCGGCATATAAAATTAATATATATCTCTAATATTTAAATGAGTTAATCTTGTACATGTATATTTATCTGAATTTTGGAAAAAGGCTCCAACGATTTTCATAAAATTCAACATGGGTTTTGGTAGAATCGTTCTTACTGGGGTTTATTAAAAAAAATAGTTTTATCTCTCTTTTTGGGCATTAAAAAATACTAAAATTTATATTGAATATAAAAAACTATTTTTGCCATAAACTGTCAAGTCAGCGTAGCTTATTAGGGGAACGGGCGGTCTCCAGAAATGTAAATACCTAGGATCAATCCCCAACTACTTAATTATTATTATTTATTTTTTTGAAAAAAAATTCCCGATCAAGGCGAGGTCCACAAGGTAATTTAGTTAATAGGTTCAACAACTTTATATGTATTTATTTTTATGAACATTGATTGTTTATTCGGCCCAAGTTAGCTTATAAGTTTGACACCCCTGATTTACACCGTCAATGTTGGCGGATAGCGTCGGTGTATTGCGTCGCAATAAATTAACACAAACAACGTAAACTAAGTGTCGGTGTGTTCGTCGTAATTATTATCCGAATCAATTTTCTATGCTCTGTTTACTATTTATCGATCTACCAGTAATAAGCTCGTACCCGCGTCTCGGTTTGCGTGGACTTAAGTGTACAAATACCCTCAATTATGTTGCAAACAAACATACAATTTAAACACACACATGAAGATGAGGTCCCAGTTTTTTATGTCAGTTAGCCGTGGCTTTCCACCCCACTCCTGGCGGTGTTGTAAGCACTTGGCCTTTACTACACGTCGCCATAAGTCGTAGTTCGCCATAAGTTGAGTCTGTCTGTTTGTGTTTGTTACGCTTTGACGGCTTATCCATTGGAGCAATATTGATGAATTTTCTTATACTTAAAGATTATGTAGCGGGGAACCATATGGAAAAACAATCATTTTTCGATTCGCCCACAGGAAAAATATTCAGGAAAATCCTATCCTATCCTACACTTTCACGACGAATCCTCTGAACAAATGTCGATGAAACTTGGCACAATATACACCGGCATAACATATAGGCTATAGAAATCCTGTTAATTCTACAGAAATAGGATGATACTAAAAAGTGCCATCTTTTATCAACCTATCACGCTAAAATAGTCCACGCGAACGAAGTTGCGGGTAAAAGCTAGTAGTCCATAATTTCAACGTTTCAGTTGACACAAATGAAATTGTATATGTAGCTGATAAATATTTGCAGTAATTTAGTTTCGTGGTAGAGGCGCAGTTCAAAGAAACGCCGCTAAATATAACAAAAGACGGTGGTATCTCTGGCTGAATCAAAACTAGTGCTAACGACTGCCGTGTATGATTTACAAGCAATATAACTATTTTTAGTCGGTCCAAGGCATGACCTGAATTTTGTGACCATTAGTCATTTTAATATTTACAGACTAGCCACCTGCGAAGACTTAGTTTAGAATAAAAATGCATTCAAATTCAAATATTCTTTATTAAAATAAACTTGTAAACAAGTGCTTTTGAATCGTCGACTCTACTGCTGGTTCAGAAAGATATTCCTACCGAGAAGAGCTAGCAAGAAACTCGGTTGCTCTTTTAAAAATATAATTCATGTACAGGTTCGAAGAGACCTATATCCACACATTTTTATCATCTAAGTAATCCTCCACAGTATAGTAGTAGGCTTTCTGTATCAGTCTCTTTTTAACAGTGTTTTCAAAACTGCTGTGATGGCAAAGCTAAGCATTAAGAAGATTAAGTGACCAAAGTATTAACGTGATGCTGAGATAGTAGGTTCGAGTAACCGTTAATTGTTTTGCTACACGTCGGGGCGTTTTAGTCTAAGTGTTGAAATGGCGATCTCGCTCCCGAAAACGCTGCTTCGGTAGATAGCCGAAGAATCCAAGCCGCTGGATCCAAGATCGTGTGGTGTGGAGATCCCGTGAAGAAACCTATAGCAGTGGACGTCTGTCGGTTGAAGAAGCAGAAGACTCGTTAAGTTATTTTCCGTATAGAAACCATCACTATCACCGATAATTCATAAGTGACAATGAAGTCACTTCTGAATTATCGGGTTTGCCTGATTAGTTTGAACCCTTCCAAGGTCCTGTCAGCGAATGGGTATAGCTGATCTGACGTGGGTGTTGCAGAGTTTATAGTTTAATATAAAAAGTGGTCTCTTGTCTTTATCTTACGCAAATTACAATTTTATTAATCGATAACTAGAGAACATAACCTGATTAAGTTGATAATCATAATTGGATAAATAATAAAACGTTGTTGATTTGCAAAGTCATTCAAAATTGAAAATGGATCTGCGATGTTTAAGATCTCTTCTGTAAATTTTCCTTTGGCATCATCAAGTCCAAGTCCTTGTGTTAGTAATATTGGAGAAAGTCTTGAACGACGAGGTTCTCTATATTATGGTGATAATAAGGAGATAAAGTAAGACATAATCTCCCCAAAAACAGTGTGCGTAGTGAAGTTTTTTAAACTGCTCGATCGCGTTAGCGTAACACCAGTTTGTGTAACGTAACAACAGCGACATCTAGTGACCGCTGATTCAGCGTCATACAAATTGGCGTTACGCTAACGTGCCCCAAGCAGCCTGGTGACCGCCATTCCTACCGCTGTGCTAACGCAATCGAGTAGGTAAAAAAACTAAGTAAACAGCAACCGCTCCGCTTTCATGACTTGTTCAGTTTCATGACTTCAGCCCTAGAATACGAGCCTTGACATGCAATAGCATGTTACTACAATTTTAAATCATTCATTTCGGTTCATGCCTGTTATTTACGGTCGAAGGGTCAATTTCGTTTGTCTCGAGCACAATTTATTGTTTAGCGGGAATTTAGACCGGTCATAAATGATGTATTGTAGACCAAGTGCAAATCATTCATGAAACGTGTTGAAATTTTAATTTATTTACGTTTTCCAATTTATATTTCATGTGTTATAATTTCCGTAATTTTAGATAGATTATAATTTTAGATATCTTTATTGGACAACAAAGTAGGTACATTACAGAGGAACCGCTAGTGGTATCCGGCTTAGTAGAATAGACCACTCTCATTTCTTACCGAGGTGTCGTAAAAGACGACTGAGGCTAGTTGACCCGCCGTGTGGTTTTTAAGTGAGTAGAATAAACCACTCTCGTTTTATACCAAGGTGTAAAAGGCGATTAAGGTAAGTTGATGTCAGGC
Source organism: Morpho helenor (assembly GCA_029227775.1). NCBI lineage: Eukaryota > Metazoa > Arthropoda > Insecta > Lepidoptera > Nymphalidae > Morpho > Morpho helenor. The sequence goes on along the minus strand of JARGCU010000034.1, from coordinate 14,403,586 downwards.
AGGTAGGCGGTCGTAAAATACCTAGCCAAATATTGAAAAACCTGTTTGAATCATGTTGTGCCGGCCCCACTTGATAATGGGATAAGGTTAGGAGAATGATTATTACTACTTAAATATTATATTTCACATATATTTCCATTTTATATTTAACTCCATCCATTGATGTAGCCTTAGCATACAGCAATAGTTTAATTTTTCGAAAAATAAAAATAATTAAGTATTAAGTTATGTTATTCAATAATTGTTACTCTAAAGGTGCGTCTGTTTCGAAAAAAAAGTTTCTTTTGAACTTTGAAACAAAAGCTCTTAGAACTTAAAGTAGAACGTTGCGTAAAAAAAGCCACTTCATAGACTATTCTTTGAATTTCGCGGACACGAACATACGGCAGCTAAATTTGTGTATACTTATAAAAATTATAACATTTGTTACATTATTGCAAAATTCGTTTTCGGTCGTAAACGTTGTCGTTAATCTCCGTACTGTAGGCAAACTCGGGCGTAATGGTGTTTAAATCCCACCTACTTATCGACTGTTGCTACTTCTCCGAATGGCGTGTGGTACAAGTCATATACTGCCGTCCTCTTAAATGAACTGCTGAATAATTAATAATTTAAATCTACACTTAAGTAGTAGCTTCTCTTATTGGTTGACAGTAATATATTACATAGTATGATACAAAATATTATGGCTAATATATGACACTTAACTGTATGTGACGATCGAACGACGATCGACAAATCTAAGTCTAAACTCCATCTTAGATTTAAAGCAATAATTAGGGCATTAAAAAAAATTGATTATGGTGTTTGTATTTACAAAATTATTAATAAAGCGTTATGCACATCCCTTTTTAATTTTTTTTAAAATATGTACATCACTTTTTACTATTTATTTATTAATTTATTTATATTTACATATACGCTACATTACATATTTTTAAGTTAATTGTTTCGTTTGTTAAAATTCATATTTTAAGCATTTGGGTTAAAGAATTTATTGCTCCAAAATTTTAGTTTAAAATCTAACGTGAAAAACGGAACATCAATCAATCTCAAAGGCGATATCTCTGTTCCATATTTATAATAAGTGTACTTGAACGAATGTATGAATGGAATGTACGAATGAATGCTTTAAAATACCTAATGTTTATGCAAATACCGCTGAAAAATTTACTTTACGTTGACTGATGATGCTGAATGTAATGACATAGTTTGAAGTTCTCTTAATGTTAAATCGATCAACCCGCTGGAACTTTTGCCCTGATCCACGCTCTGTCATTTTGAATGTGCGCGTCGCCCTTCCCGAAAGCCCAATGACAAATGATGTGCGGTATTGGTAAAAAACTGGTATCCATTGTTATGCTACACCATGGCTACGGCGTCGCTTGTACTAATAGTTTAACGGACTTTTTGGCAATGCCATTAATAATATTGGTTCGCCCTAGCGAACCTAGGCGAATTTGTTGTAAATATTGTCTATAAATGTTTATTTTATGTAATGTTCATGTACTAATTGATTTGATATATTTAAATAAATGAATATATGGGAGAATTGCACGCTTCGTCTGTTCCCAAAATAAGTTAATACTTGTATTATGGGTGACAGACAACTGGTAAATATATACATATACTCGATGATCCAACAAAAATTGCATTAAGGAAATGATTGCCCTCAGTGGGAATCGAACAGAGGGTATCGTTTACTTAACGGCAGGACCACTGTTACCTACCTCAACGAGCCACTCAATTAAATACTTATAAGTTATCTTTCAAAATAAGATTTTATTAAATATAAAAAATAAAATTTACCGCTGTATTATTATCATACTTCGCTTTTGTTAAATACGTAGATTTAAAATAAACTATAAATTAAATTCGTTTTAGTATAGGTATAATTGAATTCTCTGTAATTATTACATCTGATAGAAAGTCAAATGTAATTGACATGATGTAATTTATATTATAACAAAAGTAGTCATTTCGAATTGCAGTACTTATTTTATGACTCTATCCGGTCTTTAATATCATTAAAATGCATGTCTTACCGCCAACACAACCACGCTAGCATTACACACTTTTATTAAAACAGATTTAACGATTATTCCGCGCTATTACATAACAATTAGGAGATAGACTCCACGGCAGAACCTTTAAGAATTCCCTGGAAAAAACTCAAGTTAGTTGCGTAGAATTGTCTGGGACAGATGTAAACGTTATATCGTCATATGATTCAATTTATAACCAGCCGTGCAAAGGGCGAACGGCCGGCCACCCGTAACGGCCAGAATGGCGCATAAATTCATCTTTTGATCGCCCATATTGCATCCTCTCGTATAATTAGTTGGCAAATTGTAAACTGGCCATGTTGTTGAACACATTGGTCTGCAATTCTTTATGGGGGGCTGCGACGATGGCGTTCGATTCCTTTAATAACTTTAATTATACTTTGATGGGCCCGTGCGTAGATTTTATCGTCAGATATTGAGTCAGATATTGGGCTGTAAGGGGGTAAAATTCCATCTAAGTACTCCAAGTCAACCTCACCTGCCCGTGGTGCATCCTGCCGATCAGCGGACGAGGCTCTGGCGACCGATCAATGGCGGTAAAACCATTTCTATTTAGGCGTAGTTAAATACCACAGACCGGTGACGGGCAGCAGCGTCACCGGTGCGATAGACTACGCCCTGCGATCACCAACACGTCTGCCCAGCGTGGTGATTATGGGCAAAACCTTCAATGGCACACACGAAAACACAACGGCCCCCAGTTCCCGGTCGCCTCACTATTCCTGGCCACGGCGGCGGTTATGGTAACGGTGGGGCAGGGGGTGCAAAGAATCCCCGGGTGATGGAAGGCCGCCAACACAAACTGACTATGGCTACGTATAACGTACGCACGCTACGGCTCGATGAAAATCTGGTGCAGCTCACGGAAGAGCTGAAGAACATAAGATGGCATATTCTGGGGCTATCGGAAATCCGACGAGAGGGAGAGGATACAGTTACCTTGGAATCAGGTCATCTTATGTACTTCAGAGAAGGAGACAAACAGTCCCAAGGCGGCGTTGGGTTCTTGGTTAACAAGGGTCTCACTGACAACATCTTGGAAATCTCCAGTGTGTCGACAAGAGTAGCATACCTTGTCATCAAACTAACCAAGAGATATAACCTCAAGGTTATCCAAGTGTATGCACCAACCTCATCACACTCGGATGATGAAGTAGAGGAATTGTTTGAAGACATTTCCAGGGCCTTACACACCACCCAAAAGGCCCACTTCAATGTTGTCATGGGAGACTTTAACGCAAAAGTGGGAGTACATATTAGCGGCGAATCGGTAGTAGGACCACACGGTTTTGGAAGCAGAAATCATAGGGGGCAAATGCTCGTCAACTTTCTGGAGAAAGAGGGGCTGTTCTGTATGAACACTTTCTTTAAGAAACAACCCCAACGGAAGTGGACATGGCAAAGCCCAGACACTGTGACAAAAAATGAAATAGACTTTATAATGACTGATAAGAAGCGTATATTTAGAGATGTCTCCGTGATCACTAGGTTTAACACCGGAAGTGATCACCGACTAGTACGGGGCACTCTAAATATCGACTTCAAGCTCGAACGCGCCCGTCTTATGAGGTCTACGCTCCGACCAAACCTGCTTCAAACTGTGGTTGAGTCTGAAACGTTCCAACTAAAATTGGAGAACCGGTTCGCTGCCTTGGAAACCACACCCGACGTTGACATTGACCAGGAACTTGACCAAGTGGTGGAAATCCTTCGTAATGAGGGGATAAAGTTCTGTCAGACGCGAAGTACCAATAGGGAGTCTAAACTTTCGAAAGAGACTTTGCAGTTAATGCAGAGGCGACGAGATTGTCCTACAGTCACTTCGTCAGATATAAATAAAAAAATTACTCGGCTTATAAGACGCGACCTCCGAAACTACAACGCAAATCAAATTAAAAAAGCAATTGAGCTAAATCGGGGGTCGAAAGTCTTTTTCAACACCTTGGCCGCAGTCATTTGACAAAAGTGACCACAGCAAACGGACAAGTCGTCGTTTCCAAAGCAGATATTCTTGCGGAAGTTCAAGACTTCTACGGTAATTTATATAAATCAGAAGCGTCTCGTCCCCTACCTGATCCTGGAGATGGTAGAGCAATCTTAACCCGCCACTTCACAGAAGAGCTGCCGGAAGTCAGCCAAGACGAAATCGTGCTGGCTCTGAAACAGCTTAAGAATGGAAAAGCCTCCGGAGAAGACGGAATTACGACAGAGCTGTTAAAAGCGGGTGGAAAACCAATACTCGAGCGGCTCCGACGCATTTTTAATTCTGTCCTCTTTTTGGGGAGAACTCCCGAGGCATGGAGCGAAAGTGTGGTCGTGTTGTTCTTCAAGAAAGGAGACAAAACTCTCTTGAAGAACTACCGTCCTATTTCCCTCTTAAGCCATATATATAAGCTGTTTTCCAGAGTCATCACGAATCGCCTCGCACGGAGACTCGATGATTTCCAACCCCCCGAACAGGCCGGGTTTCGAGGAGGATACGGCACCATAGACCACATTTTCACAGTACGGCAGATTATACAAAAGACTCACGAGTATAATCAGCCCCTGTGCCTAGTATTTGTGGACTATGAGAAAGCCTTTGATACCATTGAAACCTGGTCCGTTTTGGAATCCTTGCAACGGTGCCAAATTGATTGGCGATACATCCAAGTGTTGAGAGGTCTGTATGACGCGGCAACTATGGCCGTCCAAGTACAGAATCAGAAGTCTGGACCTATCCACTTGCATCGAGGAGTGAGACAAGGGGACGTAATGTCCCCAAAATTATTCACTAATGCTTTGGAGGATATGTTCAAGACGCTGCACTGGAAAGGACGGGGCATAAATATTAACGGCGAGTACCTCTCACACTTAAGATTTGCAGATGACATCGTCATCATGGCTGAGACCGTACAGGATCTGCAATATATGCTGACCAGTCTGGCTGAGTCTTCTGCTCGCATCGGTCTCCGGATGAACTTGGATAAAACCAAAGTAATGTTCAATGAACATGTCATTCCGGAGCCGATTGCCCTTTACGGAGTTCCTCTTGATGTTGTTCAGGAGTATATCTACCTTCGACAAACTCTCCAGCTAGGTAGAAACAACTTCGAGAAGGAGGTCCGCCGGAGAATACAGCTTGGCTGGTCGGCATATAGAAAACTTCATCGAGTCTTATCGTCACCTATACCACAAAGCCTAAAGACAAAGGTCTTCAACGAGTGCGTCCTACCTGTAATGACATATGGAGCCGAGACGTGGACACTGACAATGCGACTGGTCCACCAATTTAAGGTCGCTCAGCGAGCTATGGAGAGGGCTATGCTCGGAGTTTCTCTGAAGGATAGAATTCGAAACGAAGTGATCCGGCAGAGAACCAAAGTAATCGACATAGCCCAAAGGATTAGCAAGCTCAAGTGGCAGTGGGCTGGTCACATTTGTCGCAGAACCGATAACCGCTGGGGTAGACGTGTTCTGGAGTGGAGACCGCGCCATGGCAAACGCAGTATAGGACGACCTCCAGCTAGGTGGAGTGACGATATCCGAAGTGTGGCTGGCGTCGGTTGGAAGCGAAGAGCTGAAGACCGAGCTCAGTGGCGTGATATTGAAGAGGCCTATGTCCAACAGTGGACAAGGATAGGTTGATGATGATGATGATGATTGAGTTCAACGGATGTAAACAATTATATTTTATTTAGGGTCGGATTAGCATGCTGATAGCGCCAACTGTTGATGCAGACGGCATAATGGCACAATGGAAGAGTGGACTAACTAACTGATATTACAGAGATTTTTATCAACTGTCACAAATTTATATACATAAATATTATATTTATGTACTTTCGCATTTGTAACATTGTATGTAGCGGCCTGTTACTATCCCACTGCTGAGAATAGGCCTCTTCTCTCCGTTTTTTTGAAGAGAAGGTTTGGAGCTAAGACCTACCACGCTGCTCCAGTGCGGATTGGTAGGTTACACATATCTCCAGAATTCTCTAGAGATATGCAGGTTTCCTCACGATGTTTTTCTTTACCGAAAAGCGTGTGATAAATTGAAATTATCAATTAGACACATAAGTTTTTAACAGAAAAACTCATTGGTGTCTGCCCGGATTTGAACCCGCGACCTCCTCGAAAGAGTCGAACGGTGTTACCGCTGGGCCATCACAACTTCCTTTGTAACATTAGTTGGGTAAAATATAATAAGTTAATAAACAGTACAAAAACCAAAAATTTTACACAAATTTCTAAACTATGTTATTATAATTTAGTTACAAGATAAGTTAACAATTGAGGTTGTAACATTGATTTTGTAGTATATAAATTTTTACTTTATTTACTTAACTAAAAATAAGATTTAAACTGATTAAGGATCCCGTTAAAACCATTTCCCCTTAGCTGTAAAGCAGATGCGTCCTAAATAATATGCCACCACCCGATCAATCAGTCCCGTGGGGGTTTTTAATTACCCCACAATGCGGGTTCTAATCTAATAATGGCACATCGTTTAAATTAATATTGATTACGATTTTTTGTTTATTGTCGATGTTGAAATTTTGCTTAAGGTCTATAGCAATTGATTGCTTATACGTTATTTTTGTTAAAGTGTTTTTCAAAACAAAACTTTCTAGATTATTATCTAATATTTAATGTTTGTTATGTTAAAATAACCCCGTAACATTGCGCCTTCTTCAAAAGCTTATAATGCTTTGTAAAATTTTCTAATCCCGCATTTATGAGAAAAGTATACTCTACGTTTAGCGTTATGCAAAATTTCATCGCTTGTCCCAAATAATTTTATTATATTTGCTCACAGTGTTGTGAATTCCATTACAAGATGCATTGAAGCAAATCAAAAATCTTTATTCATATTAGCTGTTCCAAGCACTTTTTAATCGCCAAGAATAAATTAGATTAATAAAACTACCATTGGTTCGAAATTTTGCAAAAAGCAAATCAAGCAGTAACAAACTCGGCGGTAAATCTTTTAATTATTTTTAATTTACATTATTAAATTGTATTCTTGTCTGAATCTGGAATGATATTCATGTCCAAGCATTACTATCATTTATATAATATTCTTCTGTGTTATATGATTTACGTATAAGTATATTCCTTACACTTAATTTTATAGAGTAGATTTATTATACTAGAGGAGGCAAGCCAGCCTAAAATGAGCAAATGAGGCTGTATCTATCTCTCTGTCTCTCTTTTTTATGTATGATTAGACAAAGATGAAGTATACGAGTATAGTATTCCTTTTCATTATTGATTGTGTCATTGTCACATACAGGCCTGCCTATGGCGCCCCTACTCCAAGTATAATATTAAAAAAAATTTAGAATAGAATGCAAATGCTATTTAAGATGTCAATTATAAAGTTGTAATAGCTCAGCGGATAATGGCCGTACTAAAGAACTTATAATGCCCCAGATCGAGCCCCAACTATTTTTTTTGTTTTTTTTTGTCAAGTTTAATTTTTTTTATACCTTAAAAAAAATACCAAGTAAGGCTCGGTCTCCCAGGTACTTTTATTAATACAACTTATCAGCAGATATGGAAATCGAAGGCACTAGTAACCATGAATACAAACTCAACTTAGTTTAGTTGCTAGTGGTGTACTGAGTAATTAAGATATTGTTCGGGCAATTTTTTCCTCAGAGGGTAATCGGGGTAAAATAATGCACCTGAGATGTAGGTAGGTGACTAATTATTGTACACACAAAAAAGAAGATCGGTCGGCCGCGCAGCACGGTGCACGGGCCTCTGAGTGAATTGCAATAAATATTGGTATCCGGTGGATGATCGTATTAATATATACGAAATATAAAATATAATTCGGCGGTTGTGTGTATAAACTATATTAAAGAACAATTAAAGTTGTGATTCCACGAATATAGGTGGATTAAGTTTTTTGTGGTTATACTCCGACCGGAGCGGAGTGGACGCCATAACTTAAGAAGAAGCCTCTTAAGTCAAAGGCCAGTACTCCTTGATTATTCGACGTGGAGATATTGCCCCGGATGTCTGCCTATCCTACCTATGCTCACCAACTGTAGCTATCGAAGGTACGCAGTAAGCGCGAACAGACATTAATCGTAAGCTTTCGTTAAACATTGTATATAACAACTGTGTTGAATAATAATTTCTAATTTCTTACTGTAGCCAAGTCCACGTTTCATCAACTTTGAATGCCGGCAATCTTAAATAGGCAGTTTTATATTACGATCGCAAAAAGTAATTTCAATATAGCCTAGGACCGTGATCGTTTTACGGTCAAATAAACTTGATTATTCCGAGAATGCAACAATGTTGTGCGAAATTACACAGTTATTGGCAGATTGCGATCGAAGCGAACCTTGTTTATAGCCGTTACCGCGATGTGCTAGTGGTTGGAATGCAGTGAATGCAATGGTATTTATCGAGTATCTTTTTATGGTTCACATGTTCAGTTGATAAGCATGTCGTCGCCAATGACTTCCGCTTTGTATTTTATAGCAACACAGTCATGAAACAAGAGTTTTGGCGCCCTTTTTGATTAAAGAGGTGGCAGCACTGTACTGTTGTTGTTTCCGGTGGAGCATTCCTCTTTGTCTTTGTCAGTCATTCATGAGGAGTGCATCTCGGAACGGGAATTGTGGTATTCCTATTATATCGTGTTATTGTATATAGTTTGCGTTGACAAGCAGTAAAGTTGACGATACAAAAGCACTTGTTTACAAGTTTATTTGAATAAAGAATATTTTGAATTTGAATTAGAATTTCCTTAGGTACCGATAGGGTTAATATTGGCATGGTACTTCCGAGCTTAGCATTCCATCTGTAAAGCAGTTATGGCAGAAATGAAATTATATATTATTTCTAAAACTATACGTTAATTTGCCGCAACAAACAAAAACGCAATGAATATATAATTTTTCGAAAATCCACGATAAAAGGACTCCGGTAAGAAAGAAGGTGGTCTATTTTACTCAGCCGGATACCACACGGCGAGTCAACTTACTTTAGTCGCCTTTTACGACACGTCACTAAGAAAGAGGATGGTCTATTCTACTCAACCGGATACCGCACGGCGGGTCAACTTACCTTAGTCCCCTTTCACGACATCTCAGTAAGAATGAGGGTGGTCTATTCCAGTCCGCCGGATACCACATGGCGAGTCAACTTACCTTAGTCGTCTTTCACGACACCTCAGTAAGAAAGAGGGTGGTCTATTCTACTTAGCCAGATACCACACGGCGGGTCTATATACCTTAATCGCCTTTTACGACACCTAAGTAAAAAGAGAGTAATCTATTCTACGCAGCCGGGGATACAACACGGCGATTCAACTTACCTTAGTCGCCTTTTACGACATCTCGATAAGAATTGAGGGTAGTCTATCTATTCAGCCGGATACCGCAACTCATAATCGCTAGTCAATTCGACATAACCGTTCATATATTTCTGACGCAAAAAAAACTATTGTACAAACTTTTGAAGTAATTATTCTCAATGAGTATAAATTTCTCACCCTTGGTTATTTGGGAACATACGGGACCATTCCGGGATGACTGGCCAATTATGATGAAGTCATTATATACAATAAGTTGGTAGAAGCGACCCGCATGGTACGCACGCGCCTCTTAGATGGGGTCGATTGTTTTTTTTTTGAGGCCGTTAAAATTTTTTGGACACGCTTTGGACCATTAGGGTGGACTTAGCGATATGCAAGTAATCTTAGGGCCTATTTCACAAGTTACTAATAAAGTGTCGGACAACTAATCGACAAATAAACTAAGTATCAGATAAATCTCTCTAAAGAGACTCTAACACTGAAAATTGTTTAAAAATAAAATCACGGCCATTTTGAAATAGGTATTTGCTATATAGAAGATAAACAAAATAACAGCCACATGATCTACCTGTTAACTTATTAGGGACTTTAAATGAGATACACAAAATTCCGAGGTATGTGTCAGATATGTTCCGAAAAAGCTGACAGTTTATTGATAACATGTGAAACAGGCCCTAAATGTTGTATATAAGTAGTGTTTGCTTTAAGAATTCCTTAATACATAACGTATTACTACATATATATAGTATTAATACATAAATGTTACCTGATTGACCGAGTCCTGCTCGGTAATTTATTTTTATTGTAAAAAAAAAGGTTGGTAATAACTTGGGCTTGATCCCGGGTATTTTGACTTCTTAGGACTTTCCCCACTGAGTTATTACAACTTTACAAATGACAGCGCAATTAACCTTTACATTCTATTATATATTTTACATTTTTTTCAGGTCCCTAAAACATGAATAAAACAATATTACATACTAATTATATTTTTTATACACCCAAACGTGAGAATCAAATAGTTTTTTTAGATAAGCTTAGCTCTCGGCGGGAACTGAACCCGCGAACTGAAGCTGAAGTTAAAGTCGTTGCCATCTGCGGCAAAGGGCCTTAACTTGGAGATATTTCTGCGATCTACATTACAATTATGTTAATACAATCTATCACAGCTGTTTTATTACTAAATACTACTCGTTTTTTGAACATTGCGCCTATTTGCATTCGCACGACATCACGTGTGGGAAGTTTGCCATTTGCACCGCTATTAAGACATGTTTGGGGTGACGGTAGTCAATTGTTTCTGCGAATTTTCGAATAAAAACACGCCTTTCGTGCGGTTCCAACAGAAATTTACATAGAGCTAATTGAATGTATGAATCATGGCGATTATTAGAATTCATTCATATTTTATTTATTTCTGTACTGTTAACGCCGAAAAATTTTACTGCATCACCGGACATTCCAAATATTATTCAGTCATTGGACATTTCGCCTCGTGTCTATTTTTGTTAACAAAGTTATAAATTTCTGTAAAAAGCGAGCGAAAAAGCTCCATTGTGTTTATATTGGATAAAGGAAAATGAATAACCCTCTCTGGTCTGGACCAGGCCTGTCAATATACAGAATGTTCCGTAAGGAATGTACCAATGATATGTTGGTCATAGAAAAGATTATTACACACTCGATATTATAAATTTTATTATCCTAGGCCTAATAGATTTATGGGAGCAATGTTTTCATAGGTACCCTATCACCGCCACCAGCAGCGAGGTGGAGCATACAGGTTGTTTCGGCATATTGGCGTGCATGGGCTAGACTAGAGAGCATTTGGCTTTTCTTTATCTAATGGACGAGTGCAGAAGTCCAAAATGCGTAGAAAATATAGCCTATATTTTATATTTTTATTATATTATATATAGTATTTATTATACTGGCGTTGAGAAATTTCGTACTAGGGCAAAAAACAAGCATGTAATTTGGACTAAATGGAACGTATGGTGGATGATTGGGACGATGTGTAATGCATTGACTATTAGGTGAGATTACAGTCAAGCGAAAGCCTGTCATTAATGAAACGAAAAAGTAGGGTTTGTATTTTATCTCTTTCTTATAGAAAACATGAGAAGTACGAGATTAAGTTTGTATGGTCATGTAATAAGCAGGGATGAAAATGATTTTCATCCCTGCTTATTACATGACCATTGTTCATCAACAAAATTGTTTTAAATATGAATGTGGATGGATATATGACTAGAAGGAGGCCGAAAAAAGGATAGATGGATTGTATAAAGAATTTTGTGCATATATAAGGAGTAGCGCCAAAGTTGATCAAAATTAGAATAGAATGGAAGATGACATATACCGACTCCAGTTAGAATAGGATAAAGGTAATACAATGATGTATTCCGTAACTTTCGCTCTCGAACAAAATCCTACCTTTTCCTAATTTAAGTCATCTTTGCCCTCCGTTGCAAATATAACGGATAAATAGAAACAAAGCTTATCTTCTCTCTTTATAATCGTGTGAAAACATTTGTTTCCAATGAATTTGTTAAAATGAACTAAGCAAAAAAAAACCAAGCCGGAAACCGAGCCGTACAAACAGGGCCTTCCGCGAAATGGGATATTGGTAAGGGTACGATGTAAAAAAGGTGTATTATTCCAATGTAAATATTGCGACACTGACAACCCTAATCTGTTGGTACATTGTAGCCCGGACTAATCCTGATATCCGGATAACGGGAATAATCGTTCGGGATTGGAAACCTTTTTATTATTTAATTAACGTTAGGTAAATATAAAACAAAAATTTTCTATGTAGTTAACGCACGACTATATTAAAAAATTAGTAAGTGAATTTATAAAAGATTGTTATTGTTTTACATCAGATAAACTAATGCTATACTATTACCAGAATATTAAATTTGTTTAATTGGTTTTAATCTGCATCCGATGAATATCATCATCTTCCTGCCCTTATCCCACTCTAAGTGGGGTCGGCACAACATGTTATAAACATGTTGTAAACATGTTGTAACATGATTTGGCTACGTATTTTACGACCGGTCGCGTGCCTGACGTCAACTTACCATAGTCGTATTTTACGACACCTCGGTAAGAAAGAGGGTGGTCTATTCTACTTAACCGGATACCAAACGGTGGGTCAACTTACCTTAGTCGCCTTTTACGACACCTCGGTAAGAAATGAGGGGGTCTATTCTACTCAGCCGGATATCACACGGCGGCTGCATCCGATGAATATATTTTTTGATACTAAAAGCATAAACATTTGTAAAATAAATATTTCATTAATGAACTTATTTTGACATGTGCAGTTTCGTTTCAATTTTCTTTATTTGTAGATCTTGTTATTGCAATAAAATGTTTGGCACGCCTGAGTCATATGGTTTTGTTTGTTTACATTTTGTCAAATACCTAAACCTAACCTAAACCTAAAAAGTATAGGTATAAGAATGATATTTTAAGCTCTGTTTAAAATATGATTCTTCTGTTTTAATTAATTATAATTCCGTTATAATTAACCGTTGAATTTCTTACTGGCTCTTCTCGGTAGGAACAGCATTGCGAACCAGCATTGCGAGTTGATGATTCAAAAGCACTTATTCACAAGTTTGTTTGAATAAAGAATATTTTAAATTTAAATTAACTTTTCATATGAAATGGTTATGCTTCTTAGCGACATAAAAGCATCACTGAGGATGCGAAGTAGAGTTGAAGTTGAGTTAAAAGTTTAGTTAACTTACGTATGTGAGGTAGTTTTTTTAATATCATTTGACTATTCAAATTGAATAAACAATGTTTTAAATTGGAATTTGTTTTTTTATGTTATCATGTCTATTATCATCACTAATAGATTGATCGAGATGTTAGTTGTTTTAGTTGTGTTGTTATTTTATTTATTAGTTCATTAATTGTTGGTAATTTGTAAACATGTTTCATCTCACGTCCCATCATTATTTATCGTTGGATAAAATTTTTCTAGATCATTTTTTTCAGAGATAACGTTGTACTTAAGAAATTCATTGTCAATTTTGACTCCAAAATGTCTATAAACTAATCAGAGATCGTCAATCAAATTTCTAGATAACTTGTCTGGACGGGTAGCATTTCTAGTACAGTGATTGTAGTTGACCATATTTGTCTGTACTTATCAAACAAGTTGTCTCCTTGTCTTCTTAAGTATAAAATTGATATTGGTAGCAGAGATTAACGCGGGACTCAGAAGTAGCCGAAATCCCTGCATACGCAATATTAATGAAATCTGGTTTAAAATTAACGGCCTGTTTCTATCCCACTGTTGTGCGTAGACCTCTGCGTTTTCTGGAGAGGAGAGTTGGAGCTAAGACCTATCACGCTGCTCCAAATCGGATTGGTAGGTTTCACATATCCCTAGAATTCTCTAGAGATATGCAGGTTTCCTCATGATGTTTTTCTTCACCGAAAAGCGTGTGATGAATTGCAATTACCTGGACACATAAGATGTAGTAGAAAATCTTATTGGAGCCTGCCCGGGGTTTCAACGCGTGACTTTCTCCAGAGAGTCGCACTGATATAATTGAAGCTAATATTCCGGGTTAACGTATAGGGTAAATATATCCAGTTTTCTTTCGGGAATAGTAAAAAAAAAACCAATATTAAACATAATCGAGGATAATTTTAGACTGAAATTCATGTAAATGACGTCGGAGTTATCATAAATATTTTGTTTACCTATTATTAAATTTGTGTTTGTCATCATCCTCCTGCCTTTATTCCACTCTAAGTGGGGTCGACACAAGATGTTATAAACATGTTGTCACATGATTTGGCGACATATTTTACGACGGGCCGCCTGCCTGACGTCTACTTACCACAGCTGTATTTTATGACACCTCGGTAAGAAAGACTGTAAACTATTCAACTAAACCGGATACCACATGGTGGCCTTATAAAATTTGTGTTGTGTACAAAAAAGCGATAACTAGAACTACCTGTGCTGAAAAATAAAACCTAGATTCTTCAGAACTTACAATAAAAATAGTTCGCTGTAATCCGCGTTTGTTAAGAGAATACATGCAATGCTAAGTGTATGAAGCAGGCAACAATCACATACCACATACATGTAGGACAATCCGCCACACGTATCAGAAGACGCCGCCAACACCAACACTCCATACAAGCACTACACACACTCACTACCACAACCTCTACGATCGTTTCTCCCCGAAACCGAAGCATCATCAGGAGAATAGGCTCCACGAACAAAATCGTAATGGGACCTAATTCTTATGATATGATTTATCAGCCAACTTGCAATGTCACAGCGAGGGGTAACGCTCAAAGAGAGTGAACGCCTTTTCCCGGCAGATAAAATAAAGGGATTTAAATATTTGATTATGTCGTGGGTGCTGTATTAAAATGTAGAAAAAAACACGTCAGATGTCGCGACCTCCTGTCAATAGAGTTATCTGAGTGATAAGACGGTGGCTTATAACGACCGATAAGAGCACCATACAAATATTACTTGACCAAACGTTTTATGACTTCATTTCATGGTGCTGTAGGTCAATGACTTGACTGTAGAAAATTAGCTCATAAATTTGTTATTTTAGTTTAATATAGCAATGGCAGTTTTTAACATAAAAATTTTATAATAATTAACTGCATCATCACTTACGAGTAAGTGTAATTATAATTTTACTTATTAATATATTCGATGTATATCATAGATATACGAAAGGTCACAAAAACTTTAATTTGTGCGTCGCGATTCTGCGGAGTTAGCAATTCATTCGTTGGTTTCGGTAATCGCTTGTACAGTAAAATTTCGCAATCCTAATGAAATATGCTTTTGTAAGAAGAAATATGCTTATATGTAAAGCGTATTACACAATTGAAGATTATTTGAATTATAAAAATACTTGGATTTGAAAACAATTCAAACAATACTGCGGTTAATTAATGTAAATTTAAAATGCTTAAAAGATTGACCGCCGAGTTTATTGCTAGGTCTTCTTTGTAAGAGCAACATTCTGAACCAGTGTAGCTTCATTAAGTCTAACATCTTGAACTTAACTAAGATGCTTGACGATTCAAAAGAGCTTGTAAAAAGCTTACTTGAATGAAGATTATTTTGGTTTGATTTGACTAAAAGTTAAATGCGACAACTTCTGAAACTCTATACTTGGTCGTTAATACCTTTCCGCTCCCATTCTTAAGAAGACTTTGCGCTCGCAGCAAATTCATAAGGTATTAATATGACATCAGCCACGGCAAAACTTTTGCCTTAGTTCCAACCAATATGTTCTTTTCCATTAAAAAGTTGCGCTGCCAACGCAAAAGTTATATAAGCAACAAATTTTCCTGTGATGAATTTACCAAGCAATATTAGTTGATATTAAAGTTACATTTTCAATCTAAAAGTTTATAAAACTTGTTTATTAGTAATATTACGGTCATCCTTGAGAGAGACTGTTATAGTGAGATCATATATTATCCTTGTCGATGAAACCTCTGGGGAAACTTGGACGGGGTTTATGCTCGGCTACTGTTAATAAGGCAATATACTTGTGGGATTTGACTAAATCCATATAACAAAAGAGTTAGGGGACAAAACTAATTCGAGATTTCCAATATCAATGCTCATCTCTTGATGTCCATTCAGGGGTTGACATTTAGCACCATCACTTCGGTTTTTCTTATATGCTTTATTGCAGAATTTACCTGCATTACGGTGAAGGAAAATATTAAATGACAATGTGGTGAGTTAATCTATTTTATAGAAACACGGGGAGGCTTTCCCCGTGGGGTTTAGTCACAGGTCTCTTAAATAATTTATAGAGTTAGGCTTTACTTTGCTTTCCATAATACAAAGGTATTAATTAATTGCTATAATCCGCTAATAAAGCTAAATGTAGAGCGGACTATCGGTTTTCATAACTGTTACATGCAAGGGTCCCAAAAACAAATGCACTACAAACCACCGCCACAAGCATAACATACGTTCACTATCACTAACTCAATCGTTTCGCACCGCGACCGAAGCATTTTCAGGACATAGATTCCACGACAAATTTTTGCGATTTTATTTTGCGATTTATGTGGAACGAGAGTTTTAAAACATGGTTAGGTAAAGACTTAAGTCTAGACCTGAACGTCCATCGGATGAACAAGAAATACAGGAATCAATGAGTAAATATATCTGTATTGGAATGTGATTTGTAAACAAGACACCTATTAACGTTAGTCACAAGTTTATAGTATGTGTATTATGTTCTTAGAAAACTAATCACATCATTTTAGTATATCCTATTTGGCATGGTTATAACTAAGAATACCTACATTGTTCGCAAGAACGAGCTATGGATATTGCCAATTCTAAACAACTTTCTTATTTTATGAATATCTTAACGTTGTTAACTGAGTTACTTAAAGAATACTGCATACTTTGTGTAGTATTAAGTCAGTCTGTATGTCCTACCTTTCTTAGAGAAATATTGACGAAATTAAGTACTATTGAAGTTTATTAAACATATTAGTTCTCGTTTTTTTTACAGGGACGGAAATTTAAATTAGGGAATTTTAATAATTAACTTAACGCGAATTAAGTTTCAGATACGATTTGTCTACGAACTCATTATATGGCAAATCATTCAACAGTTCAGTACTATAACCTACATAACCTATAACTGTAACAAGTAAGTTTCGAAGTATTTTTTGAACTTATGTTAAACAGATTGCCGAATAATTTCTATAATTCGACGTTACTTTGCGGAGGTCCATAGTATATAAGTAATGAAAATATTCATTATCTTCCTGCCCTTATCCCACTCTAAGTGGGGTCGGCACCATATTTTACGCATATTTTACGATATCTAGATAAGAAAGAGGGTAGTCTATTCTACTTACTTACCGCACGGTGAGTCAACTTACCTTAGTCGCCTTTTACGCAACCACGGTAAGACATGAGGGTGGTCTATTCTACTCACGCGGATACCACACGGCGGGTCGACTTATCTTAGTCGCCTTTTACGACACCTCGGTAAGAAAAGAGGATGGTACTATTCTATTCAGCCGGATACCACAAGCCGGAAGTAATAAAAATATTATTTCGCTATGATTCGCGATTACTCGATTTTATCATGGATTATAGCGAAATATTATTTTCATTACTTAGATTGCAGAATATTATTATACAAAATAACAATTTTACTTTTAATATTGAAACGTATACCGAAAAGCGCGTAGATTTTTTAAATACGGCTTTATTTTGGTTTTGTGTTTATATTACGTTACAGTAAAAGCGTTCACGATGTATTTTTGTAAAAAGACCAATCTCACTCGAAAAGGCTCTCGTGAACTCTATTAAGTTAATACGGTAAGCTTTTACACTTAGTCGCTCAGCGCCTGAGGGCAAGGGGCATAGACAAAGTGACTTCCATTCGCCTTTGAGCTGGGTAAACAAACTAATATAACGCTTCGTACACATTGTTTCTTTGTATTTCTGTGCGGTGTAAAATGGACGGTTTATGATATCGCAATCTTATCTTGTGTGATAAAAAATGTTGCCTTATTTAATGTTAATGTGTGTATTAAAGCACGGAGGGCGATTCGTGGTTTGGCCGTCAAATTGCACGAGTATAGATAGAGAAATAAATAACTAAAGAGAAGACTGACTGGTCCGTTGGCGAAGTGGGTAGTGATTCTGCCTTCAGGTCCGCAGATCACGGGTTCGATTCGTTGTTGTTTGTTGGTTCTTCGAGTATGGGTATATTTGTATTTAATATATTTAAAAATTATGTATGTATATATTCACCAGTTGTCTCTCACCCATAACACAAGTATTACGTTACTTTGGGGACGGACGACCGTGTGTGTGTGACCCATATAAAAAAAATGTAAAAAAAAGAAGAGAGAAGATAAACAGGAAACCTAACAATGTTATGGCACTGTGACGATGTTCTCGCTTCGCAAGCTAGGAGTTCTAAGTTTGATTTTTAGTTGTGCCAAATAGAATTGACTGACCAAGATACAATATCTAAGACTTAAAATACCTATTTTAAGACAAATTTAATATGATACCCAAAAACCTGTATTAATTTTGAAATGATCTTAAAAAAATATTTCACATTAAAATAAAAAAGAAAATCTATTTAAGAATAAATAAAGGTTAAACATTTGCTAACTGAAGTTCAAAGTTCACAAGGCCATTAATTCAGTTCATTAGAAAATTTGCCAGGTTGTTATCATAATCTTAAATTAAGACACAAAGTTACTCAGTTTGTATAGGGACATTATTTATTTAACTTAATTACGTCCCAAAGTAACAAATAATACAACTTGCAACTGCTGTAAAGTTTTATTCGAGTCAACTTCGCAAACAGCCCTCTTGGGGTCATAGCTTAGAAGATTACTTTGCAAACAATATATTTAATTTAACTTATAGAATTAGGCGTTATATCGCAGAGTTCCGTAATACAAATATTGTGACAATACAATATTAGGTCAATATATTCATCAAAATTAAAAATTCAAATTTTTTTATTGAGTAAACAAGTGGTTTTGAATCGTCAATTCTACTGCTGGTTCGGAAAGCTGTTCTACCGAAAAGAGCCGAGAAATTATTCCTAAGAATGATGTGATTTCCTGTAATTGATACTAAATAATTAATTTAAGACTATGTGGATATTTTTTGGTTTATATTATATGTTATGCTGTTGGAGATTCGTATAAATAAATACCCACTGCGCCAACGGCCCAGTCATAATACAAATATTATGACAATAAAATTTTTGGTCAATATATTCATCAACTGCTAATTTTACTTATAATACAGCTTGTATTACGGATGTGGTGCTCTGCCAAAATTCCAATTTTTGTTTTGCAAATGAAAAAAAGCGTTCGTTCAGTGTCTTAATAAAATTGACTGACTAATTACAGTCATCAGCCCTGCACTACACGTCGACGTTAGCGCGCGGCATTCTTAGGACGACGTTCTCAGACGCTAGTAGAGCTTCTATGCTCTACTCTCCGTATTTCGCAACCTAGACGATGCTTCTGCGCTCCTCCGTCCCGCCCGGTGACGCTGTAAAAGCCGTTAGGGCTCTAACATCATATTGTGTCGCAGTGTTTGTTACTATTTGATTTTTTAAAGCATATTTTAAACTATGGGATCCGATAATGTTGTTATCATTGTGATGTTTATTGTGGGCCCCGTCGACGACCCACACTGTTGTGACGATGATGTGTTCAATAAAACACTTTTTCAATATAAGCTTGCTCCGGCTGACTGGTGTGAGAGTAAACGCGTGTGACTCGTTTCGCGTTCTAATTTCGAGTGACAATGTTCGGCCGGCCGCCATTGGTTTTATGCGCGTGTCCGGCTCTCGGACGATCTGAAGTCAGCCGCTGCGGGGGGACTTACGTCTTTAGTTTATATTTCTACTATTACAATACAATACTTATGCTATCTTATTCACGTCACACCACAGTCACACGTCACAGATTAAAATATCATCCTCACCATCTGGATGCGTGGCGAACCACCACAGTGTGGTTTTCAAATAATTTCTTTCCGCGCACCACCATTTTATGGAACGATCTCCCTTTGGCGGTGTTCCCGGATCGGATCGATCGGTATCGATATAAGTACCTTCAAAAAGCGTATTTTCCACTTTTTTAAAGGACAGCAACACCCTCGCTCTGCGAGAGGTCGTGGGCGGCTGTGATTACTTGAGGTTCACCGCATGCTCGTTTGCCATCCTATTCCATAAAAAAAAAAAATTCTATATCGAACATTATTTACAAACATTCTGAACGTAAATCTATATATGTCGCGAACAGTACTTTATCGATTTTCTAAAAGATTAAAATACTTTTTTAAACATTTTGTCGCGAATTTTTACATAACGAATTTTGAGTGCAAAGACGAGGTAAAAATTTACTTCCGGCGGCTTCCTTTCCGAGCTTTAAAGCACCTATTAAAGCACCTAAATGTATTTTTTTAAATTAAATGCGATAAAAAAATCGCCTAAACAGACGATTCTTTAGTTACAAACGTATTTGAAGTCTCAATGGATGACGCAACAGCTTTTTCTTTCGTTTATGAATAATTTCATAAACAACAATAATTCAATTCCTGAATAATCGACATTGAGTTGCTGCTTAATGTCTGCGACACACTAAGCAGTATGTGAATGTGATGAAAACTGTAATATTGTTTATTAAATATTGTAACTAAAAAAACCATCAAATTAAAAAACCTATTAAAATATAAACGTTTCATATTTAAATAGGTTTTTATACGTTTTGTACTTTAACAGCTATGGCAAGCTCGTGTAACTGGTGAAAAATAAGATGAAACCAAACAAATACGTCATTTTACAACCGATAATTGAAATTGTAAATGATTTATTCGTAATATGAAGATAAAAAATGTACACCTTAAAAATTTGTGTCCGTTACACTTACATAGTTTAATAACTTGCGAATCTAAAGTGGGGATTAATGGAACACGTACTTTAAATAACCTCTAGACCTTGGAATCCCTAGAACTGACGACCTTAACAATATTGGTGTAAGATTCTATAATAAAATTCCGCAATCAATTTTAGCTTTGCATCAATCATTAATCATTACAGCAGTTTATAAGCACTTAAAATGAGGTTGATACAGAAAGCCTACTATACTGTTGAGGATTACTTAGATGATAAGAATATGGGGATAGTTATTCTTCGATCTTGTACAAGACTAAATATAACTAGTAATAAGAATTATATTTTTAAAAGAGCAACCGCCGAGTTTATTGCTGGCTCTTCTCGGTAGGAACAGCTTTCCAAACCAGCAGTAGAGTTGACGATTCAAAAGCACTTGTTTACAAGTTTATTTAAATAAAGAATATTTTGAACTTGAATTGAAAGAAAGACTTTTTGCAGTATTGTTAACAGGACCTATGTCTAATAATAGAAATTCATCGGTTTAAAAGAAATTAATTAAATCGTTCGCTGACTGTGGGCCTCATAAGAAGGCTCAGAGTCGCTCATCGGGCGATGGAGTGAGCTATGTTCGGAGTATCTCTACGTGATCAAATGAGAAATGAGGAGATCCGTAGTAGAACCAGAGTTACCGATATAGCTCAGCGTGTCGCGAAGCTGAAGTGGCGATGGGCGGGGCACATAGTGCGTAGAACCTTTGGGCGTTGAGGTCTCAAAGTGTTGGAATGGCGACCCCGCACCGGAAAACGCAATGTCGGTAGACCCCCACGAAATGGACAGACGACCTCATAAAGGTCGCCGGGAGCCTCTGGGTCCAAGCGGCACAAGATAGTGTGCTATGGATATCACATGAGGAGCGCTATGTCCAGCAGTGGACGTCCATCGGTTGAAGAAGAAGAAGAAGAAAATAAATTACTTGGTGTTATGGATTGCTCGTGGGCTTAGTGTACATTCAGCCTTACTATGTATAAATTCCTCGTGTATAGAAGATTATTCGTCAATGAGCCAGTTTCGTGTATATTGTTGACCTAGCACTAGTTATGGATTCATGTATTTTGGGTCGATTTGTTTTGACATTATTTTGGCGTCACTGTTGTTTATACCATTTTGGTGCCATTATATGATCTCCTGTAAAATGGGCATAGAGCGTTTGATTCTCGACTGGATCAATTTTTTGAGAAAAAAGTAATTTTATATTACCAGTGTCTAATGATATAAAGTAACTATTTTCATTCAGGAAAACGTGAACTTTGGTATCTGCTGTTATATTCAATTATAATATATTTTTCGGTTATACCCTACACATTATATTACTTCAGTACCTGGGTGACTGGATGCGTATCGATCCTAGGTTTTGAACTGTTTTGGTCTGCCCGTTACCACTAGGCTATCACAAATTTGCATTCAAATCTACATTTTAGCATTTTTTAATGCCCGAAATACTTATAAAACTATATTTTCTTAAATGAAACCTAGCTAGATCGAGTTTTTCTCCCAAAATCCTCTACATGCTGAATTTCATGAAAATCGTTGTAGCCGTTTCCGAGATTCAGAATATGTATTAAGTGTCAGCGCACACTATATACAATAACACGATATATTAGGAATACCACTATTCCCGTTCCGAGATGCACTTCTCTTGAATGACAAACAAAGACTGACTGTCACTGAAACGTTTTATCAATGGGAAGACTAAACCGGAAACAACAACGGCACAGTGTTGCTACCATTTTAATCAAAAAGGGCGCGATACTCTTGTTTCATGACTGTGTTGCTATAAAATACAAAGCGGAAGTCAGTAGGGACAACATGAGTAATAAAGATATTGTCATTCCTGTTACTGTCAGGCCTCCAAGCTGGGGGGGGGGGCTTCTGAGCTTGGCACCCCCCCTGGAGTACGTCAAAACAGAACAAAGGATTTTAAATAATTTAGTTGGGGCCTTAATTTATTTATTGCCCCAGGGTCTTTGGTTAGCTAGCTACGACTCTGCCGAGCGTCCATCCACGACTACGGTTCACGTGATACTGACTGTCGCGTGGATACACGAAGCAGTGTAGGTAATACATCACATCTACACCATTACCTACTAGGCAGAGGTACTCCTTGTATAGCATACCACTCCCAGCGTGTATCATGACAACATTACATAAATATATATTTATCGTGAGATACAGCATTTAAATTGCAAAAAAATAAAGATTTAGATACTCTCAATGCAAAATGTATTTTTTCTGTTTTATAAGATTTTGGATATCATTTTGTATGTGTAATACGTTATATCGAGTGCGTCATTGAGTCCATAATTCAGCGCGGCTGACTCAGTTTAGCATACGAATGATATGTATGAGTACACATCTCGTGAATACACATGAGAAATATATAAGTTTGGGTTTGTTTTGAATTTTTTTTTTGCGAATAAGACGCAGGAATAAAGTGATATTTTATTTTGAAACGCGACTTTTGATACTGTTTTGTTTTTACCGTGTGATTTTTAGACGTGATATCACACAGATAAGATCTCGTAGCACTTTAGCGAATTTAGCGGTATCAAACCTTTGACAGACGCTCATAAGTTTTGTATTGAATTTTATGTACTGAATTACGCAATTAGTTTACATTATTATGTTTACAAAGCCGTGTGGTATCCTACTGAGTAGAATAGACCATCCTCATTTTATTACTGAGGTATCGTAAAAGGAAACTAAGGTAAGTTGACTCGCCATGTGGTATCCGGCTGAGTAGAAGAGACCACCCTTATTTCTTACCGAGGTATTGTAAAATACGACTAAGGTTAGTTCATGTTAGGGAGGCAGCCGGTCGTAATATACGTAGCCAAATCATGTGACACACGAGCCCACTCAGAGTGGGATAAAGGGCAGGAGGATGATGATGATGACGAGTTTAAAAAAAGTAAGTAAGTGAGTAGCGGCCTGTTACCTACTATCCCACTGCTGAGAATAGGCCTCTTCTCTCCGTGTTTGGAGAGAAGGTTTTGGAGCTAAGACCTACCACGCGGCTCCAATGCGGATTGGTAGGTTACACATATCTCCAGAATTCTGTAGAGATATGCAGGTTTCCTCACGATGTTTCCCTTCACCGAAAAGCGTGTGATACATTGCAATTATCAATTAGACACATAAGTTTTATCAGAAAAACTCATTGGTGTCTGCCCGGGTTCGAACCCGTGCCCTCCTCGAAAGAGTCGCACGGTGTTACCGCTGGGCTACCACAGCTTATTAAAAAAATCAATGCCCATATATTGATTTCCAACATTCAGTTTTATTGGGTTTCAGTATGTATTTTTCTAAGTCTAAAACAGAAATTAGACTAGTCCTACCCATTTTCTAATCCTGTTCGCGTTTTTTTTCCATGCCAATTCCAGACGCGAGGGCTTGCCAATTCTTTTTTTTTTCATTCTAGTTGTTTCTCAGAAACGCGGGTTCGGCGCACTCACCTTGCTTTCGCCCTCTACAACGCAGACTTCAATTTTGTGCCTAGAACTATTTGTAGACCACGCCTTTGAGTTCGCCGAAATGTACGCTATTAAATTCGGTATCAATTATTTTGATTATGACCTTAATTCGTGGTTGGGTTTGTATTAAATACCACTTGTTTGCCTTTCGTTTGAGATCTAGTTACGAAACTAATATTGGAAAGTCTTTTTAAATGCTTATATGGCAAGTCCGTCTGTGGTATAAAGTCCACAGCTAATCTATACTTATTATAAAACAAAGTCTCCAAAAGTTGTTGGTCTGTATGTTATTGATTTTCTCAGAATCTACTTAACGGTTATTACTAAAAGGCAGTGCAATACTTCCGGAAGGATTTATAGAATTAGGCGTTACTTTGCGGAGATCTATAATACCAAAATTAATAATAAAATTATTTTGCTATAATCCGCGATGAAGTAAAATAGAAAATATATATAATGCTAAATGTAGAGTGGACATTTCGTTTTCATACCTGATACATGCAGGATTCGTCAAAACACATGCATAAACCTCACTCACTGCAACATTGTAACAGTCTTTAACATATTAAAATTTTCAATAATGCTTAAATCAAATGATTTTAAATAATATGTGTAACATAACGTACTAGAAACATGTGATTCCGCACCCAAAACTAGATGGCGCCACTCATCGTTTGCTCCGCGCTATAGAAGTGCTTTCATAAATATATAAGAAGTCTCCATACAAAATGATATTAGATCAACATCGCCTATCAGTTCCTAAGCTTACACAGTGCATCCTACTGGAACACTACGCCTAGCGCAACTGTAAACGGTGCATCTTCTGGTACATCCAATTAAGGAATGCCGTGAAGGACCCCGTCCGCGATACTCTATGTATAAGTGACGATTAAACTCTTATACCTGTAACCTGCACGTAATCTTTTCCCCATCCGTCGGGTCAGCGTATTACAATTTGGCGCCCAACTAGTGGCCGAAAAGCGACCTTGAGTACAGTCTGACGATAAACTCGCAGCCGAAAAGCGCCCCTGAGTAGTGAGTACAGTCTGACGACAAACTCGCAGCCGAAAAGCGATTCTGAGTACAATCTGACGACAAACTCGCAGCTGAAGAGAGGCCCTGACTACATCATACAATCTGACGCACAACTCGACGTCGAAGAGTGACCCTGAATGCAGTTCTTGTCCAGGGGGAGGGAGAAGAGAAACATCCGCTGGAGTTAGCTATCGATCCCAAGTATATAGTGATTTGCACTTCGTCGTATTACCAACTAGCGACCAACGCGCATTCGAAGAGTGGCTCAAAGAAAATTTTGTGAAGAACTGGAGAAATACCGAGTATTTCTAAGAAACCCAAATTAATATTGAACATTAACGAACATATCAGCATCAGATACGATATACTGTTACGAAAGACAATACGCCTACATCTGTTCCACTGCATCGCTTAACGAAATGGTTGAGAGGCATCATTCAACCTTGTGTCTGACCATGGAGGCTTCTGCAGTTTTGTCCAGAAGAAGGGACAGAATGAATATCCAACGGAGTTCACTACCAGACCAAGCCAGAACGAAACTACTCAATACCATCGATACGAAGTGGTCGAGGCATCCGAGGAAACGATTTTTATCCTGTCCTACTCGTCGGGACGCCTTCGTGGACAGAGGGGGAGTTTGTAACATAACGTACTAGAAACATGTGATTCCGCACCCAAAACTAGATGGCGCCACTCATCGTTTGCTCCGCGCTATAGAAGTGCTTTCATAAATATATAAGAAGTCTCCATACAAAATGATATTAGATCAACATCGCCTATCAGTTCCTAAGCTTACACAGTGCATCCTACTGGAACACTACGCCTAGCGCAACTGTAAACGGTGCATCTTCTGGTACATCCAATTAAGGAATGCCGTGAAGGACCCCGTCCGCGATACTCTATGTAAAAGTGACGATTAAACTCTTATACCTGTAACCTGCACGTAATCTTTTCCCTATCCGTCGGGTCAGCGTATTACATATGTAAATTTCCTTATTTAACTCTATTACACTTTAAAAATAAATATATTTTAAAAATTTAAATAACCTATTTTGGACCGTTAAACTGCCTGTAAAAAACAATTTAAACGAATTGGAGCAAGCATCATTCGAATCTGTGATTTCATATTCATCGATGTTAAAAGTAATAGGAAGTGGTCGCCAACATTTTGTGTCACGAAAGTCCTTAATAGACCGGCACCGCGGGAATTTCTGCCCAATCCGCAGTGCAGGGGACGTCTGCAAATCGGCTCAAACATTGCTGCGGATTTGATAGTTACGTAAGAGTTTTTGCCGATTAAAATTCTGTTTTTACATGTGTCCGTTGTACCAGATCTGTGGTAGCCCAGCGGTAACACCGTGCGACTCTTTCGAGGAGGTCACGGGTTCAAATCCGGGCAGACACCAATGAGTTATTCTGATAAATCTTATGTGTCTAATAGATAATTACAATTTATCACACGCTTTTCGGTGAAGGAAAACATCGTGAGAAACCTGGATATCTCTAGAGAATTCTGGAGATATGTGTGACCTACCTATCCGCATTGGAGTAGCGTGGTAGGTGTTAGCTCCAAAAACCTTCACTCCAAAAACGGAGAGAAGAGGCCTATTGTCAGCAGGGATATTAACAGGCCGATACTTATGTGTCCGTTAATTGGGAATGATATACCACAAAGTCGTTGTACGAACTACTACCGTGGATCCGTAAAACTAGTGTTTTTTTATTCTTACATATTATGGGTCTCTAACGCTCACAAGTTTTGTATGCAATACGCTACGTTTTATTGCAATTTGCGACTTGGCTTTTGGCAATTGTTTCTTTTTTTCTGTTCTTTTTTACACCAATTAATTTCGTTAAACCTTAGTGGTATTTTACAACACCTCGGTAAGAATGAGGATGGTCTATTTTACTCAACCGGATACCACAGGGTGGGTCGACTTACCTTAGTCGCATTTACGACAGCTCCGTAAGAAATGAGGGTGGTCTATTCAACTCACCCGGATACCACACGGCGGGTCGACTTACCTTAGTCGCCTTTTACGATAGCTCGGTAAGAAATTGGGATGGTACTATTCTACTTAGCCGGATTACCACACCGCGGCGTTAAAAATATAATAGAAATATATAAAGTTAAATTAGGTCACTTCAATACTAAGCATGCGATATATAATTTCCACCAAACCTAGCTAGGATTTATCTCAACCTACTCTCAACAATGCTTTCTATTAAACAAACATACAGGCAAAAACGTAAAATTTATCACATGCTCCATTTTGCTTTGAGGGCTAAAACTGTATTGAAGCTACATATAATAGACCGAATCACCGATGTTCCGTTCAAAAAGGAATGGGAAGAGGCAGTTTAACGATTTATGCCACGGAAAGTCCCTAATAGGAGCGCCGTTGCCGCATCGAGCCCCCGCAGTCCGCATTGCAGGCGCGGATCGGAAACGATTGCTTATACCTGCATCACATAGGCCAGGGTAGGTGAAACTTTGTGCATCAACATGGATTTATTGTTTAAACTAATGTTAATGAGCATAAATGGCATAGGTATGAGAAATTTTGACTTTATGATGATTGGAAAAATTATGATATACAATAGACAAAGCAGGAACCGACATAAGCTTGCGGCTCCTGCTTTGCGCCTTGCAAAAGTGCGTAAGTCGTTTGTGGGTTTTGGTATAAGATTCTATAGTAAAATTCCGCAATCAATTTCAGCTATTATAGCAGTTTAAAAACACTGTTAAAAAGAGGCTGATACAGAAAGCCTACTATACTTTTGAAGATTATTTAGAAGATAAGAATGTGTGGATATAGCTCTCTTTGAACCTGTGCTAGACAGTAACGACTTAATGTAAATAGTATTAAGAATTATATTTTTTAAATAGCAACCGCTGAGTTTTTTGCTGGCTCTTCTCGGTAGGAACAGCTTTCCGCACCAGCAGTAGAGTTGACGATTCTTCATCACTTGTTTACAAGTTTATTTGAATAAAGAATATTTTGAATTTGAATTTTGAATTTATGGACATATTCAATTTCAAATCTACTTTATTGAAGTATACTTGTTAAAAAAACTAATTTAACCAAAAGGTACATTTGAAATTTTTCAATTTCACGAGTAGTTTAATTATTGTCTTATGGAAAAATGCTGTGGGGCAAAGCGGCCGATAAAGAAAAGATTTTTGTTGCTCAAAAAAGAGCCATACGGGCTATCTGTAATATGAAGCAACGTGAGTCCCATTGCGAAAAGTTCAAAGAAATAGGCATACATTAATAATGTAAAATTGAAAATGTTTAAAAGATTGACCGCCGAGTTTCTTACTAGTTCTTCTCGGTAAGAGCAACATTCCGAACCAGTTGTAGATTCAAAAGTGCTTGAAAGAGCTTATTTGAATAAAGATTATTTTGATTTGATTCGATTTGAATGTAATCTGTGAATTTCTTGATCGGTGACGTGCCCAAATTATTGAGTTACGTGCTATCCATAGTTATTATACAAGAGTAGGGAAGCGAGCTCAAAATTTGTCATATTACAATAAAGAGAAAGCAAATGAGGTTGATCAGTCTGTCTCCCTTTTTTTGTATGATTAGATAAACATGAATACAGGTTTCATCTCTCCTCTAATTATTTATTGTACCACCATTACTTGCAGGACTGCCTATAGCTCTGCTTTTCTAGTGTTAAAAACTATGTCATTGGTTCGCCATCCCTGATATACGCAATCGTTTCTCTTAATTTTATTTCAGTTGATGGTGCCGGTAAGTTTTACCGTGGGAATTGTATTATTTCACATGGGAATTAGGTAACATTATACCTCGTTCGCGTCAAAATACTGTCAATAATTTACTATGTGTTATTTCCGGTTTTCGAAGCAAAAACTGGAATTTCTAAACCCAATATATCAGCCTGGAATATACTTGTAATTTATAGAATGGTGTACTATATTGCAGAGTTGCATAATACAAACAGTATTACGGTGTGATCTTTAATATTTAAACGAGTTATTCTTGTATATATATATATATATATATATATATATATATATATATATACATATATATATATATATATATATATATATATATATTCTGAATCTCGGAAACGGTTCTAACGATTTTCCTGAAATTCAGCATGCAGGGGATTTCGGGGGAGAAAAATCGATTTAGCTAGGTTTTATTAAAAAAAATTCGTTATCTGTTTTTAAGCACCATGAAAACTACAAAAATAGAAACAGAAAGCAATAGATAGAGCTGTCAGATGCAAAGCTGTGACAGCCTAATGGCAACGCGCGAAGCAATAAAGTTCGATACCTGGGATCGATTCCCACATGTCACCCGGCGTTTTTTTTATTGCATTATTTTATATCTTTTAAAAATTACCGATTAAGGCTCGGTTACCTTTTAATTATATGGTAATTTCTAATTCTTTGCTGGTGTAAAAATTTGTTCAAGCGGATACCTGTAAAATCGTGATACACGATCGGACTTTTTTACTTTATAACATTTGTATACTATAGAGGAGCTTACTTCTTTACGGATTTTTGTCATCCGAACTTGTTTCCTTGCGGACTTCTAACCTTAGTCATGGCTTACCTTTACTTATAAGATTTGGTCCGGCAGAATGTTATTTATAATGAAGGCGCGTGATTCCCCTCGAGAGTACTACGTGTACTCACCCTTAGTTTGTGAAAATACACCTTCAGAAGAAACATTGTCAGTTTTTATTTATAGAGAAAAAAGAAGCGGTGAAACTTAAAGCCTTAGAGAAATGCAATAACAATTTTGTTACATGTTTCAAATACAACCTCCTTCATATAGTTATCCAATAATATGAAAAACATTGTGGTCATTGAGTTGTTGAGAAAGATTAAATGGGTTGACTATGGGAAAATTATTTTTTACTATTGCATATTATTTTTACTATTTATATTCAGAAGTGGGATGTACCCTAAACTCACAAATAGATTGGACATAAGGAATATCTGGAAATTTTAAGAGTTCAAAGAAAAGACAAATGACGATTAAT
Source organism: Morpho helenor (assembly GCA_029227775.1). Classification (NCBI taxonomy): domain Eukaryota; kingdom Metazoa; phylum Arthropoda; class Insecta; order Lepidoptera; family Nymphalidae; genus Morpho; species Morpho helenor. The sequence goes on along the minus strand of JARGCU010000034.1, from coordinate 14,373,174 downwards.
ATCTTGAGACAACAAGGAGAGTGCGAATTTTGTATAATTTCAGAAATGGTTGCGATATGCGGTAGCTATGGGTAAAATAGAGCGTTATTGAAGAGATTAGAGATGGGAATTAATACAGGATATAGTTTAGGATATAGTTATACATCTCCGCGTTATTCTAGAAATTATTTTATTACTTTTGCTATCTATCATAAGCGGTTTGAATTCTTGAAATTATTCACGTTCGCCATATCAGTTGAGCGTGTCCCCCAAAAGCGTTTTAGTATACAGGAGGTATAGACTGTAGAATATTATGAATCTAATTACAGTCACGCAACATCGAGTCTGCGGCGGTGGGGTCGATGCACTCAGCTTTGATAAAAGATAAAACTTTTTGTTTGGCTGATGGCTACACGTTATATTTCTATAGACCGATTTGAATTCGGTACGCGATTGTTTGAAATTATTTTTTGATAAGTTCCTTTTGTTTCTCTTTGTGTTGTTTGGTATAACGATCGATATCCAGCTGAGTAGAATAGACCATCGAGGTGTCGTAAAAGGCGACTAAGGTAAATTGACCAGCCGTGTGGTATCTGAGTAGAATAGGCCACCCTCATATCTTACTGAGGTGTCTTAAAAAGCGACTAAGGTAAGTTGACCCCTGCCGTATGGTATCCGGTTGAGTAGGATAAACCACCCTCATTTCTTACCCAGGTGTTGTTAAATACGACGTCAGGCCGGTCGTGAAATACAAAGCCAAATCATGTGATAAAGCCAATGATGTTGTGCCGACCCAACTTAGAGTGGGATTTAGAGAAAAAATATTAATTTATCTCCAACAGCATTAAATATTAAATAATCCAACAGATATTCCATATAGTTTTAAATTAATTATGTAGTACCAATTATATGAGGTCACATCATTCTTAGTTACTACGTTAAAATTAAGAACCTTGAAATAAACACAGGAGAATAATGAAAAAAAAAACAATATTAAGGCCCAAATGTAACAACACTAAAGTTAAAGTTTTAGTACAATTTTTCAAGAATTATGATAGCCTTTCGCCGCGAATATCCGGTGCGAATGCGTCCATTGTACAGCTATTATATAAGCGCGAGATACTTGATATTGGGATATTCTGCCACAGTTTCGTTCTAGCAAAGGAAAAGGCCGATTTAAACCAAACGAACATAGAGCTAGAATAAGAGAATTCTTTCTCGATCTTTTAGTGTAAAGGAAACATCGTTCTTAGTTTGTAAAGCAAATTAGTAACGAGTAACAATGAGAATCAAGAACCAGAATTTTTGCACAAAATCAGCTGAATGAATAGTTTTAAAGAGACGTCTCCGCGAAACAAGCGCGTCCGAACACGCAACACGCAAAAACGCTGCATTCATCAGTGAGCTTAGTGATTTTAATGCCAATTTGTATGGCGGTGGAACAGCGCTCACTAGATGTCACTGTTGCAGCGTCATACAAATTTTCTGCGTATTTTAAATTATTATGAATAATTGAGTGAATTAAAACTCTAGCATTTATCGCATCGATTCATTGATGTCACAAGAGATAATGTCTTTTCCATTAATGGTTATGTCATCTTGTTACAGGTCACCTGGGTTCAGCAGCCGATAATTATTGATAATGTGAGTACACCTCTTCAACCTTTGGTCTTCCACTGCTGAACATAGGTCTCTTTAAGGGATCTATTTCCACACGACGCGATCTTGTGCCGCTTGAAACCAGCGGTTCCCGCGACCATTTTGAAGTCGTCAGTCAACCTCGTAGAGACTCTGAGTACACGCATTATGATTTATTTTTATGGTATAACTAGCTGTGTTAGCGGATTCGCTCGTGGAATTTAACTGTCGCAAAATTTTACTTGAATTGAAATTTTGAATTTTTTTATCGTACTATGTTTTATTGCTGCTCCTCCTCTATTCATCTTAGTGTGATGTTATATAGCCTACATCCTTCCTCGATAAATTGACTATCTTACACTGAAATAATTTTTCAAATCAGGTAGTTCCTGAGATTAGCGCGTTCAACAAACAAACAAATCCTTCAGCTTTATATAATATTAGTATAGATTTATTTTATTGGACGTATTTTTCGGTTTCATTCTAGTCAATTCGACCGTTGAATTACTGAATGCACGTAAAATATCAGAGTGCATGTCGTATTTTCAGTGCAGGGGTTATTTGCCGTTGCAATAACGCATAATGATAAAATCTTATCGATGTAAAGGTAGGTACACATTGCTGTTAAATTACAAACCTGAGTATTAATTTTTACAAATCTAATTTTTATTATAAGTACAGAATATGAGAGTTCTTTATATTTTGTTATATTTTATATTGTTTCGTAAGTAAAAAGAGCGTATTGTATAGCCTGTGTATTGTTACTCTTATAGGATAAGCGGGTTTCAGCAATTAAATGAATTCTTTTGTTTCTGCAATTGAATAATGCGATTCTCGTAGTTTCTACTCGTGGAATTCTGTAAAGTGTGTTGAAATTTTAATTGGAAAAATAGGCAGTAGAGGAATTGAATAAAAGTTAAAAAATTGTTATTTACAAAAGCTTATATTTCATTTAATAAATCTTATTTATCTATTTTATCTCATCCCACAACAATTTTTTATTAAGTAATGAGGTATATAAAATGTATAAATAATGATATTTTATAAAATTGTGATAAGTACAATCGCGAATTATACCCAAATATAATAATATACGCATTCCATTTTTATTATGCTTCTTTCGACAAATTATACGCCGTGTGGTGTGTTCCGGCTGAATAGAATAGTACCACCCACATTTCTTATGGAGGCGTCGTAAAAGGCGACTAAGGTAAGTTGACCCACCGTGTGGTATCCGGTTTATTAAAATAGACCACCCTCTTTCTTATCGAAGTGTCGTAAAATACGACTAATAATAGGTAAGTTGACGTCAGGCAGGCGGCCGGTCGTAAATAAGCAGCCAAATCATGTGACAGCATGTTTATAATATGTTGTGCCGACCCCACTTAGAGTGGATTAAGGGCAGGAGAATAATTGTGCATAAAATTAGCAAATTAACACCTAATTTGATTGATAGATAGAAAGAAACTAGATTTATAGAATGAATCTAAAAGTCTTTACTTCAGTACGAATTACAAGAATTGTTCAGGCCAGTGTGTACCCAGCTTAAACAATCAAAGCGGGTGCAAAATTGTGACGTAAAATGGCCTATTGTCTGCATTGATCGATTGCGATTAGATACTGTTTCCACGGTTATCGCGTGACTTGGGGCCGCTAGCTATTTGTTGCGGGTAAGAGTTAGGGTAGTGTGGTATACTGGGAATTTGGACTGTTACGCCGGCGATTTTACTTGTAACATTGGACAAAATATATAGAAGTAGGCGTTACTTTGCGAAGATCCATAATACAAAAGTAATAATAAAATTATTTTGCTATAATCCGCGATAAAGTTAAGTAGAGAATATATATAATGCTAAATGTAGAGTGGACTATCTATCATACCCGATACATGCACGAATTGTAAAAACACATGCACAAACCTCCACCACTGCCACCACAATACACGAGCTCTACACATATTCACTATCACAAACTCAACAATCGTTTCGCACCGCAACCGTAGCATCATCTCCTGATGATGCTTCGGTTCCGGGGCGAAACGGGACTCCACGACAAAATCGCAATTTTTTGGTGGTGGAGATTTGTTTATTTTTACGAATCCTGGACGTATCGGGTGTTCGGACGTATCGACGACGTATAAAGTATTGTCTGTGTTACTCTCCCACTGTTGGGAATAGGCCTCTCCCTTTTTGGAGAGAAGGATTGGAGCTAAAACCTACCACGCTGCTCCAATGCGGATTGGTAGGTTATACATATCTCCAGAATTCTCTAAAGATATGCAGGTTTCCTCACGATGTTTTCCTTCACTGAAAAGCGTGTGATTAATTGCCATTATCAATTAGACACAAGTTTTAACAGAAAAACTCATTGGTGTCTGCCCAGGTTTGAACCCGTGACTCGAAAGAGTCGCATGGTGTTACTGCTGCTACAGCTAACCCTGTATAACTTTCAGTAAATAAGCATTTCTTATTTAAGTTGTTAACCTATAGTGCATTTCGGTACCCCAAAATAAAACGTTTTTATATTGTAGTTAAAGTTTACATTATTAATAAACAGGATGCTTGGATACTGTATAGTCCACTCTACATTTAGCATTATATATATTTTCTATTTTACTTTACGACGTATAACTTTCAGTAAATAAGCATTTCTTATTTTAAGTTGTTAACTTATAGTGCATTTCGGGACCCCAAAAATAAAACGTTTTTATATTGTAGTTAAAGTTTACATTATTAATAAACAGGGTGCTTGGATACTGTATAGTCCACTCTACATTTAGCATTGTATATAATTTTTATTTTACTTTATGACGTATAACTCTATATAACTTTCAGTAAATAAGCATTTCTTATTGAAACTAAACTATTTATATTAATAAAAGAAGTATTCTAAATCAGTTTTATTCTTTTCATAAAAAATGCTAAAATGAAATTAAAGCAAACTCTCATTCGCTATCCGCGGGCTAGCTGCTAATGACAGCGGCTGTCACATCTCCCACGTCAAAATGGCGCGAAAGGCTGTGGCAAGATGTGACATCATGGCTTGCTTGCTTGCAGTAACGACAAGGCGGCGTTGTTACATTATTTTTAGCTGTTAACTTATACTTATACTGTATTTCGGGACCCCAAAAATAAAACGTTTTTATATTGTAGTTAAAGTTTACATTATTAATAAACAGGGTGCTCGGATACTGCAGCCGAGCCCCATAACTCGCAAGGACCCTCATAAAGTTAATTAAAATTTATGTTCTAGTATCACGTTCAATATTTATATGGAGTTATTACAGTTCCGTTGTGTATTGAGTTTTTTTTATGGGTGGGGCTAAGGGGGATATCGGATGTCATTTTGCATTTTAAATGTCTGCTAAAAGTCGTAGCGGCTTAGTGGTTGGAAGATCTAGTTATTAAATGTTGGTTTCAAATTTGAGGCCGATAGAAGCTTTACATAATGCTGGGAATAGGTCTCCTCTCTCCGTTTTTGGAGAGAAGGATTGGAGCTAAGACCTACCAAGCTGCTCCAATGCGGATTTGTAGGTTACACATATCTCCAGAATTCTCTAGAGATATGCAGGTTTCCTCACGATGTTTTCGTTCACCGAAAAGCGTGTGATAAATTGAAATTATCAATTAGACACATAAGTTTTAACTGAAAAACTCATTGGTGCCTGCCCGGGTTTTGAACCCTTGACCTTCTCGAAAGAGTCGGAGTTTCCGCTGGGCTATCTATCACAGCACTTATGTCTCTTTTATATCTCTTTATTATACTATATACATCATCTTCCTGCCCTTATCCCACCCTAAGTGGGGTGGGCACAACGTGTTTTAAACATGTCTCTTGATTTGGCTACGTATTTTACTACCGGCCGCCTGCCTGACGGCAATTTATCTTGGTCGTATTTTACGGCACCTCGATAAGAAAGAGGGTGGTCTATTCTACTTAACCGGATACCACACGGTGAGTCACTTACCTTAGTCGCCTTTTACGACACCTCGGTAAGAAATGAGGGTGGTCTATTCTACTCAGCCGGATACCACACGGCGGGTCGACTTACCTTAGTCGCCTTTTACGACACCTCGGTAAGAAAAGTGGGTGGTACTATTATATTCAGCCGGATACCACACGGCGGACGTATTTATTACACTATATACCTACATTTAATTTAAATGACTTTAATATGGGTTTCTACTAATCAATAATAATCTATAATGTTATATAAGTTATAATAATATATATTTTTATATAAGATTAGATATTATTTCCTTTCTTGCGCCTAATTAAGCCTATAAATATTTTATTTTACCTGTTATCAATTTTGCTTCATGTCACTTTGACATTCGTCAATGTGTTGTGCTAATTAACTTTTTTTTTTGACATCAGTTTCTTATCTATTTCTGTAAGGTTGACTGACGGAATCGTATTATAATGAAAAAATCTAATTGGACTGTACGGAAAAAAATTTGACACCCACCTTGAGTGGTACAACGGTAAGAAAGTTCTGATCGAAGTATGATAAGGATATTTTTAGAAATAGTTTTTTTTTTTGGATGAAACTCGGTTATTTGGATGTGGTAGGTCTTTTGCTAAGATAGCCGTGTGGTATCGTAAGGAAGATGGCGGCAGTGCTGCCACAAGTATAAAACTATGTCAAATCAATTCAAATCAAAATAACCTTTATTTAAATAAGCTCTTTCAAGCACTTTCGATCAATATGAACACTGAAGCTATAACTGGTTCGGAATGTTGCTCTTAACGAGAAGAACCAGAAAGAAACTCGGCGTTTTTACTTAAACTTTTAATCATTTTCAATTTTACATTATTAAACCGCAATCCTGTATGAAACTGACAGGATTTTCAAATCCAGGCTTTTTTATCATCCAAATAAACTTCAATTTTGTTATATGCTTTTTTAAGTATATCTCTTATACTTAACTTAAACCTTTCTGTAGACTGGTCTAGTATGGATTGCGGAATTTTATTGTATAAGCCAATACCGAGACCATCGAATGAGTTGCTAACTCTGAGTAGCGACACAGGTATCACAAACTTTTCGTGACCTTTTGTATGTCTATGATATACATCGAATTTCGTTTTATACATATGGATATTTTTCCGTACGAATAGAATATTATATATATATTGATGCTACAAAATATATATAGTATATATATGTTGTATGTCTATATGTATGTCTTTAACATCCCTCTGTTTATACGCGTAACGTTGACAAGTGTAAAGTAATTTTGTATACCATGACGGTAATAATCATTATTGAAATTTAATACACGTTCACGGACAACATTACGTCCATTGTCTATAATTTAGAGGTGTCACGTTGTTAAGTAACGAACGCAAAATTACATAGTATTACTTGTTACTCCAGTGCACCCTAATTTAGAAAAAAAGAGCTTTGAACTTTATAGCCTTTAGATATGAGCCAAGAAGCAATCCTGACGGATTTTTTTTTGATACATATAATTGGTAGCTATTTGACAGCTTCGTTATTTGATTTTCAATCGCACGCTTTTGTGATTAAACTCATTTTAGATTGACATCTGATAGTTATTTGATTATAAGGGCGCGTGCACAAGTGTTAAACTAATAATGTGTACGCTACGTGATCCTTTAAATATAGAGTAGAGAAATTATACGGCAAGCAAATTGGGCATAAAATTTTATTCAAATGTAATATCATTCATTTTTTCAAGTAAAGTTGCATTGCATATTTATAATATTATGTGAAAAAATATAATTAATAATAATTTGAAGTAAAAATATTTAGACCTTTCTTATGAGATAACCACCATGTGGAATGTTGACTCAACAATAATTGTTCCTATTGTTGTGTCGGTTAACGGTCTGATTGCGAAGAGCCTCGACCAACATCTTCAGAGGCTTTCGCTTAACAGTTGGATCAAGTGTCGGATGCAGAAGGCAGTATTGCTTGAATCGGCGCGCATTGTGAGGAAGTTCCTCACTTTGGATCCCTAACCACCGGCAACTCGGGATATTTCCCCGTTCCCGGCGGACGACAATTTTTTATATTTTTAAATGTTTTTTTATTTTTTTTTTTAGAAATATTTAAAAATGTAAAAGTTAGGATTAAGAAAAATAAAGGAATTTGAAGTAATAATAATTTTTACTATAATCCGATATGAAACAAACAGAAAATATATGATTTTTTAAATGAAAACAGAAGAAGAAAAAGACGAAGAAGCGTAAGAAAGAATAAAACGTGTCAACACCCCATTTCAAAAGCATGAATTCTCTAAACTATGTCTGTGTACTTGAATATACGAGAAGAACAGATTAAACTGTAATTTTGTTACACCTGCTAGTTATACCAGCTAATGTTATTTACGACATACTTAATAGAACTCATTACTAGTACAGCTAGAAAAAAAGGTATAATCTAGTAGGAGAAAAAACAACTGAAAAAGCGGGTTAGTAATTGCTATTAAAAAGGACCCCGGGTGGGTATTAACGAATGTTTAATGGTTCATTATGGACAGGGCGGTTCGGTGGACATGAGGTCAAGAATCACCTGTCACCTGTCTTGTTAAAAAAGTGTAGACAAAAACGTTTGATAGATAGCATAGCGGTTGCAATAAAGCGATGACTAAAATCGGATCCCGTATAACCTAAGCGTTCTGAAACCACTTTTAATACATTGATCGTTTATTATTACTTTCGGTTATATCGGAATGCCTAAAATAAAAATACTTTAAAATAAATATATGGGCCAATTCATATTTTTCACCTTTAATATTGTCGCGTGCAATATGTTCATTACACGTCCATTTGGTTCACCTCAACGCCAGATAGACAAATAATGCACTTTATATCACGCTTTAACAATGACATCTAGTGTCCGCTGTTCTATCGCCATACGAATTGCGTTTTTTTTTTTATACGGGAAAAAACCACTTATGGGTACCGCCGCCCGACGGGGACAGGCGGCGGTTATGTCGGACTCGCACCGACTAAAACGACCTGTGTGCTCCACCACGCTGCCGATGGCAAGGACAGGGTATCATTGTACATATTGCCCCCATCCCCGCCAACAGCTCTGATCCCAGAGAACAAACACCGTCTCCGGGTAGGGGCCCCTCGAAAGAGAAGCCCCCCCCTCCGCAGAGCAGAAGGAGCCCACCGCTGCCCGCGATCGCTCCCTGCCCACCGTGTTTGCTATTTCACGGTCGACAGGGAGAGACCGCGCCCCAAGTAGGGACCCCTACGCCATGGTGGGCGTTACCGCCCCCACCGGGTAATTTTTTATAGAGGTTTTCTTCCTCGCAACCCGAAGGTCCCCGTTCCCATTGCTGTCCACCATGTCCAGCCAGACTTAAAGTAAGCCCAACTGAACCCGTCGCTTATTAGGGGCTCCACCCCAACCCCCCCGGAGTCACCGGCCCGTCCAGATTACTCTCTGCTAATCAGAGGGACAACTGGATTGGCCACCCCGCCACAGTGTTCCGTTCTCCAAGACTAAGCTTGCCCAGGGTGCGCCACGAGGAGGCCGACCACTTTGACACCCCATACGAATTGCGTTACGCTAACGCGATCGTTCGATCGAACGCGGTAAAAAAAACTCGCACTAAACACAAAGTGCGTTTGGGATTTCAAGCAAGCCGGCCCGCAATAAGCGAGTTCGCAAAATTTAGGAAGTTGTTAATTTTTATATCATATTGGTTTATCAGCGGATGATTGCTCTTCTTTTGAATTCCATTAGCATCATGTTTTATTTCGTTAAGTGTATCTCGCCATAAAAATCAATAAATCGACCGTTCGTTTGTTTTTGGGACGTTAATAAAATCGGCTTTCACGGGATTAACGACTAATTAGATCAGATTGCAAACTGAGCTACCAGATTAATACCCCTTTAAAGGTCTAATAAATTTGTATTGAACGGTCAGAAATGTATGAAAATATTGTGCATCCATAACCTGACTACATCGAGCCTTTATCAAACAATATTAAAAGTGTATATGCAAAAATAGAGTTGTGATAGCCCAGCGGTGCAACCGTGCCACTCTTTTGAGGGGTCACGGGTTCAAATCCTAATGAGTTTTTCCGTTAAAAATTATGTGTGTAATTGATAATCGCGATTTATCACACGCTTTTCGGTGAAGAATAACATCGAGAGGAAACCTGCATATCTCTAGAGAATTCTAAGGATATGTGCATCCAATCAATTGGAGATCCGATTATATATAAAATAATTCAATTCAATTAAAATATTCTTTTTTTAAGTAAACTTAAAGTTATATAAGTAAACAAATGCTTTGAATCGTCAACTCTACGGTAGGAACAACTTGCCGAACCTTAAAGAGTAAACTTAAAAATTAAAAACAACTACACTTAAGATATTTTTTGCCTCGTTGATCCTTGTCTAATGGACGCAAGGACATCGGAGTTTTTTTTACAATGATTTGTAACAAGGAAACGAAAAGCAGGTGATGTTAATTACGATATGAAACAAATAGCTCACTCCGTAACACCTTTTAAACGCAGCTGCCTTATTAAAGGAAGCGTCATAAATAACGCTTTAGATGTTTGTTTTAATAGACAATGGCTCTTTAAAATCATTGTACAGATAAATATAAAGACACTAACCATAAATTTTAATTCACAAACGCGAAAAAAGTTGGGGACACAAAAGCTCCATTGTGCTCAACCATTTTGGGGGTAGTCGGAGAAATGAACGCTTCTCGGTAAGGAGATTCGTTTTTGTCCGTTGATGAATAAATTTTTGTTATCTAAGGAATATTGTTCTCGGCCGACAAAGGATAGAAAAATAGGTGTCAGCGCCCGAGTCAGGGTAGGTTTTTGTTCTTGTAAATGTTTTTGAAGTGGGTGGTAATTTGTTGTGATATCAAGATGAGAGCGTAATAATATTGGCTTCGAGAAAAGTACAGATATAATTTACATTTACACAAATTATCATAATCTTCCTGCCCTTATCCCACTCTAAGTGGGGTCGGCACAACATGTTATAACATGCTGTCACATGATTTGGCTGCGTTTTTACGACCGGCTGCCTGCCTGACGTCAACTTACCTCAGTCGTATTTTACGACACCTCGATACGAAAGAGGGTGGTCATTCTACTAAACCGGATACCACACGGTGGGTCAACTTACCTTAGTCGCCTTTTACGACACCTCGGTGAGTAACTTGGTTGGTCTATTCTACTCAGCCGGATACCACACGGCGGGTCGTTTTACCTTAGTCGCCTTTTACGACACCTCGGTAAGAAATGGGGGTGGTACTATTCTAATCAGCCGGATACCACACGGCGTTACAGATATAATTAACATTTGTACAAATTATATGTATACAAAAAATATATATAGTGACTTGTTGCTATTGAAAGCTAGGTGAAAGCTTCGTCCTTTGTTTTCCTTTTTGTTTAAGATAAAGAATCGAACTTAGACCTGCATTTAATACTATACAGATTAGCAGGTTAGGTTCCAAGATTTCTTCAGGTACATGCCAGTGTTTCATAATTTATTAGAAGAAGAATTATTATTTGTCAATCGCTACTTATATATTAATATTATAAATGCTAGAGTATTTTTCTCTGTTTTTTACGCTTTTAAGGCTAACTCGCTTGAGACATTGATGAAATTTGGTACCGTTAAAATTTATACATCAGGCTAATATATAGGAAAAAAAATCGCGTTATTCCTTCGGAAACAGGAATAAAACTCAATATATAATTGAGGGTATTTTAACATGTAAGTAGACGCGAACGAAGTCAGTTAGTACAGCTAGTTATATAGATAAGTTTTATAAGTAGTAAATAAGTTTAAGTACGAGTTTAACCTACAAGGAGTTATAGCCCGGCTTGATGTAATACAAGATCTCACCTACCGACTATCACGAGTTTATTTTACGGCTTAGGAAAGCGCACTTAGTGATAAGACTTAGTCCACTTAGTACAATATCAAAAATCATAATTTAGTAAGTTAGTAAGTTATTAATCATCATGTTAGGTATCTTTTTCAAACTAAAACTACTAAATTAAACTAAACCACGGTTGATTCGCCGTGTACAGACACGGTCAACAAAGATGGTAGAACTGTGGTATGGCGCTGGCTAAAACCTTTATAGGTAGGTTGGTTTGTATGTAAGAAAGTAAGGTAACGGTCTGTTACTATTAAACTCCTGGCCATAGACCTTATCTCTCCGTTTTTGGAGAGAAGGATTGGAGCTAGGATCTACCACGCTGCTCCAATGCGGGTTGGTACATATCCGTATAATTCTCTAGAGATATGCAGGTTTCCTTTACCGAAAAGCGTATAAATTGCAAATATAAATTAGAAATAAGTTATAATACAAAATCTCATTGGTTCACCCGGGGTTTCAACCCAACCCATGATCGTCTCTAGAGAGTCGCATGGTCTCACCTCTGGGCTATCACACCATGGTTGGTATGTACATAGTAAATATTATATTTCCAAGCGCTTGATGACAAACATCTATTTCTATTTACACGCCTCGGTAAAGTCTTCGCTGGAAATATTAATCGGTGAATGTCATCACAAGAAGATAAGAAACCTTTTATCGTAAAGGAAACGAGTATCGATCATATTGGGACCAGATAAGCGTCCCAGTGTGATCTTTTGAAGAAACAATATCAGTGAAGCGAGAGTCGAGTTATGAGTTGAGGGTTCTGTATGTTAAGAATGATTCACCTTTACTAATATATAAAGCTGAAGAGTTTGATTGATTGTTTGAACGCGATAATTTCAGGAACTACTGGACTGATTTGAGAAATGCTTTGAGTGTTAGTTAGTCCATTTATCGAGAAAGACTATGGGATATATAACATCACGCTAAGATGAATAGGATAGGAGCAGCAATAAAAAAATATTACGAAAACGGTAAAATTTAAAGCTTTCCTTGCATGCGCTAAGTAAACGGTGATAATTATACAAAAATCATATATTATGGCTTTTCTCTTTTGCTCTTCATTTAATGCCTGACTCCCTAGCACGAAAGAAAGGCAAACTAACAAACAAACGGACACTTTCGCATTGATTATTCATGACATTTATTTATAAGCCTTTTATTTTAACATTACTTTACTGAGTTCTATAGTAGAGAAGTAATGATAAAATACTAGTATTTTATATCTTCTATCTTAAGTGGTTTCTTGTTGCTTTAATTATTTTTGGTTTGTGCTTAGGCGACTAAGGTAAGTTGACCCACCGTGTGGTATCAGGTTTAGTAAAATAGACCACCCTCTTTCTTACCGAGGAGTCGTAAAATACGACTAAGGTAAGTTGACGTCAGGCAGGCGGCCGGTCGTAAAATACGTAGCCAAATCATATGACAACATGTTTGTAACATGTTGTGCCTGTGCATGAGTGGGATAAGGGTAGGAGGATGATGGTTTGTGGTTTTCTAATTATTTTATAGTTATTCAAGCAAAACTAAATCAAGAACAACCCCATAGCACGGATCCCTAAAAAAGATCTGTTATCGGTAAATTGTTAAAATCTCAAATAGTTTTGGTGCGTCGGCTCGTGAAACCGTTCGACGACTCAGGTTTATGGGCTTTTTCATTCATTCCCGTTCTCAGAACGGCGGCGGCTTTTTGGCGCCTACAAAAATCCCTCATTTTTTGTTCGATTTTTTTCCCCAGCTATCGGGTAAGAATTAAGCGCGAAGAGTATTGGGTTGTGTTTACTTCTAACTGAATGATTCCGCTTTTAAACTGTAGGATGATTTTGGAATTTCATTGTTAATGAATTTCTAAGCGTTAATAAAATCGAAAATACATACTCAATTTTTTAACAAGTCACGTTTACATCGTCGCGGCCAGAGTGATCTTGAATAACCATGATTTTTTTACAGTACTACATTAGTATAATGATTATGCTGAATAGAATGTGGTATCCGGCTGAATAAGATATTACCACCCTCATTTCAATCATCAATTCTTACCGAGGTGTCGTAAAAGGCGACAGAGGTAAGTCGACCCGCCGTGTGGTATTCGGCTAAGTAGAATAGACCCCTCATTTCTTACCGAGGCAGCGGTCAGGCAGGCGGCCGGTCGTAAAATACGTAGTCAAATCATGTGACAACATGTTTGTAACATTTTGTGCCGACCCCATTAAGAGTGGGATAAGGGCAGCAAGATGACGAATGTAGTATAGGTTATGATTATTATGATGATTTATAGAAGCAGGCGTTACTTTGCGGAATTCAATAGTACAGAAGTTACAACATAATTACTTTGCTGTAATCCGCGTTTGTTAAGAGAATTCATGTAATGCTAATTGTATGATGCAGGCCACATTCACATACCTTATACATGCAAGGCAAGTCACCACACGTATAAATATGCTGCGAGGACGTTATCTCACGGAAGGAAGTGGCGGGCATTGTATGAAACTGGACAGATTTTCATAAGACATTTTTTAGCATCCAAATAATCTTAAATTCTTTAATATACTTTACGTATAAGTATACCTTTATGTAGCCTGATCTAGTATGGATGCTTACAAATATAAGCGTTCTGAAAATTCCCAACATAAACGTACCTGGTAACACTATGTACCACAGTTATGTAGAATAAATACCTGCGATGCAAATAACGAGTTCATGTATAACGTAAAATAATGAAACGAAAGCACAAAAAGCGGCGACTTCAATAGGGTTCCTTGAACCGGCCGTTCAAGATTTTGTTCGCACTCCATAATTACGGCGGCGGTCACTTTCGGCAATTTCACAATTTCTCCCGCATTCCGGCCCTTTGCCGATGACGATGATTGACTTGAATAAATGGCACGCGGGTTGAGGGTTGCACAAGTCGTTAGCGAGACGTAGTTAATTAGCTGGAACAGCTATATCTCGTTATTTTAATTATTGTTTAGAATTCGATGTTAATTTAATGGCGACCTCTAAAACGGCGTGACTGCCTAACGGTGACCCTTTTCAAATCTAACCAAGTATAAGTGTGTTTAAGAGTCCCACAATCTCACGCTCAAATCAATTTAAAAATAAGAAATAAAACGAAAAATTAAAAAAAAATTACAATACCTAAACGTTAGAAAACATCATTCTTTGTCCTTATCACACTGTATTGTGAACAATCAGCTATGAACAACAGTTAATATTGCAAGTGAGAAGATCTAGAAATGTGAATTAGATTTGTGTTTAAGTCATCATTATCCTGCCCTGGTATAAACATAATTTGGCTAGGTATTAGGTTTGCCTGACGTCAACTTACCTTCTTCGTCTTTTGCGACGCCTCGGTAATCTATCTATCTAATCTCGGGAACGCCTGTCGGTGCAGGGCGGGTGATCAGCTCCTATTCTGGACTATTCCACCCAGGACGGCTCGGTAAGAGAAGAGGGTGATTATTTTATTCAGCCGGATACCACACGGCGCGTCAACTTATCTTAGTCCACTTTTACGACACCTCCGTAGGAAACGAGGATCTATTCTAATTAGCCGCGTACTGTATTTAAAATTATTAATGTAATTATTTACTAGTTGTCTGTTACCTATAACACAAGTGTTAATTTATTTACTTTTGGAATGGATAGCCCTGTGTATGTGTTCAATATATTTATGTATTTATTATTTATTCAATAGAAATATCTTAATGCCAGTCCTGAGGTTAAGGGTGACCCCCGTAGCCACATAATCTCACAGTTTGGCCACATAATCTACACAGTTGACACGTCTTAAATAAATTAATAAATTATACTCTTAAAATAATAATGTCTAAAACAGATTGCTAATAAAAATATTCTCGTTGCACTCAGAGGGGATATATCAATCGGTAATAAAGACGCTGCAAGCATAACGACGTTGTCATGGCCATTTTTACACGAAATGTTCGTTATTTCTAGAAATACATCATTTGAATTGATTTATAGCGCATCCCGCCATCTGCGCGTGAAATTGTGAATTAGTAAAAAAATCTCCTTGCCTTGAATTATGTTAGCATGTTTTCTTTAATCCTATACTAATATCGCAGAAGTTACAATATAATTATTTTGCTGTAATCTGCGTTCGTTAAAAGAATCTCCACGACTACGATCCTATCTATTTATCTGGCCAGCGTCTCCCAGCCTTTTATAGTCCACAGATCCTTAGGAAATTAAGCACAGTTTTAATTATTATTATTTTTAAAATATCGTGTGCTTAGATCAAATTTTTTCTAATAAAATTTGTTTGCTGATTTTTCGTTTTGCGGCCCTTTTGCGTTTAGTTTTAGGCGCAGTTCAGCGATGCTTACGACTTCTGTCAATTGCCATACGTTTTAAGCTATTACGTTGTTTCTGTAACGTTATAACTGCTGCATTATATTAGTGTGTCTTATGAGTCAGTAGTTAGGTGTGCTAGTACTAACTGTTAGTATCTCACAACGAATCAGTGCTATGAGTCAGTTTTTGAGTACTAAATAGTGATTCATACACCTAAAATGCAGCTAAACTCTACCCGGCGCCTGTTATAGTAAATTTAGTGAATCAGAAATAGTTTAGTATAGTTAAACGATTCTCATGTAAATAATGTAAATAGTTAAGGAAACAGTTAGCCTGTTGCCACTTTAGCTTCACGTCATGATGATCTTTATAAATAATCCTAAAAATCGTCTTTTATACTAATTACTAATATTATAAAGAGGAAAAAATTTCATTTATGTTTGTAATGTATTCACAGAAAAACTACTGGACCGATTTCAAAAATTCTTTCACCATTGGAAAGCTGCATCTTCACTAAGTAACATAGGCTACATTACATTTTGCAATTTACAAAAAAAAAGGATCCGTTATAAAAATGTAATAAGGTGTTAAAAAATAAAAGTAACGCGGGATATTACTAGTATGTAATAAAATACTTATAAGCTGTGATGGTCTGGCGGTGAGACAGTGCGACTCTTCAAGGGGTCACGGGTTCAAATCCCGAACAGGCACCAATGAGTTTTGTTAAAAACTAATTTGTGTAATTGATAATTGCAATTTATAAGACGCTTTTCGGTGAAGGAAAACATCGTACAACCTGCATATCTATAGAGAATTCTTGGGGTATGTGTAACCTACCAATCCGCATTGGAGCAGCGTGGTAGGTCTTAGCTCTAATCATTCTATTTTGAAACTGATAGAGAGGCATATGCCCTCTAAAAGACAGACTTTCGTATTCCTGGTATGGATTAATTATTATTGTACCCATTAACGTGTGTTGTTCAGTTCTGATTGGATACTCTACCCCCCTTGGGATTTAGCTGCGACCTTAGTCACCTTGACCTGTTCAAGATCAGACGGCGAACGACCGACCTTCGAATTGAATGTGACATTTACATTAAAACGGATTTCAAATCGCTGGTTTGGTTTGATTTTGTTTTTGTTAGGAATTTTGTTTGATAATTTATTGGTTCACAAGTCTTGTCAGCGATTGAACGATTAATGTAGTTAAGCACTTTATAGAATTAGGCGTTACTTTGCGATTTGATTTGATCCATTATACAGAAGTAATGATAATATAAGATTCATCATCATCCTCCTGCCCTTATCCCACTTTCAGTGGGGTCGGCACAACATGTTTCAACTATGTTGTAATTTGATGTGGTTAGGTATTTTACGAGCGGCCGCCTGCCTTACGTCAACTTCGCTTAGTCACCTTTTACGACACTTCAGTAAACAATGAGGGAGATCTACTCTTATTGTTTTTTAGTGTCATTATTATTACTAGTGGTGCGCGCGTATTCGTTCGCGCCAAGTTATGCGTTAAAGTACAGTTGGTGGAAGGAATTTTTGTATACCCTTGTGTAGTAGCTTACAGTACTGTCTGTTTATAAAGGATCTATTTAACACTGTAATGCACAAATAAAATGTTTTTTTTTTTAAATTTGATTTGTACCTTCAAAGAAGCAATATGTTTTTCCCTGAATTTTCTTATTTGATTTTAAACTAAAACAATTTATACATAAACCGTATCTGTCAAGTGCATACCGGGCCAGCAACAGTGTTGGATGTCGCGCGGCCAAAAATAACTATCTAAATTTCTACACATCACACCAAAGTTGTAATGAAAGTATTACGGCAATAATAAAACGATGTATATAAGAAATTCTGTCTGTATGTCTATCACGCTTTCCCGGCTAATCTGCGAGACCTAGGGTAAGCGACCTTTTTAATCAACGGGCCACTTAAATTTATAAAAAATTTAGCGGGTGACACTTGCTCTAAAAAACTTTAATTTAAATAAATATTAGAAAAAAAAAATGAAATTAAGAAAGTTATGATTTCCGTTTAGTATGTTTTACGAATTGTTTATAATTACTTTTTTAACAATATATTAAAGGGCGGAAGTCAATAATATGAATTCAATTTTAAAAATGATTGGCGGACGGCATTATAATGTTTAAAAGGCCGCAAGTAGCTCGCGGGCCAAGTGTTGATTATCTCTGCGCTAGACCAACATTGATTAAGTTTAGCACAATTAAAGCTAATACATCCGGATATAAGCTGTGGTAGCCCAGCAGTCATACCCTCCGCCTCTTTCGAGGAGGTCTAGGGTTCAAACCCCGGGCAGGCACCAATGAGTTTTCTAGTAAAACTTATTTGTCTAATTGATAATTGCAATTTATCACACGCTTTTCGGTGAAGGAAAACATCGTGAGGAAACCTGCATATCTCTAGAGAATTCTGGAGAAATGTGTAACCTACCAATCCGTATTGGAGCAGTGTGGTAGGTCTTAGCTCCAATCCTTCTCTCCAAAAACGGAGAGAAGAGGCCTATACCCAGCAGTGGGATAATAACAGGCCGTTACTTACTTACTTACTTACATCCGGATAACATACAAGATGAAAAAATCCTGTTCGTACCCACTAAAGAAGGCCATAATTCTAATAAACGATGTCGCGAAGAGATCTGGTCTTATAAATTGATCGTTTCACATTTTCCGCTCTGAACGACATGAATTATTTATCGGAGAATTTCATTTTCAGAAAATGTTGATAATAAAACCATTTAAGATAAATTGTAGCTTTTCTTTGGCGCAATAAGAAATTATATTTGTAATAGCGATAGCTTTTTATGCCAGGTGTTGTGATTTCATCACCAGGTAACATTAAATAAATTGGATAAAGAATCGACAGTTAGGATTCATAATTGCTATATTACGAGTATAATATAATACTATTTCGCGATTTTGTTTGTGTATAACTTCAGTACTGAGTTCAACTATATCCATAATAAATAAAAAATAAGTAAGTAAATAGCGTTACTCTACCGCTGCTGGGAATAGGCCTCGTCTTTCCGTTTTTGGAGAGAAGGATTGGAGCTAAGACCTACCACGTTACTCCAATGCGGATTGGTAGATTACACATATCTCCAGAAAACTCTAGAGATATTCTAGTTTAGTTTTCCTTCACCGAAAACCGTGTGATTAATTATCAATTAGACACATAAGTTTTAACAGAAAAACTTTGCACGGTGAAAAAACGGTGCCTGGGTTTGAACTCGTGACCTCCTCGATAGAGTCGCACGGTGTTACCACTGGGCTATCACAGCTTGCCATAATAACATGGGGCAATTTAAGTTAAACATATACAAATACATAAACAAATGATAAATTTATCCGTATTTAATTTTAAATAAATATTTAAATATTATGTAATAAAATTAATTTTTAATAAATACAGTTATAAACTGAGATTGGAAATACGAACAAATCGTTTTTAGAAAATTTTGGCCATTTGTTGCATGCCGAGCTGAAAACATGATAACTGCCGTCTGTGCCAAAAGTCACATTGATCCGTTATTCTCATCGGACTTGAATGACAAACAAACAAACGCACTTCTATATCAATCATATTATTAAAAATAGTCTCCAAAATCTGTTTGTCTGTATGTAAAAGATCTCACAATCTGAACGGATATATCTCTATCAGTACGTTATTGTTGATACAAACACTACAATACAGCGTCAAATAATATACGCACACTTTCTATTGTGTGTGTAATGTGTTCAATACCTACAGCTGTCAGCATATGTACTAGAAGCAGAGATTTTATTAGATATGAGCTCATGCGTATACCTAACTCTTAGGAGAGCTAACTGATGTTAATTGATACCTACTCACAGAATTCACTTAAACTGATCAGTCATCATAATGTACTTATAGCAGTGCGTAAATAAAAGTCAAACACATGAACATTTTTGTTAAACCCTCCCGCTTCAACCAGTCATCGTGGACAGCTAATATTCTGGACGAGCATATTTGAAAATTTGGTTCAATAAGGTCAAATTTCTTGGTAGAGGTTGGTCGCCAAATCAGTCAGGTAGGGTTTGGTTCAATCCTTGTGTTTCCTGCCATTTTTCTTTATCTTCTCAAAATCTACAAAACGTATTTTTGTGCGGTTTTTTATTAAACAGTAAAACATTAATTCTGGAAGGTTTAGGTTAATAATACATTACTGTTTTATGTAAATTGTTTTGAGGAGTCTCTAGGTTGTGATAAAACTCGCCTGCTGTGAGTATTATCGCGTACGCTGCTTAAACCACCAGACATATGCTACAGTCTACAAAATTATTACAAAAAAGTCCGCGATAGCGTGTCTCTATCTCTTATGTTAGAAATTTCCATTCGGTAAAAAAAAATTGAGACACTGATTTTCACGCGGGCGTAGCTGCAGGGAGACCTAGTGTCTATGTAATAGAGATCCCGGTGTCTCCCTTTAGTAAGGCGCGTTCCACGGGCCATTCTTTCTATCCCGGCCGCAATTCTAAATCGGGCCACGCCGAGCTAATTCAGGACCGTGCGACTGTCGTCGACTTCCTCTTACGTAACATTAAGACAATTGGTGATGTACGATATATCGTCGTCTAATTTAATTTAGCCGGGTTCAATGACACCGACACGCCGAACGAGAACTTTAGGGTTTTTTCATGTTTGGGGCAGTTTGTAAACCATTTTATTTTGAACAATTAGTAGGTGCGACGTATTATGTCATACTTCGAGTATTCCATATAAATGTACCTTTTGTGAGATACCTATTTGTAATGTTCCAAAGAGTTATTTAAATATTATATATGCGATAGTGTGTTTGTCGTCTCAAGTACTTACAGAGCAGCGACGGGATTATATATTTGGTATAAAGATATTCCACGGGTCGAAGAAGACCGAAGGCTTTTTTTTTATCGATGCTATAGTCTATGCAGACGATAGACGTTAGTTATTATTATATATATGAACTTGAAACACATGTAACATCCGCCACAATGCCCTCCAATGGACGAAGTTATGGCTATTGTCTTCGAAAATATAGGTGTCCAGAAAGCGACCTGTATGACCATGACCCTGAGGAGCAAACACCTCGTCTTCATCGACGACCTTCAGACGAGGTGCCAGTTTTCTTACGGTCATTCGTGTCTTCTTACCATCCTTCGACGGTGTGATGACTAATCAGTCATACTATTAGCCCTCCACTATACGTCGCCCTAAGTCGTGGTCACAGACACCCCAAGAACGACGTTCCCCGACGCTAGTGGAGTTTTTGCGCTCTACACCCCGCATTTCAAAACCTCGACGATGCTTCTTCGCTCGCTCGTCCCGCCCGGTGACGCTATAAAAGCAGTTTCGCCCTAACCGAAAAATAAAGTCACATATCCCAGGTATAGACATAGCAAATGTAACTATTGTGACGTTTTAGGCGAACAACAATATAGTCAGTTCAAAAAAAAAGTCTATTGCCTACTGAGCATATGCTACCAATAAAAATGAAAAGCAGTGTTATATTCGGCTTAGGTTAATGTATAACCCTTACCGGCGATTTCTAAAAGAGACCGCGGCCGTCAGCGCTATAAAACAAAAAACACTATTAACTACAGTTTTAATTCCATAACATTCCCTTCAAACATTTCTCAGCCGTTTAAATAGTGCCGTCAACTCGATACGATCTATAAAACGAGCGGCAATTAAGATGATCAAATCGAATAAACACAACAAACATAATAAGGATGTCGACCCGGGAAACAACCCGGGACTTCACGCTTGGAGCTTCCCTCGCACGTGCTGTAAATGCCGCGCTCATACATACATTATTTTCTCGGTGTGTGACTCCGTTATGGCGATGCCATATTGGGCCGAGACGCCGCTGGCGCCAGTGTGGGTAAACTCTTTTTTGTCACTTCATGCAAATAAATATGAATAATTAATTGTTTTTAGAAAGTAATCTTTTGTTGTGTCTGCGCGTGTGTAACGAGCTTTAACCGTTACGCTTATGGTATCGCGAAATAAACAAATGAAAAATAGTAAACAATATGTTTCTCCGTTATTTGTAAATGAATCAACAAACAATCAACCAAACGCTAACCCGTCATCTCCACCAGTGTTTTAGTTTCGAGTTTCTTAAGTTAGCGTAACGTCAATTTGTATGACGCTGCCACAGCATACAAATGGCGTTACGCTAACGCGATTGAGTTAGTTAAAAAAAATTGGCACTAAGAACAAAGTAGCGTAATGGGCACCTTAAGAATGTTAGTTGGTTTAGACGTATCGGCTATTCGTCCCCGACAGTGTCGTAAAAGGCGTCTAAGGTAAGTTGACTCGCCGTGTGGTATCCGGCTGAGTAGAATAGACCTACGTTTCTTACCGAGGGGTCGTAAAAGGTGACTAAGGTAAGTAGGTCAAGCCGGTCGTAAAATAACTAGCCAAACATGTAACATATTTAAAACATGTGCTGACCCCACTTAGAGTGGGATGAAGGCAGAAGAATGATGATAATATTTGTCTACTTTTCGCTGACAGAGATTAATGTCATGAAATTTGCATACCTACGTTTAGTGCACACAGAAAGCTTTTGTGGACTTTTTTTATAATATGTATAGATATTACGTTGTTTTGGTAAGATTTTTAGTTTTGTTGTTTGTATGTGTATTGCAAGAGGAAGAAGAAGAAATAAACGTTCTTCCTTCCTTTCCTTTAAAAAAAAGTTACTAGCAAACTAGTAAACTTGTTAACCCCTCCAGATAAAATGCTTGTGTTACGAGTGGATTCAAGTCGGTATTATAATATCCAGGCATCGAACCCACGAACTCTCCTATCGCCGCTTCAAGATCAATATTCGAAGAATCTGTTCAGCTAGATGCGATGCAAAAAAGAGTTGCGCAAAGGTAAAGGTTGTCGTTTTTGTTGCGATACCTGCCGAACCGTATCGCATCTATTCTAGCTGGCCGCCATATTGGATGCGCACGCGCCGTTGAACGTCAATTAATTAATACATGCCCTTCCAGCTTCGTATCGCAGACGCGTTTTTGTTGTGTGCAGACTTTTTTGAATTCGCGATAGATTTACACTTGGATTGCTATAGTTGTACTATTGCTAGTAAATTGCACGCGATTTGTATATAATTATACAAGCTGTAATACCACCCTCATTTCTTGTCGAGATGTAGTAAAAGGCGACTAGGATAAGTAGACCAACTTTATGGTATCTGGTCGAGTAGAATAGACAACACTCATTTCTTGTCGCGGTGTCGTAAAATATGGCTAAAAATAGTTGACCCACCGTGTTGTATCCGGTTGAGTAGAATAGACTACCCTCTTTCTTACCAAAGTGTCGTAAAATACGACTAACGTAAGGTGACGTCAGGAAGACGGTCGTAAAGTATGTAGCCAAATCATGTGACAACATGTTATTAACATGTTGTGCTGACCCCTCTTAGAGCGGGATCCTATCCATATGCTATCTCCGTACGATTATTCGGTGACGGGGCGAAACGATTGTTGAGATTTGTCATTGTGAATACAAGACTACGAGAATTCTTAAAACATGCAAGTTATTACAATGTTTACGAATTTTGAAGTAAAAATAAAACATTGACGAGTTAGCGTGAAAAAAGCCAGCATAGCTTTATAATAAACATGTTAATCAGTGCAATTGGTTTATGTACAGTCTAGAGAATGTTTCCTAAAGTGGGGCCCACGCCCCACAGGTGAGCATTTTGATTGTTAAGTAGGGTCAATTCGGAAATAGATTCGGCACGAGTTTTACCCTTACTCCAGGGCATTTGAATGCAGAGCAAGATCTCGGTACCAAGTTTAACGAAAAAGCCTATTCTTTCAAATCAAATCAAAATCAAAATAATCTTTATTCAAATAAGCTCTTTCAAGTACTTTTGAATCGTCTTGGATCAATATGATTAACGAAGATACAACTGGTTTGGAATGTTGCTCTTACCGAGAAGAATCAGAAAAAAACTCGGCGGTCGAACTTTTAAATATTTTCAATTTACGATTTACATGAAAGTAAGCGTGTACGGGGTTTTGTGCTAGCTAGGTTTTATATAAAAAAATGTTGTTTTTATACCTGTGTAGAATTGAATGCAAATCATATTCGAGCTGTCAAACGAAAAGCTATGATAGCCTAATGGGTAACGGGCATACCAAAAAGTTGACCTTAGATCGATTCCCATGTCACCCGGCGCATTGCATTTTTTAAACTTTTCAAAAAAATTACCGAGCAAGGCTCGGTCACCCATGTACTGTATTTACATAAGAATATTAGAAAGGCTTAGGAAGGGGCATGGCGAAAAAGTTTGGGAGACAATGGTCTAGAGCAGGGCTTCTTTAACTTTTTTATATAGCGACCCCCTTCAAGCTTAGGAAATTTTAAACGACCCCCTCCTCCATATAATGAAATATATATTAACCGTAGATATAGATGTAATATCGCACTATTTTACAATGTAAATAACAGTTATGCATTGCCACTTTTTTCAAAAAATAGTTATAATAAAACTACAATAGTATTTTGTATGATTTTTATTTGTATTTATATTTGTACGTAGTGTGTATACTAACTTTATCTATTTAATTAAATTTATTGAAAAGGGGTAATGAAGGAACTTAGGAGAAGAAATATCAATAAATCTTTGTTAGAAAAGTTCTTTAAAGGACAGCTGCAGCTGTTGTTTAAAGAACTTTTCTGCATAACTGCATGTAGTTGTATTAATAATGATTGAAAAGTATCAGATCTTTGCGACGCCTTTTGCTTTCAGTAGTTTCGACCCACAGTTTAAGAAGCACTGGTCTAGAGAATAAAAATTAAATTTTATCTGCTTGTAGATTAAGCTTTCGACTAATTTGGGGCGAACATGATTATCTAATTAACGAATATAATCACGTACGTATATTGCACTTTCTCAGTAATATTTAATGTCACATGAATATTTATAACTAATTACGTGGATTGGTGAAGTGGAAATTGGAATACAGAGTGATTTTTGGAATATAATGAAAATCTTTTGGCCCAGTGGTTTGAGCTGACTTAAGACATTATAAGATTTAACTATTAAAGTGGTGGTCATGAAGTATTTGCATTCTAGTACAATACTACCCATGTGGGTTTGTATTGTGGTTGAAACCCGTGGCAGGTATGAATGCGGTTTTCTATTAAAAAAAAAGAGACTTGTTTGTCAATTTTTGGTGAAGGAACACATCGTGAGAAAACCTGTATACCTGTTGAGAAATCTCTGGATATATAACCTATCAAACCGCATTGGAGCCGCGAGGTAGGTCTAATCGTTCTCCCAGAAGGCAGAGAGGCTTATGCCCTAGCATTGCTACAGTAACAGGCCGTTAATTTAACATAACTTATAAATATGATATATGCGAAAGATTTTTGTATGTGATTGCCTGCATCTTTACGCTCGCGCGCACATTAATCTGCGTGTATGTATGTATGTTTGTACTGAAGTTCTAACGGTTATATGGATTTACATACTAGTAATAAGGTAGGCTTGTAATAATACATATGGTTTGATTTATTTTGCTAAAATCCCTTATTTAGAGAAAACAAAATATACTTCCATCATTGTCTATAATAAAATATTTAAATCTAAAAAAATTATCATCATTTTCGTACCTTTTTTCTAAGTGGGGTGGGCGCAATATGTCTTCATCTTCCATTCTCCTCTATTATTCGTCAAGGTGCTATATCTTTTATATGTATATCATTCTTCGCACAATGCATTCCTTTTTTTTCGAATTCCGTGTAGTCATATCATTCAGTCACATTCATATTTATTTTGGACAAATGTATCTGTATAAATGTAAAAAAATGATAGCAAATAAACTTTTTGTAAGGGACTTAAAACCGTGTCTACTAGTGTATTTATTAAATAGACTTAGCGTTCCCTGTTTAAAACCGCTAAACGCTCTACAAATACTTTCTTTAATTGTATCACGGCATATTTATCTTTTCTGTAATAATGTTTCACGTGAAATAATAACAATAAATGTTTACTCATTTACTGAATTGCCTTTATAAACTCCGCGCTAGCGTCGCATTATATTTGAAGAATGTCTTTTCATACCAACACCACGATTCTAACGCCTGTGTCTATCAACCCATCTGTCTGTAGATCCGTGGTGCGATAAAATAGCGCCTGATCAAATGCCTGCCGATTAAAAATTTACTAAATCGGACACAAGCGCATTCCGCCGAGAGCGTTGACCGCCTTCTCGCAGTCGAAGGCGATTTTTTTCTCAAGCCATTCACGATTCTGGATCGACTATCGGGCGTAAGGTGTGTTGTTTGGAAGCTTTTAATTTTGTAATATGTAAATACTATACTGACAGCATTTCGTCTTTCGTTCCGGGAGATAACTTGTGATACCTGAACGTGTAAATTCACCTTTTGCACAATCAAATACATATCACTGTTCACCTTTTACTTTCCGGAGGTGATATATAATAGCTAGTACATAAGTTCACATTTTGTTTTGAGAGGTAACTTACGTTTAATACACTTGTTCACACGTAAGTTTTGAGACATAACTTATTATGTCCAATACAGAAGTTCACGTGTAAATTTTCATATGTAACTTATTATGTCTAATACACAAGTCAAGTTCACATGTAAGTTTTGAGAGGTAACTTATTATGTCTAATGCAGAAGTTTACGTGTAAGTTTTGAGAGGTAACTTATTATGTCTAATGCAGATGTTCACGTGTAAGTTTTTAGATGTAATCTATTATGTCTTATACACAAGTTCACATGTAAGTTTTGAGAGGTAACTTATTATGTTTAATGCAGAAGTTTACGTGTAAGTTTTGAGAGGTTACTATTAATGTCTAATATACAAATTCAATGTCAATATAAAAGTCTACGCGTTTGGAAGGTTAATTTGCAATGTACCGAATTTGCTAGTTCACATGTAAGTTTTGACAGGTAATTTGGAAAGGTCTAATTCACAAGTTCACATGCAAGTTTTTAGAGGTAACTTGGTATGTGGAATTCACAAGTTCACGTATAAGTTTTTTGAGATAACATACAATGCAATACAATACACGAGTTGGATTAACTTAAATCTATGGAAAATGTTCAAGCAATAAACGAAGCAACGCTTTACTGCGTGTAATAGGGTGATAACTTTATACAAAAGTAATGAGAATATTATTTTGCTATAATCCTCAATTATTTTGCTATAATAATATAATAAAAATGTAGAGTGTACTATTCGAATAGTACACTCTACATTTAGCATTACACATATTTTCTTTTATCGCGGATTATAGCAAAATAATATTCTCATTACTTTTGTATTATGGACCTCCGCAAGGTAACGCCTTATTCTATAAATTATTTGATAACTTTATGTTAAGACAAAACAGTTTTTTACATAATGTTATTTTTTTTTTACTAATTTTGTTTTATTAAAGTTTTTTTACAACGAATAAGATAGTAATGGCGAAATGTAACTAATTATAAGAATTTTACTTTCAAGTCAAGGTTTTTTATTGTCAGTCGAGATTCTTACTGAACCTTATCGTGTACAATTATGCAAACGATTAGTAGAATTGACGATTCAAAGTGCATGTTGACAGATATTTTCGAATAACGATTATTTGGAAATTGAATTTGAATAATTTGTCAATATGTAGTTTATTATGAGTAGCTCGTGTCGTGTTTTATATAAAACTTTCCTTTTTAACTAGTGACATGTCTAGTGTCATTATCTGATGATTGATATTTGATTGTAATGCAAATTATACGTTATTGAAACGGATAACGGAAGTAATAACTCAAGGATATATAAATTTGATCGACTGTTTTCATTTTTTTTTTTTATTTATTCAGAACAACCAGTGTCAGTTACATAAAAATATTAGATAAAACTAAATACACCACACAAGGAATTAAATGTACTGCCTCTAGGTGCTCCAGCATACACATACACATATATATAATAAACTAAATGCAACACTACGCCGTGTGGTATCCGGCTGAATAGAATAGTACCACCCTCATTTCTTACCGAGGTGTCGTAAAAGGCGACTAAGGTAAGTCGACCCGCCGTGTGGTATCCGGCTGAGTAGAATAGACCAACCTCATTTCTTACCGAGGTGTCGTAAAAGGCGCCTAAGGTAAGTTGACCCACCGTGTGGTATCCGGTTTAGAAGAATAGACCACCCTCTTTCTTACCGAGGTGTCATAAAGAAGGACTGAGGTAAGTTGACGTCAGGCAGGCGGCCGGTCTTAAAAACGCAGCCAAATCATGTGACAGCATGTTTATAACATGATTATTAAATAAACATACGGGTCACATCGCGTTATAATCGATTACCTTAGTATAAGGTTCTACGTTTCGGCAGAGTTGCATCCACCGTGGTCACGAACTGACTGGAGCGCCGCGGCGTCTTCGTTCCCGAGTACTACAGTCATTATTTTGTTCATCTACCCGCACTTGAACCGCACAATCCATATAAAGTCTGTTGCACACCACACTGATATTATCCGCACGCGATATAGCTTGCAACGATTTCTTTCGCGAGTTATATTTATTGATCACGGGATCCCAAGTCGTTGACAATCTGAAGCCCTCTTCTCTGTTGAATGTGCGATGCTTTTTAATCTCAACAGCTTCACGCGATATTCAATATGTTGAGAGATACTGACACGTACAAGTTAATTAAATATAATCCCACAGCTAGAGTGACTCGCCGCATCAGATCTTTAATAAATGACAACCGAGACATCTTCACAGAGGAATCGTACAAGAAACTCAGTATGCCTAAGATAGTACAACCACCAAAGCTTTATGGTCTCCCCAAGATCCATAAAAGTGACATACCCCTCAGGCCTATCGTCAGTCAAGTCAATTCTCCAACTTACGATTTGGCAAAACATTTAGGCTCTGTTCTCCAACCGTTGGTGGGTACATCTTCGTCGTATCTAAAAGATTCTCGACATTTTGTGGACATTATTAAAAACAAAATATTGGAACCAGACGAAATAATGGTGAGTTTCGATGTTGACTCTTTGTTCACCAGTGTACCTGTGAAAGAATGTCTCAATGTCATAAGAGAGAAGATAAAGGCAAGAGGGATGTCTGAAGAGATTATTGTTCTGTTAGAAAGCTGCATCGATGGCAACTATTTCCTATATCGTGGTGATTTTTATCTTCAGATAGATGGCGTAGCTATGGGCTCCCCTGTAGCACCGGTCATTGCGAATATATGGATGGAGGACATTGAATCAAAAGCACTGTCTACAGGTCCACCTATTATCTCACTGTGGAAAAGATACGTTGATGACATCTTTTGTATAATTCGAGGCGGAAAACAGGAAACAAAACAATATCTTTCACATCTAAATTCCATTCATCCAAAAATTAAATTCACTGTTGAGATGGAATCAGACCGATCGCTTGCTTTTATGGACTTAAAGGTAACAGTAAAGGCAGACAGATCTTTGGCACATACTGTATACAGAAAACCCACCCACACAGATAGATATCTTCATGCCACATCGCACCATCATCCTAGACACCTAGAAGCCGTCAAAGCCTCGTTGACGAACAGAGCTCATGACCTGTGCGACCCTGAACACCTTGACGGTGAATTAGAACATATTCAGGAGATCCTTAAGAAGAACGGCTACACTAACGGAAAATTAAGAAGACAATGCACGCGGAAGCAAAGGCATCTTGAGGTGAACAGACAGCCGGCGTTTTTACCGTATGTTAAAGGCGTCACCGACAAAATCGGGACCATGCTTAGAAAGCTTTCGATAAAGACTGTTTTCACGCCTTTACATAAGGTAGCCAGGCTCCTACGTACGCCGAAAGATGTCATCCCCTACCAGACCCCAGGGGTATATAAGATTAACTGCAGTTGTGGTAGCGCATATATCGGCCAAACAAAACGTACCATTGCTGAGCGGGTCAAAGAACACATAGCTGCAGTTAAAAATAACCAGCCAACGAAGTCAGCGATCGCAGACCATCTGCTTAATTCGGGGAGCAATCACTGGATTGAGCTTCATGATCCCAAAGTCCTGTCAACTGATGCCCACTATTATGCAAGAGTGGCGCGTGAAGCTGTTGAGATTAAAAAGCATCGCACATTCAACAGAGAAGAGGGCTTCAGATTGTCAACGACTTGGGATCCCGTGATCAATAAATATAACTCGCGAAAGAAATCGTTGCAAGCTATATCGCGTGCGGATAATATCAGTGTGGTGTGCAACAGACTTTATATGGATTGTGCGGTTCAAGTGCGGGTAGATGAACAAAATAATGACTGTAGTACTCGGGAACGAAGACGCCGCGGCGCTCCAGTCAGTTCGTGACCACGGTGGATGCAACTCTGCCGAAACGTAGAACCTTATACTAAGGTAATCGATTATAACGCGATGTGACCCGTATGTTTATTTAATAATCAGTATGAATCGCGAAAGTTTAAAATCTACTATGTTTATAACATGTTGTGATACCCCACTTAGAGTGGGATAAGGGCAGGAAGATGATGGAAGATAATCAAAACTAAATGTAACACTAAGGCTCCAATGTCTAGAGCTTAAGAATTAATTAATTTAATTAATTTTTAATTTAATTTTTTTTTTACTTATTAAATGTATTGCTGAACATATCGATAGATTCGCAAATTGCATTATATTCTATATATAACCTACTTCATGCTAAATGCTGTACAAGTATTATATACATACTAGAAACACGTGAAATAGTTAAATAACCGTCTTAACGTAAATGCGTATATATACGGTTTTCAGTGCAGTAAAACGTTGTAATTAGACGCGATGCGTTGCCCAGCGGTGAGACCGTGCGATTCTTTCGATGTAGGTCACGAGTTCAATGCTCAAGCAGGCTTAAAAGGGTTTTTCTATTAAAATGTATGTATTATTATAATCGGAAGTAATCACACGCTTTTCGGTGAAGGAAAATATTATGAGGATTATGTGTAACCTACCAATCATTGCATTGGATTGGAGTAACGTGGTGGGTGTTAGCTCCAATCTTTCTTTCCAGAAACGAGGACAAGAGGCCTAAGCCCAGCAGTGAGATACTAACAGGCCGTTACTTACATAATTACTAAAACATTGTTAAGCGATAAGCATATGTCTGAACAAAGCTTAGGATATGTGTAATTCTGTAGTACCACGGCTAGCACGATCATATAACAAGCAATATTCAAATATAGATATATATTTCATTTATCCAAAGCACAATTTAAACGTGAGTTAATTTAACACAGTCGCAAACAAGAATATAACCACACATAGACACACAAACACACGCACACGCATGCATCCACGCACGCGCGGACACACACAAACACAATACGCACAGCACGTCGTTATTGCAGCTTTCGTACTTTCTTTACTAAATACTGTTAAGCAAAATTTATTTTATGTAAAACTTTATAATCAGTTTGGCCTTATTAATAGATTAAAATTTTTTAATATATATTTTATGTAACTAGCTGTAGATTATATAAAATAAAATAATATAAACCTACGTATCGCGTAAGTACATGTTAGCCTGTACAATTTGTTATGGCTGTCGATTATTTTCGTAAATCTCGTAATGTTTATAAGGGAGTCCACTTCCTTATGAGTGACATACGTAAAAAAACCCACAGCCGCCCACTCCCAGCAACATCACCTCTAATCCATGACACAAACGCTCACAATACCATATCGTAACCAAGTAAATGACCGACAGTATGCTATGCGCGTATTTCACACTATACTTTATTGACACTTTAACGGTCAAGGGCGTACCGTCCGACCGTCCTCAAGGTCGCGCGTCTTTGACCGAGCCCCGAATTTCTCGAAAATATTTACTCTAAGACTTAACTTAAACCTGATTACACGATTCATTTTATAGTCAACTCTTTGGCTACACACCAAAGACCAATTTCAAAGCGAACTTATTACGACATAAGACGTTTTTAAAATATATCTGTATCAAAATACTACTTAAGAATGCTAAGTCTGCGTCTTGGACGTTGACCGTATTAGGCACTTGTTTTTGGTAGCTATGTAGCATAATTATCCGAACCCATAAAACCGTTGTGTTTGTGCGTTGCGGATGCGTTGTAATCTGAATTGTAACCGTTCGTTTGTTTTTCTCAACTAATAGACATCTTCGCCGGCGAAGACGAGGTCTTAGTTTTCTGATGTCGGTGTCAGCGTAGCTTTTTCAGAGAACGGGCAGTTTCGCCAAAAATAAATACCTAGGATCGATCTCCAACTACCATATTATTTTTTTTCTTTTTTTACGTTTCTTTTTTTATTTTGTAAAAAATTAACCAGGTACTAGATATAAATATCACATTCCTTAAACGCTTGTTTAGTGTTTGTTTAAACACGACGCAATTTTCTAAATCTCGTAATATTGTTCACGTTAACAGCCTTGAGGGATTGGTTTGAAGTTTTATCCTGTTGGCTTGTGAATTCTCTGAATTTGTTTTGTATGTACGTAAATAGGAAGGTTTTTATTAAGATACGGCTTAAAACAAATAATTGAAGGGAGTGAACCGCAAAACATTATGATAATTAAAATTTATACTAAAAAATAACCGTGTCTAAGAAATGGATTTCGAAGATTATTTTTATGATATCGATATCATTTTTCTGTAATGGTGTGTAGTACCTATGACGTAAAAATTGAAAGAAAAAAAATACAATACAAAAAAATATTTATTTCTTTATAGATCACTACCAAAATACACACTTTTTTATTTCTGAATCTCGGCTACGGCTTTAACGTTATTCATGAAATTCTGCATGTAGGGGGTTTCGGGGGAGAAATATCGATCTAGCTAGGTTGCATTTAAAAAAAGTCTTTTTATCCCGGTTTTCGGGCACTGAAAAAATGTTAAAATGTAGAATGGAAGTGATATGATATTCTGGCTGTCAAACTTAATACTGTGATAGCCAGTAAGTTACGACAACTGAGAGATACGATTTAATTAATCGTAATTATCGTTAAATTTAAATAAAAAATTGAATATATAGAGAAGAAAGAAATAATGAAAAAGAAAATGAATACAAAAAAAATATAATTGAGAGTTAAGATCAGCACTTATCATTTATAGCCCGAAGTAAAGTAGCTTTTTTTAATAAGGTTAAACTGTAATTGATAATATCCACCCTTTGGTGTTTGCAAATGGTACAAATAGAACCATAAGGCGCAGTCTGCACTTGCTTGTAATTGTAAAGGTAGTTGTAATAGGGTACATATAATATTGATGACGTAAGAATATCTAGGCACTGTCGTTGCCCCAAACACGGCTTATGTATTTTATGTACTGCATACGCGGAAAAACGTAATAGTGAAAGAGATTTGGTCATGTCTGAGCGGACTTCTTTTCGACGAGGTTAGGTTACGCATCCAATGGGACGCTATAGCTATAAAGATATTTTAGAAAGAATTTTTCTAACGTATGTATCTTTATAATTAAATATCACGATCAATTCAATTATTTAATGTTTAACTTAAGTCGTTTAATTTAATTATGTAATAGGCTTCTATAATTGATAAATACTGATATAATGTTTTCTCTTTTTCCGTCTGTAAAATATTTCTCAGCGGAAAGATTTCATTTAATTATTTTTTTGAGGATTATTTAGACTATAAGAATGCGTGGATATAGCTACTGTCCGACCCTGTACAAGATAGTAATGACTTATTGTAACTAGTTATAAATATTATGTTTAAAAAAAGGGCAACCGCCGAGTTTCTTGCTGGCTCTTCTCGGTAGGAATAGCTTTCCGAACCAGCAGAGTAATTGACGATTCAAAAGTACTTGTTTACAAGTGTATTTGAATAAAGAAAATTTTGAATTTGAATTTAATTTGCTCTTTTGTAACTTAATTTTTTTTGCGATTAAAAATTTATCAAATAGCTTGTAGCTCTATACAATGTCTTATTTTTTTTATTTTTTGTATGTTTGTACTATTTACCTTCACAGATAACAAATATTCTCTGACTGATAGATTTAAAACTTTCGCGACTCTCTAACTGCTGCCCAAGATACTCGTAGAATATTAATTTCACCATACAATGTCCATTTTTTATATAATATAATATTTTTTGTAGTAAATATACATTGCCGTATAAAATAAAAAGCTATACATCTCATTCGCTGCGCTTTGCAATATATAACAGATACCGGTACTGTCTATAATTAAAAATGAATCTAACAGATAAACTAGACATGTCTAGACCAGTTGATATTACTGACAGACAATATGTATCTTGTAACACATTTAAGGTTGAGTTGCGTCAACTAATTTCGATTAAGCCGTAACCGACTTATGTTACGTTGTCTAACGTTGGTGACTTACATTGTTTGTTTCAGACTTAACTGCTAAGTATTGATAACGATAGCAGGTTAACTGGTCAACAACTTTAAATTTTAAGTACCTGTTATGTAAGTGATCGCTGCTCAGTAATTTTTCAAAAAAATATATAATTAAAAAAAATTAAAAAGAATGAAAGCTGACATGTGATATTTTATCCCGGGCAATTAAATTTGTCTAGTCCGCCCGTTCTCCATTAAGCTATCATAACTTTACAAATCATAGCAAATTTAATAATATAATAAAAATTTATTTTCGTCAAAGAGATTTCGAATACATTTGACTTTAATTTATATATCTGCACGCTTAATTTTAAGGTGCCCTAATTTAAAAAAGTTGTATTGTGGTAAATTGCAATAAAGCTTAACGTGGCACCTATAAAAATTGTAAGTGTTGAAAAGTAACTTGGTAGAGAAAGAAAACACTAGCTTTTTTAATAGTTCGTAGCGTGACGTCATAAACGGCATTGAAATAAAGATTACAATGTATCCAACTCAATTAAGTCTTATTTTGAATTCAGTCCCTTTAATACTAAGCATTGGATATGTCAAGAAATTTCCAAAAAAAAAGTACGATCACAAATTGAACTGGTAAATCAATTTTAAATTGTGATAGCGATAATTCAAAAATGAATATCCCATACTTCTTGATCGCGGTCGAATCACATATTTCTACCTAAGGCAGTTATAAATTTGTACAGTCATGGCAGCAAAGTCAAAAGGATACCGCTATTTTGTTTGCATCAAAGAATTATTTTGGCGAATGTCCAGACCGTCAGCTCACCTTGTTTTGCACCTCCCGCATGCGCAATTTGTCCGAATACTGATAACACAATAAGTTCCTGATAACAATATATATCCTCTGCAGTGATGTCCATGATAGTCCATGAAACGGATTGTCCACTCTACATTTAGCATTATATATATTTTCTATTTTACTTCATCGCGGATTATAGCAAAATAATTTTATGATTACTTTTGTAATTTATTTACAAAAGTAATCATAAAATTTTAAAGCTTTTAAAAAGAGAGACCGGTAGGTACACCCTCATTGAGGCTGATACAAAAAGCCTACTATACTATTTAGGTTATTTAGATGATAAGAATGCGTGGATATATCTACTTGCCGACCTTGTACAAGATAGTAATGACATAATGTAACTAGTTATAAGTATTATTTTGTATAAACAACCGCCGAGTTTCTTGCTGGCTCTTCTCGATGGGACAGCTTTATGAACCAGTAAAATTATCGATTCAAAAGCACTTGTTAACAAGTTTACTTGAATAAAGAAAATTTTGAATTTGAATTTGCTTTCTCTTTATTGTAATAAGGCACATTTAAGGCCGGATTCCCTGCTCTATGTATAATAAATAAGTCTATGATATAAGTACTTACGTTATTACGAACGATAGTTTGACATAGGTCAGTCATGTTTACATTTCTCAGTACATGTGGTAGCTGATATAAAATTAAATTTTATCCAAAGAAACCAAAAAGGGCCAAGATCTTGTCTGTATTGTCATAAATATAAGAGTTATTTTTCAATTTTAAAAATCCATCTCGTGCGGCTTACCATGAAACATGAGCTGTAAGACTTTTGTTCCGAGTAAAGCAGTTATAAACAAGTTGATCATTTTATTTTCACCACAGCCTTGGCAGTGAATGTATTTATCTCGGGCCGGCTTGTATTACATTAGTGGATCTTGTCCACAGCTTTCCACAGCTTTTGCGGTTATGGGTATCCTTACTTGACTTTCTTAGTGTTGAAATCAGAGTATAAATAGACTCCTTTGAAGAATCTGTCGGTTTTAAAGTAAATTTTGTTATGGTTTTTATGTGAATTCGCTTTTCGATAACACCAAACATTTCGCACGCTTAGTATTAAAGTGACCGAATTAAAAAAACAAAACCATTATAAGTAGGGTTTACTTTGCGGAATACCATATTACTAAAGATATGATAGGATAATTTGCTGTAATCCGCGTTTGTTAAGAAATCACAAAGTGACTTTGCATCTCGTGAAGTGATGGCACTAAGTGGGGTCGGCACAAAATGTTATAAACATGTTGTCACATGATTTGGCTAGATATTTTACGAGCGACTGACCACACAGCGGGTCAACTTACCTCAGTCGCCTTTTACGATACGTCGATAAGAAAGAGGGTGGTCAACTTACCTTAGTCGTATTTTACGACCCTTATGTAAGAAATAAGGCTGGTCTATTCTACTCAGTCGGATACCAAACGGCGAGTCAACATACCTTAGTCGTATTTTACGACACTTCGATAAGAAATGAGGGTGGTCTATTCCACTCAGCCGGATATCACATGGCGGGTCAACTTACTATAGTCGCCTTTTACGACACCTATTTGATAGATGTGTACACGGCTTTTTTAACGTCTTAAAAAGTTTTATTATTTGTAATGTTTATTTTTGTTAAAACAGGAATAGGGTTTTAAAACGCACAAACATTTTCCTTCCTCTAGCTTTACCAAAACCTCGTTAACGAGGTAAATACAATAAATAATTTGCCTATTAATTTTTTGCTTCAAAATTTCCATATTGTTAGGGAAAAAGTTAATCGCGGTATGCGTGGAGTCGCGAAGTCAACAATCTTGTGACCTCATACTAGTTATTTATAGCTGTATTAATATATGATTCTTTGTTTCGGTTACTTAAGTTTTCAAACTCTCAGAACTTAAGTTTCTTGAGTTGTACGATTATTTATTTTGTAGACTAACATTTTAGTTTCATATTATGGTTTTTCATTTCCTTAATTATATATTACGCATTGTTTGTTACCTTACCGAGGTGTTGTGAAGGGCGCCTAAGGTAAGCTGACCTGCCGTGTGGTATTCGACTGAGTAGAATAGACCACACGCATTTTCTTACCGAGGTATCGTAAAGTGCGTCTATGGTAAGTAGACCCGCCGTGTGGTACACCGCTGAGTAAAATAGACCA